>CAJQUN010000098.1:0-1200000 GCA_907163345.1 Haberlea rhodopensis
AACCTCCTATGAGCTGACCTGGAAATAAAACGAGCTAAGGACGCAATCCGCCCTGTTAGTTTTTGCACCTCTTTTATGCTGCGAGGTGAGGTCATGTCTGATTTGCTCTAACTTTTTTAACTTTTCCGGGTTGACCTCGATCCCCCTCTCTGTTACCATGAAACCCAAGAATTTACCCGCTCTTCACACACCAAATACGCACTAGCCGGATTCAATTTCAGACCAAACCTGCTTAGTGTGGCAAAATTTCCTCTAAGTCGGGCAATAGGTCTGCCTGGCCTTTAGATTTTACCAAGATGTCATCCACATAACCTCAATGTTCCTTCCCGCCTGGTTTTCAACACTTTGTCCTTAACCTCTGGTATGTGCCCCGCCGCGTTCTTGAGGCCAAAGGGCATGACCACAGCAGAAGCGAGTTCCATCCGACGTGATAAAACTGACCTTATCTTGGTCCTTTCCCGCCAGGGTATTTGGTGATATCCCTGGTACGCGTCCATGAAACTTAACAGCTCGTACCCCGAGGTGGAGTCCACCAGCTGATCGTCCGAGGTAGGGGATAACATCCTTGGACAGGCTTTGTTCAAATTACGAAAGTCGATGCACATCCTCCATCCATCCTCCGCCGACTTTGGAACCAAAACCACGTTTGACAACCAGGTGGGGATTGTACCTCCTTTATCTGTCCGGCCCTCAGCAAGGTCTGAACCTCGGCTCGGATAATTCTGTCTTTATCTGGTCCAAAATGCCTCTTCTTTTGCCGGGTTACTTTACTTCTGATTGGATTACATTTAACCGGTGCTGGGCTACAGAGGGCAACACCCCTGTCAGCTCGGTCGGGGACCAGGCGAATATTTCCGGCATGCTGGACAGGCAATTCCGACAAGTCGTGTTTCAGGACGCTGTCTAGGTCACCGCTACTCTTGTGGTTTTATCGGGCTGTCCGGGGACTAATATAATTTCCTCTTCTCCGTCCCTCATCTCCTGCACCTCCTGCAACCATCTGCACCCCCTATCCTCCTCCCGTCCTTCATCACCACACCGCCCCTTTCGGGATCTTTCACCTCTAACTCTAACTTCACAGTTTTCCGTGTAGCATTTCTTGGATGAGGGCTGGTCTCCCCTAACTTCCCCCACTCTTTTTCCTACAGGGAACTTGATCTTTTGGTGGAAGGTGGAGGCCACAGCCCTGAATTCGTTCATAGCTGTTCTCCCCAGAATGATGTTGTATGAAGATGAGGCCGCCACAATGGTGAATGTGACCAGCCTGGTTTTCCGATCTTCGTTACCCTATCCCAGGGAAAGGGGGCAGGGAAATCTGACTGAGGTGTACACGGTGTGCCCCAGCGAAGCCAAATAGTGGGGTGTTGATTGGCTCGAGTTGATACCCTCCTAAGTCCATCTGCCGAAAAGCTTAATCAAATCAAACAACACGTTCACCGGAACTACCTGTTGTCTACAAACACCCCTCCCAAACCTCATAATTGGCAACAGTGGCCCGTATGACCAGGGCATCGTTATGGGGGTGTGCAATGTTCTCCAGATCTCGCGGCCCCAAAACTGACACCACCTCCATCCCCTACGGCACCAACAAACCCCTCCTACACTCAGGGTCTCTCCCTTCCTGCTGACAGCCGTCCTAGCCCTGTGGGAAATCCCCATCCGTTGTCCCGCCCGAGATCATGTTATGACTCCCCTCTTGGGGAGTCAGCGCGGGTAGGGGTGACGTCATTTTAAGCTCCTTGGGGGTCCTCGACAGCACAGGTCCTCTACCACGGAACGGAGGACGGAAGTTGGGTCCGTCCCCCTCTCCCTCTCGTCCCATGCCTGTCCCTCGACCCCTTCCCCGAGGAAGATTATCCCCTGGTGGGACGGGTCGGGACAAACAACTTGCTGTGAACTGGGAACTGTTCTGTATCTGCCTTCTCGATCTCCTCATCCAAACGATGGCAATCTGTTGTGGTGTCCCAGTCGCTTGGTGGATGGAAGATGCAGTATTTCTTCTCCGGGGCCTCCTTGCATCGGCTCCACACTAGCTGGTGCCGGCTTTTGCAACACCTGTTTGTCTTCACATATGCGGACGGCCTCCTCCTTGGAGACCTTCAGCGGCGTATAATGGGAAAATCGACCGAGCCTGTGCCCCTTCCACTGGCCTCTTCTCCGCCCTGGTTTGATCCGTTTTTCCCCAGTCCTCCGCACTTCCTTCCTCCTCAGTTGCTGGGCCTCCTCCACGTTGATGTACTTCTCCGCTCGGGTGAGCAGATCATCATAGGTAACAGGAGGCTTCTTTACCAAGGATCGGAAGAAGTCTCCTCCTCTCAGGCCTTGGGTGAAGGCGCTGATCAGAATTTCCGCCGGGCAGGCAGGTATTTCGAGTATCACAGTGTTGAAGTTTTTGATATACTCCCTCAACGACTCATCCTCGGCCTGCCTCATCTCGAACAAGCTCAGAGAGGTCTTCTTATACCGCTTGCTGCTGGCATACTGGTGCAAGAACGCGGAGCTAAATCCGGCGAAGGAAGTGATGGAACCCGGCTCCAACTGATTGAACCACTTCTGGGCCGACCTCACCAAAGTGGTTAGGAACACTTTGCACTTAAGGCGATCCGAGTAACAATGTAGCATGGCAGCATTTTCGAACCTGCCCAGGTGTTCTTCCGGGTCCGTGCTCCCGTCGTATTCCCCAGCATTGGGGGGTCGGAAGTTATTTGGGAGTTCCTCGTTCACTATTTCACCCGAGAAAGGGGTTCCCCTCCTGACAGAGGTACCCCCCATCCCTCTCTTCATCCTCTGGACCTCGTCCTTCAGCTCTTCCACCTGGCCCTCCAGATCCGGAACAGCAGTCACTTTAGGCCGGGAAGTTGCTCCTTGTTCGGGATCCTTCATCTGCTGGGAGCTTTCCCCGTGCACGCCCTCGGACGGGCCTTCCTTTTTCCTCATGGTTTGCTCCACCGTAACTGCAATCAGTCTTGTGAGCTGCTCCAGTGTCAAAAGCTCCCACTGTCATGTTTACCCCCGGGCAGTGGCTGCTCCTCGCCATTGGTGGAGGCGTGGTGCTCTCGATTTTCCTCTGCTTCCGTTCTCCTTGTTCTTACCATCGCATCAACGTCTCTTGCTCAAATGTTCCCACGGACGGCGCCAATTTGTTACCCTCCTTTTTTGGTTCGCTTTGATAACAAATGAATTTATAGGGGAAGATGGATGAGCTATTTCGTGAAATCACTGGTTAGGTCGGAGCCTGGTAAAGTCTTAATTGGTTAAGAATCTCTGGCGATCAAACTGGTGAATCGAGAGAGGACTCTTCTTGCTAACAATTCTCCTCTTTATAAGGGGAGGGTAGTCAGTGGTCCCGACGCCTTGCCTGGGGCTTTGGAGACAATGTCTGAAACTGAGGGGGGGACCATAGATGGGGGACCATCTGCGCCTGCTACCCTACTTCGTACGACCCTCTTGCTCTGATGATTCTCTGTGTCTGGTAATATGCTTTTCTTACTCACAGTGCCTGACCACCCCCTGATTGGTTGGCAGGTCTAGCTTTTGCTTTAATAGGTGTCCGACTCCTGCCACCCTAGCCTCGGTATGCAGGACCACCCTAAACGGCCCCAGCTCGCCTATTCCGTCCCATGACTTCCCGTCCTGTCCTATTGAGGAAAGGGCTCCCCAGCCCGGATATCTTGCTAAATAGAGCCCGTCCTGATCTGCCGACGAGACAGTGCCTCTGCTCGGGTGGCATGTCACATGGAGGACCTACCCGACCTCTTGATGTATTTCCTCGCCGCCCCGGCTCCGGAATGATAGTGGCAGCTGGACAGAGGTGATCGCGCCCGGTAATAAACTCGGGTCGGTCGGAGAGCCATGCAGTGGCTACGAGGACAGCCCGGGATAATCCGTGACGACGTCCCTTGTTGACTAAATGGGCCCCGCACTGACCGGGCCCAAATAAAGTTCGGACCTCAAGACCTACTGGGCCTCCAGAATTAGGGATATCAAATACCATGTTTCTGTACAAGAGGTGTGAGTGCACGATATTCACCACCCCAATCGGTTTGAAATGGTTTTAATTTTTGTGTTAAATTGGTTTTCCACAAGAGTCATGAACAGAGTAAACACCTGAACTACTTCCGGCTTAAGTTTAAGGAAATAAATCTATGTGAAGTGTGTGTAAGCATCAACAAAACTCACATAATACCTAAAATCATCCCTGGACACCGTATGAGAAGGGCCCAAACATCGGAAAACACTAATTCAATAGGTGTTGTATATGAAGTTTGAGATGATGTAAATGGTAAATGATGGCTTTTGCCTAACTCGCATGAAAAACAGAAACTGAGTTTTTCATTACTTGGAATATAAACATTGCAATACATAAGAACTTGTTTAACAATTTTCATCATTTAATTTGACAGCATTGATCTGGTTAGAGGGATTAATGATCATAATGCTAGGGCTGTTGTTAGGAGTGGTGAGAAGACTAGCATCATTACTGGAATAGGCTTCCACCATTGGGCTCCTGATACCAAGTTAGAAAGGTGAAAAGCTTGGATATTGTGACATAATATGAACGTATTTCATTTCTGAAAAAAAAGCTTACTTCTTACACTTTTTGTTAGGTCTATTTTTATGAAAACATAAACCTATATCTTTGCATGATCTAATATATATATATTTTTATACATGCTATTATAAAGTATACATTTTTGTTGGTGGAATAGGCTTCCACCATTGTGTAGAACGTTCTGATTTTTTGGATCGAGCACAAAAAAATTCCAAAATTTCTCACATTGTTCATAATTTTAAAACTTGTCGTGATGATCACTGAGCTAGACTCCATGCGTGAACGGATATAATAAATGAGTTTTGATTTTATTAATCTAAATGATTATAAAATATTTCATTAATTAGTATTTGTAGGTTTATTTATTTATTTTTATTAAAATAGAAGTGTTTCACGACTAACAGTAAAATTAGCTTAAGGTTTGACCTTTTTATCGCATCACAACAATTTCCAAGTAAACACGCTCTCACATATATTTATTTTTGTTTTGATTTAGTTGCATGTTTAGTGTTAAAATAGATCAATTGAATCCCAACACATTATTAATACTAGTGTCATCAGCACGCGTTGATCAGCACGCGTTGCGTGCTTGTACAGTCTTTTTTTTTTCAATTGGTTTTTTAATTCCTTTTCGGGATTTAATTACAAATATTATGTGATATGATAAAATTGTAATTGACAATATTATTAAAGGCATTACGAAAATTTTAAGAATATAGTATATTAGGATAAATTAAAATTATTAAAAGTGTCCATGATATTTAAGTCATTTTACATGTTGACATATTATTTGTGATTAATAAAAAAATTAGGTGTATTTTGGTAATTATAGGTCATACCAAGAGTTCGTTTATATACAATCCTCTTATCCAAACACGAGTTTGTTTTTTTTTTTTTTTTAATTAATATTTAGGTCAAATAAAGGCTAACTAGTAATTGATATTTATTGACAAAGGGAAAAATAGACGTTTATTTGAATTGGCAAATTTGAGGTGGAAATGACGTTGAATTATGGAGAAATTAAAATTTTTGTGTTATACGCGAACCATAGATTTTAGAAAAATAATACTCAATTTTTAAAATATTATATTTATAAATGATATTGTGCCAAAGAAATTGCTCTTTGTTGGTCTGTCAACGTTGCAAAAATTTAGAGATTTTAGTTATGTACTTCAAATATAAATACATTGACATTAAATAAAAATGTCATATATTAGGATGCATGCATCGATAAACAACTTACACTCAATTCCCATATCACGAGAAGAATTCAAAGTACTGACTTTATTTTTTGATATAATAACTAAATACCATCGAAAATTTAAATTTTAAATTTTGGATAGAATTTTAAATTTTTAGGGAATTCAAATTTTTGATATAAAGTAATAGGAAATAAGTTAAAATTTTTTGCGAAAATTTCAAATTTTAAAATAGTAAAAAAAGATGGGAAATAATATATATATCTTTTTCTATAAAGTGGGATAGATATGACCGGAAAACTTTTATTCAATCCTACAAACCAAACATTAGATTAAAAAGTAATTTTAAGACTATTAATCCTTATAATACAAACCGAACATGGCCTAATAATATAAACTTTTATGGGGAAATTGCAAATAGGTGTTGCTTATAGAAACTTATTACAAATAAATCTGTAAAAAAAATTCTTACAAAAAAATATTGTGGCGTCCCAAACGTCACCACGTAAACAGACAACACATGATGTCATTTGTATAAAAGTTTTGACATAATTTCCCCGTAATTGGACCTCCCAACAAACAGCGTGACTTACATAATTACACAAAATATATGACGTTCGCCCAACGTAAATATGACATCAGTCACATGCACCAACACATAACCAAATCATAGGGAAATACATACAAGCCATATACAGATGTAAACAAGCGCACATGCAAGCCACAACTAGTTGAAACATATGTATTATTCTATGACAACTTCATTGTAAGTGACAAGGACTTAGACATCTCAGACTCAACAGTTCATAATCATGTCTCCAACTCTAACGTCTAAGCCTGCTACCCGTTTCAACAGAAACAGCCCCCAAAAATGGGTGAGCATAAACACCAACAATAATAACAGCATAAATATACAGTAATATATCAGCAGTATAACATGCTGGAAATCTAACAGAAATACTCCCTGAAATCAATAGGAATAATACGAAGATTTCTTAACTGTTTCTGTAATACTATTCTCCAACATCAAATCATAATCCATCAATCATCATCTAAACCATATCACAGCTGATGTGCAAATCGATATAGTGGCAACACCGAGCCAACTATACCCCATCGTCGCATCATCATTGCGACCCATCGTAAATAATCGATATAGTGGCAACACCAAGCCTACTATACCTCATCGTCGCATCATCCTTGCGACCCATCGTAAATAATAGATATAGTGGCAACACCAAGCCTACTATACCCCATCGTCGCTCCCCTACTACCGCGACAAAATCAACAACACTAATAGCAACATGTCGTTCATTTCAGCAACCCTCAACATCATCATGCATTTACCATCATCGTTATATGATAACAACATCAATATAAATATCAATACATGCTCGTACGTCAACACGTACCTGATAGTCGATAATAAAGCGTAGGCTATTCTTGATGTCCCGAGGCTCGTGAAGTATCTATAACAAGTTTAACTATTCAATATCAGCTTAGTACAACAACATCAACATATAATTATAGCCTCTAATCACATTTTCAATAGCCTCAAAATAAATCCATCCAAATTATAAAACTTCATTGGTTACGCGTTTCAACTAACATTATACATATCAGTATATGTAAAACACAACAAAAATTCATTTAGAATGAATTTTCTCATTAAAATATGACAATTCAAAACTCAATCATTTAGCCTTTTTGACTAAAACTAAACATACTGGTGTATTTAGAGTTCAACAACAGTCAATAATACATCATTTGTAAATATTACTATATAAATTGATTCATAAAAACTAACACCAAAATATGAAATTTTAGTACCAGACTATAGCTCTTACCTTGCTGATTCCGAATATATATTTTATTTCAACAAAACACAATCGGATCGAATGTAACAAATTGTTTTGAAATTTCCAAACCCTACCCTATTTCTCTCTCTCTCGGTTGTTCTCTGCAGGATGAAGAAAATGAAGATTCAACATGTTAAATTATATAATATTAATAAAATCAAGGTTACATGTGTCACCTCAGTAATGTGACACGTGTCACTCTTCCCCTGGCCGTTTTTCTACATTTCGGATCATATTTTGAAAATGTGTTCAACATAAAAGTTGTAGCTCTCTTTCTTAGCTTCGAGTGGACAGCTAATTCACTTAATTTCGACATCGTATGTGACAATTATGACCAAAATACTAACATGTGTTACAATAACAATATATTCTGGACACATGATTTATTTTTAATCACCGTCTGACTACATGCTCACGTCATAATTCTAATTCTAATTATACGATTTTCCACGGCATCACAAATACACTCAGGAGAAAATTATATCCACATAAGCCCAATTTTTTAACTATTGGTTTGAAAATGTATTTTTTAGTTACTAAAATACCCTTCAGTTGAAAACACCATAAACCTAATTTCAGATCTTTCTTTTCTTTCTCATCCCGTCGCCCCACACCTTAAATTTTCTGCTAATTTTTTTTAATAAAACATTTATTCTTAAAAATACTGCAAATCACATTTACAAATTTAAAAGAATATAATTCTCTATCAAAATATGAACAATGTTCATGATTAAATCTAGAACAAATAAATAATTGCCCAAACCAGTTCCTCACCAGTTCAAAATTTTATATTAAATAAATGTTTCAAACAGCCTTTGGCTGTTTGAAACAACTCTTGCTACAATGCTTAGCCTCATGTATGTTTCACCTTCCTAGGGCTGTCTACTTCTTCTCATCATATGCAACTCTTTGCAAAGATGTGAGCACAACTGGCATCATATGCCAAAGAAGTAGAACCAATTGAAACATTGATTTTAATATAAAATATACCCTTTCTAGAACGCTTCTAGTCTAGGTATTCCTTGCAATTTTGCGTCAGTGACCAGCGGTGAAAACATAGTTGATTCTCCTTTTTAGTTGCTAATATATCCATTTTCATCTTTTGAGTTCGAGAACCATTTCATTTCCTATACTTTATCGTTGAATCCTTCCTACCAATTGTAGAAGATTCAACAAGAAGAACATGTTTCTCCTTTGAATCAATGACTCATGAGTTTCCAACATTTTGACTATAAGATCAAATCTACAACCAATTAATGAGAATTTGTCACATTCAGAGGATTTGTCACATTCAGATTTTTCAATTTCTCAACAAGTGATATTTTCTTACACCATGCTCATAAACCGAAGCCCCATCTTGCATGTGAAATGAAAATAGCTCTTTTTCACGTCTGTTCACGAAACAATATTTGTAGGTGTTGGAAAATATCAGCAATGTGAGCGCGTTTCTCACATCTATGTTGAAACTCATTTGTGACATGATGCTATCATATAGCACCTAGCCGAGAGAGCATCGTCCCACCACTTCTCAAGTGTGGCGATATCTTCATGAGACGAACTGGGAGACACTTCAACAGGAGGCTGTCACCAAGGATATATAGTAACCTCTTAGAAGCAATCACTATTTTAAATTACGTAGTCAATCAAAATAATTTGGTCCGGTTTTGTTTGTATCGACACTTGATGTTAGTGGGAGCATGATTATATTTGTGATGCTTTAAGTCGATTATATCATGCTCATTGTGAATTTTGTTGGATTAATCAATTAAAGCATGATTATCTACTAATTGCTCCATGAAGATTTGGGAGCATACGTGCTTGGCGTAAGGATCTATAGGGATAGATCTAAAGGATTATTGAGATCTCTCAATCTACGTACATAAACACTGTGCTAAAAGGGTTTAGCATAGAATAGTCAAAAAATGAGTTACTTCATAATATGTCATAGTATTCATATCTCGAGTCAATGTATCTTAAGATTGATGAGGAGAGATAAAAGATGACATTGGTACCTTATGTTTCGACTTTTAATAGCATAATGTATGTTATGTTATGTACTTGGCCTGATGTATGTTCTTAGAGTAATGAGCAGACATCAGACAGATCCCGTTGAAGGCCATTAGAAAGCTCTGAAAATAATGCTCAAGTACTTATGAAGAACTTATGATATGTTCATGGTTTTTGGATCTGTAAGTGGAGAAATAAAACTTGAAGGCTAAGTTTGTTAGTTCCGGACCTTATCGATGAGATTTTAAAGATGACAAAACATTTCAGACCGGATCGATAGAAATCAGATTGACCAGATCGATCGGACAAAACAGAGCAAGATGACAGAACATTTCAGACCGGATCGATGGAAATCAGGCATACCAGATCGATCGCGCAAAACAGAGCAAGCTGATAAAGAATATCACATATCAGACCGGATCGATGGATTCCAGACTGACTAAATCGATACATCAGATCGATCTCTACCTTTATCAGATCAGAGCAGTCAAAAATACATAAAGGATGGCTTCTCAGTCCGAACCATTAACGGTTATTTATTGTAGCATTTAATGCTGTAATTAATGCTACAAAGGATCAAAAATTGAAGATTGCCATTAAAGGTAAGAAGACAAAGAAGAGCTTACCTGACAGTCGCCGAAAGCATACACCAGAACGGCAAGTGTCCTGAAGAAGAAGACTGTAGCTTTCTCAGAGTTTAAAAGAGTCAAAGTTGCACGTTAAGGGAAACAATGCCGTTGCTACCCTCAACTATAAAAGGATGCAACAAAAGGAAGACATAGACTCTTGATTCGAACTCACGCTGATCAATTGAAAAACACACAAGAAAGCAACTGCACACGCTTACAAAGTTCAGAAGCTCTCGAGCTGAAGTTATTTATTTAAGCGCGATTACTTGGTAACATTTGATCATTGTAGGATCACTGTGCGCATTGTGTATTGAAAAATAGAAGTGAGCAACTTATTGTAACTGTCAGACAGAGTGTGTCTGAGCAGGTTGAGTGACTAGGAGTTTCAGACTGGTAGTGAGGTAAATCCAGCCTGAATCGGGTTTGTACAACAGGATTGTATAAATCAAAGTCTTCTAGTATAAACCTTCCTTAATTGGAAGAAGGGGAGACGTAGAAGGATTACACCACCTTCGAACTTCCAGAAACATATCCTGTGTTTTATCCTTCTGCACTTAGCCATCGAGCCGTTCTTACTTTTACAAGAGCAGACCGTTTCCGCACTTACCTTTTTAGTGGTCTGTTCTGTTCAAAGAGTTGATTAAGTAACAGATTTCTTTCACTAATCCGAAAGAATTCACAAGGGATAAATTTTATAAGGAGTGTTCATTCACCCCCCCCCCCCCCCCCCCTCTAAACACTCCGGACCGATCCTAACAAGTGGTATCAGAGCAGGTCATCTTAATCAGCACAAAGACTACTAAGCTGGTGGCATCATTCAACAAAATCCCCATGTTCTCAAAAGAAGACTATGATGACTGGAGAATCAGAATGCAAGCTCATCTGGCAGCTCAGGATGACGATATGTGGTTCGTCATCACTGATGGACCAATGAAGATTTTAAAAATCAATACAGCAGTAGCCATCTCTGGTGGAGAACCACAAATGGTGGAAAAAGACAGATCCCTCTGGACGAATGAGGAAAGAAAGAAAGCAAATCTCGATAATGTGGCCAAAGACATCTTGTTCAAGACTTTGGACAAGAACATGTTCAGCAAAATCAAAATGTGCTCTACTGCCAAAGAAATTTGGGAGAAGATAGCATAGCTATGTGAAGGCAACGACCAGACCAAAGAAAACAAGTTAACTGTTGCTCTTCAAAGATTTGAGAGCATAAAGATGAAAAGTGGAGAAACTCTAAATGAGTTTGATGAAAGAGTCACCGGCATCATAAATGAACTGAATGGTCTGGGGAAGGAATATTCTAACAGAGAGATCGCTCTGAAAGTAATGAGAGCTCTGCTAAAGGAATGGGATGTAAAGACCATTGCCATGAGGGAATCAAAAGACCTTAACAAGGTTGAACTTCATGATCTGTTTGCAGATCTTAAGGCCTATGAGTTTGAACTGATAAGCAGAGGTGAAGCAGAGCCATTCATCTCTCAACCAAACAAGGCTCTGGCAGCCACTCCAGACCAGATCGCTTCAACATCAGACCGATCTGCTGAACAGATGAGTAACGATGCTATGTCATTATTTATCAAGAAATTCGGTAAATTTATGTCTAAAAATAAGAGGAACTTCAAACCCTCTCATCATTATAAATCAAGAAAAGATGATACTGTTAACGATCAGGCTTGCTACAATTGTGGTAAGACCGGACACTTCATTGCAGATTGCACCAGACCGAAGAAAGAAGAACGGAAAGAGAAGCATCGTGATGATAGAAAGAAGAAGCACTACAAAGACCGCAAGAATCATGGAAAATCCCAAAAAGTCCTAGTAGCTGAAGAAGGAAACAGCAAATGGGCTCAGACAGACTCAGACTCGGAAAGCTCTGAATATTCTTCCAGCGAAAGCGAAGAAGATATTCAATGTCTTATGGCAGACGAAGAAATGAGTCAGACAGACGAGGTATATGATCTTGACTCAAATGAATTTACACGAGAAGAGCTCATGTCCGCACTGCAAGACATGGCTAATGATTATAGGATCTTAGCTGAATCATTTGAGAAGAATAAAGCCAAAATCAGTACTCAAATGGATGAGCACAACAAACCAAGCTGCTCTGAGCAGGGTGAGTGCAAAAATTTCCAGATCGAGCTAAATAAGCTGAAAATCTCTTATGATCAGCTCCATGAAGAAAATAAGAGATTAGCACACAAAATGCTAAGCTCTAACATATATCCAAAACATGGACAAAATCCAGAACATCCTTGGAAGAATTACAAGAGGTTCAAAGAAACGTCGGTGATTTCACCGGCATAGGCTTTGACACCAAAGAATGCACCAAAGATGAATCTGAGCTGTTGCTGGTAAAGAATCAAGTCAAACAAATGACATTTGTTAAATCCAGCACAGTATATGAAACTGAAGCACCTAAGATTCAAACAGGAGTCTCTTACGAGAATCAAAATCTGAGAAAATGAATTGGTTATGTTGACCAAGCCAAAGAAAAGGCACCAGCAAGATTTGCGTCTATCAGACCAAATCCAAAGGTGCAAGATCGAAGGCAAGGAAGACAATACAATTACTATAACTCAAAACCGATTCAACGAAGATATAGACTACCTTATGAGAATCAAAGGTTTTCACAGCGCACACATTATCACACACAGCATCGAAACAGACCAGCACACAGCACACCCTACACACACAAGCCATTGAAGCTGATACAGGTGTGGGTTCCCAAAGGGCTAATCCGTTCTGGACCCAAATAGGATTGGGTACCAACAATAATTATATTTGATGACAGGTACCGAAGAAACTCGCATAAGACTGGTATTTGGACAGTGGGTGTTCCCGTCACATGACTGGAAACATCGAGCTGCTGTCTGAAGTGACAGAATGTATTGGACCCAAAATCATTTTCGGGGATAACTCAAAGGGTAAGACCGTGGGCAAGGGTAAGATTGTCCATGGTAACATTATTATCAATGATGTGCTGTTAGTTGAAAATCTGTGCTATAATCTGATTAGTATAAGTCAACTCTGTGATAATGGTTATGCTGTAGAATTTCATAAACACACTTGCACTGTTAAATCATCAGACGGTATAACCATGCTCGTAGGAATCAGGAATGGAAACACTTATAAGATTAACTGGAATCATGCTCAACCTGATAATCCTACTTGCTTCATCGCTAACAATGATAATAAACATTGGCTGTGGCATAAGCGCTTGAATCATATCAACTTTAAGACCATTGCTAGCCTGTGTAAACATGATTTAGTTATCGGTCTGGCCAAGATCGATTTTGCTAAGGATAAGATCTGCGAAGCTTGCCAAATGGGCAAACAGATCAGATCATCCTTCAAAAACAAGAATGCCAAATCCTCCTCCCGCTGTTTAGAATTACTGCATATGGACTTGTTTGGTCCTATACCAATAACAAGTTTAGGGGGAATGCGGTATACTCTTGTTGTTATTGATGATTACTCACGCTTTACATGGACTATATTCTTAAGCAGTAAAGATCAGACCGGTCCGAAGTTGATCAAGCTGCTGAAACGCACTCAGAACGAGAAATCATCCAGCATAGACAGGATTCGAAGTGACAAAGGCACTGAGTTTTCAAATCAGAATCTTGAATCCTTTCTAGAAGATCATGGAATCAAGCATGAGTTTTCAGCTGCTCGAACTCCTCAACATAATGGAGTTGCAGAACGAAGAAACAGAACGCTCAAGGAAGCAGCAAGAACAATGCTCGCTGATTCTGGAATCTCTCAAAAGTTCTGGGCAGAAGCTGTAAATACTGCTTGCTACACTCAAAACCGTTCTATGATTAACAAGAAGCTGAATCTCACTCCATATGAAATATGGACTGGTAATAGACCATCTGTTTCTCACTTTCATGTATTTGGCTGTAAATGCTTCGTTCACAACAATGGTAAGAGTCATCTTACAGCATTTGAAGCTAAGTCAGATAATGGTATATTCTTAGGATATTCATCAATTAGCAAAGCTTATCGAGTTTTTAATAATCGAACTTTAACTGTAGAAGAATCTGTTCATGTAGTCTTTGATGAAACTTTATGTGTTGAGGGCAACAAAGAATCAATTCAAAATCAGATGGAAAATATCCATCTCGAAGCTAACAGTGATGATGAGATTGTAGCTAACAGGTCAAGAGACAATCTACCAGAACCAGAAGTACCAGACAGACCGGATCAAGGCTTTGAAGAAACTTCAGATCGAGCTGATCCGGATGCTCCTGACTCAAATATTAAAGCAGATACTGATCATGCTGTTACTGTTCATCCGACCGGACCAGACAATCCAGAGTCAAGCTATCGATGGACTAAGAAGCATCCACCTAATCTAGTGATTGGTAGTCCTTCTGCACCGATCAGAACCAGAGGACAGATGATGGATGAGTTCACTCATGCTGCCTTCATCTCAACTCTGGAACCCAAGAAGATCGATGAAGCTCTGACTGACTTCAACTGGATTAAAGCAATGCAAGAAGAGCTTAATCAATTCGAACAAAATCAAGTTTGGAGTCTAACCCCCAGACCAAGCGATCTGCCTGTTATTGGAACCAGATGGGTCTTCAGAAATAAGCTAGACGCAGATGGAACTGTGGTTAGAAACAAAGCCAGACTGGTGGCACAGGGATTCAGACAAGAAGAAGGAATCGACTTCGATGAATCATTTGCACCAGTCGCCAGACTTGAAGCTATCCGAATCTTTCTTGCTTATGCTGCCTTTAAAGACTTCAAAGTATATCAGATGGACGTCAAGAGCGCCTTTCTTAATGGAAAGCTTCAGGAAGAAGTCTACATTGAGCAACCACCTGGATTTCACAACCATTTGTATCCCAATCATGTATATCTACTGAATAAAGCAGTGTATGGTCTGAAACAAGCTCCAAGAGCCTGGTATGACACTCTATCTCAATTTCTGCTGAACCATGATTTCCAGATCGGCTCAGTAGATAAAACTCTATTTAAATTCATTAAGGGGGAACATACCCTATTAGTTCAGATTTATGTTGATGACATAATCTTTGGGTCAACTAACCCCAAATTGTGCGAGAAATTTTCTAAGTTAATGCAGGGACAGTTCGAGATGAGCATGATGGGAGAATTGTCATTCTTTCTGGGTCTACAAGTAAAACAGCTCAACAATGGCATTTTCATCAATCAGACCAAGTATACCAAAGAGCTCCTCAAGAGATTTGGAATGGAAACATGCTCAACTGCATCAACTCCAATAAGTCCAACAATCAAGTTAGACAAAGATGAAGGGGGAACGGCAGTTGAAGTAACCATGTATAGAGGACTAATCGGATCGCTATTATATCTTACAGCGAGCCGGCCCGATATTATGTTTTCAGTCTGTATGTGCGCCAGATTTCAGTCAGAACCAAAGCAATCACATTTTATTGCTGCCAAGCGTATTCTAAAATATTTAAAAGGATCTCAGAACGTTGGTCTTTGGTACTCCAAAGATTCAAACTTCAGCTTGATCGGGTATTCAGACGCAGACTACGCTGGGTGTAAGATCGATCGTAAAAGCACCAGTGGAACATGTCAATTTCTAGGTGAAAGATTGATCTCTTGGTTCAGTAAGAAGCAGACATCGATTGCCACATCCACAGCTGAAGCAGAATACCTAGCCGCTGGAAGCTATTGTGCTCAAATGCTCTGGATTCAACACCAGCTCAAAGACTATGGCATCCAAGCTGTTGACTCTCCGATATTTTGCGACAACACAAGTGCAATTGCTATAACGTATAATCCAGTTCTGCACTCTCGAACAAAGCATATTGATATACGACATCATTTTATTCGAGATCATGTTGGCAAAAAGGAAATTCGGATCGAGCACATTTCAACAGAGCAGCAAGCAGCAGACATCTTCACTAAACCGCTTCCTGAGGCTAAGTTTAATTATTTCCGTCAAATTCTTGGTTTAATTGACTTATCTTAATTAGTTTAGATGTCTTTATTCTTTTCGCACTTGAAGATTTTTGTCACCACAGATCGATAATACAATGTTCAGAAAGACACAGACCGGTCCGAACTTTCAGACCGATCCTTGTCAGTCTGATTTTATCCTATGATCTGTCTGGACAATAACAACAGCTCGGACTGATTGACCATTTTAACTAGTTGTACTTTAACCGCCTTATCTTTCTTTATCCTGACCGTTTATTTTGAATTATTTAATTCTCAGTCTTGGAGATAAAGACACGTGTCTTCTCTCTCCTATTTAGCGGGCTGAACATTTCATAATTGTTCACTTTTTACAATTTACCGCTTTCTACCTTCTTACTCTCTCACTCTCTTACTCTTCGCACTTTCTTTAAACTCCTTTCAAATGGCTACCATCACTCATAACTCACTCTCCGTTGAGTTTGATGACATTTACAGGGCAGAAGATGCTGCGATGGTGTCCATTTTTAGAGCCCTGGAATCATCTGGGTTAAGGAACTTTTTGGAGTGCGGAACAGTTGTTTATGAATCAGAAATCCGCGAGCTGTTCGCCAACGCCGTCTCCCGAAAGACATCCATTTCTACTACTGTCAAGGGCAAATCTTTCGAGATCTCGCCAATGACGTTGGCCAAGACCTTTGGCCTCCCCAGTTCCGGACTGACAGAGTTCGGACAGACTCCTCAAGCGTCACTCTTAGATCTTCAGGGGAAGATTTCTATTTCTGGCCACCGATTACAACCCTCCTTTAAGAAGAAGGAAATGCTCTTCCATTTCCAGGTGCTGTGCGAAGTGGTGGGCAAGCCACTTTTGGGTAAAGCAGGAAGTTTCGATGTTGTAACCGCCGAAAAGTTCAAGGCTATGGCGGCTATTGTATCCGGCCAGAAGATAAACTGGTCCATGATTTTGTTTGGAGTACTGCTGGAAACGGTGATTGCATCCAAGCACGCCGTATGCTTTGCTGTTCCTCTCAGCAAGCTCTTGGAGTCCTTAGGCCTCGAGCTGAGCAAGCCGTCTGCTCTCCGTCCCCTTAAGATCCTTAACTCCAACGGGCTTGCACTGCTGAAGTCCAAGAGTGTTCCGCCTACTCCTGCTACTCTGGCTGCAGTCAAGTTTGAGCAGGACGAGGAACAAGTTGCTGTGCGCAAACCTCGGGTCAAGCGGAAGCTGACCATTCAGACTGACTCGGAAGAAACCCAGTCTGCTCACTCATCACCAACCAAGCCACTTCCCAAAAAGCCCCGAACCCAGATTACCAAACCAACCAAATCTCTACCTCCACCCATACTGCCACCCCCTAAAGCAACCCCTGCCCCTCAACCTTCCACCCAGCTTTCACAAGCTTCAACCCCTGCACCCAAAGTCACCCTTAGAATCCCTCTGCCAATCCCGTGGTCAAAGGGATAGTTATCACTGAGTTGGGAGACTATACCCAATCAGGGATTAAGTCCCCTTCCTCCACCGGCAAGGGAAAAGCCATTCTCACCAAACCCCTCTCTTCTAAACCCAAATCTGCAGCGCAGACTGCCATCGACATCGCTATGGAGGATGTTGATGAGAGGCTAAAGGAACTCATTGTGGTTTTTGATGAATATGTCCAGTACCGGACTATCAACCACATTGAGCTGTTCTACGGTAAGTTGCACAGATTGAAGAAGATGGAAGAGGAAGCTCTGAAAGGAACAGAGACTGGTGATGTTCGACTTGCCGTGCAGCGCAGAGATTTATTTACGGCAAAACACAGATTCAGATTGGCCAATCTGCTTCTAGTTGCCAAAAAGAAGAACTTCGATCCGCTTGCTCCAACTGCCAGAGATAATGGGGCTGTGATTGCTCAACTCGAGATGGATGTTCATGCTCTATCCTTAGCTGTCCGTTTTCAACGACAGAAGCTAGGTACCTCCACTCCAGCCACAAGCCCGGATCATCCTTCTGCAAGCAAGACTCTGGCAGAACCATTTATCGAGGTTATTCCCTCTGATGCAGCAAAACAGACAGAGGATCAGCCTGCAGAGCACGTACCAGACCAGACAGCGGAGCAGCCATTGCCCAATGCTCCGTCTGCAACAGATGATGAACCAATGAATGTTCTGTTGGACTCTCCGACAACATCTATTCCATTGAAGTCATCAGCCTCCCGTGCACAACCCAGTCCAGCTGAAGCATGTGCAACAACTGAAGCACAAGACCTCATCGATCCGGATTTCGTGGTATCTACAGTGGTTGCAGCTCTCCAAGTTGAGGAACCTCCCAGTCCCCACTCTCCTCCGGGACCATCAGATGAAGATTTGGCCTTCATTCAAGGTTTTTCTTCGGATCTGGTCACTCTGATCCGATCCGAAAGTCATCAAGCTGCCATTTCTTCCATCGTGCCGATTGCTGAAGAAGATGACCATGCCATGTCATCATCAGATCACTCTCCCAGCAAGCTATCTGATGCACCTCCATCCCTGGCACGGACTATCCAGCACTTCTCTGATACCTGTCTGTCCTTGACTCAACGCATTCTAGAAGTTCATCAAGCTCAGAGGGTCACAGCCTTGGACTTTGCTTCTTTCAAAGAGAAGATGAATGCCAGTATCGAAAGCCTTCAGCGCGGCATAAACGATCTGTTTTCTCAACAGGCCTCTTACAAGAACAGTCTGAGAAAAGAGCAGATCGAGCTAGCCACTGAAGTCAGAGCATCTGTTGCCAATTCCCTCCGCGCTCAAGACGTTCGTCTTGACGCTATCAGCGCGCAGCTAGCACAAGTTGTCGACTTTCTTCAAGAGATTGCTGCTGACAAAAAGGGGGAAAAGAAGACAGACTTCAGGCCGCCTTCTAGAAAATAATATTTTCAGACTGTGTATTTTAGGATTTTCTTGGTGATCAATAAAATCCTCGTTTGATTAAGTCTGTGTTCATTTATTTTGAACCTCATCATAAGGCTTAATAATAAAGATTTAATCGATCCAACTTAATGAAGTTCATTTATTTTGAACAAAGAAGTAATCGATCCGAAAGCATTTGCTTCAGAGCTCTTATCAAGACTGGTTAAAAAGACTTAGAAGCTAGGTTTTGTCATCATCAAAAAGGGGGAATTTGTTAGTTCCGGACCTTATCGATGAGATTTTAAAGATGACAAAACATTTCAGACCGGATCGATAGAAATCAGATTGACCAGATCGATCGGACAAAAACAGAGCAAGATGACAAAACATTTCAGACCGGATCGATGGAAATCAGGCATACCAGATCGATCGCGCAAAACAGAGCAAGCTGATAAAGAATATCACATATCAGACCGGATCGATGGATTCCAGACTGACTAGATCGATACTTCAGATCGATCTCAACCTTTATCAGATCAGAACAGTCAAAGATACATAAAGGATGGCTTCTCAGTCCGAACCATTAACGGTTATTTATTGTAGCATTTAATGTTGTAATTAATGCTACAAAGGATCAAAAATTGAAGATTGCCATTAAAGGTAAGAAGACAAAGAAGAGCTTACCTGACAGTCGCCGAAAGCATACACCAGAACGGCAAGTGTCCTGAAGAAGAAGACTGTAGCTTTCTCAGAGTTTAAAAAGAGCCAAAGTTGCACATTAAGGGAAACAATGCCGTTGCTACCCTCAACTATAAAAGGATGCAACAAAAGGAAGACATAGACTCTTGATTCCAACTCATGCTGATCAATTGAAAAACACACAAGAAAGCAACTGCACACGCTTACAAAGTTCAGAAGCTCTCGAGCTGAAGTTATTTATTTAAGCGCGATTACTTTGTAACATTTGATCATTGTAGGATCACTGTGCGCATTGTGTATTGAAAAATAGAAGTGAGCAACTTATTGTAACTGTCAGACAGAGTGTGTCTGAGCAGGTTGAGTGACTAGGAGTTTCAGACTGGTAGTGAGGTAAATCCAGCCTGAATCGGGTTTGTACAACAGGATTGTATAAATCAAAGTCTTCTAGTATAAACCTTCCTTAATTGGAAGAAGGGGAGACGTAGAAGGATTACACCACCTTCGAACTTCCAGAAACATATCCTGTGTTTTATCCTTCTGCACTTAGCCATCGAGCCGTTCTTACTTTTACAAGAGCAGACCGTTTCCGCACTTACCTTTTTAGTGGTCTGTTCTGTTCAAAGAGTTGATTAAGTAACAGATTTCTTTCACTAATCCGAAAGAATTCACAAGGGATAAATTTTATAAGGAGTGTTCATTCACCCCCCCCCCCCCCTCTAAACACTCCGGACCGATCGTAACAAAGTTGATGCTAGTTTTTCAGTCGGATGTAGATGATACCAAATCGATGTTCGGATTTGTATTTAAGCTTAATGATGATGTCTCTTGGAAATGTTCCAGGAAAGACACCACATCGGATTCCACCACTGAAGCTGAATACAATGCAGCATATGATGCAGCAAAGAGACAGTTTGGATATGAAATTCCATCCAAGAGTTGGGTGTAATTTCTAGTGCGGTTGACACAGTTCCTGTGTACCGTGACAACAGTTGGGCTATTATGAATAGCCAAGATCTCATCAGTATCCAAACATATACTGAGAAAATATCATCTAATTAGAGAGATGGTAGAGACGACATTATTATCGAGAGAATTGCTTCAACAGAAAAATATAGTGAATCCACTGACAAAACATTTACAACGATTGGTGTCTGTCAGACATCTTGGGAAGATGTTCTTGAGACACATGAGTAGTTGGCTTTGGGAAAGTGAAAGATATTGTTGTCATATGTGATTAAGTAAATCAATAGTTGATTGATTGTACTTATAATCTTATTATTACAAATCTTTGTTTGAGTATTAATATATATATATATATATATATATATATATATATATATCACTTTTTCATCTGTTTACCCATGCATCTTGATGTATTGATGAAGTCCTTAAGATTGTTATAGTCCATAGAATGTGGTTACACATATGATACTGAGCATGAAAGACATTCTCGACTGTGATTTCTAAATGTTCCTGGTCGATGAGCCTTCGAGAATGGGATATCGATATATGCTCGTTAGAGACTGGTATTCATGATGTGTTTAGTGTATTGCGCCGCATTTCATCGGCGTTGGCTGGGAGAAGTCAGCACACATGAATAGGTGCTCACTAGGAATGAGTTCACTGAACGACCCTACTCGGAATTCTATAAGTGGTTACCATTTGTCGAGTATAGAATTTCTAGTCATAGTTGTGCACCATTACTCCTCAGACCCAAGGCGTTATTGAGGTCTTGACAGATAGCTGTGTACTTTGATTTAATGACTGATCACATGTGGGTCATAAAGTTGTTATTTTGGGTATTCAGTGATGCCGTCAGATGCCTATGATTATCGTTGGGGATTCATCACTGGTCTTGATGAACCAGGATGTTTTATGTGTTTTTCTATATTTGATTCATGGAATATCTGGCCATAGTGGGTAGTGCTTGTGAAAAGGGAGTTTTTCATATACGTACACAATGAATCATATAACGTGAAACAAATACATAGTTAATAAAATCATAAGGGTTTCGATCAACCAATGCCCTTGATTCAGTCGGGACATATTGAGTGAAATGAATGTACTGCACGCTAACTATGGCTGAAAGGTTCTCGTAAATTGCTAGTCATTTGTATCTAGGTCTTCGTGAAGCGCATATGCTAGACGCTACCCACGATCAGTAGGTTGTTGGTGGAATTATATTTCAGATATTGTCTATTAAAGGAGTTTAATCGACAATGGGGCATTCAGGGTAAGCCCAAGAAGTTGTTTGACTTCTAAAATCACAAAGGTTGTGATCTTACTGCTATGATACACTTGAGCCTCGCTGGGTCACAATCAACCGGCCGCCGATCTATCGTTGAGATTTGAGACTTAACTGTTAAGTGCTCAAATTGAGTGATTTAGAAGAGATGAATTTAATTTTTGAAAGCTCCTCAATTTAATGGAGTTTCTATATTTGAAATTGTTTCATTTATAGAAAGTTCTAAAATTAAACCGTTTGATATGTTTATGTCTCATAATTATGTATATTGATAGTACATCAAGTTGTTCAATTAGATTGAGTTACTTGGATTATGATTTTGTAATTTTATGTTGGCTTTTGGGCAAGTGGGAGATTGTTATCATAAATGCCCAGCAAGCCAAACGTTGGCCCGATGAGCTTTATGGACCCTAGCCTAATTAGCTAACTCATTACCACTATAAATATAACATCATGTCTAGGGTTAAAGTGATTCCCTTAATACACTCACTCTCATAGAAAAGTCGTCATCACACTAGCACTGGTGCTGGGCTTGTAGATCTGGTCAGGTTGGTTGGACTCGAGGGTGACCGCTATCAGATTCACGTCGGTGAACGATAATCCTATTCGTGCTTTTATATTTGATATTTGCACATATTAATATATGAATCAGGCACGATCGTCCGTCCCCGGGTTATATCTGTTTATGTTTTATTTTTTCTCTGCGTTTGGATCTGACGCCGAGGTACGAAAACCCAACATTAATAATGCAGGATATAATTGTAAAATCAGTACCACAACTTTCAGTTATTTCTAAAAGTTTACTATAACCATTGACCATTGAAGAGGTTGTTGGTTTGCGTTGTATGGGGTTCCGTCTGTGGTATTTCTAGAAAAGAAAATGATGAATGTCTTAAGTCGAGGCAAGAATGTAACACTTTGTCCTTAAGAGGAATTTGCCTCGCACAAGGTGCTTTCGCTTTGTGGCAATCCTCTCCCAAGATACAACGACTTCTCTTGTGATTGTAGCACAACAAATCACAAGAACATCAACCCCAGAGGTTGCAAACTCTCTCATTCAAGAACAAAATGAATATGATGATGAGATGACTTTGATCTTGCATTTCTCTCTCAATTTGTGATGTTAATTTCGAAAATATGATGTTATGCTTCATATGGGATGTTGTATATGTAGTTAGCCACCCATTTCCATCAAAGGACGCCAATTGGAGGCAACCAATCATGAAAAACGCACCGAAACGCGAATGGACACACCCGTTCATGAAAAAAACATCCACAAACTTTTCCTGGCAGAATCACAGTCGCTTGAGCACCCGGATGTGGTGCTCGAGCGCCCATCTTGCAGCCCCAAAAATTGGGAAGCATTCGGCCGCTATCTGGAGCGCTCGGGAACCGCCCGTGCTGCCTGTACTTTCCCCGGGCAGTATTTTTCTGTTCGTTTTTGCTCGTTTTGACATTTATTAAGTATTCGACTATTTTCTCATGTCGAACTTACTAAATTTTTACTTTATTAAGCAAATTTTTTTTTAGCAGAGGCATAGAAATTAGCACAACTGGCCATTTTTGACCAGTCCAAAAAGAAATTTTAACAACTTTGAAGTCAATTAAGTGCCAAATTTAACTACTACTTAGATCTTAATTTTTTTATAAAAAAGAAAAGGCAGTAGTCCATAATGGGTTTGTTAATAAAGGATAGGTATTAGTTGAAGTCATACATGATCGTTTTTTAAAACGTGAAACTTGAAAATATGCAGTTGCGTCCGATGTCCGAAACCACTTGCTTACATTCATGAAACCATACACACAGCCGCCGTCCCAACTCTCTTTATATACATAGTGTGTGTGTGTAGCTTTGCTTGAAAAGAAAAAAGTCAAATTGCCATCCGTATCCCGCCTCCCTCACTATACGTACAAGCAACCCCAACCAATTCTATTGCATTAACCCACGAGAATATATTTCCAGCCCTCAAAAGCGACAACATAACATCCAACTCATGAAAGTATAGTCACAAATCAATTGTACTAAAGGTTGGAAAAACCAAACGCAAACCAAAAAAAAAGTAGAAATACGTGAAAGATGAGCATATAAAATTAGACCTAGAAACCAAAATAAAATAAAATAATAAAAACATATAAGAATATTCTCCATATTACAAAACAAGTGGAGCATTTAGAAGAGGCGCGTAGAAGGTTTGACTTGGACTGAAGTCGGCTATCCCACACTCTTTCACTTACTCTTAACTCCACGTTTCTTCCACTTGGCTATCAAGTAACACGCCCCCTAATCTGTATTTTTTTATATTTATATATTGAAAATAAATAAATATGCGAAGTTGTGTATGTACGTACACCTGTCACGCAACTTCCTTCTCCATCTTGCTCTTTATATACAACAGAAACTCTACTCTTACACTCAATTCATATATTCATCTATAAAACAAAAAAAATCTCCATCTTTATATCCAAAAAAGAACTTGTTAGGTTTCATTTTCAATTTCAATTCTCGAAATGGCACTTGAAGCTTTGAACTCACCTACCGCTCCTACGACGTCGTTCCACTTCGACAGCAACGCCAGTTCAAACTATTTCGAGTCTTGGACCAAAGGCAAGCGATCCAAGCGTCCACGCAGTGTCGACGAACTAAACGAGCCCACGGAGGAGGAGTACTTGGCTCTTTGTCTTATTATGCTCGCTCGCGGCGTTGGTGGCCATGCCGGAGCATCTACTTGTGAGATTAATAAGATTTTACAGCCTGTTGCTCGGCCTTCACCGCCTCCGTCGGTTATGGATTCGGTGGAACCGGTTAAATTGGTCTACAAATGTTCCGTTTGTGATAAGGCATTTGGATCCTACCAAGCTTTAGGGGGGCACAAGGCCAGCCACCGCAAGCTCAGCGGTGGGGATGAGCAATCAACTACCTCCGCCACCGCCACCACAACTAACTCTGCCACAAGAAGCGGGAAGACCCACAAGTGCTCCATCTGTCACAAGTGCTTCCCAACAGGGCAGGCCTTGGGAGGCCACAAGCGCTGCCACTACGAAGGCGGTGCGGCAACAAACCATCGTACAGGAAGCAGCGTGGTGACGTCATCTGAAGGTGTAGGCTCCACGATTACTCACAGGGACTTTGATTTGAACATTCCCGCTTTGCCGGAATTATGGCCGGGTTTCAGCTCCGGGATTGAAGACGAAGTAGAAAGTCCCCACCCCGCCAAGAAATCGCGTCTATCACTGCCGGCGAAGTTGGAAATCTTTTGAAAGGAATTATGAAATTAAATTGAAAATTCTTTTTTTTTTATTCTTTTGTTAATTTATTTTTTCTTTGGTAGGTGAGAAAATTATTGGTGTTAATGGAGTTTGGGAATAGATTTTAGATAATTAGTAATTGTTTGATATGATTATTTGCAGTTGGTTGAGTAAAGGACGTTGTTTTCATTATTATTTTTATTAGCTTAAATAAAATCTTAATGTATGGATTAATTTATTGATCATGGTGGAAATATTCAAATGGTGGAAGTTACGGATCAATAAAAAGTCAAATAGTTGGCTGCCGATTGTAATAAATAGTTAAGATGCACGGTTACTTCCTTGTAGAAAACACCTCATAGATAAGTTTTGGCCGGTGACCGCGACTTAACACGAGATTCCTCGAAAGTCAGGAATCAGATTATTATTTTAAATATAAGAGGTAAGATGATGTCATTGTCAGTTATATATACAGGTTTTAATTTTAAAATAAATGCATTTTATTAATTAGAAAAACAGCATGAATAAGTTTTTTTAAGTTTCTTCGAGATTTTATTATAATAAATATTTCGGAGTAGAGCCAGGATCATATCCTATCCTATCCTTCTCACTAATTCTGGCGTACTTAAATATTTGGTATTAATGATTACGTGTGATAATGAGTGTGTAAACATTTAATTTAAACCATCGTTCGGTTCAATTTACCCATTTGTTCTAAGCCAAAAAAATATATTATGTTCTGTGCAAAGCATATTATAAAGCTATGAACCGACATCGAGACAGAATCCAAATAAAGCTTTTGGACGTTTCGAAGATGCATGCCCAATCCACTTTCGGACATTTAGAGAAGACCTCTACACAAGTCTATACATAGGCAAAGAAGGGCTACATTCTCTACGTTAAACGATGGTATTTTAGGCATTCACAAATATTTCCTTCCATTTTTCTTATACATAATAATTATATCAAATATAACATTATTTTATCACCATATATTATACAGTTTACAGTCACCATTTTGATTACTCTATTACTTATCATTCAATAGTCATATCATTCAAACCAAGGCTTGCCTATTGTTTGGGATTTGGCCTTTTCTTTTTAGTTTGTCATAGATTTTGGGTTATAAGAAATTAGCACCTAATTACTATTTTTTTTATTTATTTAAAAAAATATGTGTGGAGGATATATACGACGATAGTTGCATAATTTGTGGATAGAATTAATAAATTCACATTTTATTTTAGATGCTGATGTCTATGTAAATTTAATCCATGTATTTAGAATATTTATTTGGTCAGATATTGGGAAAGGAAAAACTAAACCGAAAAGAAAGTTGTTTAGATCTTGCACATATAAATAGGCACACGTGTATCATATTTTATTCATGTTGCTTGCTTGGCTTTTCACCATGTGTATCCAAAGCTATACGTAAATTATTGGTTCACGCCCCGAGCCCGATCATGTATAACAACCTAACCTTACTCTTCTTTCTTTGTTTGGCAATGAGTACATCCTCTGTTAAGTCTAAGGGTGTTCATTCGATTCGGTTTGAATCGAACCATTCTGTGTTAAGTCTAAGGGTGTTCATTCGGTTCGGTTTGAACCGAACCGAAATTTCGGTTAACCTAATTTTGGTTTTGAAATTTCAAAATCGAAAATCGAACCGAAATTGTTCAGTTCGATTTCGGTTTTAACCGAACTTTTTCAGTTCGGTTTCGGTTCGGTGCGAACCATAGTTTTCTTTTTTTTTTTTTTTGAATTTTTCAATTTTTTTTTTGAAATTGTATGATTAATTGATAAAAATTCAACGTAAATACAAACACTAATACATCATTCATTGGATACAAATGAATTCTAAACATTTGACCTTTTAATTTTAAACTTCTAATATTATTTTGAAGTTATTTAATACAAAAATTGGAGTTTAAATGGGACAACAAAATAAATTATATTATACTTGAAACACATTGTTAATTAATAGTTCTTATTAATACAATCATGAGCGAAATCATTAAAAAAATATTTAAACCATAAAAAAAAGTTCAAAAATTTATATATATTTTTTAAATTTTGGTTTTCGGTTCGATTCGGTTGACCGTACTCTGTGACCGAAAACAGATTTTTAAAAAAAAAAAAAAAACCGAAAACCGAACCAAATTTTTCGGTTTGTTTCGGTTTGAACCAAGCTTTTTCGGTCGGTCGGTCGGTTAACCGAACCGGTGAACACCCCTAGTTAAATCCCCAATATCAGAGTAGAAAATTGGACGTATGAGTTTGAAGAGAATTCTTGTTTACATCGAAGACTTAACGAATGAACATTATATTTACAAAATGCTTTTAAACAGATTTCTATTTCCTATTCTAACGGCTAGTTTAGCTATTTGATGGTTGATTTAAGTTTGGCTATGCGTGATCTTCACAAGGAAACAGATACATACACTCGACGTATGATTTGTTCAAAAATTTTGTTCCAACCTATTTTATGCTTTATAAAGAAAAATGATTTCACCCCATTTTTAAGAAATCTTACTTCTTTCTTAGATTCAACAATGTAATATTTTAACCCAAAAGTTGTTTATTCGACTTCCATGACACATGCATGTAAATAATCTGATGCAACTAAACTTGTTTACTTTGACTTTAATGTATATTTAAGCATACCTAATTTCAACATCTCAATTTTAAAACATCATTAAAGAAAGTCGACTACCAATAAAGAATCTGTTAATGAATAATCATGCGAGGCAGTTGTACTCCAGCGATGGACGAATCTTATCTCTCTTTTGTTTTTTGTTTTTTGTTTTTTGTCAACAGTATTCGTAACTTAGAAATAAGTTCATACTTCTCTAAATTCTGATAACTTATTATTATTATTTTGGTAACTTTTGCATATGTTTTTTTTTTTTTTGACAATGTCACTAGGAGTAGGAGAATTCCTTAAATTTGATATTATATAGTTTTTCAAAATAATTAATCTTGTTCCGAGACAACATATCATCATGTTGAAATGACTCAAGACCATAAAATCTTAGTATTGTACATCTTTTGAAGGACTTAAATTATGATTAAATATAGGGAAAATTTCAGGCTTATTCATCACAGTCCAACATAAAACCTTAGTTCACTCAGAAAGACAATAACAACCCTTATGTTTTAGGAATTTTGCAAACAACCCCACAACCTCATTTTCAACAAATGAACCTTTCCTAATTCAAATTGATTCATCACCATCATGCTTATGTATTACAATAAAATTTTAACAAACTGATATATACATTTTTGACCAAACTACTATCGAATATCCCACTAGGTTTTACAACGGTTCATCACCATCAACCACACGATCGCAACTGATGGTTCTGCAATAGGGCCTTCAACAGTAGGCAGCACAACCCTAATTTATTTCCTACATTAGGGCATAGAGTATAACCAGATATATATGAAAGATTTAAGGAAATCTGTGAGATAGATGAGCAACAACCTTTCTTTTATTCAGAAATTATTTATAATATTTATTACATTAATACATCTCCTTCTGGGAGGAGACGAACTTATTTAGCTTTTCATATAATGAGGCTTAACTCGTAATTCATAAACAATTATTACCAAGCTAGGAATGTTGATAATATTACAACTTGGAATACAAGATTTATTTTCGAAGAAAACAGAGATGAATGGTCGATGTCCTTAGCTTCCTCAATTACCGGCCTTATATAGACATGAATCTGGACTTCAAATACGGATTTCAAATCTTGAATAATGTTTATTGCGTCCGTGAATGCGCCTTTAACTTTCTTGACCTTTATCTGAGTGCGCCATATCTTTCTCGTGGGTGCTTGGTACCTTTTGTCATTTTGTACCTAACTTTTCTCGTGAGTACGCCATTATTGTGTCTGAGGTTGAATAGTAACCACACTAACATTAATGGTACACACGTCTTTTTTTGTCAGGGAATCTTTACATTATTGGTTTGTGTGGTCCCAGGGCTTTAGAAAACGTGCTCTCTTGTCAAATATTGCTATGGTGAGTGGCGAATCAATTCCTTCTTTGAAAGTTGCTTGGATGATAACTCGAATCTCTTCTCTATGAATCCATGAGAGTGTCCGAGCAACTTCTCTTTTCACCTCGTTCTTAATCTCCTAAATTTCTCTGTAGGGGATTAACTGCATCTCAATTTGATTTCCCGTGAATTCCATCGGGATCACAAATTCGCATGTTGTTATCTTATGGATAATTTGATGCTTCCTACTTTGAAGACCGATCTTGTCCATCTTTTTCCATAGATCTAATTTGTTGGGAAAACATTTCTAAGTTTTGGTGGTGACAAACATCAACTGGATACAAAGACTTACCGGGTAACAAACACCTACCGGGTGACAAAGACCTACCGGGTGACAAAGACCTACTGGATGTGGACATCAACTGGACAAACACTTACCGGATAACAAAGACCTACCGGGTGACAAAGATCTACCGGATGATGGACATCAACTGGATACAAAGACCTACTGGATGGACACCAACCGGATGGACACCAACTGGATGGAGACCAACCGGATGGATACCTACCGGACAAACATCAACCGGATGGACACCTACTGGATGGACACCAACCGGATGGATACCTACCGGACAAACATCTACCTGATGGACACCTACTGGATGGACACCAACTTGACAAGCATCTACTGGATAGTAATATATTAAAGACATCTACTGGATACAGAAAGATGAACTACCAGTTGAACGAAGAAAGCCAGCATAGGACTAACCATCCAGCAAGAGCTCAAAGCAACAAGACAAAACAAGTACAACCTATTCTGACAAAGGTACAACAGAGCGGCGCACCCTGCTATATCTCTGCCACCATTAGCGTCAGAATAAAAGAGTCGTTGCTAAACAAAATAGGAAAGAAGACAATCAGAAATATGGAATGGTAACAGAAAGTGGATCTCTTTCAAATATAGACAAGTTGCCGTTAATGATCAAGGAGTCTATAAATACACCCAAGTGAAGAATAAAGAGGTTAGCTAAACCATCTGATCAAACAGAAAGAAACACATCAACGTAAAAAGCAATTCTTCTTAGTGACATTCTCTGAAGGATCAGCAAGAGCAGACAAGCGCTACTACAGTAATCTTAACAGATTAACTTCAACAGAGTCTGCTGCTCGAAAAACACTCTAAGTCAAATAGTCTGAAGTTCTCTTTGTTGGTGTTCTGCTAGTAATTGCTTGATTAGAACTTGTTGACATGGTTCTACTCCTCGTTGGTCTTGATCTTTGTCTTGATCTGTAACTTCGGGCTTTCTTCTTTGACCAGAACTTTATAGGTCTCTATGAAAACCTAACCTTTCTCGAACTACTCTGTGCTTTTTCATCTTCTGCCTTTTGGGATAGCTTCCAACGACACTAGGGATGTCGTTTTGAACACAGCAAATATGATTTGCATTGTTTATTCCTCTTAATCTCTTATAATTCTTTAGGAGTGCTACTTGATGGCATCACTCTGCAAGTTTGACTTTGAGAAATGACATTCTTTGGAATACCATCTCCGTTTCTTGTGTTATATACTCCTGGATAAGCATTTCTCTCCATGGACTTGGAATTTTGCCAAAGAATAGCTCAGATGCATCTTTTCAACAATTTTCGCCTTCCATCTATACTATGTGAAGAGTTTGATGTACTCATCTACATGGAATATGTCATTTGGTTTAAGGCTGTAAAGAGCTTGTTTGTTCTTCTTAGCATTTTCTTGTTCCACTCCTTCGAAGTATCCAAGGATTTTGAATATTTTTGTCATCCTGTCAACAATTTTTTTTTGTGACTCTCGCTAAAACTTCATCTTTGATGCTTTGAGGAGTAAGTTCCTAAGCAATTTTGGCTGATTTGGCTGACCCTTCTAAGCTCATATTAAGAAGTAATATGAACCCTTCTTTTTTTAGATCAAGTGTCTCTGTTGCGATTCTCATGGCAGACGCCCACTCATCGATCAGTATCTCTCGATTTTTAAAATCCAAGATGTCCATATTGAGCATAAGAACATATGGAAGTATCGCATCTCGATGAGATTTCTGGTATGGTGTTTGATGTATATCTGGCCTTCGGGAACTGCTCATTGTTCCCATTGGGGGATCTAAACCTCCGGTGGTGAAGTCTCCACTACGAGGCATGTTTTGATCTCCTGGTGGATTAGGTGACCCCGAAACTTTCAGTCTCAGGTGATCCATGTGGTTGAGGATTTTTAGTATTTCTGGTTGCCAGCTCTCTCGACCCATCCGCCTAGTTCATCTTTAGATTTACGAGATTAAGTCCCGCAAATGACTCTTCAAGATCATGTAGATCTTCTAGATTAATTCTTTTCATTACTTTTTGGGAAGTATTGGCTCTCCTCGGATGATGGCAATCAGTGTCTATTATTGGTCGTTGGACTTTCTCGGCTTTCCCTTTTTGATGTAAAAGGGGTTCTGTTCCATAGGATGATAGTAACCACCTCATTGCGTCTTCCTGAAGAAATTGGTCGTAATTCCAACTCTTTGACTCGTGTTTGAACATCTCGAAGGTTTTCAAGAATTTCCTATGTTTGATCATGATCTCCATCTGGGTTTGTATCTGATGGATTTGTGATGTGACATGATATTGTTTGTTCCCATAGCTCTGCACCGTCTTCTGGATCTCTCTAAGATCTTTGGACATCTTAGAAGTATCCGGCTCGATTTTTCGAAAGGTTGGTTCTCCCATCCTATTCGTCTGGTCTGGATCCTGTTGGGTTATTTGGATATGGAAACATGTAGTCGTGTTCATTACGGTCTTCCTCCTGAGCTTCGGCTAACTCGAACTGAAGTTTGAGATTCACATGTAAAAGGTTCATCGCTATCTTCTCCCGTTGTTGATACAGGTTTATGCTAGCATGGCTCGCACCGACTCCTCGTATCATTTTTCATTTCTGGTTGAAGCATTGAACTTCGGCCATATATTCTTGATTTAGTTCTTCCAATTTTTAGAAGTACCACATGTATGAGTAACACCTCGAACATTCGTTCGAATCCATTTTTTTTCTTGAATTGTGGCTTCCATATGATAATATTAATATACAAAATATTATTTTAATATTTTCAGATGAGACTTAGACTCTGATGCCAGTTAACCTAGGGGGTTCATTAGGAAAATCAAAAGATTATAGACTAAATTGGACAAAAACTAAAGCAGGGGTATCATATTCTTTGAAAAATACCAGATTTAAATTTTGAAAAAAGGGACCTTATTGAAATTAGTTTTTCTCTCTCCAGACTTTAATGTTTTATTGTTTTATTTATAGACTTAGTTGAAAAATGTTTCTTCACTTGCAATTTCCCGTTAAATATAAACAGGTTGGATAAATATGTACAACATGGGCCGGATATAAAGAAAATGTAAAAAGATTAAATCCATGTAAAGTGGCCCAATAACAAAGCTCTGATATACGCACGATAATAATTGAATTTGAAATCGAGGCGACATGTAATTCACTTCAATAGAACATTTACTGATTTTTTTACCCGCAAAATTTATTTAATTTTATATATGTAGTGTTTAAAATCGATATAACAAGTTTAGAAGAAGAAAAAAAATGTATGTATATAAAGCTGAAGGAATACTGTAGGGAGACTGTAGACAGACAGACAACTTTTTTAATCAACACCTGAGAAAATTAATCAACGACACATGAATTACGAAGATTGAAAATGTAGATGAAGACTTAATAATGGACTGTGACGAGGTACCTACGTGGAGACTATCAATCAAAAGCCAAAAGATAAAAACCAAACCCATTTCTGTAAACCCGCGGAAACACGGAGCCGCTCCCATTATTGACTCCACCAACTTATAACAAGGGATGCGTTTGGCTTCTTCATTCATGTCCTATTGCCAATTTATTATGTTATTACAATAATAATAACATATATATATATATATAATATTATTATATTTCATAGTTGAAATATTAGATGTAAATGTATCTATTGACACCACAAAGCTAGCATGATAGTTGTCTCATCTTTCCCGTTTAAGGAGTGACTCAAGTTCGAATCTTTAAAGTTTCGGCCCTCCCCCCACTAAAAATTTGTATCTATTTGTTTCAAAATAGAGGTAAAGTTGGTCGCTCAATAATCCAAACTTCATAGATATTGATAAATACTTGTATGCATCGGATTTGATATTCATTTATACTTTAATCAAGTATTAAAAAACATCATATCTTAAATAAATATATATATAGAAACTAATATATCATATATTTTAGACCAATACAACGAAGCACAAACTGAATACTGAATACATCCAAGTAATTTCTACGGCTAGCATGATATTGAAATGTTCAGGCATGCTAAAAAGAATGATTTATCTCACTTAATTGGAATAAAATGATGTATTTTGATAAGATTGATCAGTGTGTGAAAATTGGATGTTTTAGTTTAATTCAAACTAACATGTTATATGCATTTTTAACTTGACCCAACCAGGGTGGGTTACTTTTAACTTAAAACTCTACCCCAAACTTGTTGAACACTAGTCTTATAATTATATCCAAAAGTCGCTCCTTTCGCTCTCTCTATTCTTCTTTTCCTTAATCCTTTGAGTTCAAGAAATCTCAGAGGAAAACGAAAAGATAAAGAACACATTAAGCAGAAAGTAATAGATTCTCATCCCTTACAAGATGAGCTGCAATGGCTGCAGAGTTCTGAGGAGAGGATGCAGCGATCAATGCATACTAAAGCCATGTTTGGATTGGATCGAAACATCACAAGGCCAAGCCAACGCAACCCTTTTCGTTTCCAAATTCTTCGGCCGCAGCGACCTCTTGTCCTTCATCTCCGCCGTCCCTCAGCACCGCAGACCCGGTGAATATATATATATGTATATATTAATCCGATAAATTAACAAATTTGTTATGTATCTGTGTTATTTAACTTTTCGATTATTTTTCTTGTTTAAATAGCTTTGTTTCAATCCCTGCTGTTCGAGGCATGTGGGCGCTCGGTGAACCCAGTGAACGGAGCATTGGGGCTGTTATCAACTGGAAATTGGCATATCTGCCAGGCGGCAGTGGAGACAGTTCTCTCCGGTGGATCTCTGCTGCCGTTGCCCGTCGGAATCCTTCCTTCAAAAGCCGATGAAGAATTGGGTTCTAAGATCCTAACCAACGGCATCGCCATTGCAGAATATCTGCCATGGGGTGGAAGCGGGGAGAATACATCGTCCTTATGGTCTGGCTTATCGGAAATATCGCCGGAAAGAGGAAGAGATGAGGTTAAGAATGTTGGTAACAAAGAGCCAAAGCTACTCAACCTTTTTGCATAATAAAAATAATAACGACAGAATTAAAGAGACTAATTTAACTTTTTTGAGAATGAGCTTAAATGTAATAGGGGAGTTTTAGTTGGCCAGTCTTGTATTTTGACTAAATGTGTACCTCTCTCTCTCTCTCTCTCTCTCTCTCTCTCTTTTTCAAATAATATAAAACTATTTTGCTTAAGAATTGTATCTTTTATATGTAATCACTTGTTTTAAATTAAATACAAAGTTAAAAAGCATATATATATATATATATATATATATATATATATAACAATTCGCATTCATTACATTTGAATTTGATAATAATCATATTTTGAGGTTTTCAAAATATATGTGATTCTTTTTTAGATACACAAATATCATATGTCACATTTTATTTTTGGTATATAATGATTCCATATGAAATTAATAGAGCTCATCATTTTCTTTCTTTTTATAAAAAAAAAAAAAAACAACAATTATGCGCAAATACACACAGTGCTATCCACGTCAGGAGGGCAGTGGGATCAACGTCACCGTATATATCCTTTTGAGTTGAAAAATATTTTATTCTAACTTTACATTAATTATGTTATACTTTAATACAAGATGAGTGCACCACATTAATTAATTATTATTATAAAAATATCCAAAAACAACTATTTCTTTTATTATATAATGTAATAAATCAATATAAAAAATGTGGCTGAAACTTAAACAGGCACGTGCATGTATCCCCATTGTTGGGGTTCAACAATTGCCTCTGCTTTGTGATCGGTCGAACACGTGGCGCTTGTGCCAGTGTATGGTTGAAAAGATTGATGTTGTGCCATTACCCTTAACTATAGTTATTGGTAAAGCGGTAAGCGCTCGATCCTACAAGTGGTATCAGAGCCAGGTTATCTTAATCAGCACAAAGACACTTGAGCTGATGGCATCATTCAACAAAATTCCTATGTTCTCAAAAGAAGACTATGATGACTGGAGAATCAGAATGCAAGCTCATCTGGCAGCTCAGGATGACGATATGTGGTTCGTCATCACTGATGGACCAATGAAGATTCTGAAAGTCAATACAGCAGTCGCCATTACTGGTGGAGAACCACAAATGGTAGAGAAGGACAGATCCCTCAGGACGAATGAGGAAAGAAAGAAAGTAAATCTCGACAACGTTGCCAAAGACATCTTGTTCAAGACATTGGACAAGAACATGTTCAGCAAAATCAAAATGTGATCTACTGCCAAAGAAATTTGGGAGAAGATAGCACAGCTATGTGAAGGCAACGACCAGACCAAAGAAAAAAAACTGACTGTTGCTCTTCAAAGATTTGAGAGCATAAAGATGAAGAGTGGAGAAACTCTAAATGAGTTTGATGAAAGAGTCACTGGCATCATTAATGAACTGAATGGTCTGGGCAAGGAATACTCAAACAGAGAGATCGCTCTGAAAGTTATGAGAGCCCTGCCAAAAGAATGGGATGTTAAGACCATTGCAATGAGGGAATCCAAAGATCTGAACAAGGTTGAACTTCATGATCTGTTCGCAGATCTTAAAGCATATGAGTTCGAACTGATAAGCAGAGGTGAAGCAGAGCCATTCATCTCTCAACCAAACAAAGCACTGGCAGCTATTCCAGACCAGATCGCCTCCACATCAGATCGATCTGTCGAACAGATAAGTAATGATGCTATGTCATTATTTATCAAGAAATTTGGTAAATTTATGTCTAAAAATAAGAGGAACTTTAAACCCTCTCATTATAAATCAAGAAAGGACGATGCTGTTAATGATCAGGCTTGCTACAATTGTGGTAAGACCGGACATTTCATTGCAGATTGCACCAGACCGAAGAAAGAAGAACGGAAGGAGAAGCATCGCGATGACAGGAAAAAGAAGCATTACAAAGACCGCAAAAATCATGGAAAGTCCCAAAAGGTCCTAGTAGCTGAAGAAGGAACAGCAAGTGGGCTCAGACTGACTCCGATTCAGAAAGCTCCGAATATTCTTCCAGCGAAAGCGAAGAAGATATTCAATGTCTAATGGCAGACGAAGAGTTGAGTCAGACAAACGAGGTATTTGATTTTGACTCAAATGAATCTACACGTGAAGAGCTCATGTCCGCACTGCAAGACATGGCTAATGACTATAGGATCTTAGCTGAATCATTTGAGAAAAATAAAGCTAAAGTCAATGATCAAATGGATGAGCACAACAAACCAAGCTGCTCTGAGCAGGGTGAGTGCAACAATCTCCAGATCGAGCTGAATAAGCTGAAAATCTCCTATGATCAGCTCCATGAAGAAAATAAGAGAATTAGCACACAAAATGCTAAGCTTTCTCATATATTCAAAACATGGACAAAATCCAGAACATCCTTGGAAGAATTACAAGAGGTACAAAGAAACGTTGGTGATTTCACCGGCATAGGCTTTGACACCAAAGAATCCACCAAAGATGAATCTGAACTGTTGCTGGTAAAGAACAAAATCAAACAAATGACATTTGTTAAATCCAGCAGAGTATATGAGACTGAAGCACCTACGATTCAAACGGGAGTCTCGTTCGTGAACCAAGGGTTGAGAAAAGGAATTGGATATGTCAACCAAGCCAAAGAAAAGGCACCAGCAAGCTTTGCGTCTTTCAGACCAAATCTAAGGGTGCAAGATCGAAGGCAAGGAAGACAATACAATTACTATAATTCAAAACCAGTTCAACGAAGACTACCCCATGAGAATCAAAGGGCTCCATATCGCACACATTATCACACACAACATCGAAACAGACCAGCTCACAGCACACCACACACACACAAGCCATTAAAGCTGATACAGGTGTGGGTTCCCAAAGGGCTAATCCGTTCTGGACCCAAATAGGATTGGGTACCAACAATAAATATGTTTGATGACAGGTACCGAAGAAACTTGCATCAGACTGGTACTTGGACAGCGGGTGTTCTCGTCACATGACTGGAAACATCGAGCTGCTGTCTGAAGTTACAGAATGTACTGGACCCAAGATCATTTTCGGGGATAACTCAAAGGGTAAGACCGTGGGCAAGGGTAAGATTGTCCATGGTAACATTATTATCAATGATGTGCTGTTAGTTGAAAATCTGTGCTATAATCTGATTAGTATAAGTCAACTTTGTGATAATGGTTATGCTGTAGAATTTCATAAACACACTTGCACTGTTAAATCATCAGATGGTATAACCATGCTTGTAGGAATCAGGAATGAAAATACATATAAGATTAATTGGAATCATGCTCAACCTGATAATCCCACTTGCTTCATCGCTAACAATGATAATAAACACTGGCTATGGCATAAACGCTTGAATCATATCGATTTTAAGACTATTTCTAGCCTGTGTAAACATGATTTAGTTATCGGTCTGCCCAAGATCGATTTTGCTAAGGATAAGATCTGCGAAGCTTGCCAAATGGGCAAACAAATCAGATCATCCTTCAAAAACAAGAATGCCAAATCCTCCTCCCGTTGTTTAGAACTATTGCATATGGACTTGTTTGGTCCTATACCAATAACAAGTTTAGGGGGAATGCGGTATACTCTTGTTGTTATTGATGATTACTCACGCTTTACATGGACTATATTTTTGAGCAGTAAAGATCAGACCGGTCCGAAGTTGATCAAGCTGCTGAAACGCACTCAGAATGAGAAATCATCCAGCATAGACAGGATTCGAAGTGACAAAGGCACTGAGTTTTCAAATCAGAATCTTGAATCCTTTCTAGAAGATCATGGAATTAAGCATGAGTTTTCAGCCGCTCGAACTCCTCAACAGAATGGAGTTACAGAACGAAGAAACAGAACGCTCAAAGAAGCAGCAAGAATAATGCTTGCTGATTCTGGAATTTCACAAAAGTTCTGGGCAGAAGCTGTGAATACTGCATGCTACACTCAAAATCGGTCTATGATTAACAAGAAGCTGAATCTCACTCCATATGAAATATGGACTGGTAACAGACCGTCTATTTCTCACCTTCATTATTTGGCTGTAAATGCTTCGTTCACAACAATGGTAAGAATCATCTTACAGATTCATCAACTAGCAAAGCTTATCGTGTTTTTAATAATCGAACCTTAACTGTAGAAGAATCAGTTCATGTAATTTTTGATGAATCTTTGTGTGTTGAGGGTAACAAAGAATCAATTCAAAATCAGATGGAAAATATCCATCTCGAAGCTAACAGTGATGATGAGGTTGTAGCTAACAGGTCAAGAGACAATCCACCAGAACCTGAAGTACCAGCCAGATCGGATCAAGGCACTGAAGCTTCTCCGGATCGAGCCGATCCGGATGATCCAAACTCTCATATCAAAGCAGAAGCTGATCATACCTCTACTACTACTCATCAGGCTGGACCAGACAATCCAGAGTCAAGCAATCGATGGACTAAGAGGCATCCACCTAACCTAGTGATTGGAAGTCCCTCTGCACCGATTAGAACCAGATGACAGATGATGGATGAGTTCACTCATGCTGCCTTCATCTCAACTCTGGAACCTAAGAAGATCGATGAAGCTCTGACTGATTTCAACTGGATTAAGGCCATGCAAGAAGAGCTTAATCAATTCGAACAAAATCAAGTTTGGAGTCTAACCCCCAGACCAAGCGATCTGCCTGTTATTGGAACCAGATGGGTTTTCAGAAACAAGCTGGACGCAGATGGAACTGTGGTTAGAAACAAAGCCAGACTGGTGGCACAAGGATTCCGACAAGAAGAATGAATTGACTTCGATGAATCTTTTGCACCAGTCGCCAGACTTGAAGCAATCAGAATCTTTCTTGCATATGCTGCCTTTAAAGACTTCAAGGTATATCAGATGGACGTCAAAAGCGCCTTTCTTAATGGTAAGCTTCAGGAGGAAGTTTACATTGAGCAACCTCCTGGATTTCAGAACCACTCACTCCCTAATCATGTATACCTACTGAATAAAGCAGTATATGGTCTGAAACAAGCACCAAGAGCCTGGTATGACACTCTATCTCAATTTCTGCTGAACCATGATTTTCAGATCGGCTCAGTAGATAAAACTCTCTTTAAATTCACTAAGGGGGAACATACCCTGTTAGTTCAGATTTATGTTGATGATATAATCTTTGGGTCAACTAACCCCAAATTATGCGAGAAATTTTCCAAGTTGATGCAGGGATAGTTTGAGATGAGCATGATGGGAGAACTCTCTTTCTTTTTGGGTCTCCAATTCAAACAGCTCAGCAATGGTATTTTCATCAACCAAACTAAGTATACCAAAGAGCTGCTGTAAGGCCTCTCTACCTTAACAGTGAAATCAAGATATAAACAGGGCTAAATATGTATTAGAGACATCTTAGAGTTCTGGTTGTTATGTGAGCTCAATGTAATTACAGGCCAAAAATAAAACTTCGATAGTTAGTTAGTTACATTCCCAAAATGAATGTTTAAGACTAACAAAAATCCTGTATTCAATCTTCTTTCATGTCTCCTTCAGCTCACAGTTCAACCCAACCCTTAGCCCCTTTGGTCCAAAAGCGTACCTACAGGAACAACTCACCATGAGCATATATATATCACCACTTAACACAATTCAACTTAATAAAAATAATTAAGCGCATGAGACAAATAATAGATATGCTCCTTGATCACCACATTAACACATTCCATTGTTGTTCCTGTTTCACAAACTTATGCACAAAATCATTAGTTCACAATATAATAATCGATAACGCGTTTCCAATTATATCCACAATATTCCACATTAATCACTAGAATTGTGACTGTTCCGGTCCCAATACAACAGCGAAATTTTAGGACCCCTCGCTTCGACATATAGCGGCATCATATGATATCCCTCGCTTCGACAATGACAGCGGCATGTTACCTCGCTTAGACATGACAGCGGCAAATATCATATTACCATCGCTTCATATGACAGCGGCAAGTACCTCCCTCACTCGGAGATAAAGGCTACCGGGACATTCATCAATTCCATCACATTAATCAAACACAATAGTTGATTCCATTATCACAGTAAATCACAGTCATTTCACATATACCATCACGTATAAGGATTCACTATCCACAATATACATAATCAAAGGTATGGTACGTTTTACCGTCCGATGCTCGTACGTCTCACTACGTACCTTAGTCTCAAAAGTGGAGAAGTTGTATGACTTTATCTCCTCGACGTTGTTGGTACCTGGGATGGCTCTACACAACCATACAAATCAATATTAGATGCCAATTATAGTCCAATATCCAAAAATTCCACAAAAAAACCAAAAACACACATTTGTGTGTCTCGCGATCGATCGCCAAGACGTCCCGATCGATCGCGAGATCACACTGCCCGAACCAACAAATTTTTGCTTTCGGCGATCGATCGCCACTTTTGGCGCGATCGATCGCCAAGCTCACCGATCGATCGCCCAAAAGTGGCGATCGATCGCCAAAGGCTTCTGGAGCCTACTGCCTGCTCGCGATCGATCGCCAAAAACGGGCGATCGATCGCCAGCCCTTGTACCACAAAAATCACCATTTTTGCACTTTGAAACCTTCACCATCCTCAACACCATTTACACCAACAACTCAAAAACATTAAAACACTTAAAACCTTCAACACACATCATAAAACCACTAAAAATCCAACATCCCACCAAAAATCACACTAACCCAAACAAACCCAATTCAAACCCTTTTTAAATCCTACCAAAACTCAAACCAAACACTTCAAGAACAACAAGAAGTGATATATAAACATCCTAGGCATTAAATCTTACCAAGAATCACCAAAATGAAACTTTTGCAAGCACTTCCTTCAGAATATCCTATCAAGATACTCGACCGTCAAGAGAGAATTCTACGAACTAAGACAATTCCTTTTGTTAAAGTTCAATGGAGTAATCATTCACCTGATGAAGCAACATGGGAAAAAGAAGAAGAATTATATGCTAAATATCCAGATGTAAAACGCGATACAAGTTTCGAGGACGAAACTTTTTAGAATGTATGGAGATTGTAATGGCCCAATTTTAATGAAATTTATTGGTCCAAATTTTTAAATTAAATAATAACAATAATAATATTATTAATATATAATAATTAAAAAAAAAAAAAGAGGAAAAAGCGTATAAACTTAAAACTGAACACGATTTCTCAAAAACTATTTCATCCTCGTTCGTCCGTTTTCTTCGCTTCTTTCACCTTCTTCAGCGTGTCAGATTTCTTCTCTTCATCTTCTTCGCTGCTTGCCGTTTCATTCGCCTGCTTCGCCTTTCATCTCCCTCACCCCTTCACCTCCTCACCATGGTAACTGATAAGCTATTTAATTTCCTAACCACAAGAACCCATGGTAAAGGAAATCGAAGAAGCTTCCGTCGGCTCCAACTCCAGAAAATTTCAGATTTTTCTAAATTTCGATTTTTGAGTTCGAAATCCTTCCAAATCAAAGTAGTAGCAAGCAATCAAGAGTAATTCGGATTTGGACATCGATTGGTATGAAATTCGAATTTTTTTAATATTTCGAAATTCTTCCTGTTTTTGATTTTTAGTACTGTTTCGATTTTTAATTGTTATATTTAGGTTAGTTGGATATAAATTGAAGTTTTAGGGGTTTAATTTGTCAAGAACAAATTTTAAGAATTGGTTCGAAGATTTTTCAGAAATGTACACTGGAATTCGAAGTTGGTTTTCGAAAAATGGTTACTGGAAATTTTAAGAACTGAGATTGTAAATTTTCGAAAATATTACTGGAAATTGCATATTTGATGTTTCTTAAGGAGTGAAGTTCGAAAGTGTTGTGTATATTCGAAGATGACATTTTTTCGAAGGTTTAGGCTGGAATTTGAGAATTTGTGTTTGAAAGATGATTTTTGGTTCGAAAATGTATTCTGGATTTCAAAGAGTTAGGATGTAATTTGAGGATTTGATATGGTAATTTTCGAAAATGGTGTTGAATAATACAAGAGTTAGGATTTTGTTAGGTTGTGTTAGAACTGAGTTAATTGATTATGATTTTAATATTGTTGAAATGGATAATAGGAAATCTTTGATTATCTTGGAGATTTTGGAGGTTTGTAGATTTATCGTTGATAGGAAGCTTTGAGGTACGTAAAGGAAGTTGCAATTTTACGCAAATTATTTTAAGTATTTCGTATTGTTTATTTTGAAATGATTTTCGGATAGTAAGCATGCAATAATTATTTTGAAATATGATTTTTGGTAAGAAATGTATTTTGTTGAAAAATAGAATTTTGAATAACATTTTATTGTGTGTGAATAACTATTTTGAAGGCCATGTTTGTCTTGATTCGGTGAATACGATTTGAGGTTTGTGAACTGTGGATATTTTCGTTTCGTTGTGGCTCGCATTGCGACGAGGATAAAAACGCGCATACTTTCGGCTCGTTGGCGACGAGAATAAAGAAACGCATTTTGTTTTGCCCGAAGACAGAGGGGGTATAATATCTGTCGATACCCTTCCAGCGGGTATAGTCTGGAATGATATCATTGTGTCACGTCCGAAATTGAGTATGCATTTGTTTCATTACAGCATGGCTATGTTTAATGATTAATTCTATAATGTTAATACATTATATGATATGGTTATTCGTTTCTGTTACGTTTAGTTGGTTATCTGTGCAGTTATTTCCGTTATGATTCCGTTTTGTGAAATTTAGTTCCGTTGACTGCTCGGATTAAACCATGTATGTGTGAAAGTTATTTTGGATATGAAAGTATATTATTTTTCGTCACATTATGAAAAATGATGTTTTTGACCTTTTATCAAATGTTTATTATGCTTACTATAAAATGATGCAACTTACCTTTACCTGTAATGTGACATATTACAGATGGAGTTGAAGACTTAGACGATGCGGAGGATATTTAGATTTATTATGAAGTTTTGAGTATGTTGGCATGTTTAAGTTTTATTTTGAGGATATGAAACATTTATTTATGTTTGAGTTGGATTTTGATATTTGAAGTTTATTTTGGTTTAGTTTTTGTTTTTATGGTATTGATGTTGTGGTGGTAGTGATCTGGTAGATCACAGGGCACAATTTTTAAGAGGAGACTCTGCCCAAATTTTTCTAAGATAAAAGTCACGGGTAAAAATTATTAAGTCAAACATCCGATAAGAATAAAAACGTTTCCGCTAAACAAAAGCTCAAAGTGATATTAAGTTTTGAATTGAGTGTAGCCTTGTGTTCAAACAATTGAACACGGCGGGCGACCCGTCTGGGCGGGCCGTCACAGTTGGTATCAGAGCCTTAGTTTATAAGTTTGTATTAGAGCCTTAGTTTGTATGTTTGGGATTAGACCTTTGCCTTAAGAATAAGCTTATTTAAGTTTGACTTGTTGGGACAAGTTTTGGATTTAGAATAATGCAGTTAAGTTTGAATCAGTACCTAGAATTTTATATGTGTGTGTGTTTGAACTTATGTGCATACTTGTTTTTACTTGCTTTAAACATTTTATTTGTTTCCTTTTAACTAGTATCATTTATTCCGATAAAACTCTATTTTTAAGATTTCAAATGGCTAGAGGAAGAACCAGTAGCAATCTGAGTGGTAGCCAAGAACAGGACTCGAATCGCAACTCAGGAGATGGTCAAGATAGGAATGTGGATCAAGGTCAAGATGGAGTCCCAAATATAAACGTGGGATCAATGAATGAGGTGGACATCACGAACATATGTCGCATCATAGCAGGAGTGTTACAACAAAATGTTGTTTCGGCACCACTACAGGCGGAACCACCGAGAAGGACTGAGTTTGAGAGATTCCGAGCACTCCGACCACCGTACTTTGGAAATGAGACTGATCCAATGAAAGCTGAGGAATGGCTGACTAAGATTGAAGAATTACTGAAGGCCATAAACATTGCCGATGGAGAAAAAGTTACGGTAGTGACTCCATTTCTGGAAGGAATTGCAAAGCATTGGTGGACCTCAGTGGAAGTAAGTATGGAACGAAACTCCATTACCTGGACGATTTTTAGAGAGAAATTTCTGCAACAATATTTTCCTGACGCTGTCCGAATGGCTAAAGAAGATGAATTTTTGAGGCTGAGGCAAACTGAGAATATGACTGTGCTGGAATATTTGAGGAAGTTCCAAGAGCTGGGCAGATTCTGTCCTTTGTATTTGCAGTCTGAGAACAGCAAGATTACAAGGTTCAGACAAGGTCTTCGCACTGGCATCAGGCTCAAAGTAGCACCTCTCATGGATACCAAATTTGATATACTCATGGAGAGGGCATTGTTCGTGGAATCTGAACTGAGGAATCTTGAGACTCCTCAAAATCGAAAGAGAAAGCCTGAATTCAGAAATAGAGATCAGAGACCGCCAGCTCGTAGACAGATGATCGTTGAAACTAAGAAGAATGAAGTTTGTCCCAAGTGTAATCGGAGTCATACTGGGGAATGTTACTGGAACTCTGGAGGTTGCTTTAAATGTGGATCTAAAGATCATCGGATTAGAGATTGTCCCAGTCTGAAACAAACCTCAGGAACAAATCAACCACGTGGACAACAACAGCGCAATCCAACTAGATTGTATGCTGTCCGTGCTGAAGAGGATCATGAATTGATCGGAGGTAAATTTAAATTCCTGAATCAAGATGTTTATGTGTTATTTGATTCTGGTGCTTCAAATTCCTTTATCTCTGAATCTTGTGTGGGGAAACTTGATTTGCACTTCAGTCCACTGTTACATTTAATGCAAGTATTGAGTCCATTAGGAAAGACAGTCACAATTAAATATGTATGCAATGATGTAACACTGATTGTGGAAAGCGAAGAATTCAATGCCAACCTGTTCATCATCAACATGAAAGAATTTGATATAATTCTTGGAATGGATTGGTTGAGTAGTGCAAAGGCTCGCATTGACTGTTACCGAAGGATCATAATCTACAAACGAGTTCGGGTAAAGAGATATGTTATGAAGGCGTGAGCTTGCATGAACGATTTTGTGGCAATGTCTCTGAAGTGGAAGCAAAAATAAATAAGATTTGCACGGTGAAAGAATTCCCAGATGTTTTCCCAGAGGATTTGCCAGGACTGCCACCAATTCAAAGTACGGAATTTTCTATTGATATTATTCCAGGATCGGAACCGATATCCAAAGCACCTTACAGGATGGCACCAGCAGAGCTAAAAGAATTGAAAAGTCAATTGAAGGAACTACAAGATAAAGGTTTCATAAGGCCTAGTGTGTCACCTTGGGGAGCACCAGTACTGTTTGTAAAGAAAAAGGACGGCAGCATGAGAGTGTGCATTGACTACAGGGAGTTGAATCGAATCACTGTGAAGAATAAATATCCGCTACCAAGGATTGACGATTTGTTCGATCAATTACAAGGTGCACAAATATTCTCGAAGATTGATTTGAGATCTGGGTATCATCAACTCAGAATCAAAGAGCAGGATATTCACAAAACTGCATTTCGAACCAGATATGGACATTATGAATTTCTGGTGATGCCTTTCGGACTTACGAATGCACCTGCAGCATTTATGGCATTAATGAATCACGTATTCCGAGAATGGCTCGACAAATTCATCATAGTATTCATTGATGATATATTGATTTATTCCAAATCAAAGGAAGAACATGAAGAACATTTGAAGATGACATTGGAGAGACTACGACAACATCAATTATTTGCAAAGTTCGAGAAATGTGACTTCTGGTTGGATTCTGTATCATTTCTTGGACACATCATTGATACTCAAGGAATCCGCGTAGACTCAGCAAAGGTTCAAGCCATTACCAATTGGAAAGTTCCGACATCAGTAACATTAAATTCGAAGTTTTCTGGGATTGGCTGGATATTACCGAAAATTTGTGGAAGGATTTTCTCGAGTTGCATTACCCCTTACAAAGTTAACTAGAAAGGGTGTAAAGTTTGAATGGGACTCTAAGTGTCAAGCAAGTTTTGAGAAGTTGAAAGAATTACTTGTGTCGACACCAATTCTTACATTGCCAGATGGACATGAAGGATTTTGTATCTACAGTGATGCATCAAAAGAAGGGTTAGGTTGTGTACTTATGCAAAATGGAAAGGTGATTGCATATGCTTCACGACAGTTGAAAGAGCATGAAATAAGGTACCCTACTCATGATCTGGAACTGGCAGCAGTGGTTTTTGCACTGAAATTATGGCGACACTACTTGTACGGAACCACATGTGATATCTACACTGATCACAAGAGCTTAAAGTATATTTTTACTCAAAAAGAGTTGAATATGAGACAGAGAAGATGGTTAGAACTGATCAAGGACTATGATGTGAAATTGCACTATCATCCTGGAAAGAGTAATGCGGTAGCAGATGCATTAAGCAGGAAGAGTTATGGATCAATGCTATTGACTACGCAACAGAAACTCATTGACGAGATGTCAAAGTTAAATATGAATGTTGAATCAAGAGACGACCAAAATGGGACGACGATATTGTGTAATCTCATGGTGCAACCTGATCTTATTCTCAGGATTAAGGAAGCACAATCAAAGGATCCTATGTGGCAGACTTTCTTACAAAGAGCTCAATCAAACCAAGAAAGTTTTAGAATGCATGAAGATGGGACATTGAGATTCAATGATAGACTATTCGTTCCAGCTATATCAACACTCAGGGGCGAAGTCTTACAGGATTCACATCAGACAATATTGGCCATGCACCCAGGACAGAATAAAATGTATCAAGATATGAAGCAATTATTTTGGTGGCCAGGAATGAAACAAGATGTTGTGAAGTTTGTGTCCAAGTGTTTAGTGTGTCAACAAGTGAAAGTTGGAAGACAAAAGCCAGCAGGAACACTGAGAAACTTGGACATACCAAACTGGAAATGGGAGCATATTACTATGGATTTTGTGACCGGATTACCCAAGACTACAACACAAAAAGATTCAGTTTGGGTTATTGTTGATCGACTTACTAAGTGTGCTCACTTTATACCGATGAAGAAGACCACATCAATGAATGATTTAGCAAGGCTTTACATTGATCAAGTGGTGTGTTTGCATGGGATACCAGTCAGTATCATATCGGATCGAGATGCTCGATTCACATCACAATTCTGGAAGAGTTTACAATCTGTATTGGGAACAAATTTGAAATACAGTACATCTTTCCATCCACAGACAGACGGACAGTCTGAGAGAACGATTCAGATCCTCGAGGATGTATTTTGGATTTTCAAGGACAGTGGGATCGTCATCTGAAACTGGCAGAGTTTGTGTACAATAACAGTTATCAATCCAGTATTCAAATGGCACCATTCGAAGCTTTGTATGGAAAGAAATGTCGAACACCACAGTGTTGGTTTGATGTTGGAGAGAAAGTATTGGAAGGACCAGAGTTGATCAAACTCACGAATGAGAATGTGTCCATCATCAAACAGAGATTACTTACAGCACAGAGTCGACAGAAAAGTTGGGCTGATGTTCGCAGACGAGATTTAGAATTCCAACAAGGGGATAAGGTATATTTGAAAGTATCACCATTCAGAGGAGTAATGAGGTTTGGCAAGCATGGGAAGTTAAGTCCGAGATTCATTGGACCATATGAAATTCTGGAAAGAATAGGAACGTTGGCATATCGACTTGCTCTACCTCCGGAACTAGATCGAGTTCATAATGTATTTCACGTCTCGATGCTCAGGAAGTATGTTCCAGATGAAAGTCATGTGCTTAAGGCAACAGAGATTGAGGTATCCAAGGAGTGTACATATTCAGAATATCCTATCAAGATACTCGACCGTCAAGAGAGAATTCTACGAACTAAGACAATTCCTTTTGTTAAAGTTCAATGGAGTAATCATTCACCTGATGAAGCAACATGGGAAAAAGAAGAAGAATTATATGCTAAATATCCAGATGTAAAACGCGATACAAGTTTCGAGGACGAAACTTTTTAGAATGTATGGAGATTGTAATGGCCCAATTTTAATGAAATTTATTGGTCCAAATTTTTAAATTAAATAATAACAATAATAATATTATTAATATATAATAATTAAAAAAAAAAAAAGAGGAAAAAGCGTATAAACTTAAAACTGAACACGATTTCTCAAAAACTATTTCATCCTCGTTCGTCCGTTTTCTTCGCTTCTTTCACCTTCTTCAGCGTGTCAGATTTCTTCTCTTCATCTTCTTCGCTGCTTGCCGTTTCATTCGCCTGCTTCGCCTTTCATCTCCCTCACCCCTTCACCTCCTCACCATGGTAACTGATAAGCTATTTAATTTCCTAACCACAAGAACCCATGGTAAAGGAAATCGAAGAAGCTTCCGTCGGCTCCAACTCCAGAAAATTTCAGATTTTTCTAAATTTCGATTTTTGAGTTCGAAATCCTTCCAAATCAAAGTAGTAGCAAGCAATCAAGAGTAATTCGGATTTGGACATCGATTGGTATGAAATTCGAATTTTTTTAATATTTCGAAATTCTTCCTGTTTTTGATTTTTAGTACTGTTTCGATTTTTAATTGTTATATTTAGGTTAGTTGGATATAAATTGAAGTTTTAGGGGTTTAATTTGTCAAGAACAAATTTTAAGAATTGGTTCGAAGATTTTTCAGAAATGTACACTGGAATTCGAAGTTGGTTTTCGAAAAATGGTTACTGGAAATTTTAAGAACTGAGATTGTAAATTTTCGAAAATATTACTGGAAATTGCATATTTGATGTTTCTTAAGGAGTGAAGTTCGAAAGTGTTGTGTATATTCGAAGATGACATTTTTTCGAAGGTTTAGGCTGGAATTTGAGAATTTGTGTTTGAAAGATGATTTTTGGTTCGAAAATGTATTCTGGATTTCAAAGAGTTAGGATGTAATTTGAGGATTTGATATGGTAATTTTCGAAAATGGTGTTGAATAATACAAGAGTTAGGATTTTGTTAGGTTGTGTTAGAACTGAGTTAATTGATTATGATTTTAATATTGTTGAAATGGATAATAGGAAATCTTTGATTATCTTGGAGATTTTGGAGGTTTGTAGATTTATCGTTGATAGGAAGCTTTGAGGTACGTAAAGGAAGTTGCAATTTTACGCAAATTATTTTAAGTATTTCGTATTGTTTATTTTGAAATGATTTTCGGATAGTAAGCATGCAATAATTATTTTGAAATATGATTTTTGGTAAGAAATGTATTTTGTTGAAAAATAGAATTTTGAATAACATTTTATTGTGTGTGAATAACTATTTTGAAGGCCATGTTTGTCTTGATTCGGTGAATACGATTTGAGGTTTGTGAACTGTGGATATTTTCGTTTCGTTGTGGCTCGCATTGCGACGAGGATAAAAACGCGCATACTTTCGGCTCGTTGGCGACGAGAATAAAGAAACGCATTTCGTTTTGCCCGAAGACAGAGGGGGTATAATATCTGTCGATACCCTTCCAGCGGGTATAGTCTGGAATGATATCATTGTGTCACGTCCGAAATTGAGTATGCATTTGTTTCATTACAGCATGGCTATGTTTAATGATTAATTCTATAATGTTAATACATTATATGATATGGTTATTCGTTTCTGTTACGTTTAGTTGGTTATCTGTGCAGTTATTTCCGTTATGATTCCGTTTTGTGAAATTTAGTTCCGTTGACTGCTCGGATTAAACCATGTATGTGTGAAAGTTATTTTGGATATGAAAGTATATTATTTTTCGTCACATTATGAAAAATGATGTTTTTGACCTTTTATCAAATGTTTATTATGCTTACTATAAAATGATGCAACTTACCTTTACCTGTAATGTGACATATTACAGATGGAGTTGAAGACTTAGACGATGCGGAGGATATTTAGATTTATTATGATTTTGAGTATGTTGGCATGTTTAAGTTTTATTTTGAGGATATGAAACATTTATTTATGTTTGAGTTGGATTTTGATATTTGAAGTTTATTTTGGTTTAGTTTTTGTTTTTATGGTATTGATGTTGTGGTGGTAGTGATCTGGTAGATCACAGGGCACAATTTTTAAGAGGAGACTCTGCCCAAATTTTTCTAAGATAAAAGTCACGGGTAAAAATTATTAAGTCAAACATCCGATAAGAATAAAAACGTTTTCGCTAAACAAAAGTTCAAAGTGATATTAAGTTTTGAATTGGGTGTAGCCTTGTGTTCAAGCAATTGAACACGGCGGGCGACCCGTCTGGGCGGGCCGTCACAAAAGGATTTAAACTTTTATTTAAATTTATACCCCAACAATTAACATGATGTAAATTATACCCCAACATGGTATTTTAAACACATTTCACCACAATGCACCAAATTCCAATTAAATGCATGTTTCACAAAATAAATGACTACCAACACATGTAAGCCATTGAAACACCCGATTACCCAACATGCATAACATGCACCCTGAAATGCTCTACCAGCCCACATGACCAAGCATTTCCACATGGCAATTAATTCTAACACATAAGGCAATTACCACCATAATTAATCATATTTAATCATATGAACACAAATAATGCCTTAAACACAATTAAACACAATTAATCATTTCGGGGACATCACAATACTCCCCTACTTAGAAGATTTCGTCCTCGAAATCGCATGCACTTACCCCAAAAGAAACTAAACATAAACACATACCAGAGAAAAGTTCCGGGTAGTGCTGCACCATATGCCGTTCCGTCTCCCACGTGGCCTCTTCGACACCCCGACGATCCCACTGAACCTTGGCCATCGGTATAACCTTGCTTCGAAGTCTGCGATCCTCTCGATCCAGAATTCTGACTGGCCGTTCAACATAGGATACATCTGAACTCAACTGAACCTCTGAAGGCTGCAACACATGAGACGGGTCTGGCTCATACTTCCTCAACATAGATACATGGAAGACATTATGTATACCAGACAAGGACGGCGGTAGGGCCAAACGATAAGCCAAAGTGTCGATGAGCTGTAATACCTCGTACGGCCCAACATATCTCGGAGACAACTTCCCGCGCATACCGAAACGAACTACACCTCTGAAAGGTGAGATTTTCAGAAAGACTCTGTCTCCCACTTGGAATTCCAATGGTCGCCGTCGTTTATTAGCATAGGCCGCTTGCCTATCTTGAGCCGCTTTCATTTTCTGACGGATCACTTTGATTTTCTCTTCCATTTCTCTAATCAATTCCGGTCCTCTGACCGTCTTACTAGTCAAATCTTCCCAGTACAACGGTGACCTACATCGTCGACCGTAAAGGGCCTCGAATGGAGCCATCTGAATGATCGCCTGATAACTGTTGTTGTAAGAGAACTCCACAAGTGGCACTGAATCTTGCCACGGAGTATCGAACTCCAAAACACATGCCCTCAATATGTCCTCAAGCGTCTGTATGGTACGCTCTGTCTGACCATCTGTTTGAGGGTGATAAGCCGTACTCAGCCTCACTTCTGTACCCAAAGCCGATTGAAGACCCTCCCAAAAGTGCGATGTGAACCGCGGGTCTCTATCAGACACAATCGAGACTGGGATGCCATGCAATCTCACCACGTCCCGTACATACAACTGGCCATCTTTAAGTATGTGAAAGACATACAATATGGGATGAAGTGAGCCACCTTCGTCAGTCGATCCACAATCACCCAGATCGCATCGAATCCCGAGGCAGTCCTTGGCAAGTGGGTCACGAAATCCATAGAGATGTGCTCCCACTTCCACTCTGGTATCTCTAAACTCTTCAACTCGCCTCCGGGCCTCTGCCTTTCTGCTTTCACTTGTTGGCAAATTAGACACTCTTAACGAATGATATAACGTCTCTCTTCATCCGTCTCCACCAAAATTGATCACACAAGTCCTTGTACATCTTTCTCCCACCTGGATGGATGCTAAATCTGCTACTATGAGCACGATGCAAGATTCCTTGACGCAACTCTGGTGCCCTCGGCACTACCCAACGGTTACCAAGCCTCAAGGAACCATCTTCCGCCACTCTGAACTTCGATAACTGACCCAGTCGCAAATATGATAACCATCTCTGTACCTCAACGTCTGTCACCTGAGCTTTCCTGATAAGTTCAAAGATGTCTGGTTCTGCCAATAGGGTCGATACCAGCACCGGCGATACATCTAAATCAAAGTCATATCCCAAATGACAACAAGAGGTCATCAAGGCCGATAACTGAATAACATCCTCTGTCGTATACTTCACTTTCCTACTTAAGGCGTCAGCTGTCAGGTTCGCCTTCCCTGGATGGTACTCTATCTCGCAATCATAGTCCTTGAGCAAGTCCATCCACCTCCTTTGCCTCATATTCAGTTCCGCTTGGGTAAATAGGAACTTCAAGCTCTTATGGTCCGTGTAAATGGTAAAAGAAGTACCATAAAGATAATGCCGCCAAATTTTCAAAGCGAAAATAATGGCCGCCAATTCCAAATCATGAACCGGGTACCTGGTCTCATGAGGCTTCAACTGCCTCGATGCATAAGCCACCACATGCTTATCCTGCATCAGTACACAGCCCAATCCCTGCAGTGATGCATCCGTGTACAAAGCAAACCTTTCGTTCTCCGAGGGGATCACCAGAACAGGTGCTGTAGTCAACCGGTGCTTCAACTCTTGGAAGCTTTGCTCACATGCCTCAGACCATGAAAACGGAACACCCTTCTGAGTCAACTGCGTCAACGGCTTAGCGATCTTAGAGAATCCCTCGACGAAACGTCGGTAGTAACCCGCTAAACCGAGGAAGCTACGGATCTCGGGCACAGATGTAGGCGCGGACCAATCCATCACTGCCTCCACTTTCCTGGGATCCACAGAAATCCCATCACTAGAGATCACATGCCCCAAAAATACCACGCTGCTCAACCAAAATTCACACTTGCTCAGCTTTGCATACAACTGATTGTCCCTCAGAATCTGGAGCACTGTCCTCAAATGATTCCTGTGTTCTTCCTCGCTCCGAAAATAGATAAGTATATCGTCAATAAATACGATGACGAATTGATCCAAATAGGGTTGGAACACTCGATTCATCAAGCTCAGAAACACAGCCGGGGCGTTTGTCACTCCAAACGGCATGACCAAAAACTCATAGTGACCATAACGGGTCCGGAAGGCTGTCTTCTACACATCATCCTCTCTAACTCGGATCTGGTGTTACCCCGACCTCAAATCAATCTTACTGTACAACCTCGTGCCCTGCAACTGATCAAACAAGTCATCGATCCGCGGAAGAGTGTATTTATTCTTCACTGTGGCCTTATTCAATTGCCTGTAGTCGATGCACAATCTCATCGACCCATCTTTCTTTTTCACAAATAACACAGGCGCACCCCAAGGTGATACGCTGGGGCGTATGTATCCCTTATCAAGGAGTTCCTGTAGCTGCTCTTTCAGCTCTCTTAACTCCGCTGGTGCCATCCTGTAAGGGGCACGAGAAATAGCGGATGTCCCCGGTAATAATTCGATCCCGAACTCGACTTCCCTAACCGGCGGAAATCCGGGAATCTCCTCCGGAAATACATCGGCAAACTCGGCAACCACGGGTATATCTTCGACTCTTAACTCTTCTTTCTTTCCAGCAATGTCAATGGCATATATAAGATAACCCTCATGCCCACGTTCCAATAACTGAGTCATTTTAAGGCCGATATCAACGGAATTCTTGAGCGGGAACCATCCCCATAAAAAGTCCACCGAACCCCAAAATCAGATCTGAACCGTACTGTCCTCTGACTGCAGTCCACTACTGCCTGATATCTGTTCAGCACATCAATACCCACAATGCAGTCGAAGTCCGACATTCCCAGAACAATCAAATCTGACTTCAACTCGTTGCCCTCAAAATAAATGAGGCCGCCATCAACAAACCGATCTGCAATCACACTCTTTCTAGCGGGTGTCGAAACCACAAGAGGCGTGGGTGACGGAGTCGTGCATATACGGTGCCTCTCCACAAAACTCGTCGACACAAAGGAGTGTGACGCACCTGTATCTATCAAAATATAAGCAGGGTGGGTAAATAAATGACACGTACCCGCTATCACTTCCTCTGGAGCTGCTGTAGCCTGCTCCCTGGTGAGGGCATACACTTGCCCTTGAGGTGGCCCCAATGGCTATCCTCCCAATGGCCTCGGTGCAAATGGTGGTCTCTGCTGCGCTGGCCTGTCTGAAGGTCTCCCCATAGTGTTCTGTGGCCCTCCCCGGGTAGGACAATTTTGGGCCAAGTGACCATGTTTCCCACATTCATAACAAGCAGAGCATCCTTTCACTGAATGGGGTCCTCCGCACAGAAAACACTTAACTTTTTCGAAGCTGCTAGCTTGCGACTGTCCCCTAGGTGGAGCATTACTTCCACGACCACCCCTTCCACGAGCATCCGTCCATCTACCACTGAATCTGGAAGATGATGAGTTTCCCTTTGACTTAAAATGATCGCCCCTTGGTTTCAAGCTTTCAGGGGTCGGCCTCTGTGATGGTGCTGGAGGCGGTGCCACAGTCGGATATGCACCCACTCCTAATTCTGCCAGTTCAGCTCGTGCCAGGGCGTCATCAAAACAAGTAGGGCCATAAGTGATCACCCTATCATACAACTCCGGCCTCAAGCCTTTCATAAAGTTCCTCATCTTTGCTTGGGTGCTAGTGGCGATATGAGGCACATATCTAAGTAAGGAACAGTACTGGAGAGCATAGTCAGACACCGGCATAGTATCTTGCTTTAAGCTAGTGAATTCGTCCTCTTTACCCTGCCGTGCCGCCGCTGAGAAGTATCGGGTCAGAAATCGAGTCCTAAACAGCTTCCAGTTTATTTCCTGACCCTGAGCCACCTGTTCAATCACTGTGGTCTTCCACCACATCAGCGCCTTTTTGGCCAATTGAAACTCTGCTAGCCGTATCCAAGCTGTCTTTGCGCACGGGGCAGCTACAAATATCTGCTCCAACCTCTCTAGCCATTCCTCGGCCTTCTCCCCTGTTTCAGTCCCTTCAAAAGTCGGGGGTCGATAAGCTAGAAATTGAGTCAAACTCAGCTCTCCCGGCAATAACTGCTGTTCGGACGGCTCTTCGCCCAAGGCTGACGGCGGTAGGGGATTTGTGTGCCTAGCACTAGCATTTACACTTACTGCACCACCAACATCGACATTTGCTGCCATACTGCAACACAAGGGTTAACAACAATATACAAAAACAATTCACATAATACATCGTTAGAAAGCCATAACACGTTAGCATAACAGTCACATACTTCATATGCGCACAACATGTTTAAAAGTAGACGCCTAGCCAACTTATTGCTAAGGCTACCCTTCACTCGTTCCCGGGTTCTCTAACCACTGCTCTGATACCACTATAAGGCCTCTCTACCTTAACAGTGAAATCAAGATATAAACAGGGCTAAATATGTATTAGAGACATCTTAGAGTTCTGGTTGTTATGTGAGCTCAATGTAATTACAGGCCAAAAATAAAACTTCGATAGTTAGTTAGTTACATTCCCAAAATGAATGTTTAAGACTAACAAAAATCCTGTATTCTATCTTCTTTCATGTCTCCTTCAGCTCACAGTTCAACCCAACCCTTAGCCCCTTTGGTCCAAAAGCGTACCTACAGGAACAACTCACCATGAGCATATATATATCACCACTTAACACAATTCAACTTAATAAAATAATTAAGCGCATGAGACAAATAATAGATATGCTCCTTGATCACCACATTAACACATTCCATTGTTGTTCCTGTTTCACAAACTTATGCACAAAATCATTAGTTCACAATATAATAATCGATAACGCGTTTCCAATTATATCCACAATATTCCACATTAATCACTAGAATTGTGACTGTTCCGGTCCCAATACAACAGCGGAATTTTAGGACCCCTCGCTTCGACATATAGCGGCATCATATGATATCCCTCGCTTCGACAATGACAGCGGCATGTTACCTCGCTTAGACATGACAGCGGCAAATATCATATTACCATCGCTTCATATGACAGCGGCAAGTACCTCCCTCGCTCGGAGATAAAGGCTACCGGAACATTCATCAATTCCATCACATTAATCAAACACAATAGTTGATTCCATTATCACAGTAAATCACAGTCATTTCACATATACCATCACGTATAAGGATTCACTATCCACGATATACATAATCAAAGGTATGGCACGTTTTACCGTCCGATGCTCGTACGTCTCACTACGTACCTTAGTCTCAAAAGTGGAGAAGTTGTATGACTTTATCTCCTCGACGTTGTTGGTACCTGGGATGGCTCTACACAACCATACAAATCAATATTAGATGCCAATTATAGTCCAATATCCAAAAATTTCACAAAAAAGCCAAAAACACACATTTGTGTGTCTCGCGATCGATCGCCAAGACGTCCCGATCGATCGCGAGATCACACTGCCCGAACCAACAAATTTTTGCTTTCGGCGATCGATCGCCACTTTTGGCGCTATCGATCGGCGCGATCGATCGCCAAGCTCACCGATCGATCGCCCAAAAGTGGCGATCGATCGCCAAAGGCTTCTGGAGCCTACTGCCTGCTCGCGATCGATCGCCAAAAACGGGCGATCGATCGCCAGCCCCTGTACCACGAAAATCACCATTTTTGCACTTTGAAACCTTCACCATCCTCAAAACCATTTATACCAACAACTCAAAAACATTAAAACACTTAAAACCTTCAACACACATCATAAAACCACTAAAAATCCAACATCCCACCAAAAAACACACTAACCCAAACAAACCCAATTCAAACCCTTTTTAAATCCTACCAAAACTCAAACCAAACACTTCAAGAACAACAAGAAGTGATATATAAACATCCTAGGCATTAAATCTTACCAAGAATCACCAAAATGAAACTTTTGCAAGCACTTCCTTCCCACTTAGAAGCCAAAATCGAGTTTGGAGGGGAAAGTAAGGGTTTGGGAGAGATTGGGAATTTTGAGTGAATGGATAAAGTGGAATAAAAGGGGGTGAGGTAAAGGATTTAAACTTTTATTTAAATTTATACCCCAACAATTAACATGATGTAAATTATACCCCAACATGGTATTTTAAACACATTTAACCACAATGCACCAAATTCCAATTAAATGCATGTTTCACAAAATAAATGACTACCAACACATGTAAGCAATTGAAACACCCGATTACCCAACATGCATAACATGCACCCTGAAATGCTCTACCAGCCCACATGACCAAGCATTTCCACATGGCAATTAATTCTAACACATAAGGCAATTACCACCATAATTAATCATATTTAATCATATGAATACAATTAATGCCTTAAACACAATTAAACACAATTAATCATTTCAGGGACATCACATCTGCTTAAGAGATTCGGAATGGAAACATGCTCAACTGCATCCACTCCAATGAGTCCTACAATCAAATTAGACAAAGACGAAGGGGGAACGGCAATCGAAGTGACTATGTATAGAGGACTAATCTGATCGCTCTTATATCTTACAGCGAGTCGGCCCGATATTATGTTCTCAGTCTGTATGTGCACCAGATTTCAGTCAGAACCAAAGCAATCACATTTTATTGCTGCTAAGCGTATTCTGAAATACTTGAAAGGAGCTCAGAACGTTGGTCTTTGGTACTCCAAAGATTCTAACTTCAGCTTGATCGGATATTCAGACGCAGACTACGCTGGCTGTAAGATTGACCGTAAAAGCACCAGTGGAACATGTCAATTTCTAGGTGAAATATTGATCTCTTGGTTCAGTAAGAAGCAAACATCAATTGCCACATCTACAGCTGAAGCAGAATATCTTGACGCTGGAAGCTGTTGCGCTCAAATGCTCTGGATTCAACACCAGCTCAAAGACTATGGCATCCAAGCTGTTGACTCTCCGATATTTTGCGACAACACAAGTGCAATCGCTATCACATATAATCTAGTTCTGCACTCTCGAACAAAGCATATTGATATAAGACATCATTTTATTCGAGATCATGTTGGCAAAAAGGAGATTCGGATCGAGCACATCTCAACAGAGCAGCAAGCAGCAGACATCTTCACCAAACCACTCCCTGAGGCTAAGTTTAATTATTTCCATCAAATTCTTGGTTTAATTGACTTATCTTGATAGTTTAGATGTTTTCTTCTTTTCGCGTTTAAAGATTTTTGTTGGCACAGATCGATAATACAATGTTTAGAAAGACACAGACCGGTCCGAACTTTCAGACCGATCTATGTCAATCTGATGTTATCCTATGATCTATCTGGACAATAAATCCTTTACTTTGTATTTATTTAAAACAAAAAACAGCCCGAACTGATTGCATTTTAAGACACGTGTCTTCTCTCTCTTATTTAGCGGGCTGAACATTTCATTTCATTCACTTTTTACCATTTACCGCTTTCTGTTCTCTAACTCTCTCATAATCTCTCATAACTCTTCGTATATTTCTTCCATTTACTCCAATGGCTACCATAACTCACAACTCTCTCTCCGTTGAGTTCAATGATATTTACAGGGCTGAAGATGCAGAGATGGTCTCCATTTTCCGAGCTTTGGAATCGTCTGGATTACGGAATTTTCTGGAGTGTGGCACGGTGGTTTACGAATCAGAGATTCGTGAAATGTTTGCCAATGCCGTATCCTAGAAGACATCTATCTCCACCTCTGTAAAGGGCAAAACATTTGAAATCTCGCCGATGACGCTGGCCAAGACCTTTGGTCTACCCAACTCCGGACTGACTGAGTTTGGGCAGATTCCTCAAGCCTCTCTCACAGCTCTTCAGGGGAAGATTTCTATATTTGGCCACCGCCTGCAGCCCTCATTCAAGAAGAAGGAAATGCTCTTTCATTTCCAGGTGCTGTGCAAAATTGTGGGCAAGCCATTATTGGGAAAAGCTGAGAGTTTTGACGCCGTCACTGCCGAGAAGTTCAGGGCCATGGCTGCTATTATTTCCGGACAGAAGATGAACTGGTCCGTGATTCTATTTGGAGTTCTGATGGAAACAGTGATCGCCTCCAAACAGGCCGTCTGCTTTGCTGTTCCTCTCAGCAAGCTACTGGAAACCTTGGACATTGAGCTGGGGAAGCCGTCTGCTCTGAGTCCCTTCAAAATTCTCAACTCCAAAGGGCTCGCACTGCTGAAGTCAAAGAGTGCTCCACCAACCCCTACCGATCTGGTGGCAGTCAAGATTGAGAAGGGAGAAGAACAGGTTGCTGCTCGCAAACCTCGAGTCAAGCGAAAGTTAACCATCCAGACTGACTCTGAAGAAACTCGGTCTGCTCCCTCGCCACCAGCCAAGCCCCTTCCCAAGAAGCCAAGAACCCAGATTACCAAACCAAAAACACTACCCATATTGCCTCCAACAAAATCCACCCCTACACCCCAACCTACAACCCAAATTTCAACCACTGCACCCACAGTAACCATCCGCGTCCCCTCTGCAATTCCCGTGGTCAAAGGGATTGTTATCACTGTGTTGGGAGACTATACCCAATCAGGGATCAAGTCCCCTTCATCCACCGGCAAAGGCAAAACCATTCTCTCCGAACCACTCTCCTCTAAGCCCAAATCTGCAGCGCAGACAGCAATTGACATTGCTATGGAGGACGTTGACGAGCAAGTAAAGGAGCTCATTGTGGTTTTTGATGAGTACGTCGAGTACAGAACGATCAACCACATTGAGAGGTTCTTTGGCAAACTCAGACGCCTTCAGAAAATGAAAGAAGAAGTTCTGAAGGGGACAGAGACCGATGATGTTCGGATTGCTGTGCAACGCAAAGAGCTATTTAAGGCCAATCAAAGATTCAGACTGGCGTCTCTGCTCTTAGCTGCTAAGAAAGCGAATTTCGATCCGAATGTTCCAACTGCCAGAGATGATGGTGCTGTTATTGCTCAATTAGAGATGGATATTCATGCTCTCCATTTAGCTGTCCGCTTTCAACGACAGAAAATCAGCATATCCACTCCAGTAACCAGCCCAGATCATCCCTCTGCAAGCAAGACTCTGGCAGAACCCTTTATTGAGGTTATTCCCTCTGGAGCAGCAGATCAGACTGCAGAATTAGTAGCAGATCAGACAGCAGATCAGACTGCAGAATTAGTAGCAGATCAGACAGCAGATCGCGCAGCAGATCAGACTGCAGATCTAGTAGCAGATCAGACAGCGGAGCAGCCATTGCCTAATGCTCCGTCTGCTACAGAAGATGAACCATTGAATGTCTTGTTGGACTCTCCTACAACATCTATTCCTTTGGGATCATCAGTCTCCCACGTTCAAATCAGTCCAACCGCAGACCTTGCAACAGTTGGCGCACCAGAGTTCGTCGATCCAGATCTAGTGGTGTCCACAGTTGTTGCAGCTCTACAAATTGAGGAGCCCTCTAGACCCAGCACTCCTCCAGTACAATCAGATGAAGATATAGCTTTCATACAAGCATTTTCTTCGGATCTGGTCACCTTGATCCGGTCCGAAAGTCACCAAGCTGTTGTATCTTCAATTGTGCCGATTGCTGAAGAAGATGATCATGCATTGTCATCATCAGATCACTCTCCAAGCCGACAATCTGATGCACCTCCATTCCTGGCAAGGACCTTCAGCACCTATCTGACAACTGTCTGTCACTCTCTCAACGTGTTATAGATGTTCATCAAGGTCAGAGGCTTACAGCTTTGGACTTTGATTCATTCAAAGAGAATATGGCAGCCAGTATCGGCAGCCTTCAGCGAGGACTGAACGATTTGTTCTCTCAGCAAGCCACTTATAAGAACAGCCTGAGAAAAGAGCAGATCGAGCTGGCCACTGAAGTCAGAGCATCCGTCGCCAACTCCCTTCGTGCTCAAGATACTCGTCTAGACGCTATCAGCGCTCAGCTAGCACAAGTTGTAGATTTTCTCCAAGAGATTGCTGCTGACAAAAAGGGGGAAAAGAAAAAAGACTTCAAGCCGCATCAGTCTTCAAGATAATAGAGTGCTTAAATATTCAGACTGTCTGTATGCAAGACTGTTGATCAATAAAGAAATCTTTCTTTGTTAAGTCCTTGTTCATTTATTTTGAACTAAAATAAAAGGCTTAATAATAAAAGGCTTAATCGATCCAACTTAATAATGTTCATTTATTTTGAACAAGAAGACGCAATCGATCCAAAAGTATTCGCTTCAGAGTTCTTATCAGACTGGTTAAAAAGACTTAGAAGCTAGGTTTTGTCATCATCAAAAAGGGGGAATTTGTTAGTTTCAAACTTAATCGATGGGATTTTAAAGATGACAAAACATATCAGACCGGATCGAGAGAAATCAGACTGACCAGATCGATCGCCCAAAACAGATCAAGCTGATAAGATAACAAAGCATATCAGACCGGATCGAGGGTAATCAGACTGACCAGATCAATAGCTCAAAACAGAACAAGCTGATAAGGCATATCACATATCAGACCGGATAGATAGATATCAGACTGACTAGATCGAAGCTTCAGATCGATCTCAACCTATATCAGATCAGAGCAGTCAAGGATGTATAAAGATTGATTCTTCAGTCCGAATCATTAACGGCTATTTATTGTAGCATTTAATGTTGTAATTAATGCTACAAAGGACCAAAGACTGAAGATTACCATAAAAGGTAAGAAGACAAAGAAGAGCTTACCTGACAGTCGCCGAAAGCATGAACCAGAACGGCAAGTATCCTGAAGAAGAAGACTGTAGCTTACTCAGAGATTAAGCAGAGTCAAGAGTTGCACATTAAGGGAAATAATGTCGTTGGTACATGCAACTATAAAAGGATGCAACAACAATACAAAAAACGACACATACGAGTGACACAACAAAACAAGACTCTTGCTGATCAATCGAAAAACAGCACAAGCTTTCAAGCACAGAAGCTCTCGAGCTGAAATTATTCTTAGCACGATTACATTGTAATATTTGATCATTTAGGATCACTGTGTGCATCTTGTGTATTCTGTATTGAAAAACAGAAGTAAGAAACAAATTGTAACTGTCAGACAGACAGTGTCTGAACCGATCGAGTGACTAGGAGTTTCAGACTGGTAGTGGGGTAAATCCAGCCTGAATCGGGTTTGTACAACAGGATTGTATAAATCAAAGTCTTCTAGTAGAAACCTTCCTTAATTGGAAGAATGGGAGACGTAGAAGGATTACACCACCTTCGAACTTCCAGAAACATATTCTGTGTTCTTATCTTTCTGCACTCGTTCTTTCATTCAAGCCATCGAGCCGTTCTTACAAATATATAAACAGACCGTTCCGCACTTATACATTCAGTGGTCTGTTCTATAAAAGAGTTGATTAAGAAACAGATTTCTTTCACTAATCCGAAAGAAATCACAAGGGATTAAATTTTCGAATGAGTGTTCATTCACCCCCCCCCCCCCTCTAAACACTCCGGACCGATCCTAACAAGTGGTATCAGAGCCAAGGTCGCGTGTTCGATTCCCATGAGTTGCAGAGAGTGCAATTATTGGGGGAGGGATTGTTGGGGTTCAACAATTGCCTCTGCTTTGTGATCGGTCGAACACGTGGCGCTTGTGCCAGTGTATGGTTGAAAGATTGATGTTGCGCCATTACCCTTAACTATAGTTATTGGTAAAGCGGTAAGCGCTCGATCCTACACCCATTATTACGAAATTATTGTTTTCATCCAATTTTTCACCATCAATAAAGAATGGAAATTTTTTAATTAGAACGATACTCTGAATTTTTAACCTCAATATGCCTGTACGTGTGTTTGTATATGGAAGGATCCGATCTGTCACGTCATGGGATCGAAGTCGATAACACCGACGTTGATTCTAAATACAAATGAAAATCAACAAACCTCGTAATATAGAATTCTACGAAAACCAGTCTATTTTTACACAAAAAATAAATAATTCTTACAAATATCAGCGGAAGCTTCATAAAATCAATGGCAGCGACATCTTGAACAACATCAACTAAATCATTATCTCCAAAACTGACTTGATCTTTCTATTCGATTTTGGATTCGCTTATATCTGGGAAATGGATGTAAGGGGTGAGCATTTTGGAAAACACTCAGGAAGGTGGGGCCAATCAATGACAATATAGTACATAATATTAATTTTTCCAAAACATATATCATAATCGGATTATAAACTGATATGAATACATCTTAACATAATTGCTTACATCGAGCCATAACTTATTATAAATGCTCCCATCGAGCCATAACATAACATATAATATCAGCAATATCTTTGGTACTAATACCGGTCTCTATACTTAACCCTCCAAGAGATAAGGTCATAACATCGGATCACCCACGAATAAAGGGTCTGGACTTTTCAGAACAACATTTAACCACCATATCAGATCAGAAAAAACGATTATAATCCCAACGCATCAGGGCCATAAAGAATTCTTTCCAATCAGATATTGAAATTTATAGTGCTTAAAAAAATATAATTTTCATCAGAACTGCATAGTGTCAGCATAATTCACATAATCGATTGTAGTTTTAAAACATACATATGATTTTTCAAAAACAAAATGACTATATAACAAAAGCCAACTTACAGATATCAGAAACGATTCTTGCGTGTTTCAATGAATTTGGGTGGCAAAAACGTGATGAATTCCTCTCCTTTCCTTGCTGAAAATTTCACACCTTTTAGTGTGTGCTAGTGTGTGTTTGATGTTAATTGTGAGAGCTTTTTGAGTCGCATATTATGTAGAAGAATCTTATATTTATAGAGCTTGAAATTCGAGAATCTCGATTTCTATGACTGCTGAAATTCTACCGTATCTTCCAAAACTAATCTTTAGATTATGCTTTATCTTCGGATTATTGATTATATCTCTATATCTAAAAGATTATCATAATATAATTCAATATTATATCTTATCAAGATATTATGATATATAATTCAATATTATCAATTATTTTTCAATATTATCTATACTTAGTATTTGGTTTGACCAAATAACATCAAGTAGTTGGATTAACTTAAGGATTCTAATTGTGGTTTGACCAAAACTCTAGTTGTTGACTTGGTTGGAAAAATTGGATTCTCACATTCCTCCCTCCTTATTGGAAGTTTCGTCCTCGAAACTTGAGTCGATTGTTCTTTGAAAAAAAAAATGGTCTTTCTCTCGCGTCTTTTCTTCTAGTTTCAAAGTTGCTTCTCTTTCAGTAAGGTTGGATCACTGAACTTGACATTGAGAATAGTCATTCTTCTCAACACTTTATTCTTTCAATCTACGATTCGAGTCGAGATTTCTTCGTACTTTAGATTTTTGTCAGGTTTCTTAAACTACTAAGGGTTCTACTTCGAGCACATAATTCTGGTCAGCAATGTTCTTCCTTAGTTGCGATACGTGGTAGACATCATGAATCCTCGATAGGCTGGATGGTAGCGTTAAAATTACCACTTTCTCTAAAATCTCGAACGACCCTTCATATAGCGGACTCAACTTCCCTATCTTGTCATGTCGAATAACATCCTTCATTAAATATGTCACTGACTTCAAATTATGTCCGCATTTGTATCAAGTCAGTCCAGCTCATTTGACGGTCTTGTGTTATCCTGAGTCGCTCTCTAACGATTGCAATATTGTTCATAGAGGCTTGTACGAGTTCAGGTATGTTGTGATCTTCTCCTCTACTTTGTCCGAGCATAGGGGTGATCAATATTTTCGCTAGTAGCTTCATTCAGTTTCATCATGATTTGATTATGATAGCTGGTGTTGAAAGCAACTCGCTTAAGGATAAAAGTTAGCTCCAATTTGCATTGAAGTCCAAGGCACACACTTGTGGTATATCTTCGAGGGTTGAATCGTCATCTCAATCTTACAATCAGTTTGTGGGCAGTACTAAGTGTCAATTGTGCAATCATCGTTTATCAAAAGCTCCTCCAAAGTCGTCGTTAAATCTTGGATTGCTAATAGAAGTTGTCGATACCAACTTTCTACATGTATTGGTTTATAGTCTCGACCAAGCTCTAACCTAATCGAACCAAAATCTATACATGTATTGCTTCTATTGTGCTTTCCCCACGTACTCTAATTAAGGTACCTTGATTTTGAGAAATTGACCGAATAAGGTTTTGAGTTGAAAGGATTTCATTTGTTAAATAATCAATAATAGGTAAAAGATTATTGTTGAAGATAGAGTGAAGTGACAAAAAAAATTATCAACTTTTGGTGAGCTGAACCGATCAATAAAATTGCTAAAAAAATTCGCAAAGATGACATGCATCATTTTAGGATACATGTTCATGTAAAGAGGATAAATGATAATTCCCAAGAATTGAAAATAGTGACAAGTATGTGGTCTTGTTCCCAACTAAGAACAAGTTTTGCAAAGATGGTAGACAAAAATAATTCTTGATATGAAGAAAATCAAGGTTATATTAAACTCAAGCAAACATGGAGTTTCAAAAAAGAAATAAATGTATCAAGCTTTGACGAAGAATGATAACGACGTGAACTAAAAGTATAATATGTTATTATGAAGCAAAAACTTACAATGAAGATCTGATTTTTTTCCAAAATAAATGATTGAACAATTGTTTCACAAGTAAGATATGTTTCAAACGAATACAAACAAATTAAAATAGATGAGGATATAATAGTAAATTTCAGAGTGAATCAATGGTTGATTAAGTATTCGAACACATAAGACTATTTTAAGATTGACGAAGAGATTACATAATACAAATAATAGATTGCAATAATTCTTCTGATAATAGAGTATGATTCAAATGCTCTAGAAGAAGTAAAAGTGGGTTTTCACTTTGAATACGAGATTATATCAAAATGAACAAAATAGAGTGCAAAAGCATAATGAAATGTCTAAGGTGGAATAAAACAAGCGAGCAATGTCAATTTCAGGCGTGATGTTTACTAATCTATTATTCCTAAATAATGTCGAACTCCAACATGTTCAGCTAAATTAGATAGACACTGATCATTATTTCTCTTGTCCTATACTGCAGTCTTGATTTAAGTTAAATATAGCTAAAGTTCTATTGACAATTGTTGTCAATCTATATGTCTCATTAAGCATATATGTTTTAAGAATATTGGAGACAATTTTGCATTCACGAAGTTCCAAGGTTGTAAAAAAAAAACGAGATCAAAAGAATATGCGAAATTTTTTGAAGAAAGACAAATGATTTCATTGATCGAAATAAATTTGATCATATTTCAAAAGAATTAATGAATTGTGTAAAATTGATTTCTAATTTTCTTAATGAATTCTAAGAGATGAATCTATTATCGTTTTAACCAAAAATATTATAAGACTATGCACAATTGCAATACTCTACACTTAATTCGGGAGATATACCTCTTATCTTATGTGTCCCAACAATATATAATATACCATCTACTTAAGTTCTAAGGATCATAATAGGAGAAACAGCAGAATAAGGAAGGCAAGTCCTCGACTATTCGAGTTAACATGAGATTTCACTCGAAATAAAGTTTCTTTGATTGAGTAAAAAAATTTCAAAATAAATTATTTCAATGAAGAATATGATGCTAATAAAATATGAACTCAAAATATCGGGGTGGTTGAGATATTAAAATTACACAATTAGCCCAAAAATAGAAAAATTCGAAGAATTGAGTGTATCGAAAACAAGGAATTTTGAGTCTGTAATCTTAAACCCAAAATAAGGAGAGATCTATTTTAACATATATGTCCCACTAAATAAAATATAACATGTTATATACTTGAGTATGGATAGTCTAATGGTAATACAAGAAAAAAAATACAAATAACATTTTGCGGAGTTTGGTCCGGTTGGGACGGTGTGGTTGTCGTGTCTCCAGAAATCGTTGTTCACAATTGATGAGGAAATTAGTTGCCCATTAGACGTAAACTTGGAGCCGAAAGGAATTGAATTTCAGTGTGTTGATGACGGAGAAAACGAGATTTGAAATTTCAGAAATTTAGGGTTCTTAATAGCACAATTTCAATCTTCAAATCCGACGAGATCCGGTGATTGGAATTCGAAATCAATAGAGGGTTTTGCTCATCATAGTCTGTGCATCACTTTAGTGCACTGGCTTTGTCGATCGGTATTGCGATCGGGAGGAGGGGGTCAATATGCTTCGTAGGCGAGATGAACAGTGATGAAATCTGGATCGATCAAGGTTGGAACTCCTAATTGAGTTGTACATATTGGTCGATGGAGGATCAGAAAGAGTATTCCAATGTGATTTATCGTCAGTCACTCCAACAGTAGACTAATCGGGAATGGAGGATTGAAGGGCTTGGTTGGCGAGGGTTTGACCGTAAAATCGAAGGGAAAACGAACTCTGATGGTTCTGAGATTTTATCGTGTTGTTGCTCGAAGGAGTCGATCCAGGCGGTGGGACGACCGTCATGCAACAACGGCGGTGGGGCAGGCGACGACTGCGGATAGCTAGGGTCGAAGGTTATATATATATATATATATATATATATATATATATATATATATATATATATATATATATATATATATATATTGTATTTTCTGCTTTTTTTAATTTAAATATTTTTAATTTTTTTTTTATTAAAAAGGATTCCAATTCGATTTTGATTTTTAATCTAAATATAGAGTTGTGTAATTGTGAACATATCCATATTTACCCAACTGAATCACCTTCTCAGTTGGTCTGTTTTAACTGTATTTTTAATCTGGTAACCAGCAATCTTTTCCCAGCGGGATTATAGAACCTGGCTCGCTCTGATACCACTTAAATATCGAGCCCCGAGACCGGGGTCGATAACACCGGCGTTATTTCTATATACAATTCAAAACCAACAAGCCTCGTAATACAGAATTCTAAGAAAACCAGTCTATTATTCCATAGAAAACAAATAATTCTTACAAATATCAGCGAAAGCTTCATAAAATCAATGGCAGCGACATCTTGAACAACATCAACTAAATCATTATCTCCAAAACTGATTTGATCTTTCTCTTTGATTTTGGATTCACTTATATCTGGGGAGTTAATGTAAGGGGTGAGTGTTTTGGAAAACACTCATCAAGTGGGGGCCAATCGATGTGACAATATAATACATAATATTAATTTTTCCAAAACATATATCATAATCGGGTCATAAATTGATATGAATACATCTTAACATAATTGCTCCCATCGAGCCATAACTTATCATAATTGATCCCATCGAGCCATAACATAACATATCATATCAGCAATATTTTTCATATACGTTAAGCACAATAAATCCTCTAATTCCTCTTGGTACTGATATATCAGTCTCTAGACTTAACCCTCATAGAGATAAGGTCATAAATCGGATCATCCACTGAATAAAGGGTCTGGACTTTCCAGAACAATGGTTAACCACCGTATTAGGTCAAAAAAACGATAATAATCCCACCGCATCAGGGCCATAAATAATTCTTTCCAATCAGATTCTAAATTTAAAGTGCTTAAAAAAATACATTTTCATCAAAACTGCATAGTTTCAACATAATTCACATAACCGATTGTAGTTTTAAAACATACATATGATTTTTCAAAAAACGAAACGTATATAACAAAAGCACACTTACAGATATCAGAAACTATTCTTGCGCGTTTCAATTAATTTGGGTGGCAAAAACGTGATGAATTTACTCTCATTTCATTGCTGGATGAGAGATTTTTGAGTCACATATTATGTAGAAGAGTCTTATATTTATAGAGCTTGAAATTCGGGAATCTCGGTTCCTACGACTGCTGAAATTCTGTCATATCTTCCAAAACTAATCTTTATATTATGCTTTATCTTCAGATTTTGGTTATATCTCTATATCTAAAAGATTATCATAATATAATTCAATATTATATCTTATCAAGATATTATTATATATAATTCAATATTATCTATTATTTTTCAATATTATCTATACTTAGTATTTGATTTGACCAAATAACATCAAATAGTTGGATTAACTTAAGGATTCTAATTGTGGTTTGACCAAAACTCTAGTTGTTGACTTGGTTGGAAATTCGGGTTCTCACACAAGCCACACAAGAAATTCTCGTATGATATGTATGATGGGGACGACACTGGTTTCAAATTCAATCTTTTGTTGATGGCTTGTAAAACATCTGGTATCAGTTGAAATTACGACCCAAAGATTTCATGTTCGAGTCTACGTCTCTCACCCCTGAGTAGTTTAATAGTTGCTCAAATAAACATTATTAACCTTTTTTGTTTCCAATTAATGTAAGTGATTATCAATTTTGATTTTTTAGCTATCCTTTTTTGCTTCAGGTGATAACAATGACTTTTAATTTCTATTAATTTGAACTATTAATTTATGCTTTAATTTTAAGAGATAATTACATATACACCCCCAATGACTTTGACGAAATTGTATAAACTTATCATATGGTTTGAAAAATTACAGAAACCTCACATCAAATTATATTAAACATTACAGACAAGTCTTACAGTTAGTAAAATAGATGGCCGTTACAGAAAACTTCCCTAATTTTTAATGAAAACTTCGAATTGTACCTAGTCAACTTTGACCTTTATTTTGACCTAAATATTAGAGGGATGTCTTTGTAATTATTGTATTTTTTAGGGGGTGTGATCATATTGAAACCATTATTTTATATTTCGAATTGTTTATTTCAAATATAATTATTACTTACTCAAATCTTTTTATTATCCTAATATTTTTATTCAATTTTTTAAAATATCAATACGTACCATAAAAAATTAAAAATTTATATATATATACATCATTTAAAAACTTTTGTTAGAAATAATGATATTTTGTAATATTTTGAATTAAATCAAATTGAAAGTCAAATTAAAGAATAATATGTTCGATTGTCATTTTCATAATTGATATCAATAAATATTAGTTCGTCAAATTATACCCTAAAAGCTTGATAATATTTAATCATCGCAATTTCAATAAATGATTTAAAATGTAAATAATATATGGTTAATAATTTGAGAAAGAGATAAAAATCTAAACTTTGAAAACAAACTACCCAACTACGAGTTCAACTAGGGGTGAGTATTCGGTCAAAATCTAGCCGAACTGGCTGAATTTGTTTTTCAGCCAAGTGAACTGGCTAACTTTTACATTAAATCGAACAAAACGATTTGATAAAACACTTATTGTCATTAAAGATCATGACCTAAAATATATCATTTAAATTCAACATCTAAACCTATAATTGTCTAAAAATATTTGGCTAAACTTATTTTAAACAACCCATAAGCTGTGAAGCCTTATTTGGACAATAAGATGTTACAATATTTAGTTAACTTTTTTTAAATATGTTCGATGTTGATATGTTTGATATTACAAGATTGTTTTATCAGTATTACCAAAAAAGATATGATACTATGAAAATAATGTAATTAGTTTTTGAAACTATTTTTATACATTTGAAGTTTTAAAATATTATCATTAATATGAAAACTAGTTTATAGTTTAAAAATATTTAATAAATAATTCAACAGTGGGTGTAAATGTAATGTATAGTATATGATGTGTATTTGAAATGTTTTGATAATTTATATCATTATACAAGAGGGTAAAACGTCATTTCGTGCATTCTGTTAATTGTTTTCCACGGTGTTACACTAGAGAGGAGGTATGTAATTTTTCAAAGTTGATGAGATATTTTTGTAATTAGGTCAAAGTCGACGGGGGTAAAGATGTAATTATTTCTAATTTTAAAAGATGTGGAAGGACAAATATATTTTAAAGAAACTGTGATATTTGAAAGTGCATAAATCCTGTTTGACAAAACTAAGAAATAGAATTATGGGTGTACCGAATCGGATTTGGACATTTGCATTGTAGCATGAGCAAAGCTCCCCGTGACATCTCACACTTTGTTATGTTTTACTTTATTTCCATTACTATTTATTATTATTATAATTTATCCAAAAAAGAAACATAGTGTTTCGAAAGCAAGTTGTGACTAAGAAACAAACAAATTATAATTAGTACACACGTCATTTATTCATTAATAATTAATTAATAATAACCACCAAGTTAATGTGATGATTAAAATGATGAGCTAATGATGATCGAGAGGAGGGGAAGGTTCTGGCTTTGGGACGTATGGAGTACCGTGCTGGATGGGTCCCGGTCGTATGGAAGCCTTTGAACTCGGAACTGGATCGATAGGACGATAATCTTCCAAGGATCTCTGCAGAAAATTTAAGAAATTACAATTTAATTTTTATATAGAGAGTTGTACGTTGCACTCCTTCTTAACACAATCTTTCAGCAAATTAGAAATGATATGCAACATAGGAATTGGATTGAGAACCTCGAACTGATACAATTTTTTTTAAGAATATTACATTAAAGATGCAAAAATGGTATCTTAAAATTTGTTAAGCTCTCGATATTATTAGCATGAAAAATTCATATCTTGTTTGCTTTAAAGATATGTATATATAGATTTATAGTCATTTCCCCCATCAACTATGACAATTTTTTACCCCACAAAAATCTATTTGTAATAAAGATGAAATAGTTACTCATAAAGTAAGAGTTATGTTTTGTAATACAAATGTAATTGCATGTTCGACAAATTCTTCACTTAAATATTGTGGGGTTTGTCCTGGGTTCGGGTCCTGTTGGTCCGCTCCTTCAGAAACCTGTCATCTGTGCACATTCCTCGATTGACCTGGTGAGGATCCTGATGGGCCGGGGTCATCACCCAAAGATTAGTTAGACGTAAGTCTGGATACCTTATTAAACTGAAAGGGATATAATCCTTAAAGCCCACTTTCATATCCAAAAGTTGTCAGGCCCAAAGGGGATATAATCCTTAAAGCCCACTTTCATTTCCTATATCCTGTATAGCGGGTGCGGTTCGTGCGGTTACATTACAAGTTCAAATGTGCAGTAGTAACAAAGACCAGAGCGCTCTTGAATCCCGCACTTTTAAAGGAAACTAATTTCAAAGCAAACCCTGCGAAACTTATCGTTGATTCCGGTGAAGGTAAAGTTTTTACCCGAATTTTAGTGTTTTTGGGTTTTACAGTATGAATTTTTTGTTCAAGGACTTTCGTAGATTATTTTGCCTTCTAGTTTTTGTGTTTTAGAAGGGATTGCAGAAATTGGTTCAATATCCTGTACTTAAATTTGTACGAACGGAAAGAAATGTGACCCCTTAGAATCACGATTAGGGCTTCTGTTAGCTGTTTCAGTTTCTGGCATGGCATACTTATTGTGTTGAAGTATAATCGGTTATCAGTATTTTGCATTGACAATTGTTGAACTTGTGTACTACTTGAAGCTCTATCGGGATTAGAATAATGGCAGGAGTAGTAGTGGCAGCACAGATACCCACGAACTTCGGACATGAGCTCCGAGCTTGCCTTCGGTGCCGTCTCATAAAGACTTACGACCAGGTTGGTTGTTTGCTTTGGATTTCTTGTTCATTATTTACCCAAAAGAAAAAAAGAAAGGGCAGCATTGATATGTGAACGACCATCGCAGTTTTTGGAATCAGGGTGCGAGAATTGCCCTTTCTTTAAGATGGAGGATGATCCTGATCGTGTAGCTGACAGCACCTCCCCCAATTTCAATGGGTTTGTTTCTCTTTTATTTTACTTGGTCTTCTCTTAGAAATTAAGAATAGAAATGCTCAGACTGAATAAAGAAATTCCTTTACGAAATCTTTTGAGGGTTCTTGCACGGACATCGGTAGACTTCTCTTCAGAATTCGATTACATGTTTTTTGTTGTATTAACAATTTATATCCTCATGACTTAGCCACTGGGGATATATATAATTGTATGAGACATTTGATCTTTGATGTTTGTATTTTACCTGGGTATGCCCATTGTACTTGTACTCTTCACTTTTTTAGTAATACAAATTTGATTTACCAATATAAAAAAAATGTTCCATTTATTTTATTGATAGGGTAATCTCAATCATGGACCCAACCAGGAGTTGGGCTGCTCGCTGGCTTCGCACTGGTATTTAACTTTGTATTGCTAGCTTAAAATTAACTATTGCTTTCAATATTGTTTATTGAGTAATTTTTCATGTAAAATGAGTAAGACATTCGGTAAAAGGTAGTTATCCTCTATACAGGAAGTATGTATGTTACTTGATATGATTCTGTTAAATAACAATCTTTACTTTTTCATCCAAACTGTTGAAATAGCGACGAATGGTGTCTAGGTGCACTGTTATTTTCTTGTAGTAATTGATGTTACTTTTCGAGCCTAATTTTAAGTAAAATGCGCGTCTCTGTGTTAAAGACAAGGACCATTATGACAAGTGAAGGATATTGAGGGAGATACCCTGCTTGAGTGATGACTTGTCGAACTAAGGTGGATTGAAGACTGGAAGAGGGATCATATTAAAGGGCTAATGTTATTTGATTATGGATCTCTTCTGAAAGAGTTGTTTATTTTTGTTACTTGAAAATCATTATTGAAAATCTATTAACCGCTCCAAATCATTTATGGAAAGATCATTTTGTTATTTTAATGATCTTTTTTTGTTATTATGGAAGTTTGGATCTTGATCATATCAAACTGTGACGTTTTCAAAAAAAATTCAGGGAAATTTGTTCCTGGTTGCTATACACTCGCAGTTTCAGAAGAACTCCCCCACGAACTGCAGGTATGCTATTTCTATTTTAATTTCAAATAAATCAATCACCCTACCCAACATTCAAATTAATTCCACCCTATTGTCCATTTCCCCGTTCCGCGTTGATTAATATGTAAAACAGTGAAGTCCATTAATTTGAACCCAATAAAATGCCTTTCTTAGCCTAGTATGCACGTGATATGTTTTGTTTTCTGAATTTGTTCACTCCTATTTCTTTGTTTTGAAGTTGAAGTGGTTCTGATGCATATTGCAGAATATTTGTAAAGACGAGTGTGTGCCATACTTTCCACCGAAACGTGTTTAGTGGTTCGATTCTTGATAATTATGTCACCTGAAACATGTTCCTAACTCGTTTGTGCATATGCTTGAAGGAATTGCGCGATATAACTTTCCATTTCACCTGTTGTACTGTATGAACGAACTCAAGAATTCCCAAAGATTTGTCGTTTCTTCTGAACCATAATGGCTCTATTTTGTGGATATTTCCATTCATCAAAATTAATTGATGTAGACATCGTGAGTTTAGATTATCTACTGTGGAATTAGAAACTATGAAACCCAATATTTGAGATGCACCGAGATTCGAACTGCATTTATGGTGATTTAAACCACAAAATGTATGTCGACAAATTATTTAAATGCGTAACCTTTTACCTTCTTTTCAATAAATTTCGAAATCCTTGGCATATTTTACCATTTATGCATTTGACAATCAAATTTTTGTTGTTGCAAGTTTGCATCCACCACCAATTCAATTGTGCTGAATGATAAATTTAATGAGACTTCTGAAACTCATCGAAACGATAAGTCTGCATTACATATCACCAAATTTAGTATGTAGCTGGTACAGTTTTAATAGGCAATATTAGTGGATTGATTCAGGAGGCAGCCTAATGAATTTAAGTTCATATTCATCTAATTGCTGAAATATTAGATTGTAGAAGAGCAAATAAAGAAATCCACATATCATTTGACCAATCGAAAACATCCTGATGCATCTTACTATCATAACCAACCACTAACAGAGCAATCAACTAAGGGGTTACAACGCAACAACAGGACACATGAGATGAAATAATGCAAACATATATTATTATATATATAGTTCCAACCCACTTTAGCAGTAAAAGTTTACATCATCATACTAAGCACATTCATAGATTTCAGACATAGCCGCAGCCATCCATTTTTCAAGGTTTTACCAGAGCTTTTCATCATTTCTTGAGGTGGGGAAAACAGGTGCAGAGATCAGCCTTGGGATGCTTAGCTTCAGCATGTTCCTTGCATTTTACCTCAGAAGTTGTACAAATAAAAGTTTGCATGCAAACCTTGCACTGCAGATGAGTTCCGCTAAAGCTTTAGAATGAACAACACAAACAACAATGCTCAATTCAAGAAATGGAATTCTGTTCCTTTAACCTCATAATAATGTTGTTCCACAAAATTTTGAAGTCTTTTCTTCTAAACAAGTTACTGAATTGACTGCATAAATTTGACCAGATACAGAGATCATATAGTTTGCTCGACAGACACCTATTCAGCTGATGATTATCACTTCCCAAAATCACAAAATTGTGTTTTTTACACGTTATGAGGAATTGTTGTTCTCTGGATGTTCACAATAATGAACTGAGGAAACATTTTCTTTACTATTATCAGAAATCACTTAAATATACACATTTAACTTCTGGTGCGGTGTAATATTCTGCTAACAGACCTCATTTACAACTCCACCACCATCAAGATTCAAGAATAAACAAAAGATATTGTCAAGCAACACAAAGTATCAATGTGAGGCTCTGATGTACTTAAGATGTGCTTAAGATGTACTTATGTAATACACTAAATGGCAGCATATCTGATTCACAGCACCCAAAATTTCAACACAAATCATAAAACATCTGTCCTCACTGGAGTTTTATTCAAGCGTTTATAATTTTATACACAATTCAAGCTCTAAATTCGTAGAAGCGGATGATAAAAGAAATTAAAAAAAGCGCACTCCTTGACCGAAGAAAACCCTTTAAAAAGTGCATTTAACCCAAAAATTGCCCCAACGAAACTAAACCTAAAATTCAGGGGAAACAGGTAACAAAATTAACAGAGAACCTGGATGGACATGGCCTTCTTGTTGGAATCCAGTTGACTTCCTGCACAGAAATAAAACAAACGATTGCCGTCGAATCTTCGAGAAACCATATATCGATCTCATGTATGAAATCGGAACACAGTAACAAAAAAATAGAAAAATTGGCGTACCTTTGGATGTCTTCATCTTCTCCACGTTCCTCTCGCGAGCCGTTTTCGATTTCTGCGCATTGCCTCCTCCCATAGCTTCAAAAACCAAATCTAGCGGATAATTACTCCCCCTTTATTCTTGTTCTTCTTTGAGCAGAGCAGGTCAGAAATTGCGGTATAAATACTTAAAACCTTATTTTATTACTATAATTTTATTCATTGAAATATAAATCGAAAGGGATAAAATATGATTTTGTTGGGTTTTTTAACTATTTAACCTCTTAATTAAACTATTTGTAAAAATAGCTCAATTTTTTTATTCTAAAAGTAACAGATGTCGCTAACTGAGATAACGATAATGAATAAAAAAATTGATGTCACTATCTCAGAATACGACTACATTCAAAATTTTATTGATATCACATTCTGAGATGGTGACACCAATAAAAAATTATTTTTTTATTGGTATCGACATCGATGATGACCCTTGATCGGGTCCAAACCTGAGACAAGAGATCTTAAAAATGGTTTATAGTTATTATTAATTAATTACACTAGGCGGGGATTATAGATGAGACAAATATTAATTTTGGGCCTTAAACAAGCATCACACTAATTTTTTGGACTTGGCCTTTTTTTAGTGTCCAGCATTTTGTATCATATAATGGCAACAGCGCGATATTAAACTCCAATCGTGTTTTTTTCTAAAAATGAATTTGAAATTAAAGTTATAAATAAGAAATGAATTTGAAATTAAAGTTATAAATAAGAAAGAGAGGTATGACCTAAAATGAACTTATTATAATAACCTCATATTTATTGTCAAATAACAAAGATGTTTAGTGTGTTAAATGACCTCAAGACCCATACTAATTTGGATCACTACAATAACAACAAAAAATTTATAGGAATATATTAAACTATAGATTCAATTCGAAAAATATTACATCCAAAAAACCAAAATTTAAAAATTAAATTTACAATTACCACTTTCGATTACATAAAAAAAATATTTTGCATGCAAAAGGATGACTAGTATGGATAAAATATAATATTACATAATAATTCGAAAAATTTCCTGGTCAAAGCACACTAAGTTTGACCGCTCAACATAAGCAGATCCAACGGAGACATAAAACGACACCGTTGCTTTCAGATAGATGCAACGGTATTTCCTCGCAGCTGCAGGGACACGGCACCATAAAACACATTTTTTCATTAAAAATATTACCAAATCCAATCCAGATTCCAGAAACATAAGACGCCAGCTTTCGATAGTTTTCTTTTTCATAATTTTCCTTTGTCGTCTCAAAATTATTTATCCTTTTTCGTTTTTCATTTACTTTTGTGATTTTTGATATCGCTGTTGTGATTTTTAGCTCTTCTTTGTTTTTGTTTAATTCAAGAGCTTTTTGGGAAAAAATGGCATCGACGTTCGATAAATGGGAAAAAGATCCGTTCTTTTATGCTGCGGAGGAAGTCCAGGAATCTGCCGACAGGTACTTTGAAGAATTTGTTTTCCCAAGTGAAAGTTTGCATATTGTAGGGTTGTGACTTGTGCATACGTTCTCTCTTTCAATGTTTTTTTTTGGGTAATGTGATTGGAAATTTCAGTTTCTTTTGTTCCTCCACCGACGAGTATTTTTTGTTTAATCATTGATTATTTGTTTCCATTGTTACTGTTACGCTAGGGTATGATTCGTTTGAATTGATTAAACTTTTTGATTTTTTTTATGAAGAATGGAATCAACTTATAGAACGTGGACACATGCTAAGAAGGATACCTCTGGGGTTTGGGATTTGAATGAGCTTCAAAGAGATCTCCAAACAACTCTTGGCACTACCAAGTGGCAGGTCATTTGATCATAATATACATTAGGTTCTCGTGAAATGTTTTCTATGGTGTGACATTATCTTTATATTTTTACTGTACTGGCGTTCTTACTGGCGTTCTTATGATTTAAATGGATGTAGTTCTTTGCATTTTATGCAGTTAGACGAATTTGAGCGTGCTGTTAAATCAAGTTACCCTAGCTGTAGTTCAGCTGATGATGCCAAAGATAGGCATCGTGAATTCATTACTGCAATTGAGAATCAGACATCAAATGTTGAAAACTCTTTGCAAGAATCATCAGTCTCACATGTCAGGATGCCTTTGCCATGGGTACAATTGAATGAAGGCGAGTGCAATGAGCTTGCATGGTTTCTCTCAGGACCTTCGCCATCATCCACAAATAAAACCACCTTAAAAGTTCATGATAAGGATGTGGGAGTGGAAATATTGCAAGATGGTGATCAGCAGTTAATGAACGAGTGTTTGAGGTTGTCTTCTCGGTTGGTCGAAGGGGGTCTAGGGGAGGCTAAGGAGGAAAAGTTTCCAGGACATCGCCAGACAGCTAGTGCCAGTGCTGACAGTAGCTCATGGAAAATTGTGGTGGCTGCTGATGTTCTGCATTGTGACTCCTCCGATCTTCAACCTGATCCACCCCCACGTAAAATACCCAGTTTTTCAGGGTTTTTGAATACCATGGAATCATCAATGTCTCAGTTGAAGTTGCCAAAGAATGGTTACAAAAAGTTAAAGCTTATTGATCGCCTTCTGGAAACTGATACTACATTACCCCGGTCTCAGGACTTAACCAGAGTCAGTAATTGATTTACATTGATATAATCCAATTTTGATCTTCTCATCTTTTTGTGATCTCTAGTTGGTTTGAACTTTTCGAATCTTGATAAAATCTTTATTTTCTTTGAAGGGCATCAAGATATGCTATGAGAAGAACAAAAGTTGTCTTGATGGCTGTGATGATGATTATAGCAGACAGCTGTATGGTTGGTATGGTGCCATGCAGAGACAGCTTCAGAGGTCCCAATATCATATGCAGTATAGTCGACCTGTTCAAGTCATTTTTTCCATTATCCTCCTCATTTGTTTGCTTGGTGAGCCTGGTTTTTTCTTCTTTATCTACTATCTTTTCATTCTTCACCTTCTATGGCAGTCACCCTTTGGCAATGAAATTTTAATCGAGTCAAAAGTTGCAGTCTAAATATTTTGTTGCAGGTTTTATGATTTATCTATTTCAAGTTTGATCGTAAATTTTCTTCTTGAATCTATAGTCACGAATATGTGATTTTGGATGAATTCCATATCATACTTTTTGTCCCCTCTTTGCTCTAGCAATTGATATGTGGTTTCGGCACTCAATGATTGGCTGTTTTTTTCAGTGTGGATCTTCAATCCACACTAATTTGAATCATGTCCATTCTTAAGACGCATTTGATATGACTTGTTGATATTTCTCTTTATAGTGCTTGTGGAACATTGGTGACTTAAATGATCAGAATTTTTATGCTCATGCACTGTATTGATTATCAGTAGTGCGTGGAGTTTACTTTAATCTTACCTCCTTGTTGATGGATCTCTTGCTGTTTCTAGTTTTACCGAGAAAAGGATACCCAGCTTTATGTCAACATGATTCTTTGTACTATCTACATGCTTCTTATATGTTATGGCAGTCAAATATTTTTTCTTGTTTCTTGATGCTGAAAGTTTAAAGTGAAAAGGGTGCATCAGCTTTCATTTTGTTTTATGGGATGAATTTTCTGTTAAACATACTTTAGGAGTTAGACTAGGAGAATAGCGTGCAGATAGGCTGGATCTAGCTTCACATAACTTTCATCTACCATTTTTTATGCCTCTCACATCACAGCATTATGTGGTGAAGATATTCTGACGTGGCCTGCTTTAAAACCCAAAATCGAACTTGTGTTTTAATGCATTGAGGCCTCTTTGTTGCGCCCTAATCGTTTTTAAAAAAAGGTGGAAGGATAACCTATTCCAGGTTCCAAAAAGAGCTCGTTGGTGGAATTTTATCTCAGTACATTAAATATCTAGGGTGTATTTGGATGGAAAGATTTGAAATCAAGTAACTTTCATATTCATGATTCAAATCCATTATGTTTGTTTTGGATACCATAGGATTTATGATTTTGAAACCCTAAACACTTTTACTCGATTAGTATGATGAATTCCATATCCTTCTAAATTGAAGTCATTTGAGAAACATATTACAAATACTCTCCTTATATGCAATTCCTTTTATCCAAGGCAATTTAACAGATATATAAAACAAAAAAATGTTGTAATAAGGATGATTTGTTTTATATTAATCCATAACAGCGACAAAAGTAAACCAAGCATAAGAAGGCTTTATTAATGCGCAAGAATTTATAATCAGCTGCATGGATCCTCTTCTCTTCATTAATCAATGGTTCTTTCCAATATTCTGGAACATTGTTATCTGATGATTGACTGTGGAACCCGGTTTAGATAAATTAAACTTCCATTTTCATACTTGCTGATATTTTCAGTGTGTCTCTGCCATCAATGTGCATATCCCTCTCATCTAGTGATTCTTTAGTCAAAACTAGAAATGGCAATGGAGTTGGTTTGGAAAGCTATTGTATTATTCTCTAAATTCTTAATTAACAATGGTCGGATTAGTTACTCCTTCACTGTAGTGCAAAATCCTGCCTAGTAATTGGTAAAAGGTTAAATTAATTAAGCTTCCTTCCTCATGTTTGTGCATATAACCTTAGTAAATACAATAAATTCTCATTTTGCTAAAAAAAAAATAATTAATCACGTTCACCTGGTGGCTCGAATCAACAGCCAAGTTCCTGAGAAACCTACTGTTCCATCACTAAGCTAATTTGTCGGTCACTTCATACCTAGGGTGATGGTGATACGTCCAAGATTTTTAACATGTACACTCTTCCAGCTTCCTGTTTGCCAATGAATGCAGTTAAAACCGAGAAGTTGAACTTTCTACAAATTGCGTTATGCTTATAATGTTTAGTTTTTTTTCTTCCTTTTGCAGTTATATTCGTTTTGCGTGCATTCTGAGGAGGAGTTAGTTGTTTCTGTAGTTCATCCGAAGTTCGAAGATCGCTATCGTACAAGTGTTAATATCAGGGCTTTCCCCTTTTGCTTGCAACTTCTTTGGTAACACCCAACAATGAGCCTGCTTTAATCGCCTCTCTTTCTTTTGGGTTTTGTATGTCTTGGTGGCTGTTGAGTTCTTGTGTTGTGGCATTAATATTGATTGGTTAATAGAATATTCTTTCGCCCATAGTAGTAGATGGAGCTATTTGTGGTTGTAATATTGATTCATGTAATAGCATGATCAGCCAAATATTATTTTAGATGTAATTTAACCAAGTAATGCCATTAGTTTTGTTTATGTTGCGTTAAGCAGTGGAATCAAGCGTGATTATTTTTATGGTAAATTGCATAAAATAAATCTCATGTGTTATAGTAAATATGTACGAAATTACATATGTTAATAAAATAGACAACAAAAATATCTTTTTGTGAAACATCGCACAAAACCCTAATGTTAAACAAAAAAGATAAAAAAGCACATCTATTCTTAAATCTTGCACAACCCATGCGATTGTCCAACATATCCTTCAATTTTTTTGCATCTATATTAATTTCTTATTTTTTTTAATGATTTCTTCTTTTAATTTTAAAAGAACAATACTTAGAATTTTAAAGTGAATAATTTGTGTAATTTTAAAATATATTATAAATAATATTCGGATTTTGTTTTTTAATATATGCATGCTTATTGACCAATTCAGTTTCTATTTTTTTCAAATTTTGGATATATTGAATAATCAATAATTGCACATAGGAATGCAACGGGGCGGGTATGGGACGGGTTTGGCCAATCCCAGGACAGGACCCGCCCCGCCCCGCCCCGGTTCTAGTTTTTTTTTATTTATTTTTTTAAAAAAAATTAGGTAGAAATCAATTTTGAAAAACAAAATTTGAGTTTTGTGATTAAATTTATGTTTTCTATAGTAAATATTTATAATAAGCATTGTAAAACTATCTTTAAACTACTAAATATTTATTAATTTGCTATTATTTCCTTCAAAAAGTCCAACTCCTTTAACATGAACACATGAATTTTGATATAAAATTAAATAATGATACTTTATTGTTCAATCAAAGAAGTAAAATATATAATCAATATCATATTTTTTTTAAAAAAATTAAAAATGTATAGCGGGGAGGGTTCAGCCAATCCCAGGACTCGTCCCGACCCGCTTCCAAACCCGGTTGAAGCGGGTCCAGACCCAGCCCAACGGGGCGGGTTCATTGCGGGTCCGGGTCTGGACCCGTCCCATTGCCATCCCTAATTGCACATGTAAAAAATATGCATGTTTCCAAAAAATCATAAAATATGTTCACAATAACAAACATATATAAACAAAAAATAAGTTATTATAAACATATATTAGACCATATATATAAGCCACTTAAAAGTTACTGTTCCTATGAACAGTAACTTTCGGCATTTTCTTTTTTTTAAAAAAATTTTTTTATTTTTTATTTCTTTTGTTTTTCTTTTATTTTTGATCATACATATATTAGACGTATTCTTCTTTTTTAAAATTTTTTTTATTTCTTATTTCTTTTGTTTTTCTTTTGTTTTTGTTATTTATTATTTATTATTTTTTATATATATCGGATATTGTTCCCATGAACAATAAATGTCAATCTTATTTTCTTTTATTTTGTTATTTATTATTTTTTTGTATGAGTGCTGATTTGTTTGGAAAGATTTGACCCTTGACCCAACTGTGCTGTTCCAATAAACAGTAACCATACTTTTTTTTCTTTTTTCCTTTTTTATTTCCTTTTTCTTTTGTTTTTTTTCTTTTATTTTTGCTATTTATTAATATTTTGCATCGTGTACTGTTCTGATGAACAGTAAACATCTATCATATTTTCTTTTATTTTTGTTATTTATTATTATTTTGTATAAATACGGATTTGTTTGGAAAGATTTGATCTTTGCCCCAATAGTGCATCTATCTTATCTCAATTTTTTTTCTTTTGTTTTTTTCTTTTATTTTTGTTATTTATTATTTTTTTGCATAGGGTATGAACAGTAAACGTCCATCCTATTTTCTTTTATTTTTGTTATTTATTATTATTTTGTATAAATACGGATTTGTTTGGAAAGATTTGATCTTTGCCCCAATAGTGCATCCCTCTCATCTTATTTGTTTTAAATTTAAAATGTTTTCTTTTTTTTAGAAAAAACCTTGTTGATTTTGTCAAGTATGAATTGATTTTAAAAAAAAACAAATAGTTTAAAACATGTTTTCGTCGTGGCAAACTTTAATAATAATTTTTTATATGAGCTGACTTCAAAAAAACAGAGAGTTCAAAATATGTTTTCGTCGTGACAAACTTTATTAGACCATATATATAAGCCACTTAAAAGTTACTGTTCCTATGAACAGTAACTTTCGGCTTTTTTTTTTTTTTTTAAAATTTTTTTATTTTTTATTTCTTTTGTTTTTCTTTTATTTTTGATCATACATATATTAGACGTATTCTTCTTTTTTAAAATTTTTTTTATTTCTTATTTCTTTTGTTTTTGTTATTTATTATTTATTATTTTTTATATATATCGGATATTGTTCCCATGAACAATAAATGTCAATCTTATTTTCTTTTATTTTGTTATTTATTATTTTTTTGTATGAGTACTGATTTGTTTGGAAAGATTTGACCCTTGACCCAACTGTGTTGTTCCAATAAACAGTAACCATACGTTTTTTTCTTTTTTCCTTTTTTATTTCCTTTTTCTTTTGTTTTTTTTTCTTTTATTTTTGCTATTTATTAATTTTTTGCATCGTGTACTGTTCTGATGAACAGTAAGCATCTATCATATTTTCTTTTATTTTTGTTATGTATTATTATTTTGTATAAATACGGATTTGTTTGGAAAGATTTGATCTTTGCCCCAATAGTGCATCCATCTTATCTCAATTTTTTTTCTTTTGCTTTTTTCTTTTATTTTTGTTATTTATTATTTTTTTGCATAGGGTATGAACAGTAAACGTCCATCCTATTTTCTTTTATTTTTGTTATTTATTATTATTTTGTATAAATACGGATTTGTTTGGAAAGATTTGATCTTTGCCCCAATAGTGCATCCCTCTCATCTTATTTGTTTTAAATTTAAAATGTTTTCTTTTTTTTAGAAAAAACCTTGTTGATTTTGTCAAGTATGAATTGATTTTAAAAAAAAACAAAGAGTTTAAAACATGTTTTCGTCGTGGCAAACTTTAATAATAATTTTTTATATGAGCTGACTTAAAAAAAACAGAGAGTTCAAAATATGTTTTCGTCGTGACAAACTTTAATAAGTGTGTAAGAGTTTGGAATAGTACTATTGCAAGGAATAGTAATGAATAGTATTTCACTATTTATTACAATTATTTTTCTTAAAAAATGTTTTTTTTTCAAAAATTTATTTTTGTTGATGTGCGGGTTTAACCTGAACCGACATGAAAAAAAATATATTAATCGATTGTTGATACGCGCAACTTCAATTTATAGTAAGATGAACATCATGTTTTTTTAAAAAAAGTTAGAGTCGGTCCTTCGGTTATTTTTTTCCATTCAATTACAGTAGCATGCTCGCTTTAATTTTTTTTGTTGATGACCGGATTTGGCCTAAACCAACTAGGAAAAATATATCTTAATCGGTTGTTCATGCGCACAACTTCAAATGTTTTTTTTTTCCAGTTTTTAGTGAGATGAGCATCATTTTTTTTTAAAAAAAGTTTGAGCAAGTCCTTTGGTTATTTTTTTCCAATTCAATTACAGTAGCATTGTCGTTTTTTTTAAAAAATGTTTGTTAAAATAAGTTATTTGAAATGTTATTTTCGATCAATTTAAGAAAAAATTGATCTAACATATTGGTACCTGGCACCGCACCTTGTGCGGTGCCAATAAACTAGTAATATATATAAACATTTATGAACTTGTTTCATAAAAATGAAATATAGTTTTAATGAAATATAGTTTTAATGAGATTAAATAAAATCTATTTATTTGTAAATGAGAATGAGGTTTTGTACAAGATTTAAGAAAATAGAGGGGCTTTTTTGACTATTTTGCTTAACGCATAAGATATGAACTTTTGTTTTTTTTATAACACATGGGGTTTCATGCAGAGTTTAATTAAACAAATGTGTTTTTTTTTTGCCTAGTTTGCTAAGACAGGAGAGTTTCGTGTATATTTACTATAACATGTGCAATTTATCCTTTTTTTCCCTTTTACCATTCAAATGATAGTTTTAGTTCCCGAATCATTTATTTATTTATAATAAATTTTTGATTTGCCCCAAAAAGGTAAGTAGGCAAGACTCGATATTTTAATATAAACAAATTGCACTAACCATTTAAATTATAGAGATTACTCAGTTTAGCTGATTAATTCAATTTAATCCGAAATTTGCTAAAATCAATAGTATATTAAAAGGGGTATACACTATACTCTAACCCCCACAAATTGCTAGCTTATTAAAACGCAATTCGATCTGTTATTTGAAGAAAATTTATGTATCAGAACAATTAAATACAAACTATGAAAATTGTTTGCTCGCACTTCCGTAATCATAATAAGGCACCACGCTTAAGAGATAAACATAGATCATAATTAGTTGCATAACACAATCATTGCAAGATTCTAATAAACAATCTGAACCAACTATATAATTAATAATACCGCAAAATCATGAATACTAGCTCCAATCTTTAATATTCCGGAATTTTACGCCATTATGAAACAAAAATATGATCCTTGAAATTATACCATTCAAAAGTTGATTCCCACCACATACCCTGTACTGGAAAAACCGAATAGATAGGTAGACTTGTTTCAAACTTATATACAGCTTAAGATAGACTAAGTTACCTCAGTTTGTTAGTCTCTTTGTACCATGAAACTAGACTAAATTTTCCTTTTACAGAAAGTCGGCCACCTTGTTACCTATCTGTTCATCCTCATTTTAAAGTTGTTGCCATTGCCATGGCGGGATTTCCCCAATGCAGCAACTTTTGATTGATAAGCTGCTGCTGCAGGAGCTGAAACCGCAGTCTTTACTCTCTCTTCTTGAGGCAGCTCGCAAGTTTCACCAATGGAACTGAATCTGAGTTCAGCAGGAGGGATGAAACAGTCGATGGATAAACCTGGCACATTGAATGCAACTTCCTCAATGGCCCACGCTTCTTCCATTCTAGTCTTGGTGTGGCTCATTGCTGTTTCACCAAACCTGAAGAGGGTAACCACGGATCGACCCGAATGAGCAATCATGATTCCTTCTATGGATCTGTAGTCATCAAGAGATGAATTGATAGTAGTCTCCCAATACACGGCATCTCCTCCATTGGATTGAATACGGGTCAAATGCGAGTCTTCTAAATGAACGAGAAGACCTGTCTTCTGGCTGAAGTAGCCAAATAAAACATGTCTAATGATCTCTGCAGGTCCTTCGCTCCTAGCTTTCAATGTATTAGGATCAGCACAGAGTTTGAGAATGAAGCAATCCTCTCCATCGATTTTCTTCTCTCCTGTGCACCTAGCACCAGCAAACATGTTTGCTGTCGTCCTTGGATCGAGACCCTATGAGTCAAATGCAATGAACCTCATTTAAGTATGGCCCGCTGTTAAAGTTAAAAATTATCGTATGGCCACCTCCCATAAGCACAAGCTCTTAGGAAAACTGTTTTTCTAACACATGCCACAAGCAATGCTTACGTCAAGGTCACAAACACTTTACAACATGATAATAGGAGTTTCACAAATGGTCCATCATTAACAATAAAAAAAACTACCTGAAGAGCACGACGAAGGGGTCTAACAGGTCCTTTCGCGGCATGCGCACCAAGCCAAGGAGTATGCCTCCACACGAGCTTCCCATTGCAACCAGCATGAACCTTGCTGCCTCCAAGTGCAAGCTCGACATACCACATGTCAGGGTTCATCTGCCAGAGCACGAATCCACCTGTCTCAGCTGCTTTAGCGGAGTTCTTGCTCTTGATAACCTTTGTGGCTGTCTCTATATCAGATGCCAACATTTTGACCTTACCCATTGCATAAGCATTCTGGATTGAGCTTTTAAGCTTCAGCCCTCCAGTTGCTGCTAGATATTGCTGCAATATGTATTGGGCAGAAGAAGTTTCCTGGTTGACATTTCCACAAGAATTGTTGTCCATTTTAGGAACATTTAAACAGTAAAAACTGACCATAATCCCAGCATGGACCACCATGAGTAGCACAAGCTATTTATTATACTTATTTCAATAGAATTGAAGAATTAACGAACACACTAAACAAAATAGCCAATAGTAAATAGTTTAAGAATGACATCCACAAATCCCACTTGCTACTGAATACATCTATCTCATATGCAGAGAGAAACAAGTAAAACGAGATAAAAGATCTTGTAGCCAAACGGCCTTTAAAAAAACAATTTCCAGTTTGAGGTACAGAAGAACAATTCATACCCAATCCAACCATTTCAGAGTTAATACAGATTTACTATAGCAACGCAAGCAAACCCAAAAAAACACATTAAATACAATTAAATTGAATAATAAAAAAATAAAAAAGAAACTGAAACAAATATCGAGAGAGTACTAACAATGGGAGTGTCTTTAATACAAAGGTGAGGCAATGAGTCGTCATTGCTAACGTGCACAGGGGCGAGCGGCGCACCCAGAACACCGAGAAGTAGCCTCAGATCGGACCTCGAAAAACCCGGCCCGGAAGTCGACATCGGAGGAGCACGACAAAGCCAATGGGCCCAACTCTCGTTCCTAGGGTCCACGGAATCCGACCCGTTTGGATCCGGACCCTCCCTCAACGGCGAGAGCGTTTCAAGCCCGTGCCTCATACCCCCCGATCTCGATACCAACATTTCTGGCTGGCGAACAGTACCGCCTCTCCTCCGCCTAAGAAGACCCGAACCCGAAGGAGACATGCTCCGTCCCCTCCGTGACCGAGCTGGGGATAGCCCGCGAACTTGGTCCTTCAAAGCTGAAAAAAATCCCTGCCTTCGCTCCATGATCGTAGCAATCTTACAGAACGAAAGAGAATAAAAATGCAGAGTGAGTGAAAAAAAATGAGAAAAGAAAGAAAAATGGCAGTAGCAACTGCGAAGGTATACGTATAGTTAGTTGTGCAGTGTACACTCAGCAGCAAAAGAGGAAAGAGAAAAGGAGAATGCGCATTGCTTACGTTTAGAAGAAGCAAAACATTTTTCTTTTTGTCCCCAATCATATATCATATACACACACACACTATCCAAAAAAATATAGGGTCATAGAATATTATTTTTACAAAATATTAGTTCATTATTTTCATAACTAATCAAATATAACTATCATAGAAATTACTTTTAATTAAAAATAATTTTAAATTTTTTTCAATATTAGTTATATATATATTTTTTTAATTAAAGTAGTCCCAAAGCCCCCCGATTAATTATGAGACCATATTTATTAAAATTAAATTTTATAGGACTAAATTTACTAAAATATTTATGCAGGATTAAAATAATTTTTATGGATTTATATTTGATTAGTAATAAAAAATTAATATTAATATTGAAAAAATCTATTAAACAATTTTTTAAAATTTACCAAAAAATATATTATATACAATACATACACACACTAATGGCGGATCTCAAAAAAAGGATAATTTAAAAAGATTTTTGTACTTTGTTTTTTTAAATAGAAGTCGAAGAATGTATAATAGTGATGGTTAAATTAAGTATGAAAGAATAAAATCTCTCAAACAGGCGTCGAGGTGTTGGTAGAAGAGATTTTATTCTCATATCATGAGCCTTGGGTACAACAGACTCAATGCAGATCCTTGTGCATATTTCAAGAGATCTGCGGATGATAATGATTTATTGTTGTACGTGGACGACATGTTGGTAGCAGGCCCCAACAAAGTTCGAGTCCAAGAATTGAAGACACAATTGGCTAGGGAATTTGATATGAAGAACTTGGGACCGGCAAACAAGATTCTAGGGATGCAAGTTCCCCGAGACATAAGTAGCAGGAAGATTTGGCTTTCCCAGAAAAATTATTTGAAGAAAATCTTGCAACGCTTCGACATGCAAGATTGTAAGCCAATTTCGACCCCTCTTCAAGTTATCATCCGATATGTGTCCTAGCAGTAAAGCAGACAGGATGGAAATGTCTCGAGTACCGTATGCATCAGCGGTGTGAAGTTTAATGTTCGCTATGATCTGTACGAGATCAGATATTGCACAAGCAGTGGGAGCAGTTAGTCTGTACACGACGAATCCTGGACGAGAGCATTGGAGTACGGTGAGGATGATCCTTAGATACATTAAGGGTGCCTCGGATGCTACATTATGTTATGAAGGATCAGATTTTACACTCAGGGGCTATGTGGATTCAGATTATGCAGGTGATCCAGATAAAAGAAACGCTACGACTTGTTTTGTATTTACACTTGCAGGTGGTGCATTAAGCTGTGTTTCTAAACTGCAAACATTTGTTGCATTTTCTACAACGAATGCAGAATATATGGCAGCTACTCAGGCTTGCAAGGATGCAATATGGAATAAAAGGTTATTGGAGAAGATCGGGTGCAAACAAGAGAATATTCCACTGTTTTGTGATAGTCAGAGTGCCTTGCATATTGCAAGGAATCCAGCCTTTCATTCCAGGACTAAACATATTGGCGATCAATTTCACTTTGTTCGTGAAGTAGTGGAGGAAGGGAGTGTGGATATGCAGAAGATCGATACGAAGAATAACATAGCTGATATTCTGACAAAGCTAGTTAACACTGAAAAGTTCGAGTGGTGTAGATCCTCAAGTGGCCTAGCAGAAGCGTAAGCAGCAGGGTATGACAAGATTGAAAAAATGCGTGGGGATGTGCTTGATTCTCAATCAAATCTTCAAGTGGGAGAAATGTTGAAAAGTCATAGGGATTAAATCGGTTGGTGGCCAAATGTGGTTGAGACTGTGAGTTGTTGGCAGATTGAAGAAATACGCGTAAAGGATTTAATTTCTTTACACGTTTCAGACACGGGGGAGTACCTATAAATGGGGCCCCCTTCCTCTCATTTCTAGTATCTCATTTCAGAGTGTTCTCTCGTATCTCTATATTTTAGTGGGGATTCTATAATATTTGTGAGGTAGTTTTTCTCATATATTAAGATTGTTGTTCTCTTTGAAAGATAGTCAAAGGTTGTAACCCACAAAATATTATAGTGGAATATTTTCATCTTGCCCGTGGTTTTTACCATAATAATTTGTAGGGGTTTTTCACGTAAATTCTTGTGTCCATTTTATTCTTCATTTTTACTATTTTTCTATATCATATTGCTGCACATGGGGCCAACACTCATTTGAGTTTGAGCATCCCTAATTTTTCTTTAATATTTTTTTGCCTGCGCAAATAAAATGACTAAAATATCCTCGTCGGTTATCCCTATCCTTGTGTTTGATATATACGTCATGTTGGTGAATTCATATGCACCTACTTTGAATCTTTACGCCATCATCATGGTTTCATACGCGATTATAACTATTGCTGGATCGTACTTCGTATAACTAACAAAAACTAATTATTTTTACTCTATAAGGGAGTGTGATTAGCCTCAAAAATTATGAGTAAAGATGAGTTTCTCCACTCAAGTAAATATTGGTTAATTGTGTGACTAAATTATCTTCGTCGGTTTCGACTATCCTTGTGTTAGGTGCATGCATCCTGGCATCCTGCTAATATATTAATTTTTTTAATATAAAGTATAATTTTAAGTAATATTTTGTAGAAACTATAATTACGTTGAATAATTATTTCATTAAATATTATGTTTAAGTACTTCGAGACACTTTAAGAAAATATAAATGTAAAATGTGTGTTTATATTTTATTTTAAAAGAAAATGACTGTTTACCTAATAAAGTTATTCAAACATAAAAATGGTTGTCACATTATTTTTAGGAAAAAAGACACTACATGCACATATAAAGAATAGGCTGTTAATTTTCATTTTTCACCACGTTTTTTTAATTATTTTGTTCTAATAAGTGCGGTTGCACTTGATTCGTCTGTTAGGATGTCAAATTCTACAAATGTGTTGCAACTTGCAAGAATCCGACCAATTGCTTATGCATAATACAAAGTCCAAACTATACTCAAAATAACGACTCTTTATTATATAGGATATACATAGCTATATAAACTAGCTGAGTTAATTTCTTAATTATACACATCCATTTGAGGGCCCAGAGTTTAGATCATTAGATACAAAATACGAGTGTGTCAGATATACGTATGTTTCGTTGGATGCGCGGTAAAATCAGAAGAGATAAAATAAGGAACGAAGATATTCGAGCTGAAGTAGGTGTAGCTTGTATAGAACATAAGATGCAAGAAAATCGCTTACGTAGGTTTGATCACGTATGACGTAGGTCCAACAATGCACATGTGCGTCGAGTGTAATCTATGGATTTCAGCCATTTCATGATAGTGAGAGGACAATGAAGAAGACATGTCTCGAAGTTATATGCAAAACTTGCAGTTCAAGGGGATTAAATAGAATATTTTGACCGATAAAAGCGCTTGGAAAAGACTGACTACGTGCACGGCCCGACTTGATATATATATCGAGTTCTTAGCAATATTTTGCTCTCTGAGTTGAGTTATAATTATGATATAAAATTATACGCACGATTAAGAAATAATAATAAAGGTATGGTGATAGTAATAACGAGAGTCTGCAATGTGACAGGCTTTTTACCCTGAATTGGGAAAAAAATATGAAGTCAAAGTCAGCAACACAGAGATAGAGATAGTCCGCGGAATCATCTGGCTGTTACGAAGCCAAAGGGGTAGCAACATATAAAGTTCACATGCACTCTCTTGTATAATTTGGTCCCTATAGCTACCCTCCCTCCTATTCTTGAATTTTGTGAGATATTTTGGTGTTAAAAATGGATACTCTATGGCAGGGCGGATCCAAAATGAAATTTATCTGGGGTTAATCGACTTAAGTGTAATATTAACGGACTATATTTATTTAGAGGGTAAACAAAATTTCCCAAATGTAACACCAAAATTTTTTTTTTTTTGTTACAATGTGGGTGGGGGCATGGGGCTATAGCCCAATTCAATTTACGTGTGCCTCCGTCTCTGCTTTAGGGAGTTTTAACTTTTAACTAGAGTACCAGTATGTATGGTTTGATAATTTTTATTTGAAATCCAAATCTATAGATTAAAACAGTAAATATCATATATATATATATGTTTGTGTGTATCTGTGTGCATTAAAAGCAAAGGTCAAAGTATTAAAAAGAAAAAAAGCAAATGGGATAATGAGATAGGTCAAAAAAAGAGATTATGATAGTGTAGATGGGGTTGGACATTGCTGGCGTAAATGACGGGGGATAATTTGCAACGTTGTTTGACCAAAGGCTTATAATTTAATGATGGCACTAAATAGCATTCGACAAAATTACGGAAATTGGCAATAATTAAATAGCGAAGTCAAATTATATTGTTATAAAAAAAAAATTTATATAACTTTTGTGTGTGTATATATGTGTGTGTTGTGCATTCCAAGAATTTAATTTTTAAGTAACTTTTGTTTCTAAGCTCCAGAATCGTGGTTGAAGCTTGTCTTCCAATAGATGCTTTATGTCTAATTTTCTTTTTTTCAAGGATAAGCTAAGATTTGGGTTTTTTTTTAAAAAAAATTCAAATTCTTTTTCTAAAAAAACTTCGAAAATGAAAGTGTTGAAAATATACATCAAACCACCATCTGAGACGACAACCGAAGCTTCATAAGGGGCCCCTCCTTTACAAGTGGTCGCCCTCTCCTTGCTTTCTTAGCTGCCACACATTTATTGGACAGTCGCTACAACATTGAGGGCCCCTCTAATATATATATATTATGTTTATTATTGTTATATGTTATTATATTATACCAATATAATATTATATATATACTATGATTATTATTAGTTTAAATCTCTAGAATGTAATCTAAAATTGATCATCAGTCAATGTGTAAGAGAACTTTTGATGTCGGTCAACATGTCATAAATTGCATTAGTTCTAACTCTCAATTCACCTAAAAATACTAAAATACCATTGCTTTCTCACATGTTGGTATGAAACCTATATAATTTTAGTTCTAGTTACATATTAAGTTGGTATAAAGCCTATATAATTTTGGTACTAATTACACTTTAAATTGGTATGAAACATATCTTATTTTGGTACTTATTACACGTGAAGTTGGTATGAAACCTATACAATTTTGGTACTAAGTATACATAAAATTTGTATGAAACATATACAACTTCCGTAATAAGTATATATAAAATTGATATGAAACCTATAAAAATTTTGGTACTTATTACACGTGAACTTGGTATGAGACCTATAATAATTTTGGCACTAAGTATACATTAAATTGGTAATAACCGCCTATTGCGCACTACCTATAGGATTCCACTAATACCAGAAAATATTCCCTCCAAACACTAGTCACTATATGATTGGTTCTTTTAGCAAGTGGTCCCCTAATAAGACAAAAATCAGGTATATATTTCCCGGGTAGAGGACCACACTAGTATCCAAAGTACCTTCCCGAACTCTGTAGAAAAGACCAAGAGAAAAGTTTAAGGTTGGGATAACAACACGTGCTCACTAGTCCAGTTCAGCAGGACTGAAGATGACGATTGGAAATGCACCGACCTATGCATAAACAGCCTGAGCTGGGTACCGTTATAAACAATATACACTGACCTGCTCTTAACGGCCACAAGAACCCGCCCCTGTCAATTATTTCCGGGCTGAGCACTTCTGGACGAGATCATACTAGTGTAAGGGCAAGAATTGGGCTGGACATGATACCCAGATATCAGTCTTTATTTTTTATTGGTTTGGTTTGCTATTTAGTAAAAGCTACAAACTTGGTTTGGTTCGTTAAACCAAACCAATCCGCATTGATCACCCCTGTGTAACGTATGAACTGTTTCGGAATGAATATTGCTGCTATAAATTACAAACATTAATACTAAAATTTACATTGTATATAATTATTCTGCAAAATAAAATTTTTATTTAGACGAAATCGCATACATACTAGATTAATCAAATACAAAGGCCGGCCTTATAGTCTCCGATATTGGTATATATGAATATTCGGAAAGATACAGTTATCGTTTTAGTAAGGCCCAGCCCATCTGTATTTTCCATGATATTTTAAAAATCCTTGGCAGATTTTCGAACCAATATTTTTTCACCTTTGGAACTAATTTTTTTAAAAAACATTTTATACAACAGTGTTTTTAAGGCTTTGTTTGATAAAAAAAAAGAGAAAATTACAAGAAGATACCACATACAAAAACATCATTCAACTAAATTATTCAAAATTTCTTCTTTTCAACTAAATACAATTTTTAATAAACTTATTTTAACTAAGTCTATTTTTTCAAACCCTAATCTAATTAGTCCATTTGTTCCTAAAATACCCCTGGGCTGTTTAGAACCTAAGTGGCGGAGTTTGCAGACTCTTGGACAGTGCATGGTAGCTCCGAAGATATGTAACTCCGCCATGACGATGATGAACCGCAGGAGGAGCTTCTTCTCCCATCTTATGCCACAATTATGAGACCGTAAACTAGAAGTCAGCAATTTTCTGAAGCTGTTTTACTCTTTTTGTTGATGAAGGTGGATAAGTATATGTGGAGACGGATTTCTTCAGCCTTGCGAGCGGGTTTCAGCTGATCCATGGTGGTGGAGAAGTGTCTATTTGTCGTAATTGCCGGAATACATCAAGCGGTGCATTGAATTAATAAAAATAACATTAGTGTGATAAACCCGTTTAGACCAAAATTTTGTAATTTAAATTTATATGCATTGCTTGACTCTATCGATGCATGTAAATTACATGCATTTATAGACTCAAGCGGTACATGATGATTCCTGGCCTACCTCTCTCCTCAGCATCAACGACCATAACTTTTTTTTGTGGCGTAAACATCAAACCAAAACGAATTTGTCCGCAGTCCCACTGCGGACGTGAAAGAAGTTCCCAAATTCGGGTTATGAAACAACAACTCGCTTTTTCATAGTTGCCTTTATGGCTTTCTTGTTGTCTGCGGCGTAAATAGCTAATTCTTCAATTTTGATTTGGGAATATTAAATTTACTCATGCGCTGCATGTAATATTAACTCATGTAATGCATGTAAAATTGAGTCATACTGTGCATATAAAAATTACTCATGCAGTGCATATAAAAATTACTCATGCGGTGTATGTAAAATTCCTCATGCGGTGCATGTAAAAATTACTCATGCGATGCAGAGTATTTTTATAAGTGGGGTTAATTTGGTCATTGTACTAAAAAATGAATTTAGTTGAAATAACTTTTTTTTGGATGATTGGGGATTTTAACTTTTTAAGAGTTATATCTTTAAAAAAAGTTTTTTTTAAGCAAAAACTCTGTTCTGTTTTTCCTTTAGAAAAAAAGGTGCTTTTGAGTCTAAAGCTTAGTATCCAATAATCCAAACAATCTACATGTTGTCCGTTCTCTTAGATTTTCCTTAGGCGGAAGACACATCAAACATCATTATTGACAAGAACATAGCGAAATCATTCATTCCCACTTTCTGAAATAGAACATATGAAACAATAAGATTGATACTAAAACCAAGATTCACACATATCAAACATCATTCAACTTGATAAAGCAGAGTTGTTGGAGCGAAGGAACTGAGGAAGATAAGTAGTGCAGGACCGCATTCTTTTCGATGACCGGTTCGTTTAGATATGCATACTTGCTCTTGGTCCACCTGCACACTCTCTAAAGTTATTTGTGAAATTTGAAATCAGAAATTATATAATAAACTCAACTTACCAGTCCTTTATTCCCACTCCCATCTCTTTATTCTCATATTTTTCGCCTGAGATTTTTAAGTCCATTTCGTCCTCATTTTTCTCCTTCAAGGACTCCTCAAATTGTAGGTATTCATCATGCTACACATTTATATGTAAAATTTAGTGAAATTCATATATATATATACCATATAATATAATATACCGTGAGATTCCGAGCCCGTATACGAGCTGCAGCCTTTAAAGCAGCATGAAGGTGATCTTCCTCCGCCAATCTCCTCTGCTTCCAGAAATATGCAATCTCTCGATTCGTCACACTTGGCTCAATCCTTGGATTAATCGAAATGACATCCTCCATTTCCATTTCAATTTTTTATATTATATTATATTTACTTACTTCCAAACAACATATAGAATATAAAGAGAACATTAATGGATTAAAAATTAAAATGATTGTGACCACCTCTTCACATCAACTGTGATTCCCATCCAACCTAACTTTCAAATATAGTTAGTTAAGAAAATGTTTCAAGGTTGAAAACCATAAAAATACCTAACAAAAACAATGGAAATTTCATATATATTGCATATGTTGATCATGCCGGCCCAAGGTTCGTCCAAAGAGAAGGGCATCTGGGCATGTTAACAATTTCATATATATCTTCAAAAAATATTTGAATAGATAAATAATCTATATTAAGTTACTTGAAATAGTTTAAGATGCAATAATAATTCATTTGGTGGCTATTTTTATTAGTTTTTATATCTTTTACAGCTAAACTTTATTTTTACCATTCAGAATGTCAAAATATGAATATAAAATAGCTTTTTATGTTCTATTTTGAAGTTGGAAATAAAGAAAGGCGTTTTTTATTTTTTTATATTTATCTCTATAATTTTAAACAATTAAGTTGCTTTGCGAGATTTTTTCAAAAGAAATATATATAAACATCCTATCCTTTTTATACATAGCATAAGCAAAGATGTACAAACTCAGTCTTTTGGTAAAATACATACATCGCATATCAAATACGAACAAAAACGAAACATTTCTTAATAATATAAAAATCTTAATAAACAAAAAATATACAGTTAGAATTGTGATTAATATTTATTAATTAAAGCCATTAAATTCGCTTTTCGGTGAAGGTCGTGTCTAGTGGAATAAAGAAGACACGAATTATTATTTTAATATATTGAAAATGATTGTTAGCATATAACTTATTACTCTTAGGTAGGGGATTATAGTGTATTTTAAAATTGTACAACAATGTAATTCCTTTTACGGTTATATTGATATGGACAATCATTACCCTCTCAGCTTTGTTAGTTGAGAGTTTGAATACAAATTATTTAATAACAAGATCACAAATTTTTATTTCACCAATTATATCAACAAATTTTCCCTCAAATTAGTCTATAGTTGAGCTGAGTCGGATGTTTTAGAAAAGTTTTCTACAATTTATTTTCATCTTTCAAAAACTTTGAGCCCAAAATCTTATCGAAAAAATATATGTAATAAAAGGAAATTTGATTTGGTAAATAATCTCTGTACCAAACTAAATCTTGGACAAATTGATTAATGGTACAGGATTGAGGACATACAAAGTAAATCAATGGTTCTGAAAATAACATTTGGCCAATATCATCTCCATATTATTATTTTTATTATTCAATTATGAAACAAGTATGACTTTCCACTCCAGGTACAAAGTATAATAGTCCTAACATAATAAACATGGCAAAAAATGTAAGTCGATTCTCATATATTTATGGTGTATGTGTTTTGAGTGTCTTCATGCATGCAGTGAATATGGTTTCTAAGTTCTAACGTAGGCAAATCCACGGGACCCGAAGCGGTTAACAAGGTTGGTGCCACGAAATATAAGATACACTATAAATGCAATGTACGAGGATGCCCCCATGCACACTATAATACCTAACAACAATCCATGAACCTCTGATCTGAAGAAATCCACCAAAATGTATCCATTTATTGCTATTACCAATGCAGCCACACCCCAAACTGTCCTCTGAAATAAAAAAATAATATATAATTAATCAATTAATGGAGTGGAAAAATTGAAAATGAATGTAGCAATCAAAACAACAAATGGCTTTATAGTAGGAATGTCGAGGCGAGATTTGGAATCTCCGTCCTTAAGATAATATTGCCCCGCTACGGTGCTAACGGTTCAATTGTCAATTTGTCTCCCAAGATACAACGACTATGATTTGTGATAGGAGAACTCCAAATCACAAATCCTTTAAACCACAAAGGTTTAAAAGCACTCAATATTAAACAAGGATGAAGATCCACAAAATTACTCAAATTTTTTATCTTCAATATGATGTGAATTTCGAAAATTTCATGTTTAAGTCAACCAAGGGAAGTCCTTTATATACTAGACCAAGTAATGTCACATATGGACACCAATTAGAGACACCAACTCATGAAAAAGAGCATCAAAACGTGAAGGGACACACCCATATATCTGTACAGGACGCGATCGATCATGCCAACATATGGCCGATCAATCGTAGCCTCCAATACACATCCTCGATGCTTAAGTTCTAATTCATTAAGCATTTTTTCCAACAATTTTTATAGGATCAAATGATTCCCATGACACTAAAATCGATACATTATGATAAGATGCAACTCGAAACTTTTAAATAGAGTCTCAAGCTTCCAACTTTGTACCACATAAACAGCCATATATAACATAGACAATTGCAAATAAATTTTTTTTTTTGGTAACAAACTCAGTACATATATGAGTCATTGTCTATGACTTTGAGTCGAGTTTGAATACCTAACCCAATCAAGTTTGAGCATGGTGTTACTTGACCTCGACTACACTGTTTCCAAATAGTGCAATTTAAGCATAAGATGGCAATTTTAGTAACCAAAAAGCATACCTCCAAAGTAGTTCCAATCTTAAATCCACCCATAATCTGCTCGTTCGACACCAAATGGACAAGAGGGATAACTGCAAATGGGATTTGCATTGCCTGAAGCACATTAAGCCATTCATTTAAATCATCAAGCAACTCCTCAGAACGATTAAAAACAATAGCCACGATAATAGTCGGCAAAATGGCACAACTTCTGGTGATCAATGATCTAATCCATTTTTTCAGCTGCAGATTCAGAAAACCACCCATAATGAACTGTCCAGCATACGTCCCCGTAATAGTACTGCTTTGTCCAGCTGCAAGAAGACCGATGCCCCAAATGTAAAGAATCGGGAAAATCCCACCACCATATCTTTCTTGCAGGTAATCACCAGCATTTACCAAGCCTATAGTGCTGGCTTGTGATGTACCATAAAATCCCTTTGCGAAAACCGTTGTGACGAATAAGTTTATGATAAATGAGACAAACACTGCGATATAGGACTCGTATGTATAGTAGTTGAGGGCTTCTTGAACCCTCCCTTTTTTTTTCAAGTCCAACTTTCTTGACTGTACTAAAGCTGAATATAGGAAGACATTGTAAGGTGTTATGACACAACCGATGATTCCAACTGCCTGTTGAGCCGTCTTGGAGCTAAGCCTAGGTATTAAAATTCCTACGATGGGATCATTTTGTCAAGTATGACGAAGACAATGTTAAAAGAAACATATGATATATGAAATAATGGAAGTGAAACGAGTACCTTCTATGAGTTCGAGTCCACTTGGTTTTGTGTTGACGAACATCCAGGCAAATGACAGTGCCATGCTTGTGATAAGAAGAGCGAAAAAGGCTTCAAGCTTTCTGAATCCATAGTTCTCCAGAAAAAGGAAGATGAAACTGTAGATGACAGCATCACATCCATTAGATAGAAAGAAGAAAAGGTTGCATATGTTGGATCATTAATCCAACGTTGGGTTATATATAAATAATTTATGCAGTTATTTGGGCTTTAATGTATCTAATGATAAGGTGTGGCCTTTAATGTGTAGAGGCAAGTGTAATTTTCTATTTGATTGATGAGCTTAAATAGAAACCCAATATATATATATAATGGGTCATGGTCCCCAGGTCATAGTGTTTCAGTCATTCTATATTGCTCTCATCGACAGTTAGAGAGCGAATGAGAGAAATTATAGGTATCGCAAGGCTAATTGTGTTGATATGGAAGCCCAACGACTCATATCTACATGCATATCATCTATTATGTGATTAAGATACTTTCCGCTTACAGATCTGTTTATTATTAATGACTTAACATGAGTTTCTGGGTTTTAAAAATGATTCTGCCTACCTACTTGTATTTCATCTCACTTTCTCATGCACAAACATTTCTGATTACCATATTAAACATGCAACTCTGATCCATACCTTCAATCGCTGCCAATCATATAAGTTATAAAAAGAAAATTATAGCATAAATAAATACATGACTATAGTCCATCTTGATACCCTAATATCTTGAAGCTAACAAATGCATGACTATCCCATCTTGATATCCTAATCTTTGTAACCTAAACGAGCCTGTTTCCACTCACCATCAAATAAAAAAAGAGAATCCTTTGTTTGTCTCACATATTCCCTCTAATGATTCACCAATTTTAAGGGCAGAATTTTCATCCCTTCTTGTTAAGAATCTTTGTTATGCCGTGTGCTTAGAACCTCCACCTACCTCACCAGTGAATCCCTAAGTAAAACTTAGAACATTTATCTTTTACATTCTACCTAATTCAAGGGTGGAACAAGACGATTAAACAAGTTATAAACTTTCATTTAAAGAGTGGAATTTAATTGACAAGAATTCAATTAATAATGGATTCAAATCGTACCATTAAATATTATCAACTTACATGTATTTTTTATGATACTGATGTTAATTCCACTCCCAAAAATTTTAGTCTATTATTCAAGAAACTAACTTGTATTGTAGTCTAATTTATTGATTAAGGAGATAATGACGATAAAAACAGCAATAAATCCAGTACCAATCACAGGCAGTAATGAGAACACCAGCCCAAAGAGGCAACACTCCGTGGCTAAGTATTCTTATAGCAATCGCACTGCCGATCACCTCCTGGATATCCGCCCCGATCAAAGCCACCTCCGCCATGAACCACAGCATTATCCCCGCCCAAAATGGGTACTCCTCCCTACATATCTCAGCCAGATGCCGCCCTGTTGCCACCCCCAGCCTCAACGACAGTAACTGTATCAACAAACCCATAACAGTAGCCCAAAACAGCAGCCACAGCAAAGAATACCCCGCGATCGCCCCGGCCTGGAGATCACCCTCCAAATTCCCCGGATCAAGAAACGCGACGCTCATCAAGAAACCTGGACCCGTGAATTTCCACAGCTTCTTCCAAGAAAAAGGAGGTACGGATGTGCCGGGAGACTCATCGGGCGGCGGCTCGATTTCGATGGCGTGTAAGAGGGTCTTTTCTTGGGATTCGTCGACGTGGGCTGGTGAGCGTGGTGTCGGTGGGATTGATGGAAGCGGCAGTAGGGGGTTGGAGTCGTGGTGCTCTGCATGGCGGTGGTGGTGGGTTGTGGAAGAAGAAGAAGAAGAAGAGGTCATTGGATGATTTGCATGGGAGTATTGTATTGTTAATTTGCTCCAAAGTGCATCTCAGTGTGTTTGAAATGAGATTGGCTTTTTTCGAAGGGAGCTAATTTGAACAAGCCATTCTTTAAAATATTTCTTTGTAGTTGTATATATAGAGGAATTATTGAATTGTATATCCACTATTAGTGGGAGAAGAGATCGATTACATAATTTAAATCTACTATGTCTATTAAATCTCTCTCCATGTAGACTTGATAAAAAAATTCTTGCATACATCGGATTTCTTAGATTAAGTTATTCACATGTAATTTTGTATGTTTTTTTTTTTTTTAAATATGTTTTGATCTTCGTAGAGTTTATATTTATCATAAAAGGCAAATATTTGATTCTAAAAGATGTAGATATTAGAATTATATCTACATAATTTTTCTTACTATATTTAAAATTTATTTGTCTCTAAATTATATTTATCATAAAGGCAAATATTTGACTCTAAAAGATGCAATATTTTATTAGTAAAACATTAAAATTAATTTGAAAGTATTAATTGTAAATCAAAATATTGAGATTTAATAGATTAAAATAAAAAATATTAATTGAAAATTTTCTAAATTTACAAATTAAAACATTGTTTGATATCTTCATTTCAGCTGACAAACGAGTAAATTTATAGAAACATCGCGTTAGACATTCATAATTTAATTATAGCATAAAAACAAATTCGAGTACATATATAAAATAAACTAGTATAAACTACTTTACTACTCGCTCATATGCTCCCGAGTTAAGTGAGAATTGTCATAAATATCACATGATTTGACCATTATAGAAAAGAAAAAGATAATCATCGAACCCTTACAAGTTGAAACTCCTTCCACCATAAATGTTTGATAGTGTCTGAAAACATGCACCGAGTTGTGGATATCATGACATAAACCTCCCTTCCAGTGAGAAAAAAATATTAATACTTTCCTATATAACTTTTTTAAAGCTTATTTTCACTCCGAAAAAAATAAAATAATATATTATATATATATATATATATACTTGCTCTCATATGATCTCACCTTGTCACCCATATCACAAATCAGTTGATCAATAAATCATGACGCATAAAACTTTTGCAAAGACAAATTTACGACCCCGAAACAAATTTTGCAGATAACTAAACTAGTTCAAGATCTCTTCAACGCTCTAAAGAAAATCAAAGATTAAACAGAACCTAGACCAATGGCCTACATCACGTATTTGTAACCCAAAATCTATCTCATGCATCTTAAAACAGTGAAATAATCTTCTAATTTCTACATTCGGAAATCCAAGACACAAACCACATTGTTTGCAAAACAAGCTGCAATCTTATCACCCTCCTTGTTCCAGCAAACTTCAAAGATCCCTCCGTTCCCGGTGAACGTTTTCACTACCTTGGCTTCCTTCACAGACCATACGTGCAAGCATTTATCCAATGATCCACTAGCCAGATATTCGCCACTCGGGCTAAATGCAACGGAATAAACAGGATCCCTATAATTGCATTGGTGGATATTCAACGAAATCAACTCTAAATTGATCAAATGGAATCAACAAAACAACAGAACAGCTCTGTAATGTGTGCTTTTGGGTGTTTTTAGTTTGCAATCAGGTTCAAAGTCTTAATTATCCAACCGAAATACATAAAAGTAAGGTGTCATACCTGTGGCCATTTAAGCTATGAAGAAGACGCCCAACATCCACTTCCCAAAGCTTTATGGTTGAATCAAAGGAGGCACTGCAGATGCGAGGGAGTATAAAAGAAAATAGGTTATTGGAGAAATTTATAAGATAAGGACCTATTTTTTGAATAAAGTTTATTAAATTAGGTATGAATTGTTCATATTGCAGATTGCTTAAATAACAGAAAATCGTCATTGTGTTTTGGCTAAGTGCTGAAAATGAGCCAACAAATTTCTCAAATCATGATGGTTGCACAAGGAATGCAGATTATGGTCTTAGCATAATTGGTGATCTTGTCCTATTATTTATCCTTCAGCCTTATAGAATATCTGCTTTCATGTTAAATCCAATTTTTATTTCCTTTTAGCTGTCCATCGTATTATCATTTCGGCGAAAATCTTCATATTGCATAAACCAAAATACCTCACTTCCAAATAACGTCGTATAATCACTCAATCATCATAGGGAAGAATAATCACCTGGCTAGCACCAGTTGCCGATTAGGGTTGTTGGTTCCAGCTCCGGTTGGACTCCATCGCACAGTGTATATCTCCTATAAAAATAATATGTACATGTTCATAATGCTGATGTACAGATTACAGAACAAAGAAAAAGACGAAGAGCTTCATGTCATACCTTAGCATGTTCCTTCAAGTCAAGCAAGCAGGAGTCCTGTTTCATGGTCCATATCTGCATCATAATCAGAAAGTTGTCAGCTCATTATTTACTAGCATCAAGATAGATCGAGCAGGATGAAGAAAAATACTTGGTAAGAAACAGTCTCTGCAGTCCTTTTTTTTTTTGCCAATTATGAGGTTATCAAACAATATATAGCAAATTAAACTATAAAGGGCATCTGACCTTTGCAGTAGAATCATCAGAGCATGAAGCCAGTAGGGAGCCAGTGGGGTCCCACTTGATAGCATTCACTTCACCCTAAAAGAGAACATGTGAATATTAAAGTAAAATAAGTAGAATAAAATGCATTAAAGCATGCATTATTTTCATACAATAAAACTTCAATTGTGAGGCATGTAAATATCATGAGACAAATATCAAACTACATAAGATTTATAGATTAGCATTCAAAGTGAATTATTAACTTGAAAGCTGGCAGAAAAGACACCTTTTGTGCAAATTCTGGTACATATTGCGGAAAAATATTGACAAAAATGTAAAAACAGAAAAACACCTGATGCCCAGAGAAAGTTTTGATTGGTCGGTTCTCTCCAACTTTACAAACATATATCATGCTATCAGTGGAGCAGGTTGCAAATGAAGTATTGTTTCGCCAATCAACATCAAGGGCAGGAGCTATAATATATTACATATGCAACAGCTGGATGAAGTGACCAGAGACAAAATGTAGAAAAAAACTGACATGTATAAAACAAACCTTGGAAATAAGAAGGAACAAAAGGTTAAAAACCTGAGTGAAATTCGAACTGTTGTTTCCATTCTCCTGTCTTGACATCCCATACAATTGCAGTTTTATCTACGCTTCCACTGAGAAGATAATCCCCTTTCTTGTTCCACTTTAAGGAGAAAATAGGTCCTTTATGTTTATTTAATGTACTTATCAACTCCCCTGGACACAAACCATGTAAGCGCGATATGCACATTTAGAGATGAATATGGACCCAAAAGTATACTCACAATGTAAAGAGCTGTGTAGATGAAAAAATATAACCAGGAAACAATTTTTTATTTCACTTTGATTGATAGCTTTCTCAAGTTGAAAATGGAAATTAGTTAAAAAAAAAGAAAAGAAAAAACTCCACTCCCAAAATAACCACATTTTTTTGTTTGACTGTCTTCCAATTTTCCCAAGCGAATTATGGGTAGGTACCTTTTATCCTACTTCTCCACTTTTTGACAATGAAATTCACACCCACCAACACAGCCGCTTATTCTCCTTGGAAGCAGCAAAATATTCCCATCATGTTGCTCACCACCAACAATTTTTTTTCTTGTGGTGGTGGTGGGGTGTGTGTGGGGATTGGGGATGCTACGACCTGTGTTGAACCCAAGACCTCTCCCAAAAAGGAAGTGAATTATCATTTTCCATGAAAAGGCTGAGAGCTACCACCGGCAGCTTATTTTAAACTACAGATTCTGATTCAATAGCATTCATCGGCTTTTCACTAACAAGAAAGAGTCATGTCAAAAGTCCAAGCACTTGGACTTTTTGTAGACAAACGAGCTGGAAACAGGAAGACAGCCTGATATGGACTCTCAATCTTTTCACTTGGACAATTCTCACCATAGAAGAGGTACCTCACAGTTTCAAGGCATTATCCTATCAATTTGAACTAGAATAGCTACATTACATTTTATTTTATCTCTACGGTTGCTGCTAGTAAAAATGCCTTGTTTCTCACTTCTGAACTGACCTAATATGGAGTACTACAAGTCAAACTGTCAAAAAATCCCACTCAAAATTTGATGGAAACTGTCTCTTTCTTCAATCTCTTATTCAGCTTTCATACGCAATTCCGTTGCACTGGTTATTATTTTGTTCAAGTAGTCCTATTATACTTGCACTCAATCTTGAAATACTCTTCTAGTTATAGATCAATAGACTAAGGGCATCAAATTACTTTTATTACTATAAGTATGAAAAGCAGTCAAACAGAGATGCTAAATAATTTTAAAAGTGCAGATCTACCACCGATTCTACCATATTCCCCACATTCAGCAAGAACCACATAGTTGTTGTATATACTTAAACTCAAAGTGCTTAGTAATTGCAAAATTACGGGAAATATTTTAACTAGTTTCAACTTATAAAGGATGTGCTTTTCTTTTTACATCTTGAAGCATGAACAGAAATTTCAATCCCAGATATGATCCTAAATTATGATTGACTAATTAAAAAACTCTTAATTCACTTGCCATTTCCAGAAGTAACTGGCAACATGACAAGCTTTACAGAGGCACAACTTTTAGATCTAGCACATAAATTACTCTTACCATCTCTACTCCATACTCTTGCCTGACCATCGTACGAACCAGTAGCAAGTAGTGTACCCTCAACCTATATAAACATGTCAAAGTAGAAGGAAACTAAATAATCATGTAAAACTGGAAACATACTAGCCAAGTCCAGTGATTGCCTGGAGTTATTTAATGAATTAAAATTTAGAAATTTTTATAACAAGAAAACACTAAGAAGTATCAACAAAATGAAATAACTCACATTCCAATCAAGTGTGGTCACATCCTTGCTTTTCTCATTTGTTCTACCCTTGAAATGCCTCAATACAACATTATGAGGCCCATTTTGCACATTGGAGCTAGATGGCCCATCAATGGTCCAAATTCTAGCTGTCGAATCTCCAGACCTAAAGAACAAATAAATAGAGGTCGGGAATTCACAGGAAACGAATTCATTGGAAAAACATGAACTATACATAATTATCCTTCAAATAAGTAATACTTATATTTCTTGCTCACCCTGAAGCAAGAAATGAACCAACTGGGTTCCATGCACATGCAAAAACCTGCGAACAAACAAGTGCATTACAACACACTGTGTGCATGACATAGAAAAAATCAAGATAATCCATCATAATCCCTCTTTAATCAACAGCAAGCAATAATATAAAAGGATGATTGATGATGGTTGATGATATATGATCAAACCTCAGAAGAATGGCCTTGCAGAACAGTAACATCACTGCTTGAGATTTCGTAGGACGAGGAATCTACACTTGCGCAAATATCCATAGGTTCTGGACCTACTTTACCATAAATGAACAGATAGAGTAGTCTATTTCAATAAATCATGAAGAACAGTAATACACAAAACACTATAAGATGAACATGTGATTGTTCCAGTTTATTAAAAGATTATAGAGCCATCATCAGCATAAATCATCACATAATGTATCAAGTAAAACAAAACCTAAATGTATATTACCTATCTCAGTTGCATTCTCCTCAAGTCTGCCGTTAACCTCATCTCCAGAAGGATTTGCAACACTGGCAGCCTCCAATGGCTTTTCCTTCTCTTTACCTGTTGCTTTCTCCTTTTCTTTCTCTATCCTCTCTTTCTCCCTAGGTTGTTTTTCATTATCCTTTTCTTTAGCAAGTTCCTTTTCTTTTTCCATTGGAATCCCATGCCCATGCTCCCGGCCATTTTCAATATTATCTTTCTCCTTTCCCTTATACTTTTCTTTCCACTTAGCTTCTTTCTTTTCTTTCACGATCTTCTGAAGTTCATTTGCATCTTTGGTTATAAGATCTAGAGGGTTTAGGAACTGGAAATCTTCATCTGTATCTAAATCATCCTGGGGTGCAACAACTATCTATCATTTAAACATTCTCAAAAGTACAAAACAAAGAACATTAAAGCACAATTTCAATGTTACAATGCTTACGTTATTAAAGTTTGCTTCTAGTTCAAGATATTGGATTCCTTTCTGAATAAATGTAACAAGTGCACCGGGTGGAACAAGATTTCCATCAATAGTACTCTTGTTGATCCCTGCCTCATATCCTAAAGCGAAAGCAGAATGGGCAAACCCTGACAAAATAGGGCGAGAATAATACATCACCAACTCATAGGAACCTGGCGCCATCTATACTTTAGCATAGACGAAGATGTAAAATCTGAATATTTTAAGAACTTTGGCCAAATGAATTTACCCTGCTTCAATTTTATAAACTGTTAGGCATGCCATAACTCATTTCAGTGTATTGAACAATCTATGACTTCTTGGATCGGTCAACCAAATCTATAAGTTGCACAAATCTGAGGACCTCCAACAACTAGCTACATGCTATGTAGTTGGTTGGCCTAATTATCAGGCTGTGTAGCCTTGTAACGTAAGGAAATAGAAATATGATTTTATATATATATATATATATATATATATATATATATATATATATATATATAATGAAGGAAGAGAAATAAAGTTGCCGAAATTCCTTCCCATGAGTTCCGTTTCTTTCCTTCCCCCACAATTCTCCAATTTCTGGACTTTAGCAACCTTGAAATTGGTCTATAGTGGATCGACCTCTATCATGATCAAAGTAACATATTTTTTATGTTTTTCGGAGGATCAATATAGCATATCTCCCAAAGCATTAACTATATTAATAATCTACAATTGACAATAATTCTTTATATTTAGTGGGCACCTACTATTTTCTACAAATCCAGCAAAAAACATTTTAACTTTTCATTTATGTAACTCTTGCCAAAGCTCCAGCATTCTAAATAATTAACAGTGATGATTACAGATAAACAAAAGTATCCGCATGTTTGAAGATAAACACACGATCTTTTCAATATTAGAATGGGTCAACAAATGTCACAAAAACAGAAGCACAGAGGAGACTGCACAATCAATAGTTTTATACTTTAACACATTCCCTCAAGTGTAAACCGAAGATCAGAGAATTATATGCCTGAAGCTAATATCCAAGATGTACACATAAAAGCTGGTATGACATCAAGCAACAAAAGGCAACCCAAGACCAACTTCAAGAAATACACACGACTTTTGAACACCAGGTGTTTCAAATTTATGTACTTGGCTTCAAAGTCACATTGGAGCAGTTTCTACCAAAAGCTCGAACTTATGGAAGATGACAGAATGAATAGTCTATTAGTTTAACACATAGAGCGAGCAGTATTCTAAGTAATCAATCACAAAAACAACCCAATGTTTTCAACGAGGAACCATCCTGCCCAATTGGATCAATTCCAGCAAGAGACTTGAAATCTCCAACATTAGTGAGGATGGAATTGCGAGTGCATACCGAACAATTAACTTGCAGAGGCTTGGAGAAAAAAAAATTGCAGAGGCTTGGGAAATTTAATCATTTTAAACTCTGACACTCGCATTTTGCTAAAAAAAAATTGGATTTTTTTCATTAAAGCGGCAAGATTAGGCCTATCTTACTCGCATTATTTTCTTAATTCAAAACCGAATATTTCATCATTTCTTCGAATTCAGAAACTGTTAGAATAAAACTCTAAAACCCAATATCCTTCAGAATCAGAAACAACAGAAAGCAAAAGAATTCAGGTGAAATATTTTAAACCACGGTAACAAAAGCCCAAGACATACATTAACAAAAAGACCGGAAAGGGTGAGAAGTACCTGATTCGTTAAGGTAACGGAAGATGATGTAGTTCAACTCCTCCGAGGTCAACGATATCATTTTTCCAAGCCCGCCGTCTGCATGAACAGTTCTCCACCGGCGGGTGCACAAAGAGAAAGAGGCCTTCGCGATTTCGGACTGACAAACAGGAGATGATAGTTGGATCAAATGACTGAAATGTCCTTACTTGGGATAAAATTGATATTTTATTACAAGAGATTAAAAAATTCATTATTTTATAAAGATAAAGATGTAAAAATAAGATTGATACCTCTGCCGCATTCTAATTTCGTCTTATTCTTGTTCACTTTACGCCAAAAAATCATACAAATATGTTGCACAATTCAATCCCCAAACCCAAGTCGTCAAACCCAAGATCCTCCACTGCACAAAACCCCGCCCTCCGCCTCCACAATGGCCGAAATTGGACCTCAATCCGACACCACTACAACCGCTGCCATGAAATACACCGATGTTTCCTTCAGCATTTGGCCACCAACTGAGCGCACTCGCGACGCCGTGAGGAACCGCTTGATCGAAACCCTGTCGACCCCCTCAAACCTTTCAAAGCGCTACGGCATCATTTCACGCGAGGAGGCGGTTGACGCGGTAAAGCGCGTCGAGGAGGAGGCGTTTGAGACAGCCGGGGCTGAAGCGACTACCGATGAATACGGCATCGAAATTCTTCAGGTTTATTCTAAGGAGATCAGTAAGAGGATGCTAGACACTGTGAAGGCCATATCTGGTGAGGTTCCGGTGACTCAGCCGGTGAATGGGGCGACGGTTAAGGTGGTGGTGGAGGATGCTGGGTCCACGACTCCGCCTCAGAGTGAAAAAACCGACTCTGTTGCTGCTGATGAATGAGAAAAAAATTAATTTTGTAAGTTTGTTAATGAAATCTGCTTTGGATGGCTTTTCTATGATGAGATCTACTCCGAATCACTGTTATGTGGGTCCTGGTTTTCTATTTTAGTATTGCTACGTCTTGTCGCAATGGCTTCAGCATTTGATCTTTCATCATTTTTGTGGTTTTACCTTGCTATGCTACTAATTTGGTATAGGTTTGTGAGTTTCTATGTTAGTGCAATAATGTGTCCGGCAAGATTGAGCAGTTGTGGGGTGATTCTCCTGCAGAGCAATAGTTATAGATTTTGATATTTGCAACTAGTTTGTGTGTGTGTGTGTGTGTGTGTGTGTGTGTTATGGAACCGAAGTTTGCATGGTGCCACTAAAGAGTGGCTTCTGCTCTAGTGGTCTTAGGTGGTTGTTTGAGAAGGTTCGTTCCAGGACTCGAAACTGGAATGCCTAATCTAATTGATCAGCATTGGATAGCATCTCAAGCTTGCAACCACCTTTATCTTGTGAAACTGTAACTTCCCTGTCCCTCGAGAAACAGATATCAACCTAATCTAGGTTTGTATAGCTTGCCTATTTTCACTAGGTGGATGAGACTTATCAACTTCGGCCTTAACCTTGTTAACTTTCAGTCACATTTATTTCAAACTATCGGGGACTTTTATGATTCCAAGATCCTTTACGTGGATAGGGGATTTTTTCTGCTTTAGAAGTCACGCTAGTTCTTTTTCTCCCATCTAGTTGAATCCGGACTCAGTTCATGGGTGGAGCTCCACCTGGATCATACTGCATTAAAGTTTGATACCTGAAGGATAGGTTTAATGAAAACTTATACATCAAACTGAAATTTTAATCGAGTTACGCTCGTCCCCTGCAACCTAGTTAGCAACACTCAACATGATCAAAGGGTTTTTGGCAGCGGGCATTCTGTACATAAGCCCATTCAGTGATAGTGTCGCAGGCTCGCAGAAGATGGGCTTGCTTGTTTTTAATGCCCATTTTAGAATAGTTATGTTCAACACTTGAAAGTTGAATGCAACCAAACAAACCAAAGAATAAGTTAACAAAACTATATGTTTCGTTTCATAGGTTGATATTAAGACTAGTACACCAAGAAAACCACATATTATATCCTTACTCTGCAGAGGATTGGAACCAATCAGACCTCCTCTGGTAAAAATCATACTTAATAAAAAATATAAGTTTTGCATTTAAAATGCATTAAATTACACTTTTCATACATCCATTCATTGGCCAAAATAATATTTTTAAAAATGAATTAGCCCATGCAAGAATGAAAAAGAGTGCTCAAAACTCGAACAAAATAATATAATACATCTTAAGTGCTTTGAGAGGGCAACAGGGCCACATGGGTTATGATTACATTTTAGGAATCACATTATTTATTTATTCCTAATTATGACACTAATGATATTTTTTCTTGTTTTAAATATGTATTCAAATACGTGATGATCAATTACATCTCAAGACTAGGTCAAAAAATCGATCTCATTCATTACTCTATTCTTAATTAAATTTAGTACGAGTCCCTAAATTGTGATCCAATCATGAATTCCTAATCCTGCCTATGAGACTTTTCCAAGAGATGCTTACATTATTTGTTTTCAAGTTTATTTCTAAGAACTTATATATATATATATATATATATATATATATATATATATGTTTTTGTTTAACAAGGTATTCAGGCTTACGTCTGACTAATCATTGAGTGACGATATCGGCCACCAAGTAAATCGAGGGATGTGCACGGATGGCAGATATATGAGGGAGTGGACCAATATGACTCGAACCCAGGATAAACCCCCACAATATTTCAAATATGTGATGATCAATTTTGGCCTGAATTTTATTTAATCAAACAAAAAATTGCTTGGTGGGGCTAAGTAAGTGAAAGGGTCTAGACAGAAGGAAGAAAAAGAAGGATAAGAATATTGTAGAAGAAAAAAGGAAAGAGTGGCAGGAGGAGCATGTGATGCAAAGTATACCCACACATGCATTGGAAAAAGCAAAATGAAGTAAGAAAAGGTTAGGTTTTAATTAGGGTTTGGAATAAAAGCATATATTAAATGTCACAAATATAGTGACTTCTCGTAGATTTTGGGGATAAAAAAGCAAATGGGGATGGTTAGTGAAATTTTTTTTAGTCCCATCATCATGTGATTTGGCTTCAGTCACAATGTTTTGCTGGATGCTGATCATAGTCTGTCTAATAATTATTATTTAAACATGCATTACAATGCCAAAAAGGTGAAAATGTGACTATAAAGGTGAAAGGAGTGGTAAAGTTTTATTGAGGAAAATAATCTAGATTGACATGTTTTATGTACCTTTTGTGAGTTACATCTAAATGGGTCATGCATTGAACTTCAAATCATAGTAGTTTAGTAGCTATGGATATTGATAGACATTCAATGGATGTTTTGAAGTATTATACCTAAAACAAGCAACACCTTATTTGATTTCATTATAAGCTTCAAGAATTTAGTTGTTAACCTACAATGTGCTACGAGGAAAACTAACTTTTAACAGCATTTAAATGAATGCCTCGATCAATAATTTGACTTCTGCCCAACCTCTCATGAAGTAAGCAATTTAATATTAGACTCACTGATCCTTGATGGGCATGAAGTACCAAAATATCGTCCTTAACCCCCAGGGGTTGGTCTGGTGGTAGAGGCTTGTGACTTAGGAGTCATGCTCTTCTCTAGGTCTCGGGTTCAAAACCCCACGGTGCTATCAATTTCTGTGGGACCAGTCCATACGGTGGTGGCACGGCTTCAATTGGGCCCCCCGCTAGTGGACGGTGGGATTGGTCCCCCGGATTAGTCGGTTCTTCGGACCGGATACCGAGTAATAAAAAAAAAACCCAAAATATCGTCCTTTTTAACCATAGTTTATAAAGACTGATTTATAAGTTGTAATCTGAAAATTTACAAAACATATGGATACATTTTCTTCTGGGATGCTGATAAATAATCATCACTATATATAGAAACCTCAATTCATGTTACTTGGTAAGCGCAAGATTTAATTTCTAAATACATGTCGTATAAGCGCAGGATTAAATTTTATAGTAATTACCACAAGAAGTAAGATTGATCTGGAAAGAGGAAGATAATCTAACGACCATATACATTGAAAACCAGCCAAGTATAGGAAAGGTAGTGGGGTCTCATGCTACTTGCGGTTACTTGGTTTGCATCTAAACTAACTGTAGGAATGTCGGGGAAAATACATTGGATCAAAATTTAGGTTGAGAAAATGAAAGCTATGTGTAATCTAGTTATGAAATGGAGGAAAAACATATGTTATATAATTTTTTGAAGAATAAACTATTTCTTTCTTGATGACTATTACTTTTTCTACCCCAAAATTATTTCTTACGAATGAAGGAGTTGTGGGTTGGGTAAGTTTTCTTAACTTGTAGTCCACCAATTGGTTAAAAAGCAATGAGGTTTTTTCCTTGAAGTAGTTGCTCAAATTGATTTGTATTCACGTCTTGAGTTTCGGTTCTTTTATTGAGGGTCAAGCAATGAATTCCTGCGGTTGAGCATTTCGATCGCACCTTTTTATGAATGATCTTTCTTGTGATTTGACAAATATATATCGAACCCTAGGGTGACAATGTCGTTAACCATCAAATAGTTTACTTCTAAAGAAATTATAATCAATAATATCAAGTTAATGTGGGTCAAACAAACTTATTTTATGATAAAAAAGTATTATGTATATTTAAAACAAGAAGCATCACTGGACTAACTCAACCGTCATTGAGTATAGCCGTTTGTATGCTTATCTTGTACATAATAAACTACTAGCATCGATCCACACATATTATATGTGTAACCTCATTCGGTTCATCATAACCTAAAAGAAATGTTGTTCCAGATTTGAGTTATTTAATTGTATTTAGACCATCTAAACTTTATGTTGGCTGATTGTAATATTTACTTAGGCATTTATTTTTGTATGCTAGGTTAGTGGGGCAATTCAAAATGTGATATAAAGCTTATTTTGAGTCCATTAGAGTTAAGTAAGTTTAGTATGGTCGTACATATGTAGACGGTGTACTTGTCATTTTATGGGAAAAAGAAAAGGATGACATTTTCAGCTAAATTCACCCTAATGTGAGGGCTTCAAGTCCAAACGGGATTTGCATCCCCGTGGTCATTTGACCAATATTTGGAACTTACAAAGGTGAAAAATCCTAGTGTCGTTCTACCTCTCATACCCCGAGGTTTCTACTTTTTTAAGTATTGGGTCGAGGTGCGTATTGACACCTTCGGTTCTTGTTTCATATGCATTCTAGACAATGTGTCAATTCCAGGTTTGAGGTGCTTTGTAAATACTTCATAATTGAATAACCGTTATCAATTTAATAACAATAAAATTATATAAATAATTATATTTTTTCAAACCAAAACATAATAATTCTTCATCATCATACAAATAAAGCATGACCATATATTTATTTATATCGAACTCCTCGGCCAAACAAACAAACCAAAACATTAAAATAAATAAATAAAATTAATTATTATAACTATTTCAATTTATTTAATTAATAAAAAGATTAAATTTATGTAAAATTATTTAATTATTAATAAAATATTACAAATGAATGTATCCGTAAATTATAAAAATTATAATATTTATTACAAAACTATTTAAAATATAAAATAAAAATAATATAAAACGAATTAAAGGGTATTATTGATATTTGCATGCATTATCATACCTAAAGATTGCTAAACTCATGTAGGTTTATTTATCAAACCTTAATATCACATTATCATGTGTTTACATGATTATGATGGTTTATTAAAAAACCAACCAAACAATGGATAAAGTAGTTTAACATTCAACAATCACACTCAATCACCCCTACCAAACACACCCTAAGGGTTTAGATTTCATTATTGTTGGCTATCAGCCACTCATTATATATTGTGCTACTTTGCTTTAATTTATAATATATGCTTCTCAAAACAAAAGCAAAACAAAAAAACAATTCCTTAACGTCTTTTGAGCTGTTTTGATTCCCCCAAACGTACAATACTACAATTTGAATAAGGACAAAATGGTAAATGCACAACCACCTTCATCCGGTACAGGCACGCCGTTTTTTGTGCGAAAACAGGGAAAGCCGTTGGGAGCAGTAATCTTATTTTTGGGAAACACCCTATTTTCTTTTTCTTTTTCTTTTTCCAAAAATGCAGTTAAAAAAGTAAAAATTACTGAAAACAAAGTCACAGTTTAAATTGAATCCTCTAAATATAAGTTAATAAATATTTGATCCACACCAAATTTTCTTCATAATAGTATCCATAAATTCCATGACAATATTTATTCGACGACATCCATGTTTCTTGTTTGATATTATAATATATTTTTATGTTAATTAAATAACATTTAAGTGGAATCTCAATTTCTCATAATATATATATATACTAGTTAATTGGCACCGCGCCAGTGAGTTTATAACCTGGTCTATATGTCCAACAAAATATTCGACACAAGTTCAACAGACAGTTCAAGAGAATAAAAAGATGGTTCATACGCATTGAACATACATAATCGTTCGTATAGAAAATCAAATAGGTTAGAGTAAACAAAAGTCTTTTAAGATCAATTAATATAAAAAATTTATTAAAGTTTGCAATGACTAAAATCTATTTTGAACTTTCTATTTTTTTTTTAAAATCAATTCATACTTGACAAAATCAACAAGTTTTTTTCTATATAAAAAAAAAAGAAAACATTTTGAATTTTAAAAATTGAGATAGGGATGCACAGTTAGGTCAATGGTCAAATCTTTTCAAACAAATCAGTACTCATGCAAAAAAATAATAAATAACAAAATAAAAGAAAATAGGATTGGCGTTTATTGTTCACGGGACCAATACCCGATATAAAAAATAATAAATAACAAAAATAAAACAAAAAACAAAAGAAATAAGAAATAAAAAAATAAAAAAATTTAAAAAAAAGAATTGGAACTCGTAGTTCCTACGGGGTGGAGATGATGGGGTTCCCTACTCTTAACGGTCAAAGCGTTCAAAATCAATTCATACTTGACAAAATCAACAAGTTTTTTTCGAAAAAAAAAAAGAAAACATTTTGAATTTTAAAAATTGAGATAAGAGGGATGCACATTTGGGTCAAGGGTCAAATCTTTCCAAACAAATCAGTACCCATGCAACAAAATAATAAATAACAAAATAAAAGAAAATAGGTCTGACGTTTATTGTTCACGAGAACATCACCCGATAAATAACAAAAATAAAAGAAAATAGGACTGACGTTTATTTTTCACGAGAACAGCACCCGATATATAAAATAAAAATAACAAAAATAAAAGAAAAAACAAAAGAAATAAAAAAAATTTCAAAAAAAAACGAAAAATGACGTAAGTTAAAATAAAAATAACAAAAATAAAATTAAAAGAAAATTAAAAATTAAAAAAAAATTAAAAAAAAAGAAGAATAATGGCGTAGGGGTTACTGTTCATTGGAACAGTAACCCCTACGCCGTTTATATATATTGTCAAATGTCTAATATATATGTGTTATGGGATTTCTCAATGAACAGTAACCCCTACGCCGCTTATATATATTGTCTAATATATATGTGTTATGGGATTTCTCCGGACCTTGTCTCTTTTGGGACCGACTCATGTTCGAGTCCTCCATATCAAACGTGAGTCAGTCTAAAATGGACATGGTCCGGAGGAGTCCCATAACACATATTACACCAGAAATATTAAGTCAAATCGGATGGCTTAAAAATATTAATTAAAACAATTATTAGTTCTCAAAAATCCATAGCCGACTCATTTTTATTTTTATTTTTACTGAATCAAAGAAAGCTATACATTTATGGAGTATAATTGAAGCGTTGGGGGTAGTGATTGTCCTTGCTCACAATCACACACACAGCTCACAATCACACACATTCTTCTTCCTCTTCGTCTTCTTCTATTCCCACAACTACTCTTTCTCCACTATACTCCCCTTAGCTTTCTCTCTCTCCCCTTCCATCTTTCTAGTTGCCGTATCATTTTCTGCTCCAAGAAACTTTTTTTTTTTCCTGCTGAATTTCTGCTGAACTGTTTGTTGAACCACGTCCACACATTTGGATATTAGAGATTTTTGTGGGTTTAGCTTGAATTACTTTTTAGTTTCACGATTGCAGTTTGTTTGTGGTGTTTACGATGGAAGCAAATTCTTCTGGGGAGGATTGTTGTGTAAAAGTTGCGGTTCACATCAGGCCTTCGTTGGGAGATGAAAAGCTTCAGGGGTGTAATGATTGTGTTACCGTAGTACCTGGGAAGTCTCAGGTACCGTTAACATTTGTAATGTGGGAGTGAGATGATTTTTTTTTACTGTTAAAGTAGTGAATTTGTTGCATTTTCGAGAAAAAAATGTGGTGTTGGTGGAGTTGATGGTTTTTTGAAGATCTGGTTTTCCGTGATCTCTACGATTTTTCATGAATTTAGCTTTATTGGTTTAGATTATTGGAGGCTGTAAACGTTGCAAGTGTATCTGAACTTTGGTGATTCCAAGTGAAACATTCCAGGCTTTTCAATGCCTGATACTGAGAAACAAAAAAAAAAACTTTCATAATCCTCAAAACAAATACTATGGGCTTGCCAGAATAAAGTTTACGGAGTTTTCGTCCATAGTTTCTACAGGCTTTATGTAACTCTAGGATTTCTTGTGGGTTTTTTGTTCTAATATTGGAGGGTTTTTTTCTTTTTTGATTTTTGGTGCCCCTGCTTCAACTGTAGTCATTGGGATTTTTTCTATGAACCTTTTATCTGAAGGGTGGACTAATGCAGCTCAAAATCATTATATTCTTCTTCTTGTTGGTCCATGCTCTTGCCGCCTCCCACTTAGAATCAAGCCAATTTTATTTCCCATAATTCTGTATTTCGGAATGTTTGTTCGATCATTAGGTTGTTTCATGATTGTGGTACAGGTGCAAATTGGTACACATTCGTTTACATTTGATCATGTTTATGGTATTACCGGCTCGCCCTCGACTGCAATGTACGATGAATGTGTTGCACCTTTGGTCGATGGTTTGTTTCAAGGGTACAATGCCACCGTTCTTGCATATGGACAGGTCAGCACACAATCCATTAATACTTTCATGCATAGAAGGTAACCAAAGCTAGATGATGGCTGTAATTGATTTTTTTTTACACAGACAGGATCCGGGAAAACATACACCATGGGTACTAATGTCAAAGATGGAGAGCAGACTGGACTGATTCCTAAAGTTATGAATGCTTTGTTCCGAAAGATTGAAAACTTGAAGCAAGAGATTGAATTCCAATTACATGTTTCCTTTATTGAGGTTCATATAATCATCCTCAGTTGTCCTTCCTTTAAAGTTTAGACAATTATTCTTCATTTGTTGCCATGATGAATGTTGCCATGATGAATGACATTATTATGTGTAGTCTTTGCAACATTCCAAGATTTTATTCTGAAATAAAGCTCCTATTATTTGTTTATTATATTTGTTATTACATGTACGGTCATTGGATATTATATTCGGATTTACTTAGTATCCATGCTATTGTTGGCATTGTGTAATCTTGTTATTTTCATTTGAAGATTCATAAAGAAGAAGTAAGGGACCTGATTGACCCCAATTCTGCTAACAAACAAGATACAGCAAATGGACAAGCAGGAAAAATAACCATCCCTGGGAAACCTCCTATACAGATTCGTGAAACATCAGACGGTGTAATTACACTGACTGGATCAAATGAGTGTAGTGTCAAAACACTCAAAGAAATGGCCGATTGCCTGGAGCAAGGATCGCTGAGCCGTGCAACAGGGAGCACAAATATGAACAATCAGTCAAGGTAGGTGATCCAAATTATGGTATAGTGTTTCGATGTACCTTTCAAATAACATGGATCCATTTAGCCCCATGACTTGTTAACAACGCATGCAAAACTCTCCAATAATATTTTTTTTTTGGGACATGTAATGCTTTCTTAAGTTGAAAATTGATGGAAATTCAGGTTATTGAAAATATAGTTGGAATTCTTATTAGATTATTTTCACGTCAGGCAAAGAGACTTTTCCAGAATTGCATGCAATTGCCTTTCGATCCCTGCTGTTTATCCTGAACGATAAATGCAAAGTAAAAATAAAGTTAGCAGAAGAGTGTTTCATGATTTTTTTCATTTAATCTCTTAAGATATTTGGTTTCTGATGTTTCGATCGGTACAACAAAAGGAAAACATAAGGCATTACTTCTTTTAGTATATTCAGTAACATTCTTGATCACGTGATGCTGACAGCGAGTCAGCAGCCCTTGCCCTGTTTAAGTGATGTACCTGGCGGAATTTACTCAGAAAAATTGTCTCTTGGTTGAATCTTCCACCTGAATTTCACTAAGCTATTATCAAGGATAATAATTCCTCCTCCTCCTCCTCTTTCTCTCTCTCTCTCTCTCTTAGTCGCTCGCATGCCATTTTTACCATTACGATGGAGCAGATGCGCAGTTCAAATGACGTCAATCTAAATGACTGTATGGCTGAAGAGTATCTCTGTGCCAAGTTGCATTTGGTGGATCTTGCTGGATCAGAGCGTGCCAAGAGAACAGGCTCTGATGGTCTACGTTTTAAAGAAGGTGCCTAGGATAACAGTTTTTTTTCCTTTCTGTTTCTTGATAGAAGCTTCATTTCATGCTCGGCCATGTTTGTGGCATGTACCTTGACAGGAGTTCACATTAACAAGGGCCTCCTTGCACTCGGTAACGTTATTAGCGCTCTTGGAGATGAGAAAAAACGAAAAGAAGGTGTTCACGTGCCATATCGGGATAGCAAACTTACTCGGCTACTGCAGGTTTGGCACACGTTCACCTATGAAATGATAACATATCTAGCTAAGCTTAACAGATCTTGTATTAGCACTTCTTAGGTCATACTTGACCGGTTAAGATTTGACAATGACAAAACCCTGCATTTTCTTTTTTGATCAAATATTTCCTTAAATCTCTAGCTAACAACTCGCTAGTCGTCTGTAAGGAGCTATCATTTGTTTTTTAAGTTCAAAGGTTTTTGATTGGCAGGATTCTCTTGGTGGCAATAGCAGAACTGTAATGATAGGTAATGCATATTCTTTTAAGTTTGTGAATCGGAAATGTCAGTAACCGATTAAAAAGATGAGAAGAAATGCCGGTTGAATACTTATCCTGTCTCTGTAAGTTCTAAATGACTTTTTTTTGCAGCATGTATTAGTCCTGCGGATATAAACGCTGAAGAAACTCTTAATACTCTGAAGTATGCCAATCGTGCTCGAAATATCCAGAATAAACCTGTTGTAAGTGTTGTACCGGTTTATCTGCTTCTATCCTTCTTCCATGGCATTTTCACTATTTTTAAATGAGGACCGTTTCAGAGTTTTCATATTACTCAATTTGATTTCTCGATGATTAGGTTAACCGAGATCCAATTTCTAACGAGATGATGAAGATGCGTCAACAATTGGAATTTCTGCAAGCCGAACTTTGTGCTCGTGGTGGAGGCATTTCCTTTGATGAAATACAGGTAGAACATTTTCATTATTGTAGACCTATGGTTAGACTAATGAAAATTCTGAATGCGTTTGCTCAATTAGCATACTGTTGAAGCCCTTGCCTCCATGATATAGAGATATACACATATATGAGTTTGATATTTACTGTGGCAGAATCTTAGCTAGAATTAAATCGTGCAGGTTCTTAAGGATAGAATTGCTTGGCTTGAGGCTACTAATGAGGAACTTTGCGGGGAACTTAACGAATTCCGCAACAAAGGTGGCAGCATGGAGCAATATGATTCTGTTATTAAAGTGTGTAATATTTTTACGGGCTGAATTGGTCATATATCATTTTATGAGTATAAATGTTAAAGAGTGTAATTCTGTGATGCCATTTCAGATTTGTGGAAATGGTAGCATGAGAAGCGAAGGGCTCAAAAGGGGATTGCAAAGTATCGAATCATCTGACTATCAAATGAGTGAAGGCAGTATGTCTCTAATTCTCTTTCTATCGATTTTCTCCTTTCTTTAATAAATTAGTCAGAGTTAGGTGACAAAAAGTTCTAACTTGAATAAATTATTTTGTTGAACTTAATTCTGGAGAAAAATACATCAATGAGTATTTTTTGTATCGCGGTTTGTGTTTGTCAATGGTGCAGGTGATTTGGAAGATACTGATGAAGATACAGCCAAAGAGTTGGAGCATATATATTTACAGAATAGTATGGATAAAGAACTGAATGAATTAAATAGACAGTTGTTGCAGAAAGAGGTGACATTTCTTATTTTAATGCGTATAAGTTCATTATCTCTTATTCATACGTAAAATATGTGTTGTAGTTTTAACGTAAAATTTCTTCTCCAGTCGGAAATGAAACTTTTTGGTGGCCCTGACACTCTGGCTCTTAAGAAACACTTTGGAAAGAAAATTATGGAACTCGAGGAGGAAAAAAAGATTGTGCAGGTCTCATACTGTAAAAGATGATAATTCAAAGGATAGCACATTGATGAGCTTTGATATTTTAGTTTTCTGATTTACCTTTTAAACTGATGCAGCACGAGAGGGATCGACTTTTGGCCGCATTTGAAAACCTCTCTGCTAATTCTGATGGACAAGCACAAAAATTCGAAGACATGCATGCACAAAAATTGAAAGTTCTTGAAGCTCAGGTTTCAATTTGTTCCATTTCTTTTAAATTTATATATTTCTCAAATATATAAGCTTATTTCAAGGGATTTGCAATTGCTACTCATCAGATACAAGATCTTAAAAAGAAACAAGAGAACCAGGTTCAACTTTTAAAGCAGAAACAGAAGAGCGATGAAGCAGCTAAAAAGTTGCAAGAGGAAATACAGTTCATCAAGGCACAAAAGGTCATATACTTTACCCATTTTTGCATAATTATCATACTTATAGGCATTCATTTGCCTCAAATTTTTTGGCACTATAGGTTCAATTGCAACAAAGGATTAAACAAGAAGCTGAACAGTTTCGACAGTGGAAGTCATCCCGAGAAAAGGAACTGTTGCAGGTAATTTTACTGCTATCTCCAAAATTTAGCTTGACTCATTGTTTTTCACAGTTAATTGACTAGTCTTGATTGGATACTTTATTTTTCAAAGAAACTTTTCGTGCTAATTGTTTTAACATATAACTAACTCCTTTGACATACAATGTTCTCATACAGTTAAAGAAGGAGGGGAGAAGAAATGAATATGAGAGACATAAATTGCAAGCGTTGAATCAGCGACAAAAAATGGTGAGAATCTGCCTTGTGACTGAAGTTGATTTTGACTTCGTCCTCTTATTTTGATGTAACTTTGGTCTTAAACTCTATTTTTCCTCGGATATGCTGGATAATTGTCCAACAAATGTTGCATTCTTTTGTAATATATGTACTGTAGTCAACAAGCATTGACTACAGTCTTCTCTGAATTGATTATATTTAGGTTCTTCAGAGAAAGACTGAAGAAGCCGCAATGGCTACTAAGAGGTTGAAAGAATTGCTGGAAGCACGTAAATCTTCAACTCGTGACAACTCTGGTATTTGTTTTCCATGGAAATTCATTTTTGTCGTCTCATTTGTGTCCCATTTACTATTTTCCCTGAGCTACTTGACCTCGTTTCTATGATTCACAACAAAATAAAATATGAAAAGCCCCCTTCTTACTTTTTATATGCTGATGTTCCCTCTCTTTCCAGTCACTAGCAACGGCAACGGAAATGGAATAAATGGCCTGGTAGTCGCTTTCTCCATCCTCATGAATAACATATCAATCTTTCTGCATATTTTTCAAACAATGCGAACTTATTTTTTGTTTCTAGAGTAATGAAAAATCCATGCAGCGATGGATAGATCATGAGCTCGAAGTTATGATGAATGTTCATGAAGTCCGTTATGAGTATGAGAAGCAAAGTCAAGTGTACGTATATGACAATTAAGCACATGAAGTTGTCGCTATCACTTAGTATATTATGTTATCATTCAAATCTGGGTAATATTTTGTCATCTTGTTGTGGAACCATCTCCAGTCGAGCTGCATTGGCAGAAGAGTTGGCTGTTTTGAGACAAGTTGATGAATTTGCTTCAATGGGCGTTAGCCCCCCTAGAGGAAAAAATGGATTTTCTAGGTGAGATTTCGTGGACGTTATATATAACTATTACCCGTAGTTATCCTATAGTAAACCAATTACTACATCTTAAGTTTAAATGTTCTGAATTATATGGACTGTTCCTGATGTGTTTCCTATATTTTCAGGGTATGCTCAATGCCATCAAATTCTAGAATGGCGAGAATTACTTCTCTTGAAAGCATGTTGAGTATTTCGTCAAATTCACTTGTGGCAATGGCTTCACAGCTTTCAGAGGCGGAAGAACGAGAACGTAGCGCCAATAGTCGTGGACGATGGAATCTACGTTCTATGGGGGAAGCAAAAAATCTACTGCAGTATATGATCACTTATCTTGGCGAAGCTAAGTAAGAATGGGAAAGTTGACTAGATAATTCAAACTTTTAAGATCAAAAGCAAATTTACGGTTGGATGTCATTAACAGGTTCCAATTGTGGGAAAAGGATATTGAAATCAAGGAGATGAAAGAACAACTAAAGGAACTTGTAAGCTTACTGCGACAAAGCGAAGTTAGGAGGAAGGAAGTTGAGAACGAGTTAAAACAAACTGTTGCGATGGCAGTGGGGACATCACCTTCGGTATGATGGATTTTGTACATGTTCTTCATGATTTTTGTTTCTTTTATGAACTTCTAGTTACGTCTAGACTGTTCATTCCCTATAGGGGAACTCCCACAAACACATTGCCGATGAAATGGCCGGTTCTTTGTCTCCAATCCCTGTGCCAGCACAGAAACAACTTAAATATACTGCAGGAATAGTCAATGGCTCTGTTAGAGAATCGGTCGTGTTCATGAATCAAACACGAAAGGTTCATTTTCTACTTCTTAAACTCGTGTTGTGATGTATGGCATTCCATCTAGGCTCATTACAAATGTTTTTGGCTCGTGCAGATGGTGCCAATTGGTGAGTTGTCAATGAAGAAATTATCACTTGTTGGACATGGTGGAAAACTGTGGAGATGGAAGAGGAGTCATCATCAGTGGTTATTACAGTTCAAATGGAAGTGGCAAAAACCCTGGAGACTTTCAGAACTGATCAGACACAGCGATGAAACATTCATGAGGGCTCGGCCTCGTCCACAAGCTCTTCCTGATGTCATGTATAGAAACGGTCGCTAGATTATATATCTCTAATGTGCTTATTCTTTCCTTATCAGTTCCGTCTAACACACAGTGCAGGGAAATGATTTGAAATAAATGCAGGTAAAACTCAATCTAATGTGTCACGATTATAATTGTCTTCTTGATATTTAGTATGATTACGCCAATGCAATGTGCTTATCCGATATACTAAAATGCAGGGGAGGTAAGCATGACTTTTAGACCTTCAGAATCTTGTAGATGTGTTTATTCAGCTGTGGCATATTGTGAAATTTAGAAGGGGTTGGCATTGCATCTACCATGGCGAACTTCTGATGCATCAGATAGTATTCTTTTGCGTAATATGGTGGTCATCGCTGTCTATAATCAGCGGAAATCAATCTTTGTGAAGGAAATTGTATCAAATTTACAGTAGTTTGTGGGTGTGTGTCAAATGTTTTTTTATACTTCTGCAAGTTTTTTCTTGATTCTTTCTTTTTGGAGGCTAGTTGGCCATGTGTATATTGTGTGTAACAACAGAACATGCAGTGCTAAATCACTTAGTTTTAGAAATTTGGTAAGATATGTTACGTACTTTTGCTGTAATAGGTGATGATGAAAGAAAACTTCATTGCCTCAATTATATTACGCAGAATGCTGAATATGTAAAGAGGCCCCATGTATGTACCTCAGATTTGGCAACACGAGAAAGATAAGACGTGCCGCCTCTCTGCGGTAATAGCGAACAAGACTTCCACAATGTAAGCATATGAAGCTGCTTCCATCCAAAGACGTGTCAATAGCTGTGTTGAAAAACACCACAACAGAATGGTTGTGTTGAATAGAAGCATCGACATATCTTAGAGGTAGCTCAAGCACTTATGTTTCATGCGAACCTTCCTTTATTTTTTTGATCTGATTGTGTTTTAACCGCTGTACATATCATTAATCGTGTCGCATCTAAATTGTTAAATGATAAATCTCCTTTTGAGATGTTATATAACGAACCTCCTACATATTCTCATTTACGAGTTCTAGGTTGTTTGTGTTTTGCTTCTACTTGATCAGCCTCTAGAAATAAATTTGATTTTCGGGCCATTAAGTGTAATTTCATTGGTTATCCCTTAGGGTATACATGTTATAGACTTTATAACTTACAAACAAAGCAGATTGCTATCTCTAGGAATGTTAAATTCTATGAAACTACTTTTCCTTTTAAAGTTGATGCTCAAACCGGTTGTATCTCTGAACAACTGTGCGATTCTGATCCTTTATTTCCTGTTTTTGCTTCTAGTTCATATACATATCATGATGTTCAAAATGAACATGCTTTTTCTCCAGAAAATGGAAGTATGCACACTAATTTGGTTTCTGTTTCTCCATCTCATCATGATGAATCTCCACTCCATAATGCTAGCTCAGATTCTTTAGAAATAAATCATAATATTCATGACAATATTTTGTCAGATGCTTCCACTCCATAATGCTAGCTCAGATTCTTTAGAATAAATCATAATATTCATGACAATATTTTGTCAGATGCTTCCATCATAAATTCCATGACCGATAACATCGCACTCAGGAAATCTTCTCGAAATAGAACTATTCCTGCTTACCTTAGCATATAAGATTGTAATATTCCACAATCTATAAATAAACCTTCTATTCAGGCTGTCTCATCTAGAAAACCATATTTTATTGATTATTTTCTATCATCTACTATCTTAGGTTCCTCACAAAAAGCTTTTACAGCTTCTATTCCAAAAGTTAATTGAACCAAAAACCTATAAACATGCTATAAAAGATCAAAAATAGATCGATGCTCTGACTAAAAATATCAAAGCATTAGAACACACAAACACTTGGACACTTACAGATTTACCTATTGGTAAGCATTGTATAGGTTGCAAATGGGTTTATAAGGTTAAATTCAAAGCTGATGGAACTATAGAGAGAGATATAAAGCACGTTTAGTTGCCAGATGATATACACAAGAAGAAGGTATTGATTATTTTGACATTTTTTCACCTGTCGCAAAATTAACAACTGTTAGACTTCTCTTAGCACTAGCAGCAAGTCAAAATTGGTACCTACATCAATGTGATGTTAATAATGCATTTCTACGTTGTGACTTAAATGAAGAGGTCTATATGACTCCTCCACCAGGTTATTGCAAACCAAATGATTCGCGTGTTTGCAAGTTACTTAAAAGTTTATATGGTTTAAAACAAGTATCAAGACAATGGTTTCATAAACTGACTAATTGTCTCATTGCTTATTGGTTTTGTCAATCCAAAGCTGATTCTTCTCTTTTTACTACGCCCTCTTCACATTTTATTGCTTTGCTAGTTTATGTGATGATATTAATTAGCATGTAATAACTGTTGACAAGTTGACAGTGCAATAATGTACTTGTTAGCAGACAAAATGAATGATAGGCTGTGAGCATTTATTGGGCATGCTGAAAATTGGTGGAGAATTATGCCTTGTAGTTGAACAAACAGAAGTCGGGGAAACGCGTTAAAATTACGCGGTTCAGACACGTTTTTTCAGCATATAAATACAACTCCTCTGGTATCATTTCAAGTATCACATTTCAGAGTGTTCTCTCATATCTCTACATTTGAGTGTGTATTCTATAATATTTGTGAGGTGATTTTTCTCCTATATTGAGAGTATTGTTCTCTTTGAAAGATAGCGAGAGGTTGCACCCACGAATTATTATAGTGGAATCTTTTCATCTTGCCCGTGGTTTTTACACTAATAATTTTAGGGGTTTTCCACGTAAATTATGGTGTCCTTTTTATTCTTCATTTCAGTGTTTTCTATCTCATTATGCCGCACTTGGGCCAACAAGTTGTATCAGACCTCGTTGTAAAAATCTTAAAAATTCTAAGTATGCTCTGTGGTTGCAGCCTTGACTGATCTTCCACATCAGAAAAACTTTTTTGAGATTTATTTTATTGAGGCAATTTTATTGTTGTCGGAATGACGGCACGGTTCGAGATTGAAAAATTCAATGGAAGCAATTTCATGCTGTGGAAGATGAAGATGCAAGCAGTTTTACAAAAAGATCGCTGCTTGGCGGCTATTGAAGATAGGCCCACAGAGCACCTGGATGATGAGAAGTGGAATGCGATGAACGGTAATGCTATTACCAATTTGCATTTAGCTTTAGCAGATGATGTATTGTCAAGTATCGCCGAAATAACAAATGCAAAAGATATTTGTGATACTTTTGACAAACATGTACGATGCCAAGTCACTGCACAACAAGATTTTCCTAAAGAGAAGGATTTATACTCTTTGGATGGTAGAATCATCATCGGTGACCGACCATATCAATACTTTGAATACTCTATTTGAGCATCTCACTTCTTTGGGGCATAAAATAGAGGAAGTTGAACGTGCGGAGCTTCTACTTCAAAGTCTACTGGATTCATACGATCAACTCATCATCAATTTGACCAACAATATCACTACTGATATGTTAGTCTTCAACAATGTTGCAGCCATGGTTCTTGAAGAAGAAAGTCGGCACAAGAACAAGGAAGGCATGTTGACAAGTTCGAAGCTTGCAGAGGCTTTGCCAATGATGAGAGGAAAATCGACGGAGCGTGACTCCAATGGGAGCCACAAGTATGGTAGATCCAAATCCAGAAGTAAGAAACTAAATTTTACTGCTATAAATGTGGCGTTAAAGGGCAGTTCAAAAAGATTGTACAAGTAAGAAGAGTGTCGAGAAAGATTCCCAAGGAAATGTTGTCATTACCTCAGACGGTGGCGAAATATTGTTCAGCGGAGTAGCAACTGTTGGGGAAGACAGACAAATATTTTATGACACATGGATAATGGATTCAGGAGCGACGTGGCACATGACGTCTCGGAGATAATGGTTTGACCAGTATGAACAAGTCTCAGGAGGATCTGTATTTATTGGAAATGATTATGCCTTGAAAATTGCTGGGGTTGGAACCATCAAAATAAAAATGTTTGATGATACTATTCGCACCATACAGGAGGTACGCCACGTGAATGGTCTGACAAAGAATCTTTTGTCTTTGGTACGATATCGGGTGCAAGACTCGTATCAAAAATGAGATCATGAAAATCGTGAAAGGCGCGTTTGTGGTAATGAAGGCGGAAAAAGCTGCTAAGAATATATATGTGCTTTTGGGGGAACACAAAAAGAGGCAGAACTAGCTATTTCATCGACTAGCTCGGGAGAAGAATTAACCGTTATGGCATAGGAAGCTCGGGCATATGTCAGACAATGGTTGAAGGTTCTCTCAGAACGGAAGCTGCTGTCAGGACTTACAAAAGTGAATCTACCCTTTTGTGAGCATTGTGTTATCAGTAAACATCACAGACTAAAGTACATCTACTGCCAAGAACAGCGGTATTTTGGAGCTGATTCATTCTGATGTTTGGCAATCAACGGTTGTATCTCTAGGAGGAGCGAGATACTTTGTCTCGTTCATTAATGATTTCTCTAGAAGATGCTGGGTTATGTTTTTCCAGTCTTCAAGGTGTTCAAAGCGCGGGTTGAACTTCACTCGGATAAGAAGATCAAATGTTTAAAGACCGACAATGGAGGAGAATATACTAGTGATGAATTTGATGCATAATGTCAACAAGAGTGCATCAAAAGACAATTCACAACGGCTTACACGCCTCAACAGAATGGAGTAGCGAAATGTATGAATAGAACTCTATTGGACAGAACTAGAGCTATGTTGAGGACTGCTGGTCTAGCCAAGTCATTTTGGGCAGAAGCAGTCAAGATCGCCAGCTATATTATCAATCGCTCTCCATCAGTGGCGATTGATTTGAAGACTCCGATGGAGGTTTGGACAGGAAAGCCAGCGGATTATTCTCGGTTACATACATTTGGAAGTCTGGTGTACGTTCTACAATGATCAAGAAAGATCGAAGTTGGATTCTAAATCCAGAAAGTGTATCTTCTTGGGTTATGCTGACGGTGTTAAGGGGTATCGTTTGTGGAATCACACTGCCCACAAACTTATTATCAGCAGAGATATTATTTTCGAGGAAGATAAAGTGAAGGGAGACAAAGGTACACTGAATTCTGATACTACTACAATTCAGGTGGAAAGTAAGACAGATGAAGATCAAAATTCTTCTAAGGTACTATCAGAGCACGATGAACAAGAACCAGTTGAGTCCGAGGCTCTCAAAGTCAGGCAGTCTACTCGCAAGAGGACACCACCGGGTTGGCTTTCAGATTATGTTACTGAAAGCGATATTGCATAGTGCTTATTAACAGAGGATGGTGAGCCACTGAGTTTCCAGGAGGCTACTCGAAGTTCTGATGTATCCATGTGGATGACAGCAATGCAGGAATAATTGGAAGCCGTACACATGAATAAAAACTTGGGATCTTGATACACTACCACGGGGGAGAAAAGTCGTTGGTAATAGATGGGTCTACAAGATCAAGCGTGATGGCAACAACCAAGTGAAGCGATATCGTGCAAGATTGGTGGTGAAAAGATATGCTCAGAAGGAAGGTCTCGTCTTCAATGAGATATTTTCTCATATGGTCCGACTTACAACAGTCAGAGTAGTATTGGCATTGTGTGCGGTGTTTGACCTACATTTAGAACAACCATATGTGAAAATGGATTTTCTTCATGGAGATCTTGAAGAAGAAATCTATATGCTCAACCAAAATGTTTTGCTGGAATAGGCAAAGAGAACTTGGTTTGCAGGTTGAACAAATCTCTGCACGGTCTTAAACAGGCGCCGATGTGTTGGTACAAGAGATTTGATTCCTATATTATGAGCCTTGGATATAACAGACTTAATGCAGATCCTTGTGCATATTTCAAGAGATCTGGTGGTGATGATTATGTAATTCTATTGTTGTATGTGGACGACATGTTGTTCGCAAGCCCCAACAATGATTGAGTTCAAGAATTGAAGGCACAGTTGGCTAGGGAATTTGATATGAATGACTTGGGATCAGCAAACAAGATTCTAGGGATGCAAGTTCACCGAGATAGAATTAGCGTTTGGCTTTCCCAGTTAATTTATTTGAAGAAAATCTTGCAACGCTTCAATATGCAAGATTATAAGCCAATTTCGACCCCTCTTCCTGTTAACTTCAAGTTGTCCTCCGATATGTGTCCTAGCAGGGAAGTGGAGAGTTTGAAAATGTCTTGAGTACTGTATGCATCAGCAGTGAGAAGTTTAATGTTCGTTATGATCTGTACAAGACCAGACATTGCACAAGCAGTCAGAGCAGTCAGTCGATACATGGCGAATCCTGGACGAGAGCATTGGAGTACGGTTAAGAGGATCATTAGATACATTAAGGGTACCTCGAATGCTGCATTATGTTATGGAGGATCAGATTTTACACTCAGGGGCTATGTCGATTCATATTATGTAGGTGATCCAGATAAAAGAAAATCTACTACTGGGTATGTGTTTATACTTGCAGGAGGAGCAATAAGCTGTGTGTGTTTCAAAACTGTAAACAGTTGTAGCTTTATCTACAACAGAGGAAAAATATATGACAGCTACACAAGCTTGCAAGGATACGATATGGATTCAAAGGTTATTGGAGGAGCTCGGGTACAAACAAGAGAAAGCTCTTTTATTTTGTGACAGTCAGAGTGCCTTGCACATTGCAAGGAATCCGCCCTTTCATTCCAGGGCTAAACACATTGGCGTTCAATTTCACTTTGTTCGTGAAGTAGTGGAGGAAGAAAGTGTGGATATGCAGATGATTTATATGAAGGAGAATCTAGCTGATATTCTGACAAAGCTGGTTAATACGGATAAGTTTGAGTGGTGCAAATCCTCAAGTGGCCTAGCAGAAACGTAAGCAGCATGTATGACAATATTGAAAGGATGTGTGGAGATGTGATTGATTCTCAATCAAATGTCCAAGTTGGAGAAATGTTGACAAGTTGATGTGCAACAATGCACTTGTCAACAGACAAAATGAATGATGGTTGTGAGCATTTATTGGGCATGCTGAAAATTGGTGGAGAATTATGCCTTGTAATTGAACAAACAGAAGTTGGGGAAACCCAATAAAATTACGCAGTTCAGACATGCTTTTTCAGCCTATAAATACAACTCCTCTGGTATCATTTCAAGTATTCTATTTCAGAGTGTTCTCTCATATCTCTATATTTGAGTGTGTATTCTATAATATTTGTGAGGTAGTTTTTCTGCTATATTGAGAGTATTGTTTTCTAGATAGCGATATGTTGTAACCTTCAAATATTATAGTGGAATCTTTTCATCTTGCCCGTGGTTTTTACCATAATAATTTTTAGGGGTTTTTCACGTAAATTCTGGTGTCCTTTTTATTCTTAATTTTCGATATTTTCTTTCTCATGATGCCGCACTTGGGGCCAACAACAACCTTATTGAAATTGAACACATTAAGCAACATTTAGAGGATATCTTCACAATTAAAAATCTTGGCAATTTGAAATACACCTGTTGCGTGTAAACGTACCGCAAGCGTACAGTGTCAAGTTTTAGTAAAAGAATTTAAAAGTACGGATGTCGAACCCAGAGGGATTGAAAATTAAGTTATACCAAGTATAGTAATTAGAATAGTCTCGACTTTATTCAGATAATCAATAGTAAGGTAACGACCTAATTAATCCATTAAAATAAAATAATAAGATGAAGAATTTAAGTGGAGAAAATCAATGAGAACGGATTCTAGAGGTTCAACTTCGCTTAACAATCCACTATGTCGTGTTCTTCTAATTTATTAACCACGAATCCTATGTTTTTCTATTACCTCTCCCGAGTGTTAAATATAAATAATCATTCAAAATTCATCTTGATATGTCTACCTAAGATAAACTATTAAACAATTCCAATAGCGCTAGATTCGTTCTATGGCTTCGTTGGAGTTATACGTCTGTCGACTATATAAATTTCCTACGATGTGAATTCCTATGATCATATTCAAAAACCCCTCTCCCAAGTGATAGGTTCTAAATAAATATGACAATTCAATCAATGGCCAGTCAATTAAATTGCATTCTCATCAGGATCACAAATAAACCAAACGAAAACCAAATATATTCAATCAAATAATCAACGACTCAGTTCAAGTCAAGATTCGTCTACCTCTAGAATAATAAATTAGTTCATGAATAAATTAAATAAACGCATAGACATGTTCTTAATTATCATAACATAAAGGAAAAGATAATCAAACAAATTTGAAGATGGTCATTCATCCCCGGTAGTCGACATCGTCTTCTCCATCGTCAAAATCTTTGCCCTTCATTGTAAGCTCACGGTCTCTATTGATCTCCTCCTCTTTCACGTTCTGCTCGGTCGTGTGCTCTCTTCTTTCACGTAAATATCCTCACGTAAATTCTCCTTGTACGTGAAGAATGATACGATCGTGCGTGAAGTCCCCTCTTTTTAAGTCTGTACTGTACGTGTATATATATATCAGCCCCATCTCTTTCGTGAAATCTTATGATTGGTCGAAATCTCTTCTTCAATGTTTAACACTCACGTGCGTGTCTCATACTTGAATTTGCTCACCCAATGAACTCTCTTCTTTAGGTAATAAAATATTCAGCCCTTTTCTATTGGTCATCATCTTGCAATATCTCCACTATTTCGGTCTTGTCCCGTAAGTGAATCATAATCCAAGTTTCCTCCATTATCCTCCGTAAAATCTGCTAATTGATATCTTCAAATATAGTATAATATAATTTAGTCAAAGTTTACATGTTGTTGGTCAATTGGTCAAAGAGTCCAAAATCTTCAAATATTATATTGTTTCCAACTCCAAGCTTGACACGACAACTTCAAATTATCATAATTATTCATTTGACGATCGATCTCTATATTTCAGCGATCGATCTCCACTTCACCAAATTTGTGTCCCAATATTCTGTCCATAGCGATCAATCTCTGTTTTTATAGGGATCAATCTCTGATTTCAGCGGATCAATCTCTGATGTCAGATTCTTCATCTTCGATTTTTTCTCTTTTTCTTTGTCTTGCCTTGACTTTATTCCACCATTTTCTCGTTATTTCATGCAATTTTCCTTCTCATAGCACTCATCCTTACTTGGATTCCTGTAAACACAAAAAAAGACACAAAACGCATAATTCTGATATAAAAACCAACATCAATCCAAAAGAAATACAAGAAATAATAAGTGCAAAAACACACTTATCAACATCCTCGGCCTTGAAATAGCAAGATCAACCGATGACATTAGTGTATGCCAGAAATATGCTTTGAATATTTTAACTGATATAGGTTATCTTGGATGCAAACCATCTTCAACACCTATGGAATCCACTATCAAATTAAGTTCCAGTAATGGGGACCTACTTCCTGACCCAATATCTTATAGGAGACTAGTTGGAAGGCTACTTTATTTGACTATAACCAGACTTGATCTGGCTTTCAGCATTCAATCTTTGAGCCAGTTCATGTCCAAACCAACACACATTCATCTTGATGATGCACATCGAGTTCTGAGATTCCTTAAAACATCTCCAGCCCAAGGCATCTTCTTTTCAAAGTTATATTCGCTGCATCTAAAAGCCTTTAGCGACAGTGATTGGGCAGGTTGCATAGAGACCCAAAGAAGTGTATCAGGGTACATCATTTTTCTCGGTGAATCATTAATATCATGGAAATCCAAGAAGCAGCCCCGATGAGTCGCTCTTCAGCTGAAGCTGAATACAGGGCACTTGCCTCCACTACTTGTGAGATTCAATGACTTCTCTACTTACTCAAAGATTTAAATGTTCCACACAAGACTGATGTTCAAATCAGCTTACTGTATCGATAATAATCCGGTCTTTCACGAAAGGACAAAGCACATTCAAAGATTTAAATGTTCCACATTCAAGACTGATGTTCATGAACGTTTTTCATGCAAGGACCCTAAAATTTGATATGAACCAAGTCAATCGGAGGTCCTAAGTTAAAAAGAAGAACATGTTGAGTCCAAGACACGATGGCAGTAGAGATAATATGAGCAACATAGTGACTTAACCGCCCGGTAGGAATAAAAATAGCCAGCAAAAGCATAATGTCTATTAAAGGCAAATAAGTAAAAGCATATACTCAGAAGGAAAGAAATCATGGAATCTATATGTTTCAAGAGCGGACCAAGCACGAAGCAATATCACTTTCAATTATTTCTTTTTAGTTTTTTCCAATTTTTCTCGCAATATGAAGCCCGATCCATCCGTAATCTCATCATCCTCCCACCACCGCAGTTGAACGTGGGAAAAAAAAAATCATCAGCACAACTTGCGTCTTCTAAATAGACTTTGAGAGCAAATTTTTTATTTGGGTGGGGTTTTTAATTAACTCGATTTCATAGTTTCGAAGCAAACGATACGTACACAAATAGGGGTGGACATTTGGTCAGTTCAGCTACCAATCTAACTGGATTTATTCAAATGAGAAACCAAATTTTTTTGACAACATCAAAATGAACTTATTATTTTATGTTGCAACAGAATTAACCAAATCGAATAAAAAATCGGTTTAATTCAACAGGTAACCGAATCAACCAATTTTTTACAAAAATTAAAATAAAGAGAAATTGAATTTAAAAATTCGATTAAACCAATTTCTAAAACAAAATCGAACCGAATTAACCCATTTTTTAAAAATTTAAAATCGAACTGACTGTCTAAATTTTCAAATTAATTCGGTTCAATCAATTAATTCGATTTAACCAAAATTCTACTCACCCCTTCACACATACATATATCGAAAGAACATAAAATTGAGGTTGTATCCGACCAAAAAAAAAAAAAAAATTTGTAGCTTGTACATGTTTTAGATGCATAGGATACCCAAAGGGAAGGGGGGTAGTTGTATTTTTCAACAGAAACGGGTCGTCCTCAACCTCAATCTGAACCCCATGTGACACAGCTCCAAAACCTAGAAACCTTTTTTTATTTTAATAATAATACACACATGTATTAAAGGTCAAGGTTACATAATATCATGTTAAATAAAACACAACAAAGGGAAGGGAATAAAATCTTTCCGAGTTTAAAATTACATACCATTGTTTCTTTCCCCTCGTGATTTCTGAATCCACCTGCGCCATCTACGCTGAATGGTCAACCGTAGATATCCCAAAAAGTCATCAAATCCGACAATCCCGTTAAATTATATAATATTTATTGAGGGTCATACATAACATACCTCATCATGTTTTGTTTCTATCTTCCAACCACCATTACTCATCTCCTCCCATACGATGGTCTAAATTGTCAACCCATCGCACGTACGACACCTTCTCAATTAATTAACATATTTATTATTATTTGTTTATTGTTATGGTGGGCGATGGATCCAACGACTTACTATTTTTTTATTTTAAAAAAATTGATTCGTCCACATTATTTGATCAGAATCAATTATAATTTAGAGATATGATCATTTTCAAAATTCAAAATTCTTTGCCTGGTTGAATATTTTAATGTAAATAAAAAAGTCGCACCAAAATAATTCAGACTGATTAGGTTTATCAACTAAACTTCAATTACAGAATTATGGATTAATTGTTCGATTTTTTTTCTTCAAATTTATAGAGATTATTCGAACGTATTTTATTATTTTTTCTCCTTAGTTGAGAAGACTATATTATTTCGTACGATTACTTCAATTTGTATAAAACTTTTGATCATATTAATCCAATTTGGTAAAGTTTGACTTGATAAGAAAGTTATGTAAAAATTGGATCGATTCCTTTAGTTTAAATAAACCCGATTTTATTTTTTTAAAACAAAATCAATTTGGCCTGTAAAGAATCAAAATACTCGACCCCTGTCTCTGAAAACCTCGTGCTTTTAAATAATAGGATTAGATAATTTCATGGATTTGACTTTAACCAATTATAAAATGAATAAACACACACTTTCAACATCTTCACGAAAATCAAAACATAAAATAGTAAAAGGTGGACATATATACCCCGCATAATAATACAAGATGGCATAATAGACCCGATCAAGGATCATCATCGATCCTGAACCGGCCCGTGGTCAACGGGCCGGTTAACCGGGTCAACGGTTCGAATGGTCGGAACCGGAACCGGCCCGTCTATAGAAGGGTTGGTTAAGGGTCATGATTTTGCTAACCCGTGAACCGTCGGTTAACCGGCGGTTCAAGGGTTTATTATTATTTTTTTTACATTTTTAAATTTAAAATATATGTTATGTTGTATATTTGAACTAATGACCTCAAACTTTAATAATTAACTTCAACCACTAAGCTATAAGAGCGTTGTTGATCTAAATATAGTATAAATCAACCAAACAAATATATCTACACATTTTGATTATCTTGACTTGAATTTATTTCACGTTATTTTATGTTTAATCCATGGATGAAAACACATTCATACACTTTTTACACTTTATTTCAAATTTTAATAATATTTTTAATTTTTTTTTAAAAAATAAGGGTCAAATCGTAACCGTAACCGAAACCGTAACCGTCAAGGAAAGTTAAGGTTAAGTGTCGATGTTTTTTGAACCGTCGACGGTTCTGAACCGTCGTCGGGCTATAGCATAATAATACATATGACATTATTTTTGTGATTTTTTTAAATAAATCCAAAAATATCATCTCTCACACTTTTATTGAAACCTATTCTTTATTGTTACACATATTTATTAATCGTCCCACTAAATTAAATTTCAAAATTTGAAACAATATTTTTTTATGGTTATCGAATAAGAATTACACAAGCAAAAGTAATGATTAAGTCAAGAACCCACTACCTAAAAATTGAATAAAGAAATCGCCAACAATGGGGAATCGTAATCAACACATATATTTGACAAATGGGGAGAACAAAGAAACCCCACTACTTGCATGAAATCCACGACTTTCTCCACGCAGAATCAATTAGAAAAAAGAGAGAAACAAAAATAATCAATTGGGCCCCAATTTATGCTTGTGCATCCATCGTTGACCAGCAAGCAATTAATCTTTCCTCTCTGTTTGCGCGCCTTCTCCTATCTACAGCCGTTGATGAAGGGGAATAAGATCAAGGCCGGACAAACTCTCAATAATTCATTCCACATCGAGAAGTTTCTATTTGATGTTTAATATTTTCAAGTTTAGACTTTTGCAATCTGGGGAAAATATTAAAATGATTCAAGAACTAATGCAGGTGCTTCCGTAGTGGAATGAGCATGATTGTGTTCTCCTTCGTAAGTAACTATTAGCATTGTCGGATCATCCAAAGCCCGTTCTACATGCTTTCGGGCCGGGCAGCCTCTCACACTGCTACATTTGTAATATCCCCTGAAAATTTGAATAGTTTCCACATCAGCTTCAAACTCAATTCAATAACCTATAAACATATAACTTTTCGGGAAATGAATTTTAACTTCATTTGGAAAAGTCCAGTCGAGCATTACTTGAAAATGCAAAAAAAACTTAGTCAATGAGACCTAAGGGAAAACTAGCACGCCGCTTCGAACCATGCCATGATTCGCGTCATTTTCACGATTTCAAATATTCTCCAAGCAACCAACTTGACCATTAAGGAATTGACCACTCATTGGAGTTTGATTTGAAATGACTGAACTCAACTATGGCTCTCAAGTTCGAGCTCTTGTGAACCCTAATGAGAAAAGGAAATAGTAATGTTATGATATATATATACACATCCAATTACCTAGGATGAGGGGAACCCTTGATGGGCTTTTGACCATATTTCCTCCAAGAGTAATCATCAGGGGGAATATCAGCCATCTTCATGCTTATAGCTGGAATCCTCACAACTCTTTTCAACCTTGATTTCCTATTTACCAAATTAGCAAAAAATAAAACCATATAAATCAAAATCAATTAAAAATATTTGATTTTTTAGACTTTGCTTGTACGACACAACATTTAATTTTACGTTTTCCTGAGAGTTGACTTTGATCTTACTTTTTCTTGGGACAGTGGCAACGACTCCCAGTCGACCCGCCACCGCACTTGGTGTTGGAATCGTCCATGGAGCTGCACTTCCGTTTGAAAGACGAAGTGGAGAGCGGCGGCCGGCCGGCAGAGGAAACCTGCGACATATTTGTGATTTGAAATCCCGAAGACATAGAAGGCTGTAAGCTGTCTGTGTCTACCGTCAAAGAAGACATGAAAGAAGTCACAGGCGAGGCAAAGTTTATGGTGGTTGAAGTTTCTTTCCTTTCGAACGAACCGTTCCTCACCAGCTTCTGGTATTGGTTCGGCAACGGCAGCGGTGGAAGCCGCTGAACGGGAGTTGGGCGATAAATTTTCGTACTCATAGCATTATCCACCGCCTTTGCAGTTTGGGACGACGGCCCAACCGATTCCTGAGCCGGCTCGATCTTCTTGTTTTTGGGAACTGGGCCTCGGCGGAATCTGGCATGGCCGGTTCTGGACCGATCAAGCAAAGTGATAAATTTCTTGAATTTGTTGACCGCGACATCTGCCACAGCACGGCAATCTACGGCGGCGATGGGGTGCGTCTGGAAATTTTTTGAGCTGGAGAGTATCCGCATAAGCTTATCGACGCTCTGAAGACCAGCGGCTGCAGCTTCTCTGGCGGCGTTCTCTTCCATCTTGGCGGTGAAACTGAAGCACGGCATTAAATCTACAGCCATTCTTCACCAAACCCTGAGAGAGAGAGAGAGAGTCTAAGTTTTAGGAATCGAAACGACAGTGTTGAAATCGGGAGAGATTGGATAAATAAATAAGGTGTTCTGGAAGAGTCAAACTGGTCTACTTTTTTTCTCTATATTTTTATTTCTTTTTTAATGTTTTTTATTTTTTCCAAAGTATTTTGAGCTCAAAATTTCGAACTTATATGCAAACACTCTACCACCTATCCATCAATACTATACTATGCTTTCACTATTTTTTTCCTTTAATATATCTATTTAAAAAAATTCGAAATTAAAATTATAAAATAAATATTAAACAGATACCTTAATAAAATAAAATAAAGATATTTAAAGAGATACTTATTTTATATAAATATTTGTATACATAAAAAAATATTAAAAATAAATAACATATGCTCCTGAAATGCTTGTAATTATTTATTGAGGAAGAGTTTTTGTTTGTTTAACTATTTTGGTTCGTATGTGTAGCTATTATATACTTGAAATATCTTTTGAATACTTATGCAAATATTTTTATAATTCATTTTTAATTTTGTCCATTATTTAATTAATAGTAAAATATATTAAATCATTAAAAAACGTGCTATATATCAGATGAAGTTTAAATCGCTTAATTATAGATTATATATACATACATGACATGTGAGCAGATGCGTGTGTCAAGTACAAATTACTAATAATTATTTAGTAGGTGTTTACGATTATTTTTCAAAATTACTATAAGCTTTTCAAGACAAAAAGTTTTTATTTTATTGTTTCTGCTATTATTTCTTTAAAAATAAGGAGTAAGTAGATAAAAACAGAAGTAGGTAAGCAAATCATGAGGTAATTTTCACCGCTTTTACTTGTGTGATGTCAATTTTGTAATAATTTGAAGTTCATTAAGCTATTTTTATTTTATTTTAATAACAAACAATTAATATTTTTTCTTAAAATCAATTTTTTTCAACTTTATACAAAAACAACATAAAAATATTTTGAATAAGCAATTGCAAACACATTTTTAGTATATGAAGGGAATCTACTTTCTTCTTGCAATCCTATATATTGAAAAGATAATCCCTTTGCAAATGACTAATTGGCATAGTGGTAAGTGGAGGCCCCGAGATCTTCCCTTTTAAATGAGATTTTTATAATTGGTTAGGTTTGATTGTAATTTGGATGTTAGTTGCGATTAGTTAGTGCCTTTGTGATAGTTGATATATATTTATGTTGTTGGCTTGTGTTTTTTCTTGCATTGATCTTGTATTATTATTGACTTATAATTACAATAATTTGTACTCGTTACAGTAAATGAAATGCAAAGAATTTAATATGTAAGCACATAATTAGTGTGGATTACACCACCAAAGAATTTTTGTGCTCAAAGTCTCCAGCTATATCCCTACACGTAACGTTTCATCGACTAACTTTATGAATTGGGAAATGTGGGTCATATGTTTTTTGTCCAAAAAGTCAAAAGGAAATTGATGAGTAAAGAAGGTTAAAATCGGAAAGTTAGGTTGGTGCCAGTGAGGTAGAGTTGACCTTTTAACCTCTTTTAAATTCAAAAGTCTACTTGGGAAATGTGGGTCATATACCATTTTTTCCCTAAACAAAAAATTAGGGGGTGTATTCAATCTGGACTTTTATTGACTTTTAATGACTTTTTTAAATGATTGACTTTTATGGAGTTATATAGATTTCTATTGACTTTTATAGATCCATGGAGTTATAAAAAGATTTGTATAGAGTCTCGTAGACTTTTTCAATAGATTTCTATGGACTTTATCGACTTTTAATGACTTTTTTAAATTATGCACTTTTATGAAATTGATAGATTTTTAATAACTTTTATAGAATTACACGAAATTATCAAAAGAATTGTATAGACTCTATAGATTTTATAACTTATAATCGATTTCTTTGAACTAACAATTGAACATAAATAACTTCTTCAACATATAATTTCTTTTTACTATTAATGTAAACACAATTTACTTATTTAACAGTCAGAAATGTGAAAAATACATATTCAATTCTTTTGCATGGCAAATATTGAACAATATATTTGCATCTTCAAGATGACGACCTTGAAGATTCAGTTAATGTTGCTATATAATTGTAATCTATAATTTTGTGTAATAAAACAAAAGTTTTCTATTAAATAACATTTTATAAATTTAAAATATTTTTTGATGATAGTTGACTACTATAAAAATTCTTAAAACATACTTTTAAATAAACATGATAATTTATATCGTTATAAATATCTTTTGTTTTAGAAAAATAATTATTATAATTGTTTATAGATATAGACCCATACAATCATTTTAAAAATCTATCATCTAATATAAAATTTAGCACATTAACTTGTTATTTTATCAAAATACTTGTGTAAATATTAGTATTATATTGGATTAAAAATAAGATGTGAAAAAAAAATAATAATTGAAGAATGAGCCGCACATTAGGAATTAAAGAAAGGGTACATGTAGAAAACAGGGGAGGAAAAGCCAATGGAGAGGTGGTCGTGTCCGAAATGAAATTATCAAAGAGTAAAGAGAGGTAAGGGTAATTAGGAATTAAAAGTCATTCCAAATCTTTACTAGGAGTGGTGGAGAATTTTTAACTTTTTTGGGATGTACATGAGGCATCAAAGTTTGTACCTAAAGATTTCAACATAAGTCATTAAAAGTCTATGAGATTTTGGATACCTATAGACTTTTATAGAGTTTTAAAAATTCAAGTTTGAATACCACGTGACTTTTTAAAACTCTACGAAAGTCTGTCTTGAATACCATTAGACTTGCAGAGTATATAAAAGTCTGGATTGAATACCTCTAGACTTTTAAACTCCATAAAAGTCATTAAAAGTCAATAAAAGTCTATAACCAATACACCCCCTTAGTGTCATATCATATATTCTGTATTTTTAAACAAAATATAATAAATCTATCTTAATAAAATGCACACGCTGAAACCCAATATTTGACTTCAATTCTTTTTTTTTTGGAAAGTATCTTTATTGTTAGTGGTTTATCCACATTGGCCTCACCATGTGTATTTGCAAAAATCAAAGACAAACATGAATACACAATATGCAAAAATAACAATTATCTCCGATAGGATATTGCGTCGGCTCAAATCTGCTGTTTTCTCAATCTACGTCATTTAGAGAAACACAGTAAAGACCGGAAGGTGTTGACAACACCCAAAACACTAAATCCCGCCGAACGCACAAAGCACACTGGCAAGAACACACGGCCAAAACGCTCCGAACAGCACCACCAAAGCACCGAGTTACTCACACTCCCACCGAAGCACAAAGCACACAACAAGGAGCACACGGCCAGCAATCACCCGGACTGAACCACCGGACAGAATCACCCTCAACGCACCAGAGCCAGAAACCCCCCAAGGCAAAAGCTACACCATGCGCACACAACACACGTACAAAAAACCCCAAGCGCATGCAACTCGGACAAGAAGCTCACAGCCAACACGCCTCGCCTGAACAATCACCAACACCAAACCACTGGAGCCCAAAGAAACCGGACAAGACACCCTCACGCTCAACCCGAAGACACTTTCATGCTTAGCCCGCTGAACCACAAAGGAAGAGACGGGAATCAAAAAGAAAAAGAGCAAGAGAGTTTGGAAGAGAGGAGGCGCAAAGAAGGAGGTGCACGTTCTGGTTGAGGGAGATAATAGGCGCACATATGGGGTTACCCTAGAAGGGAGGCGCTCAATCAGACTCTTTAAATCAGAGAAGATGGGGCGAGAGTTTAGGTTCAAAATGGGGAGAAGGGCTAATCCCTAATGGGCTTACTAATTGGGCCACATACCCAATATGTATGATTGTTTTTGAGGAAATTGCAGGAATGTATCACTTCCAAAACAGTTTTTGAACTAAATTTGGCAATCCGTACTTTTCATATCATTATACTAAAACATGACACCGTGCACTTGCGGTACACCATCGCTACACTCAAAAATACTGTTTAAAATAATAGCGATCATTATGCAATTAGAATACTCAAGGATATTTGATAGTCTCATGTATCTCATGAACTGTACACGCCCTGGTATTGCATATGCGGTTGGCAATCCAAACACGAGCAATCCAAACAATGACCATTGGAAGGCATTGACGAGGGTACTTAAATATTTAAGATACATATAGATTGCACTATACAAGATATCCTGCTGTAGTGGAAAGATACAGTGATGCAAATTGGATATCGGAAACTCAAGATTCCAAGTTGACGGGTGGTTATGTGTTTTCCATTGGAGGGGCTGCAGTGTCGTGGAAATCTACCAAACAAACTTGTATTGCTAGATCCACTATGGAATCTGAATTCATAGCTTTGGATAAAGCGGGAGAAGAAGCCGAATGGCTTAGAAGTTTCTTGGAAGAAATTCATTGTTGGGAAAAACATGTGCCTGCAATTAAAATACATTGTGATAGTCAATCTGCTATAGGAAGGGCACATAATAGCATGTATAATGGTAAGTGTAGACATATAGGTCGTAAACACAATACTATTAAACAATTGACCTCAAATGACATTATGTTACTTGACTACGTGAAGTTAAAGAAAAATATTGCGGATCCGCTCACGAAAGGCTTGTCTAGATATCAAGTATATAGTTTATCAAGGGGAATGTGATTAAAACCCTATAATCAAAATCTTGTGGTGGATACCCAACCTATGTGACTGGAGATCCCAAGATCTAGGTTCAAAAGGGACAACCAAACTACGAGATTGTATAAACACCTTGGAGAATTAATCTCCAACCCATTCCTATGATAAGGGGTGTAGCCTGTAAAAGGGTACGAGGATAGACAAATGGTCTTTATTGATTCCTAAGACATATTAGGATATGTTGGGTATAGCGTGATACTATTTTAGGAGATCACCTATGTAAGTGCGAAGTGTGACTGCTTCAAAGAATGTAAAGCACTTATGAAACCAAGCGTGGTCAATGGCCGAAATGGACACAATCGTAAGAACCAATCGAAGGTTTGGGTTGAATTGTCTTGGTTTACACCAACAACTAAATAGTTCAAGACTATAAGTTCACTATTAAGTCAAGGAAATCCGATTGAATACTAATTGCCTTTGAACTTCTTCGCCTTTCCAGATTTGGAGGCCATGCCGTCAAATTTGCGCTTTTTTCCGGGGTATTTTACCACTAAGTTCACTCATGCTTCATGTTGGTGCCAGTTTTCATTCCTCTCAGAAATTCTATTGTTCTCATCGATTCTCAAGCGAACCACAAGGTCTTCAAGATTCATCTCTTTTCGTGCTTGAGATAATTCTTGAAGTCCTTCCATGACGGAGGCAACTTCTCAATCATTGCGGCCACTTGGAATGAACCACTTAGAACCATTCCCTCCGCATGAATTTCGTGCATGATTACTTGCAAATCTTGCACTTGTGTTATCACCAGCTTTGTATCAATCATTTTGAATTCCAGGAATCTCCCAACGATAAATTTCTTCATGCCGGCATCCTCGGATTTGTACTTCTTCTCCAATGATTTCCACAATTCCTTGGCCATCTTCACTAGAGCACATTGTATAATGAGTTGTCCAGTCTGTTGAGAATATAATTCTTGCACATGAAATCGCTTTGATTCCACGCATCAACTGCATCCCTCTTTTGGTTGTCGGTTTCATCCTCCATAATAGTAGGAGCATCCTCATTGAGGAACCTTGTCAACCCCAAGGTTGTCAAATAAAACATCTTTTGTTGCCATCGCTTGAAATCGTTCCCATTGAACTTTCCAGGTCTTTCACCATGATGAACCGAAGTCATTGTTTCACTCAGACGAAACCATTTGTTGCTAATATTGTCTTAAGATTGTTGTACAAAATTATGGGTGTGTATCTTAGGAAAATAGAAAGCAAAAATAACAAATGGCTTTTAGTAAGAATGTCGAGCGAGATTTACAATCTCTGTCCTTAAGATAATATTGCCCTGCTATGGTGCTAACGGTTTACTGTGACAATTTGTCTCCCAAGATACAACGACTATGATTTGTGATATGAGCACTCCAAATCACAAATCATTTAAACCACAAAGGTTTAAAAGCGCTCAATATTCAACAATGATGAAGATCCACAAAATTACTCAAATTTTGATCTTCTATATGATATGAATTTCTAAAATTCCATGTCTAATTCATTCAATGGTTCTTTCTTATATATTATACTAAGTGGTGTCATCAAGAGACACCATTTGGAAGTATTCATTCATGAAAAATTACACTCCAACATGAATAGACATCCCATTTAATTTGGAAGCATCAAATCATGAAAATATGCACCCCAACATGAATGAACACACCGTTTAATTTGATTCAAATTCCAACATAATATATTACATAATTTTCTGTTGGCATAGGTGAATACACTGATGACAAAATCGTGTGAACAGCATGACATATTTCTTGAGGGGATTAAGTGGTATTCTAGGAAGAGGGGAAACTACAGATCTTGTCGTTCTACGGCGGCCTAAGGAACTTTTAAGGATACAACATGCAAAATCTCTCAAGCACACCTACAGACAAACCCGTCACTGGTAACTGAAGGCCTTGATTTATTTACCTGGAATATTAAGGCCTAGCAGTGATTGTGTTTTCAGCAGGAGCCGCTTTCTTCCCACGGTAATGCTGCTTCCCAAATGTGAAAGGAACGTATTTATATTTGAGCATATGCATTATTTGCCTCTTCATTGTCGAGATGAATAGAATTAACCAGAAGAAAAGCAGATTGGGCCAAAATACCGGCACATCAAAGGCGCTAAAGAAAGTCAGCACGAAAACAAAGCAGAAGGCCTTTGTGAGTGTGCGTGCAACTTGAGTATTAAAAGTAAATGTTATAACTTATTGAGGACATAAAACAGAGGAGAAGATAAATCTCGAGTAAGAATCTCCAGTTTTACCACATACTTCTCAAGTTTTTTGTCTAAAATTGGAGCCATGTTCTAACTCTACAAAATTGGACATAAAATCCAGAACTCAAATGGAACAGTGCACTGTAAAATAATTTACTAACTCAACAACACTCAAGTTCATAAGTAAAGAAGGCCGAAATTCATTTGAATTTTAATGATCCCAAACCAATAAACGAAACAATATTAGTCCAACTGCTGAACATTCCATGAATTTAAAATTTACCAGGTTATTATATTCATTTTAAGAAGGTGTCAAGATCCATTGTGTGTTGGCATACACAAACTTACTCAAAGACAGAATAAAATACATGGACGGAAGAATAAACAAAATTTTGCCATAACCTCTTTTACCAAACGTAACTAGATCATAATATTTTATGAAAAAGATTTCATCTTACCAGAATTTGAACTCGGGAATTCGGCGTACGAAGGGGCGGAACTCGTCGGAGCCGCGCGTGGGTAAGGTGGGTCCATCAGCCAGCTATTGGATCTCAGGATCCACCTGTGGCGACAAAAACGCAATCAGCAGCTGCAGAATGTAGATTCCCAGCCCGTACGTCGTGATGTAGAAACCCTGCACTATGTAGATGTGCAGCGCGTAATTTATATTGAGATATAAATCAATAGAGTGTAATTAAGTAGAAAAAATGGGTGACCTTCGCGCGCCGTCCGTCCGTCAACTCGTCTCGCACTGCCGCGCCGTGCCGCGAAGGCAGCCCTATCTTTTTACTACTTGGATTTCTGAAAAAAGACTTTTCATCTATCTGACCTTTCATATTCTGTTTGAGACTTTTCACCTAATGCAGAATTGATGTCAGATTTAAGTGTAAGACTTAAATCCATATTATGTTGAGACTTTTCATCCACCCCTCTAAACATTACACTTAATTTCTGAGACCTTTGAGGATGCAGTGTTATTAAAACCGGCCCGGACCGGCCGGTCCGACCAGTTCAACCGGTGACCGGTGCTGAGTCCAGGCCGGTTAACAGTATAAAATCGGAGGGGCAAAGAAACGGTGAGAACCGGTCAAAAACCGGTCGAACCGGTTCTCACTTTTTTTTTTTTTTTTTTAGTTTTTCATTGTTTTTTGTTATTCCTTTTAAGTTTTATCATTCACACAACAATTCTTCTTCTACAGGCAATGTATGAACTTTCTAATAAAAAAAATCAATTCTTGCATTTTAATTGGTGGATTACATGACAATTGTATTGCCATGATTGAAGATTTTATGGAGTTTATTATATATATTAGATCTAATTTTATATTGCATCAATTCCATGCAACTATGAGTTTTAACATTTACTCATTATATATTTTTGATATTTGTATCAGTCTTATATATAAATACAAAAAGTAATATATTGTATCAAAAAAGACAAAAAATATCTTAATTTTGATAATCAATAATAAAGTGTTTGTAATAATATAGTAGCCCATTATTGAATAATATAATACAAATTTGGTGTATGCATGACTAATTAGTGCGTTTGTAATTAATCCTTTTATATATAAAGTTTATATAAAAAAAATAGTTATAAACTTAAATAGATGAAATTATTGAAAGATTCTGTAAAATATTGGTCTCCATGCTATGTTGCTACAATGGTATTTTTTTTTATTATGAACATTTGAAACTTTTACAAATACATGTTATATATTTTTCAAAAATTAAATATAGATATTACATCATGATGACGTCATACACCGGTTGAACCAGTGGTTTAACCGGTTAAACCGATCGAACCTGTAACCAGTAAGGACACCGGTTTTATGTCCGGTCCGGTTATGAAAACACTGGTGATATGAGCGATGGAAATTTCAGTTAAACATAGTGGTCATGTTGAGAAAGAAAATAAAATGAAAGTAATTTTTCAAAATGAGAAAGATGATTTCGAAAATGTATAATCTAAAATGTAATGTAAAGCATAAAAAATATGAATTACCCATAAGATACATTAACAAATTAAGAAGGGTGTCTTTCCGCTGTATAAGAGTTATCAATTATAATTTAAAATAAGAAAGTTTCCTCTTTTTTGGTTTGTTTTGTTTTGTTTTTCAAAGCATATATTTTCTATTTCGCCATACTCATAAACTTTCACAGCAAATTCACTTCAGTAGAACAATTATTGCCATTTTCTCAAAATCAACTTCTTATTATTAACAAATTTGATATCTCAAAATCAACGATATGATTAATTCTATAAGGCAATGTTTGGTATGGGTGATAAGGCCATGATAGATGAATAATGTGGCCAAATCCAATGTTCTTCTCGCTGATTAGACGGCCAACAAAAATCAATGGGCCCGTGATAAATTTCAATTTACATGATAGTGTCATCCTTACTACCACATGTGATGTGTATTGAAGAAGGGTACAGTGATCAGAATAAAAGTTGAGCTTTTACACAAATGCCCTTGTTTTATTTTTGTAACCTTACAAAAATAAAACCCTTGAGATTCAGGCACAAAACAGAAACATAGTAAAAGTAATAAGACTCAAGCATATTTTGGCCAATAATGATATTTCCTAGAATATTCGTTCTAGTTTCATTTATAATTATTATTTTATTTCTTTATATATTTATACTAATGATTTACTATAATAAAAACTATAAATTATTTTACTATAAATAATAATTATCTTAATTATTTATAAAATTATCATTTATTTTTTTGGTAAAAACAATTAAATAATTTTAAAACAATAAAAACAAAAATCAATAAAAACATTTTTTTTTAAATGCCAATATATTTTAGATTTCAATTTTTAGTTATTGGTTATATATATTTTTAATAAAAATTAAAGAGGTAAATTAGAGTGAAAATGACTAATGGTAAAATAAAAAAATAAAGCCTGGATATAATCCAAGAGAGATAAATGAAAATAAAATAAGATCTAATTATTTTATTTAATGAATAATACAATATCTTAAATTTATATATTTAATATAATTAATCATTATTTTTAATAAATCTTTTTATAAATATTTAATTATTTATAAAAATATTTTAATAACATTTATTAATAAATTCATGGTGGGAAATACTAGATCATTTTGTATATGTGAAAAGTTCGGTGCAAAACTTATTTGAGGGTATAATAATTAATTATAATATTTTATTAATAACTAAATTACATAAATAGCTTTTTTTGCAATTCTTCATATCACGTGTATTATCTGCGAAGAGTAGCACGTTGAAATTTTTATTGAAGGGAATTCGTCAAAATGTTGATGCATCTGTTTAGAAGCTTTTCGTGGAGATGAGCTGCTCTGTACTTAGATATGACCCTTTAAACAATTTGATAGAAAACAAGTACTTAGAAATGTGGAAGCATAATAAAAGGTTTGTTTTAACATTTTTCACTTTTGATTTATTTTAAGCTAGCTGGGCTGATTTGGCTGGTTTTAAAAAAAAAAAAAATTCAATAACTATTGTTGAAAGAAACTAAATTGTTGACAATGATCCTGAGGAAAGTGAACGAAGCAACGGTGTATTTGTATCTCCAGAGTACATAAGTGTATTGAAACAACTTTTGTAGTATGATTATATATTGAAGCAAACTGTATAGTACATTAAAGCCTAATTGCTTTTTATTTTGATGGAAGATTATTTGGCTAATTGCAATTGTGTTCTGGAAATGCATGGAAGACTTGAAATTGCAAGTATGTATTGACTTGAAATTGCATGTCCATGATTATGTATTGACATCAAAATAGAAGTATATGGCTCGGACACGAGCTGTGAATACCAATTTTTGGTTCCTAGTTCATGTAAAAGTTCGGTGCAAAATCTGTGATTAATAATAATTAATTATAATATTTTATTAATAATTAAATTACATAAATAAATTTATTTTGATTACTTATTTAAAATAAAATAATAATAATAAGTGCGAAACTATTCGAGGGTATTTTTGTCATTTTACGAATAAAATTAATCTATACCAATTAATTATCAAGTACACCAAACACAATATTACTTATCATACTTTATTAATCATACGAACCAAACGCAATATAAGTTATCCATTAGTTTACTTATCAATCTATCATCCACTTTTTAATCTATCAATCACATATCCTATCATCAAACCAAGCGGCACCCTAATATTGATGCAACGGCGATGATTATAGTCTTCGAAGCACATGCCAATGAACAAGTTGGCAGTAAAATAACCTTGTTCTGAAATTCGGACCATCCAATAGTTGACTTTAATAGAGTTGATCATGATACATAGTATTTTGTTAACATTTACGCGGATGTAAATGGCTAGCTATTACTTTTCAAAGTCAACCCTCCAATGCCATGTCTCCACTATATAGAATTGATAATTCAGAGCAAACATAAAAACAATCGACCGCCATGGTTGGAGCCCCCGCTTCTTACTCTGGAAATCAATCCCAGCCCCCTGCAACTCCAGGTATCAGTATACTTTAAATTACAATTAAAATCAAATTATGTATATTCTTTGTTCAAGATTTCAAGTTGGATTTAGTTGGGTTTTGCTATATATAGCTTTCTGCACTTTCAAAACAATTTTTTTGACAGTTTTTGCGACCTAAAAATTGATATAGGTACTAATTCAATGGAATCGAAGTATGCTCTACCATCGCCTCAGCAGTACGCAACACCAAATGCTCCCATTTCGACTCTCTTGCCCTACAACGGAATGAATCCAACACAAGGCCAAGCGCCACCACTGCAGCCCCCGGTATCCGCCACGGCCGGCCCTTACCCTGCGGCATATCCAAATCCAGCACAACCTCTTAACACTAACTACTCGTACCCCACTCCCAATCCACCAACATCCGCCCCTTTTCCGGTCAGCTCAGCCACCCCACCACCACCTTTTCCTCCTTTCTCCACCACCCCTTCGCCGGTCAATCCTTATCCCGCATCTTCAACAGCCCCTTCACCATTCTCCGCCAATCCATCCAATACATCAGCTGCTTTTCCCACTTATTCATCTGCCCCGCCACCACATCCTACTTACCCGGCATATCCAGGGCAAACTCCACCACCCGCTTATCCGTCATCTGCCTATCCTTCAACAGGATATCCTCCGCAACCGAGTAACCTTCAGGCTCCAGGTGCTTACCCTCCAGGTACATAGGCAACACAGTCATGTTTTCGGCAACTATATAGTCTTTGTTGTATTCATCAAGGATCATGAAAAAGAAAATTGGACAATCCATTTATTTCGGCAACACAGTCATGTTTTCGTTAGAAATATGCCCTGCCCCAGACTTAGCTACTGTTTTGAAACCAAGGATTTAACCAAATGACGGGATGAATCGGCCAATTTGTTTTATTGTTGAACACCAAATTTGAATCTTAGAAAAATGTATAAAAGTTGAAAGTTCATGAACTCTGAGTTTGAGGAAGCTAAAGATAATGTTATACTCGTTTTGTCTTCAGGTCAGTACCCACCTCAAGCGGATCCAACAAACCAAGCACCATATGCCATGTGTAACCCAACAGGTCAGTACCCACCTCAGGCGAATCCAACAAGCCAAGCACCATATGCCATGGGGATCAACCCAACGGGTCAGTACCCACCTCAACAGAATCCAACAGGCCAAGCACCATATGCCATGGGTATCAACCCAACAGGTCAGTACCCACCTCAACAGAATCCAACAGGCCAAGCACCATATGCCATGGGTATCAACCCAACAGGTCAGTACCCACCTCAACAGAATCCAACAAGCCAAGCACCATATGCCATGGGTATCAACCCAACAGGTCAGTACCCACCTCAACAGAATCCGACAAGCCAACCACCATATCCCATGGGTATCAACCCAACGCCGCCCCCCAACGCTGGTCACTACCCAACTCCTCCACCTGCTGGCGGTGCCTACCCACCACCCCCATATTAATCAGGACTATATGAATTTGAATCTGAACCCACTGAGATAATTAATGTTTTATTGATTTGTATCCAAATTTTTATTTGAGCAAGTTCTTGTATGAGATTTGAAAGTTTTCGATATGAAACAAATTTGTCATTCGGTTCTCTTAACATAAGCTTTCAAATGTGTGGAAAGTTGTTCCATTTATGATTCATGCTGTGTTTTTTACTTCGGGATCATATTCGAGAACACTTGAGCATGCATTGACATTAAGCGGTTCCTGTTATGTATGCATAGTTATTTTTCTGTCGGTTCAAATATTCTTGGTCATCGAACAAAGAGTTAGACCTTAATCATGATTAAGCTAAAATGCAATGCGCGTACTGGTGAATATGATTGTTTAAGAGGCTTTGTTATACTTCATAATATGTTGTTTGATATACTGAATGTATATACTATGTATTTTGTGTTGAAACTATAAACTGTCTGAACGATAAGAGTGTATTTTTAGTCCCATATAGGATTCGAAAGGTTGCACATTTTACTTATTTATTTTTGGGGTACTGAATTTGTACTAACATTTCATACAATGACAGTCAACTATTTAATAGAAGATCCAACGCATTCACAAAATGTCTTGTTACAAACATCCATCAAAAACAAATCCTGACTTTTATGAATGGTATTTTAAAACTATAAACTTTTTTTTTCAAAATTTGTGTTTTATACTATAGATTTTATTTTTAACATTAGATTATCCATCTTCTTTAAATCATGCATCTCCTTGCCCATGAAATTATTGAAATTTGAACTTCATCACATTCGGATATATATTCCGACTATTAGGTCCAAGTCTAAACCATCAAAGTTCGATACTTCAAATTGATTAACTCTTAATCTCTTTAATAAAAAGAAAATATTCGATAGTCAGTGTTCATTAGCTCCTCATTTTCCCAACGTTATTTATCTTTTAAGATAAGCTTTTATATAATGGGTTTCTAGATATTTTGTATTGGTCATTATCTTTTAGTTGATTGAAGATCAAGGTTATAGTTCTTGATCCCTGCTTGAAGTTTATTAATAAATTATTGAAGAAAGTTTTGATCTTTGAAGAGGAATTCTAAATTCTTCTTTTGAATATCTCGGGAAATGAGTTATTATTATTATTATTATTCTGCTCTTTAATACATAACCAACAGGTAGTCGTTGGTTATGTACACACATTATCCAAAATTTGAATCCAAGGGGATGTCGTGAAATTAGGTAACCGACTGCAGAACATTAAAAAGTACGATCTTGGCCCTTCAACAATGGTTTACAATTTCAATGAACAATCATCACTAAGACAAATACGATGATCAAATACCACTCATTTACCTTGACAATCAGAATTTCGAAACAAATGAAACGGCTAATAATCAGGCACATCTTTAGCAAGCCAATATAAAACTACTGACCGGAAACTCCTAAACAGGTTGAATTATTGAATAAAGGCCTAATATACTGCTTAAAGTCGAATGATTCATGTATCAACCTAAGAACCAATATTACTAATTACGAATACTATATATCAAGATTCAAGAAACATTCAATTAGCTGAACTCTAAATTTTGAAGATTATAGAATGGATTTAACATCATATTGAATACATACACTGAACTAGAACGCAACTGGACCAATAGCTTTAGTTCCCCACAGGTACTCTATTCGAGAGATTGTTCCGGCCACGGACCCCAAAGCTTGACCATCTCCTGAGCGTGCAAGCTACCAAGCCCCTCCCTGATAAAGCCCCTAACCTCATCTTAAAGGACATGGATCTCCCGGTATTGCTAGACGCAATGTTAACATCCCTATTTTCTCCATCCATTAGTGGAATATCAGCACCACCAATTTCATGCATTATAACACCAGCATCAGGCAATTCAGGCTCGATGGTATCCAAATTCACTGCAAGTGAACCTCTACTGGCTCGCAACCAATCTGCTCCCTCAGAGGTCACCCCTCTACACTTCTTAACCTTCACCTTTACAAGGTTAGGGCATCCACCAGCAAGTGCTTCCATGCCATGGTCTGAGACGGGACAGCTCTTGATGCACAACTTCTTCAAGGCAATACATTTTTCAGCAATACAATAAATCTCAGCATCTCCAACGGTTTCACTCCCACAAAGCGCTAATCGTTCCAAATTCTGGCAATTTGTAGCCAACTTTGCTAAACTCAAATGTGTAGGATTCACGCCAATCAAAACCAGCTCCTGCAGATTCGGGCAGTGAGTAGCAACCGCAATCAATCCATCATCACTTATTCTATTCGTTTTCCACCCATCGATGTGGAGCTTCCGAAGCAATTTACATTTCTCAGCAACGCTCACAAGTCCAAAATTAGTACACTCTGGGGTTTTCACTAAATGCAATACTTCGAGATTCACACAACTCGATATAGCTGAAAGGCCAATATCACTCACCTGAAGCCTCTCCAGATGAAGCTCCACAAGCCCATTTATCCTAGCCGCAACAACTTCAAGCACCTTATCCCAATCCCCGGAACACCTAAACAACTTCAAACTCCTCAAATTTTTTGCCTCAACGATCAACTGCCCGAAACACTGCCCATTGTAAAGATCCTTCAAACAAATAACTCTCAAAGAACCAGAAGCTTTTCCCGGGCGAATGGGCTCGGATGCAGCCCCATCAGTAATACCACGCAACCGCTTCACTGATAATTCCTCAAGAAGTCCACAATTTTCAAGCAAAGCATTCATTCCTTTCGCCCCAAAACTGCAAGATCCACACGATAATTTCTGCAAATTCTTACAATTCTTAGCTAAAGCGGCCATCCCATCGTCAGTGAGTTCGCGGCAGGCGCGAAGCTTCAATCTTGTGAGGTTCATGCACCTTAGGGAGATCTGAATCAACACAGCGTCGCCTATGCTGACAGATCTGCGATCACATTTTAGAGCGAGCTTGGTGACAGCATCGAAACGAAGGAACAATTTAGGGATAAAATTAGTAAGCTCGGACTGCGCATTGAGCGAGAGGCGGTGGCGGCTCTGCCCCTCGATTCTCAGCCAGCGGCGACACACCAGAGACGAGCGCTTCCGGTCACCGGAGGAAAGCAATTGGAAGATAGACGCCAAACACTCTTCAGGGAGATCCAACGTGTAGTCGTTTCCAGCGATGACGTTATCTTGGTCTGTCGTGACAGAATTAGGGTTCGCCGAAACCTGTATCGCCACCGCTGAGGAGGAGATCATAGCGGCGGCGGGCTTGGAAGATCTGGGCTTGGAGGTGGAACCTGATTGGCCCATCTGCTACGAAGGTGTGGTTTCTCTATTCCTCCTCAGAAGTTTTTCACAATGTACAGGAATTGATTTATTATTTTTTTGAAAATACAGAGCAGATTTGGTTATCTTCTTTCTTGAATCTTTACCCGTGGGATGTGATATGAGAAATGGGGATTTATTCGGATTTGCTTATAGCTAAAAAGGGTAACTTTTATGGTTCTAACCTTTGGATTATCTTTTACTTTAAGATGATCTGTGGGGTTTTCAATGGAGAGTACGAATGTGATGGAATTTAGAGAAATGATGGAGCAGAATTTGAATTAATTACGTTTTTAGTATAATAATTATTCTAAGATATTAAATTAAATTTACAAAAAAATTGGTTTTTTTTATTTATTTATGTAATTTTAAATAGTATATTGTTAATGTATAAAAAAGAATATTACATGCGTCTCATATATAAAGATTTATTATATTTTTTGACATATAATTTGAAATGATGACCTCTTATAGAATAACTGAATTAAAATATCACAATCTAGTTTGCAATAAGTATAAGAAAGATTACAACCATCTCATTTATTATTTGACATAAAAATACATAATAAAAGATTATAACTCGTTATTATACAAGCTAGTACTTCACCCTTAAAAAAAAAGTTACAATATCCAAACACAAATATAACAAGCTCGTTTGTTGAGTATAAAAGCTAGATTTTTTTTTATTTTTTATTTTTATGCCAAGATTTCCTGAAATGTAAAAATCTACGGTACATCTAGGGCAAAACATAAAAGTGAAGAATATAAAAACACTAAAAAAAAAAAAAAAAAAAAAGCTAATTTCTAAGTGAATCTATTTTTGTTGACTTTTCTTCCTCGGATATATTGTTTGATGGATGTAGCGTTGTTGGTTGGTAGCGTCAACAATTCCACGATCTTTTTGTTCTTTGAATCCAAGCATTGATGCTCAAGCGAAACCGGACCAGCACATTGATCATGTGAATCATCACCAAATAAAGAAGACAAGTAATTTTGTTCTTTCAATCCATTCATGTTATTTTTCGAAGCCTTTGATGTGAAACAAGGTATGACCGTAGGGAAAGAGGCCTGTCCAAAAAAATGAAAGGGCTTTCTCAAAGCTTGTGATGGAGCGAGTGGAAAAAAACCTTTTGATTTCGAAGGATTGTTCAACTTAAAAAAGGCCAATATATCATTAGTAACTTTCAAACTAGTTTAAAAATAATTTTGTTTTTGTAAATACATGCCATCGCTTGTATTGTCTGTCTAAGGATGTGAAATAAACAAGTTAGTTTTATTTTTTTGGGTCTTAGATTATTGTTGAGTTCGAATATTTATATTATAGCTTTAAGTACTTTTATTAAAAATTATTTATTTAAATATTGAATATAAAATATATGTTGATAAAATATTATAATAATTAAAAAATTTATTTTTCATAAATAATTATTTATTATTTGTTATTTAGAAATTGAGTTTACCTTCTGTTCATGCCTGAGATATCTCGATCCACTCAATCACTACCTTTTCGATATCGAACTTAACACTAGAGAAACAATGCCCCTGCAAAAATCTTCAGAGCGTAAGAGTACCTTTTATCTTCCAAAGCTTGTCTATATGATGCTTCAATGATTATTTATTTTTCATTCATTTAGGGTTTCAGTAATTCTCAAGTGGAAGGCCCATGATTTCACCTAATACTAGTCTAGCAGAAAATTCAATGGTGTCTGCTTCATACTGAGTCCCAACAAATTAAAACCGATTAATATAATGGGAGACTACAACTTGTTAAAAATCAAAGGTGTGCTAAGCTTAGTAGGTTGATTAGAAATTCAAAATTTTCAGCTTCTTCTTCCATTAATTTGTCGGCATACTAAGACATGTTAATCTAGTCATGGGACCACGTTTTCATACATTTGACTTTGTTCAAAAGTTCTTGCTAAGAGGGTTCAGCGAAAGACCTTCGAGAAGTAATCTTATTTGGTAAACTGAATGTCACGAGATTGATCCGATACATTTTTAACAAATAATATTACATATATATTCGACTTGTATGATTGGTGGGTTTGAGGGACACCATCTAAAAGGACTAAGTGAAATGAAAATGTGTAATAGTTGCAGGTGATGAACAAAAATCATCAATATAAACAATTTGATTTCGTAAAATTGGCCAAAAGATTCATCTGATTGAGTCCGTCTTTGCTAATTGATGAACATGTTTTCGAACATCCTGTACTCGACTCTTACTAGGTCCAGTCTTAACCTACACCCGAACCCAAAGATCAAACCAAAAAGAAATTGTAAGATTGTCTCTTGAAATGATCCAACAACTAAAAGATTACTTTTGTTTTCCGAAATTGGGGCCAATTATAGACCTGTCGAGGTCCATAAACGGACTGCTTCATCAAAATCTTTTACACGGTGCTCTTAACTTGGGGCCGTCTCTTGTCATTTTAATCATGACAACTTTGGCAAAAGAAGCCAACACGATCATGGTAAGTAGAATAGACTCTCCTCCATATATGCAAACAGATAAAAAATTATTAATAAAATTCAAGCACAAATATTACTAGGTCAATTCTCCTCTACGTATATCTTCATCTCCAAATTAATCCGTCCTTACGTATATTATATGATGTATTGTATCTATACATATCTAGCGATTTTTCATGAATAGGTCATGCCACACCAATACTGCAAATTATTCCATTCTTTTTTCCTTAAATAATATATTGAATCAGCCCCTACGATGAACGGACTTCCTATTAAAGAAAAATAAGTCACGTATAGAAACATTTGAACAATTGGAACATTTTATTGAACCGAGGAAAAAAACGTGAACACTTTCTGCTGCTTAATATTTTTTTTCCGATACATTTATGTACAAACTGAGCTAATTTAAATACTGCTCTACAATCAATCTAGGGAATGGAGTGATCTTAGGACATCAGTTTGATCCCACAATATCTGTTAGTTTGTTTAGAGGCCTTATACACGTTGCTTTCCTACCATGAGTGCCAGTTTTTGGCACCTTCCTTAATCAGCTGGATTGTTGAGAATAAGTTATCGTTGTTTTCTTCATTATTGTGAGGGTCTTTTTTTCCTTTCTTGTCCACTAATTCCCGTGTCATTCCATATGTTGTTGTCAACACGGTTGAGGGAGTTGGTGCTGCTAATACCCTCTCGCAAACTTGGCCGGGGTCGAAGGCAAAGTTTGTTATGAAAGTGGCGAAGGGTCGTTTTTTGACACTGGTTTAGTGAAAATATCAGCAACTTGTTCGGTAGACGGAACATGATGAGTGAGAAGCAGGCCACTGAATGGGTATTTAACATGCGTATCATTAGTTCCAAAGGGGTATTTAACCAAACTCAAATATGATGACTCTCTCTATCGCCTCAAAGCTCGATTAATTGCTAAGGGATATCATCAAATTGATTATGTTTGAAACTTTTTCCCCTGTTATCAAACTAGGGATAATTCAGATGATCATAAACATTGATCTCTTTAAACATTGGTACATGCACCAACTAGATGTCAAAAATGCCTTCATGCATGGCTCCATCTCTACATATCTTTACATGCAACTATCACCGGATTTTGTAGGTTCTCAACACCTGACGCACGTCGGTCAGATTTTTGCAATGCTAATGAATTCATGAATTATTTTTGGGGTGGAAATGTCCTCGTTGGATGAGTTGTTTTTGTAAGGATTTCGTTCCGCTTTCGATCTCGATTGATAACCTGCAATCAAGAAACAAAAACAATCACAGTATACAATTTCAACTAATTAAAACTATAAACTGAAATGCAAAGCAAGAGTAAGGAATTAGGGCTCAGGTCGAGCTGGGTTTCCTTTCAACGTCGTCACCGGGGAACCAAGGTATCGAATCCAAAAGGTGGAAACACACACACTGCCCGAAGACACTACCCGAAGACCCTGCCCGAACCACTGCCCAAGGCACACAGCCCTAGCACACAGCTCACGGCCACACCAGCACCACAGCTCACGGCCACACACAGTGCACACAGCACCAGGGCTCGAGGCGCACACAGCACCAACCACGAACTCACGGCCACACCCACAGTGCACGCACACAGCGCACACACTCAACGCACAGCCACACCAGTGCACACAGCACCACGGTCACAGCCACACCAGTGCACACAGCACCAACACTCACGGCCACAACCAAGCACCACCCTAAGCTTAAGGCCACACACACAGTGCACCCACTCTCACACAGAAAGCACAAAGCACTCAGTCAACCACAAAGGAAAACCCGAGACAGGAAGACAAAGGGGGGGGGGGGGGGGGTGTGTTTCAGGCTTGTTACCTCATCATGAACCCAAGCCAACTTAATGGCACCAAGGGAGACGAAGGGAGGGGAGCAAGTCCCAAGGATGGTCCAGCCGAAGAGACACGCGCAGGAGAAGCTTCTGGAGCAAGGTGGGAGACGAAGGGTGAGGGGCTGAGATGGAAGTGGGGGCTCGGAAGTGGGGGCTCGGTTATGGTAAGGAAGGAGGGCCAAAAGCCCAACAAGTAAAATGAGTGGTAATGGGCCAAAACCCAACAAATCTCCACCTTGGCACAATACCGGCTCCACCTCGACGTAAGGAAAACCCAATAGATGACTCATCATCGCCCAAAGGGTCCCCACAACACACAAAGCATTGTGTGGACCAAATTCCTGTCATAGCACACATCACAGACAAAGGAAAACAATAACAAGCACACAGCAAGTTAAAGTGGGAAAGTAACCAGGGTAACAGTTTTATAACGAGCACACAGCAGGTTATAAAACACTAACCAAAGGGACTAAGCATGCATCAATCATCAGTATCAAATTTTAAAAAAATTAAGCATGATTGAAATTTACTAAGGGACAAACACTTAGTACACATATCAGCAGGATTAAACACATAATCACTTAGATTATCACCTACAGATAACAACCATTGAACAACATTCCAAAGCACAAAGCTAGGATTATTCATATATCTACTTAAGCAACTAATAGCATAAGCTATACCATGCCAAATACTAACCATCAAATACATTAAGCAACTAATAACATAAGCTATATCATGCAAATCTTCATGTTCAATCGCAACCAATTCATCATGCACAACATGTTCATGTTCAACAACACTACCATGATTTACAGGCATTCCATGAATTTCAGGTTCATTAACAGGAAGTACACTAGTTAAATGCTCCACCTCGCAAGGAGTAGCACTGGACTCAGACTCATCAACGTGCACAGAACTCATAGTCACATTAGGGGAAGGGAAATCCGGGAATTTCACTCTTTGTTGTTTGCCAAAAACACACGAATCACAGAAAGGCATGCAAGACAACACGTCTTTACCAACGCAACCTTTTTCATGCAAATTCTCTAGACCTTTAGAACTCAAATGACCTAATCTCCTATGCCACAGATCAGTCAAGTCATCAGTCACAGAATTCACATTATCATATACAGATTCAGTTTTGCAAACATAAAGATGTCTTTTCTTTTTACCTTTGAAAACAACCAAAGAACCCTTTATGATTTTCATAACTCCATTTCCCCATCTACCCTCAAGACCACATGATTCTAATCCAGAACAAGACAACAAATTATTGCACAAAGCAGGAACATGTCTCACATCTTTTAGAGTCATAGAATAACCAGAATCAAATTTCAACTAAACATCACCAATGCCAGCAACTTTACAGAGTTTCTCATTAGCAATAGAAACAGAACCATTATCAACTTCTTTATAATTAGAAAACAAATTTCTAAGAGGTGACATGTGATAAGAGCAACCAGAATCAATTAGCCATTCATTTTCACACACAGTAGATGAATGCACATAATTCACAGAATCACATAAGTCAGTCACCATAAAGACATCACCAGAGTCTTCACCAGATAAAGAAGCATGATTCACTTGTTCATAAGATTGGTTATTATCATTTTGATTCTTGTTTTTCTTTTCAGGACAGTCTTTAATAAAATGATCAGGATCACCACAATTAAAGCACCTTCTGTTCTTAGGCCTAGACTTAGACCTTTTACCCTTGTTATACCTATGTTGAGATCTACCTCTAACATGCATAACTTCACCTGAATCTTGCTTACCGCCGTTGTTCACTTTTAAATCTAATTCCTTGCTTTTCAAGTCGTTCATTACAGTATCCAATGTAATAGAATCCCTACCGTACTTAATGGTGGATTTTACATCACTATAATTCTCAGGAATAGCATTTAAAAGAACAATAGGTGAATAGTCGTCAATGTTCTTATCTCCTGTCAATTTAATATCTTGAATTAATTTAGTAAACACATCCAAATTCTCATCTACATCTTTGTTCAAGTCTAGCTTGAATCTGAAAAATTTTTCCAACAAGAAAAGTTTACTAGGCAAAGATTTCTCAGTAAACATTTCTTCTAATTTTTCCCAAAGTTCTCTAGCAGATAATAGTTTACCACACTTCCTGAGCACAGAGTCAGACAAGTTCAAGATAATAGAAGAATAAGCATATTCGTCATCTTCAAGTTTCTTAGCAGTAGTAATGTTCTCAGCCCAATTACCATCAATAGCTTTAAATACTTTTTGTTGTATTAAAATTCCTTTCATCTTTTGTTGCCATATAGAAAAATCAGATTTTCCATTAAAAGGTTCAAGGTTATATCCAGAAATTGAAGCCATCACAAATACGCAGAGAGGCACACACAATTTCAATAACCAATCAGCAGAAGCAAGGACCACAAGGCACAAAACACACAATGACAGAATTAACCAAGCTAAGGGAAGGAAGAATCGCTATCACCCACAAGATCACAATACACTCAACGGTGTACGAGCATGGGGCTTCAGATAGAGATTTTCCTACGGGTAAGGGACACAATTACTTAGAAACAACGTAGTAAATAGATTATGGGTCAAGATAATCACTTACTACCCAGAGAAAAAGCTCCGGGGTGACGAAAACCACACTGACCGAAGCACCGAAGGCACTGCCCGAGATCTGCCCGAGATTCCAGTCGCTGCCCGAACTCTCCAGCTGCTTCCCGAAGCCTCCAGCTGCTGCCCGAAGCCTCCTGCTGCTGCCCGAAGCCCAACAAGAACTGCCCGAGACCAGCCGAGCTCTCCAGCCGCTGCCCGAGGTCTGCCCGAGCACTCTTGCTGCTGCCCGAAGTCCACCGAGCACTCCACCAGGCACGGAACGCTCTGATACCACTGTAAGGATTTCGTTCCGCTTTCGATCTCGATTGATAACCTGCAATCAAGAAACAAAAACAATCACAATATACAATTTCAACTAATTAAAACTATAAACTGAAATGCAAAGCAATAGTAAGGAATTAGGGCTCAGGTCGAGCTGGGTTTCCTTTCAACGTCGTCACCGGGGAACCAAGGTATCGAATCCAAAAGGTGGAGACACACACACTGCCCGAAGACACTACCCGAAGACCCTGCCTGAACCACTGCCCAAGGCACACAGCCCTAGCACACAGCTCACGGCCACACCAGCACCACAGCTCACGACCACACAGTGCACACAGCACCAGGGCTCGAGGCGCACACAGCACCAACCACGAACTCACGGCCACACCCACAGTGCACGCACACAGCGCACACACTCAACGCACAGCCACACCAGTGCACACAGCACCACGGTCACAGCCACACCAGTGCACACAACACCAACACTCACGGCCACAACCAAGCACCACCCTAAGCTTAAGGCCACACACACAGTGCACCCACTCTCACACAGAAAGCACAAAGCACTCTGTCAACCACAAAGGAAAACCCGAGACAGGAAGACAAATGGGGGGGGGGGGGGGTTCAGGCTTGTTACCTCATCATGAACCCAAGCCAACTTAATGGCACCAAGGGAGACGAAGGGGAGGGGAGCAAGTCCCAAGGATGGTCCAGCCGAAGAGACACGCGCAGGAGAAGCTTCTGGAGCAAGGTGGGAGACGAAGGGTGAGGGGCTGAGATGGAAGTGGGGGCTCGGAAGTGGGGGCTCGGTTATGGTAAGGAAGGAGGGCCAAAAGCCCAACAAGTAAAATGAGTGGTAATGGGCCAAAACCCAACAGTTTTGACTCGTGCTTATGAATTTTGTTGGGGATGAGATCTTCATTTGTAAGGTGTCCCACAAGTTCTTGGCTTTTTGCAAGAGCCAATGCTTGTTCTTTCCACAAGGGATAGTTGCTTGGTGTAATCTAAGAGTGACGAAGTTGCCTACATTGAGTGGTAGATTGGTCATGATTGACAGGCGGATTTGGGCAGCAAAGTAGGAGAAGCTTCGAATTGTTGTTTGCTGTAAAGGGGGACAAACATTTGTGTCTAGTGTTCACAATGATTCTGGTACCATAAAGAAAAAATAAGTCACGTATAGAAACACTAGTTCATTTGGCACATGTAATATGACTAGTAATTGATAATATTGCTTCTAAATAAAGATATACATAGTCTAATTTTATGACAAGGACACTATTTCTCAGAGCATAAATGCTAAGTGACATGTTAGGGGCCAATCACTAATTCTAACAATTGAAGCTCGAATCAAACAAAAAAATAAAATATATTTATTAAATGAGATTCCATTCTTACATTGTGATCTTCTCTGTTCTGATCTACTAAAACAGAACAGAGATGGTTCCAGACAACCAAAGAAATGTCCAAAGTGTTGCTTGCTCCACTTCCACTAATTGCCTCGATCCTCCTTCAACTAAAACTTTTCTTGATATTACTTCCTGAGGAAATATCAAATAATAATATCAAGTAATGTCTAATTCAGAATGCAAATGGTGCAAAATCAACATAGATTCTCTGAATAATTATTAAAACGTTTTAGACAACAAAGCTCATCTTTCCTCTTATACCCTATATTTTCATGTTCATTTCTTTGGTGATACGAAGAGCTTGATCATTACCTTAATATTCTTGAAAACTCTTTTTTTATCAGGATCTGTGACAATGCTATAAACCAAATCTGGTGGCAACTGAATCTAGGTTGCAAAGTGAACCTTTAGGTACGGTGACCTGCGAGAAAGTTTTTTCAGGCATAACCAGAAAGCTTTATAAAGAGCACTCTCGTGGATAATCAAAGATTCAATATGAAGAGCACTCTCGTGGATAAATCAAAGATTCAAAGATGAATAAACTAAGATATTACAAAGTAGAGTATGTCTAGCAACAGCAAAAGCAGAAAACTCTTAATACCTTTATTTCTGGAGGATGATCGACCCACTTTGTAATCTCTTTACATGCATACAATTGCTTTTCTAAATTCAACTGTGAAGTAGATAACTCGTTATTGTTCCTCATAGAAAATTATAAGATATTTGAATAGTCACCTCTCTTAAGTTTGAAACGAAGCTGCAACAATAATGACTATTTATCTCGAATAGAATTGAGCTAACTTTCTTTTTTCAATTTACTTTATCTGGTCAGTGGTAGCCCACCTCAACATACTCGTACACTTTGTTTGGGAAGTTTGAGGCAAAGCTATATATTGAAACTGGTCAAATTAGGATGCCCAAAGCTTTTCTTGCCTACATCATCCATGCTCATTCTTGCAGTTTGTATCTCATCCATCACAACCTGGTAGATGTTGTAAATAAAAATAATTTTTTTCTTTGAGATATTGATATAGTCGTGGGAGTGGCTATATCTACAACAAAAGCCACTATAATTACGAATTTTAGAAAAAAGATAGTAAAAACATCAAATTTAAAAACTGAAAAATAAAGTGCAATAGAGACATAAACATCTAATATTAAACACAAACAAAAAAGACAATAATCGGAACTTTGAAAATGAAATGGCATGCAGAATGAGCATTTACCACAATACACACATTATCCATATCATCTGGCAATTATGCGAGTCTTTATGTAAACTACTACATACAAAAACATTTTAAAGATAAATTTGAATTGATTCACTGCCGATATATCGAAGGAAAACTAATGAAACCACAAGGAACTTCCTTACCACATTTTGAAGCAAGAACGAAAAATACATTTTGAACGAAATAGACCCAAAACAACAAGTATAAAAAAATTCTTAGTTTAAATATACTGAAGTCCGGCACCAAAATCTCTACGTTAATTAATTCCTATTAAAAATGAACATATATTTAGAAATATTTGAGAGTTTTTAAAGTCTTGGTCAATATGTCTTGTTCTATATTTTCATATTCAAGGACTTCCATATTGCTTTCAATATGGTTGGAGATGTGGACAAGGCAGTAAATACTATCCAGCCCAAGAATAATGTGTATCAACCTCGAGAGCATTTAAACTTGATGGGTGCAAATTTATTTTTACCATTTGAGTAAATAAAATTGGGTGAAATAGACCCAAAGGGAAGAAACATTGTTGTTTTGCAGGAAAAATTATGAATGAAATAGAATCAAAGGGAATCAGACCGAAAGGGAAGAACAATCGTACAACTACCCAAAAAATTTCTATGTTTAACAAATAGCACATATAAACAAACGTCAAAGTTCCTGTTAAAAAACAAAAGCCATTTGCTCAGTAGCGGAGGAGAAAAGATCTGCACTTTTAAGTAAACAACGAAAAAAGCACATACGAACGAAATCCAGAGTTTTTGTCAAACACCAAATGCCATTTAGTTGGTAGGAACAGAAGAGGAAACAAGCAAGATAGAAGAAACATTCCCTTAAGCAAGAACCAATCGCCTCCCCCCTCCTATAAAACAACGCATATAAACCAGTTCAAAAGATGTCGCACAACATAATTGTGTAAACCATCATCTGCTGAAAATGTTTGACAAAGTCGATAACTAGTAAAAGCACGAAATCATACCTTTACAATGTACATCGAGGAATTCACATGGTTGAAAATCCATTATCTGCACCACGAAAAAATATCAATAAAAACACACAATAGTGTTCATCAAATGTAAAGTAATACACCAAAAATCACAATAAGCTAAGCTTTGCTGACCTCTCAAAATCACTTGGAGACAGTCCTGTTTTCGAATTTTCTATTAATATTCCCAAACAACAAACAAAGAAAGTATTTTCTGAAATTATCACAATCTATAGAGTAAAAAAATTTGACAAATCACACCTTAGATCTTTGCCAATGCGCTACAAATGTGAGTCCATGGCGGGAGTGATAAGATAAGCACCCACGATGTTAATCCTGTGAAGCCAACTAAAATTCAAAAGATTAAGCTTATGTAATGAATGATATAACTAAATAAAACATCCAAAAAGGAAACTGAAACAACCCAAAAATGAGTAACCAAGCGAGCAGCAGCCGACGTGAAAAGAAAACGAGACACCCCAAATTGCGTAACCCAACCGACGAACAGCAACCGAGTACGAAGACTCTACAAAAAAAAGAAAAAGAAAACGGAACTCTCCCGAAAATGCACGAACTTACCTACAAACAATATCGTGAAGCAGCTTGAAACCACAGATGAAAAGAAAATCCTACCCAAAAACAAAGGCCGCAAACCTCAGGTTAAGAGACGAAGAGAAGAAGCTCGTCTTTGTTGACGTAGAACAGTTTCAGCGGACAAATAAATGAAATAGGGAAAACCTAACCCCAACGCAGACAAAAAAAGAAGAAGGATTCAGATGGCCAAAGAATAAACATGGCCAAAAATCCCTAAAACAAAGGCCCAATAAAAAAAAGGCCAAAATAAGAGAACTATTCGTTACTCTTCATAACTTTTTGAAAATAGACAAAAATCACTGTTGAACTCCTTCCTCACTTATTATATAGGTTAGTTAATCAATTTGAACAATTGGAACATTTTATTGAACTGAAAAAAAACGTGAACACTTTCTGCTGCTCAATATTTTTTTTCCGATACATTTCTGTACAAACTGAGCTAATTTAACTGCTCTATAAATTAATCTTTATAAATCAATCTAAGGAATGGAGTGATCTTAGGAAATCAGTTTGATCACACAAAATCTGTTTGTTCCTTGTTTAGAGTTCTTATACACGTTGGTTTCCTATCATGACTTCCAGTTTATGGCACATTCCTTAATCAGCTGGATTGTTGAGATTATGTTACCGTTGCTTTCTTCATTGATTGATGCTGGATTTGTGAGGGTCGTCTTTCCTTTCTTGTCCACTAATTCCGGTGTCATTCCATATGGTTGAGGGAGTTGGTGCTGCTAATACCTATCAGCATATACTCCCCCGAGACAGTTGGATGTGTCATGGTGGATTGTCAAGGACAATGTGCCGCCATCACCTCTACCAGTGGACCTACGAACCGGATCTGTGATTCACCCTTGATTGGTGCGGGAACCTAATAACCTATGCCTGTGATGTATGTGGCGTTTCGTGCATGGATGAAGGCGATGCCATTATACGGGGTATGTTGACTCGTGATGTTGTGGCGCTGATGGAATATAAGGAGCTGAGTGTTCAGGAGGCGGTGGATTATGTGACAAAGAAGAGGATTGATGAGGGGAAGGCTTGCGGTGTCTAGTAACGGGGAAGTGTCTTGTGGGTTTAATTCGGTGGGGATGTCTAGGGGATTTGCTACTGAGAATGGGTTCATCGAAGTTGGTAATCGGTAGTAGATGTAATGTTAGTCTTATTACCATATGACGTGTTGCTTTTGCATTTCTAGTGTCTGTTTAATAATGGAGTTTGTGGAGAACTTACTATATTAGCATAAACTAATAGAAATTGGCAAGTATATATTACTCTTTAGTATTTTCATTTCAACACTACATTTAGTATTATGTCTTGTTTGTAGTAACCAGATGAAGTATAACGTTTATCACTAAGTGTTATTAAAAACGTGATAAATATTCACCCAAATCTTCCAAGTGATGTAATTGTGAATCGTATTCGCAATTTTCTTGAATTCTTTCGAGGCATCAACTATTTCATTTGATAGCTTTTAAAAATACCACATTTTCGACTTAATATCACACTAATAGAGCATTCTGTTGTAATTGAAAGGAGTAGTAATGTAATAAATTCATGTATGAAGAGTGGATTGTGGATGAATTGAAAGCCACAAAGCATTTTGAGGATAACTGAAATTTTGATTCACCTAGTTTGACGATGAACGCACATAAAATGCTTATAAATTCAAATATCAATTAGGTATCAAAATTTCTTATTTCAAAATTTTCTATACACGTATTTTCTTCCATTCGTAAGTTGTACTTAAGTGGCAAGGACAAATACAAGGAAATTTTTATCTTAAAATATTTTGAGTGTTTCGACTGCTAAGGAATGCATCGGCCAACATACCACCGAGACGAACTTGAGCATGTGTTGTGAGGTGGACTCCATCTAGCGGAAGTCCCATCGCATCAACAGTTATCACATCTTCCATTGTAAATTGTGCTGCTCTCACCTTCTCAAGATATTCCTTCTCACCTTGCCCCGATGCTAATGCCACCTTCAGAACGATAATCACATTCTTTATGGCAAATTCATTGGGTTTAGCAACAGTACTGGTGGCGTCGCAATTGCGAAGCCATAAATATCACAGAATGAAACTAAATATTGAAATTTTTTTAGCTTAGGCAAAAAATATTTAATCTGTCCCATATCAGTTAACATGTACCTGAATCAAAGCAACATGATGTTCTGGATCCTTCAAATCCTTATACAAATGTGAAAGAAATCTCTTGGATTCACGAGGAAATATGTGCGTAGCATCATGAATATGTACCGTTTCTGACTCCCCTTGGTACCACAAAATCGCCCGAAGTTTTCCACCAAACCTAATAGCTTCATTAGTCCTTGAGACCAAACGTTGTCTCAATGTACTGTTAAAACTTGACCAATCCGTAATCTTCGTCCCTCCTAGAGCACAAGGGACCAAAATAATGGTACCGAAATTCGGCTCCACCTTCAGTATTCTATTAGCAAACGCCATTCCTGGACCAACCCCACATGTTTTATCATCAAGCCCTTCGTGAAGCGGATCCTTTGCGACTTCCAACTCGTTTTTCACGTTTAAGCGAAGGATTTTCGGATTTGGTTTACACTCTCCTGGGACAAATCTATCCCAACCTTTACTAGAAACACCGCCTCGTCCCACCATATTGCTTTGCCCTGCTAATATGAATATGCTCTTCTCATTATAATCTATATTTTTAGGGTATAATCTTTCCCTAACAAATCGAATATTCATGCCTATTTGAAGGTAGAGTTTTCCTCCAAAAAAATTTGTAAACTGGAGGTATCCCCCCACAAGAACTAGCAGCATGACTAAAAGCAAAATCTTGCTGAATGAATATTTCATCATTTTGTGACGAATTGTTACACTAATGAATAGGAACAAATGTATGACTTATAGGAACGAGCTGCACGTTTTTTTTAATTATATATTTTACCGACTTAGTTAGTTAATGAAATGCACTAGGTTTCCTAAATTATATGATGTACATAGTTTTACTAAAAAAAGATAACCTTAATCAATTACCTTTTTCCCCCCCAATTAAAATGCTATTGTTGTCTTAGTGTGGATGAAATACACCCCTAATGCAAGCATTTCTTACTAAACTTAGGAGATGTGATGAAAAATGTGACCAATTTGTTTTTATGTCGAGATGCAGACAATCGGGGCTGAAGTGAAAGTCCCATGGCATGAAGCCATGAACAAATGAGACTTTATCGAGTGAAAAATTGCCACAGGAATATACGGATCACTTTTTTCCTTATCAGTTTGCTAAAAAATCAAGATGATCAACAGGTCAAAATGTGAAATAAATAAATATTAACGGATCTAATATTATATGTATAATTTGTATTTGTACTATTATATAAGAGAATAAGTTTTTCCTGTAGCAATGAACAGTAATACAGTGCTGGGCTTAGCTGTGGGCTTCCTCCAGTTTTGCGTGGGCTTTCAACAATTTTTTCGTGGGCTTGCTTCGAGTGCTGATGGGCCTCAATTTGTTTTTTGTGTTTGCCCTTTCTCAGTGTTTGGGCTGGGCGCGTTTTCAGGGTTGGGGAAGGGGCTTGGGCTTTGTTCAGGGTTGGGATATCCATTTGCTAAGTATGAGCCCTGTCAGCTGCTGCGACTCAATCATGATAGCCGCCTCCACCTTCTCGGTCGTTGCCCGCTGGACGCTTCGCTGCGCTTGCCCTTCGCCTGCTTAACCAACGGGCCATGCTCTGCATTTTGCCGACACTCTGTTCTTGCACGTCATGTCGCCGATGTCCTCTTTGCTTTATCTGGTTCATCCGCCTGTGCTGGTCATCCATCATTTCCCTGTGTTGGTCAGACATGCTGCCGCCGGTCTTGGACCTTGGTGGTTTGGTTTTCATGCTTTATATATGTCGCCCCTTCTTTTTCTTGTGTGTGTTCGGTTCCAATCAGCTTAGGTGCGATGCTTGCTTTCCCACATCAACTGATTTAGGTGAGTTGGATTTTAGGATTTTAGGTTTTGACATATGCTGTGCGCTATTCTTTTCCCAGCGGCTGACTTCGATGTAGTTCATCTTGGGCAAAAAAATTTTTCTTGCCGTTGATTAATCGTTTTTTTTGAGGTTTGATCTTCGAACGGAGGGGGGAGGCAGATGGTTTCATGTTCTGCTGTTATGTGATCTCGTTCTTTGTTGGCTTGTTTGTGGATCTGCTGTTGGTGCATTTTTTTATCCCCTCTGTGTTTGTTTTCTTTAAAGCTTGTCTGCATGCTTTCACTCGGGTTTGTCCAGAGTAGGGATGTTTGGATCTCCTCAATCCCCTGTTAAATCTGAAAGTCATTGTGTACATAGATGCTGCGTTTGCACTGCATGCACAATGTGCTGCGTGTGCAATTGGTTTGCTTGTTGTGCGTGAATCTCTATCTCTTTGGGCCGATTGGTTTGCTTATTGTGCGTCAATCTCTATCTCTTTGGCCCGAATTCAAGCTTCATGCGTAGCCTGGTCGGTGCAGAAGGATTCTGTGTTGGGTTCTGCTCTTCCTCCTTTTTTCATCCCCTCTGTGCTATGTTTTTTTTTTAAAACCTTGTTTTGATGATTTCCATTGTGTGCTGCATGTACAATTGGTTAACTTGTCCTGCATGAATCTCTGTCTCTTGGGGTCGCATTACAGCTCCGTGTGCAGGTTGTTCGATTCGGATGGCTACGCTGGCCCATCCCTTAGCCCAATTTTTTGCTGCTTTTCTGTTATACAGGATGAGTTTTCTGGGTCATTTGCTATTATATAATTAACATTAAACAGGGAAAATACCGCTTTTAACAAATCAGATTGTTGAAAGTATATATATCATTGTAAATTGCATTCGTGTGCAATAACCAAGCGCCATGTTTTTGGGAGTTAAGCACATGCGCACCATCTACGGGAATTTTAGCCCTTATTGTTTTTAAAACAAAAAAAACGTTTGGTAGACATTAATTTTATTTGTATGGAGGATTATATATTTTTTAAAGTGCTTTGGGAAACACTATATGTTTCCTTCCCAGTACATCATGATGCCCAGCTTTCCTGATATGAGATACATTGTTGTGCGCTGGACCATGGCTTGACCGAATTTTCATGTGCTTTCCTTGTGGCGATTCGCTACCATATCTCACAGCCTGTTACCTGTCTCGCATGTTTAGCGCCACCTCTACAGCTTCATTCTTTAGCAGATTCCCATAATGGCCGACGACTTCGCGGGCTCCATGCGAGACCGCCGTGCAAAACGTAAAGGTTGTTACTCTCGCGTGGATGAGGGGCTCTTGTCCCGTTCGTTTTTTGGTATATCTAATTACTATGTTACATTATTTGTTTTTCCTTTTCAGCACATACCGGGACCGTTGATTTGCATGCTGGTGCGATCCTAACACCCAACAATCGTCTTCGGCGTTCCATCGAAATAGGTCGGTGTTGCATTTAACTTTGACTAGCATGGTTTGTGGTGGCACACACTTTAGGTGCTTATCATTTGTATTTGTATTGCTTCTTCATGACACCCGCTGTGAAACATGTTATATTAGCCCCTATGCAATATGGTTCGATGTTTTCTTTTAGCGGAACAAAAATGGCGGTGAAAAAACTCATAGTGCTATACAAACCCCTGAGATTGCCTTTGGTGATGCTGGTATTCAGATCGAACTGTCTTTTAGATTATGGAAGTCTAATGGGATGCTATAATATATTTTTGTTATATGGGATTTTAGGCTTGAGGATATGGTTGGCCACTGTTTCCACCTGGGGATAATAATTGGGGGACATATGTTTCTCGTATACTAACAGAAGTGACATTTCCCCAACTTGCACATTGCCATTACTTACTCCTCCTCCTTCACCTTTTAGCTTGATTGTTAATAAAGCAAAGCACGTAAATATGTCAACTCGTTTCATTTTATAATATGATTGCACACTGTCATGACTTACTCCTCATCCTTCACCTTTTAGCCTGATTGCACAATGTCATTACTTACTCCTCCTCCTTCTCGTATACTACAAGAAGTGACATTTCCCCAACTTGCACAGTGACATTTCCCCAACCTTTCGGCTTGTTTGATAAATTTATAATATGTTCCGATAAATGCCTCGTACGTATGTCAACTCGTTTAATTTTTCCCAATCGTGCTGCTAGATGATACTGCCCTTCCGATGCGACGCACCAAGAAAACACCCCTCAAATACATTGAGCGTATCATGCGTATACCCAAGGAAGTGTGGAGCTTACCTCCGGCCGCAGATTGTGATTATTGTGGTGCACACCGGCTGTTCAGAGAAACCCCTGGCTTTTGTTGCTCAAGCGGAAAGGTTGATTTAGAACGTACTAAAATGCCACCAAGTTTGTGGCAGCTCTATGCTGGCGCTAGCTCCCATGCAACTGATCACTTCCGCCAACGTTGTCGTACATATAACAATACGTTTGCGTTTACGTCTCTCGGGATCTATTACGACCATGAACTTTGCAGAGCCCACAAAGGCATATACACGTTCAAGGTGCAAGGCGGGATTTATCACTTCATTCGTGATCTCATTCCCAAAGACGGGTTTGGTCGACAGGTTCAATTATATTTCTATGGAACGGAGAATGAGCTGCCCAATCGGCTTGCACAGTCTGGGGACCTAGATGAAAAAATTGTCTCTTTTTTAATGGATATTATGACCCTCAATCCATACGCAAACTTCTTTCGGAGTTTATGTGAGTTGCCTAACTTGGATTCGTACAAAATTGTTCTGCGTGCTGATCCTATTTTAGATCAAGGGTGTATAACTTGCCGGTCATTGATCATGTCGCTGCCATTTGGGATGAATTGACTGACCCACCTTCGGAGCGCCCGCGTGACGTACGGGTGTACACAAAAACTGACAGCACACAATTTGTTCATTACTACTATGGTTGTTATGACCCATTGCAATATCCATTATTATTTCCCTACGGTGAGCCAGGTTGGCATACAGGCATTCTAAAACATAATTCTTGCAACCAATCTACCGACAACCAGGATTTCAATGTTGCTTCAAATGACTCCATGCTCTTGCCTGATGAGCATGAAACTGGCGAGGCCTTGTTGTGCGCCGAACAAAAAAGTATTTCCCCTCTTCTACTCTACACTGTATTTGTTCCATATTTGTTCGTCTATGTTAAATCTTGCTTTTGATTTTTAAATATATTTATTTTTTCCTTCAAACAGATCTTGCTCAACATCGAGATAACAAAAAAAATGTAGCTGCTCGAGAATTCTACTGCTACAGATTCCAATTACGTCATGATGATGTTTCTAACATTCTTCGTGCCGGTCGCCTCGTCCAACAGTATCAAATAGATATGTATGTGAAGATCGAAACCCAACGCCTTGATTACTTACGAAATGCACAAATCCAAAGCGAGATTCGCATGGAATCTTATAAGGGAATTGCAGATAGCTTGGTGTGCGATGGTGTTACATGCGGCAGATCAATTGGTCAACGCACTGTTTTACCAACCTCTTTTTTGGGTGGCCCTCGAGATCTTCGACGTCGCTATATGAATGCTCTCGCTTTGGTTACAACGTTTGGTCGTCCAGATTTTTTTGTCACGATGACATGTAATCCAAATTGGCGAGAGATCGTAGAAGAACTTTTACCAGGTGAACAAGCACACAATCGGGCGGACCTTCTTGCAAGAGTATTTAGGGCTAAGAATGAGGAATTAAAATCCGAGATTCTTGAAAGGGAGATTTTCGGAAAAGTCGCTGCTTATCTATATGTGATTGAGTTTCAGAAACGCGGACTTCCACATGTTCACTGGCTCATTATATTGCAAAAGAAATTTAAAGTCACTTCCACCGAGGCATATGATGTCTTCGTGTCCGCCGAGATACCCGACCCCAATTCGCATCCTCATTTACATGCTTGCGTGTCAAAACATATGATGCACGGCCCTTGTGGAGAATTAAACCCAACTAATGTATGCATGAAAATGGGGGCTTGTAAAAATCACTATCCAAAGGACTTTGTCAACATCACCACACACCGAAATAATTCTTACCCAACTTATAGACGCCGAGACGATGGTAGAAGAGTTATCGCAAGGAAAAAAACACTTGATAATCGATGGGTTATTCCGTACAATCCCTATCTATTGGCACGATTTGATTCTCACATTAACGTCGAGATATGTGCCGATGTCAAGGTTGTGAAATACCTTTATAAATATGTTTGCAAAGGGAACGACAAAGTTGCATACAATGTTATTGATGCTCCCAATGCTGAACACATTGATGAGATACGAGACTTCCAATCGGCCAGGTGGCTTTGCGCTCCTGAATCAATGTGGCGAATTTATGGCTTCGCACTTTACGAAATGAATCCTCCAGTTATGCAACTGCATGTACATCTTCCGAATTCTCAATACATATTCTTCCATTCTTCTCGTCCTTTGGCTGACATATTATCAAACCCGAAAAATATGCGCACTCAATTGACGGAATTTTTTTCGATGAATTCTGAATATGCAGACGTCCGGTCATTGAATCTATTGTATCGTAATTTTCCTAGATACTTTGTCTGGAACACAAAACACAAGCAATGGACCCAACGCAAACGAGGGACTGCAATTGGGAGGCTCGTTACCGTTAACCCACTTGAGTCCGAACGATATTATTTAAGATTGTTGTTGAATAGTTTGGCCGCACCTATATCGTTTGAGTATCTGAGGACACATAATGCTCAATTATATGATACGTTCCGAGAGGCTGCTTTACAACGTGGGCTATTAGATGCAGATAATGATGTTCGCTCTGCCTTGGAAGAGGCTTCGGGTTATCAGGTTCCATACACTCTTCGCCGATTGTTCGCCACGCTTCTCGTTTTCAGCATGCCCTCCGATCCAATCTCTCTATGGGACACGTTCAAGGTTTATCTTTCTGAAGATTTTCTACGCGATTCTTCTCAGCCTCAACATGTCTTATTCGACCGATCACTTCGTTCTATAGATGTATTTCTTCAGTCAATGGGTAAGACGATCGCCGACTTCAGTCTCATGCCATCCGCGTCTTGGGTCAGTGAGGATGAGATGCACAGCAAGGATTATGAGTCTGAGCTTAATATAAGTGTATCTGAACAAGACTTGAACTCCGTGGCTTTACTAAATTCTAAACAAAGAGAAGCATTTGATTGGATTATTTCATCTATTGATACTTCATCAGGCGGGGGGGTCTTTATTGATGGTCCCGGAGGCACTGGGAAAACTTTCCTTTATAGAGCATTGCTTGCGGTTGTCCGGTCTACTCATTGCATCGCTTTGGCCGTCGCCTCATCAGGTGTCGCAGCTTCGCTGCTCCCCGGTGGACGCACGGCACATTCAAGGTTTAAGCTCCCAATCGTTGTTGATCAAACCATGTCTTGTGCAATAAAAAAACAAAGTGTACATGCACACCTCATCCTTTCGGCAAAATTGCTAATTTGGGATGAGGCTTCGATGGCAAACCGCAAGTGCATTGAGGCTCTTGATTTATTCTTACAAGATCTAACTGAGCAAAAGAAGTTATTCGGGGGAAAAACAGTTGTCCTCGGCGGTGATTTCCGTCAAACTGTCCCAATTATTCTTGGCTCTTCTCGGCATGACACAATCGACTCTTGCTTGGTTAATTCACGTCTGTGGCCTTCCATCAAAAAATTCCATCTTACTGAGAACATGCGTGCGATGGAAGATCCAGTTTTCGTTGAGTTCCTATTACGTATTGGGAACGGTCTAGAACCTACTATTTTAGGCGACATCAAATTGCCGGATCATATGTGCGTACCTTATATGGATGTTGAAGAACCTCTGGATCATCTTATTCAAGAAATTTTCCCTACATTTGATGACTACTCAAAGGACCCTTTCTCTGTCATCAATAGGGCCATTTTAACGCCAAAAAATGATTGCATGGACACCATCAACAGTACACTTATTGATCGATTTCCCGGGCCCCTTATCGAATATATTAGCAATGATGTCACAAAAAACGCACAACAACAAAGTCAATACGAAGACTTTTTGAATGGCGTTTCAGCGCCAGGTCTGCCTCCACATGTACTTCGCCTAAAAAAAAATTGCCCGATCATGCTCCTAAGGAATATTAACCCCGCTGAAGGGCTATGCAATGGCACTCGGCTCATTTGTCATGATTTGGGGAGAAAAATAATTGGTGCTGTCATAGCATCTGGCGAACACACTGGAAAATACGTTTTCATACCAAGAATACCTTTGGAACCTTCAGACAATATAAAATGTCCCATCCCTTTCAAAAGGCATCAGTTCCCCGTTCGCCTTTGTTTTGCCATGAGCATTAATAAAGCCCAAGGCCAAACCCTAGATAGAGTTGGCATATATTTACCACAACCTGTGTTCTCGCACGGTCAATTATATGTTGCTCTCTCAAGAGTCAGAAGTGCAAAGTCTGTGAAAGTCTTGATTAGACCACCTACACCGACCTTTTCTACGTACTGCCAAACAAAGAATGTTGTTTATAGAGAAATACTAGATGCCGCCACCTGAAAAACAACTACGCCGCACAAAGAACTCGCCGAAGATGTTTAGATATGGTTTCCTCCTGCTGGTCCTTAGATATATGATTTCCTCACGCTGGTTCTTAGATATTGGTTAGTCTTTGCTCCACATTGTTTTACCTTTACCTTTTCATTTTAACTATATGTGCCTCACTTACCTTATAATTCTATCATCGCAAACTACATGCACGCATTTATTTTTTATCATATATTGTAATAAGTACTTCCTTGTTCTCGTTTTTACTACTTTTTGCTTTTCACAGATATAGAGACGAATATTGAGGACACCACTAAGCCACTGCGTGATATCACTAGCGACACCAAAAGATGGTCAGGAAGAGTCCGCGTCATCAGCAAATTGGGGATAAAAACTGCGACCTCTTCTCCTCTTAAATACCAAAAAATTATCCTCGCAGATGAAATGGTTAGTTCATTAAGTCTTTCAATCCTTACATACGCATAAAGAATTTTCAATTTAATTATTGTCTTACATTTTGCGCTCAGGGAGACACCATCGAAGCTATGATTTACAACGTTGACATTGACCTATATCAAGACAAATTGGAAGAGAAAAAAACATATAAGATCTTGGACGCACAGGTTTCCAAAGTGAAGGGCATGTACAAAAACGAACTTATAAGTAGTCTGTACCAATTGACTATCAATTCAAGCACATCTATTATACCTGTCTATGATGACACCACTCACCCCACTCCTTTTCACCCGGTTTATGTGGAATACGACAAATTTATTGGATGCTTGGACTCAAAAAAAACCATATGTAAGTCATATTTTGTTGTACGTCTGCCCCATTACATGTTTGCCCCTCAAAAACTAACATAGCTTTGTCATTGACATTATGCTCCAGGTACTATCTGCGTCTTTATTGCAAAAAGACATGCGAGGAGGGTATTTGTTCGGGGCCAACAGGAAACTCTCCACGAATACGCAGCCATCGACAAACAGTAAGACAGTTTTTCTCTCTATTGGTTCAACCAGAGATTATTAACCATTTTCTTTCATCACACCTTGCCTGGCAGGCTAAGCCCCTTCGTCGTCACTTTCTGGGGTAACGTTATGTCTGATGCAACATACGATATCCTTGATGCATGTCATAGCCGTCCTGTCCTTGCTCTGCTTAATTTTTTCGTGACGGGATATTATGGTATATCTCTTGCATCTGTTTCGCCATATTGGTGTTGTAAATACCCTCATTGTGTTTTTTTTTTTGTTTTGTGTAGGTTGTTCTCTTAGCTCAACATCAACTTCGATCGTGTTAACCGAGATGGACAATGATAACTTTAAAGAGATGCGAGCATGGTAAGTTTTTTTGCAATTTTACTATCTACATACACGCCTAGATCACACAAATTTCAATCGTTTCATTCATCTTTTGGGTAGGCGCCAGGATCAAAAGTTGTTCATTGATGGTGCTGTTGAGAAGGGTGATTTCTTCGAGGAAAAAATTGGTCATCTGGCAGGGGTTACGGTGTCCACGACTACTATTTCCGAAATCCTCCAATCAAATCAAGTACCATCGACTTTTTGTGGAACTAACTCTACTTTCAGCCATTCAATTTGTCCGGTCACTAATTACTATTAATTGCATGCGCTTTTCGTAGATCGGAAGATTTAATGTCAGGGTCAATGGATATCTTGACAACACAGCACAAAGCTTCATTTACATGTGCTGCGAAGAATGTAGGTTCGGGATCAATGTGGACTACAATGTTAAATTTGACTGCAACACATGTCAAGCAAATAGGGTCGCCAAACCACGGTAACCAACACACCCTTGCTTTTAATTAGTTATTCAAGATAAGCATTTTCATTCAATCATTAATAGGCGGTTATCTTTCAGGTACAGATTCCGCCTCACTATTTCAGATCATACGGGATCACTAGACATTACCGTTTTTGGGAAAGATGGCGAGTTGATTATTGGGATGCCGGCACACGAGTTTTATGATTTAACCATTGAGGTTTAACAATCAAACTTAACATTATCCATTTATGTTCAGTTAATTAATGACCTACGGTTTGTCGTTCTTGTAGGATGAAAAGTCTCCGATTGATTCCGTAAACTCTAGGCTAAAGGAATGTGCTATGCTGATGAAGATACGTTCAAGCATTTTTCGCAGTCAACACGGCAACGAGAGGACTTCGTATACATTGCTAGCTATGGAATTTGTGAGAAGAGAGATTGCTTCAACAACCGACAAAAAAAAGAAAGGTAACATTGTATGCCACAAGATATTAGGACCAGATGGTAATTACATATCATGCGGTGCCAATCACATCATATAACACTTGTAAGTTATAGTATCATCAGCAAGGAAAAAATTGGACTTCGGGCCCACGGACCCTTCATCAGACGACGAAGTTTTCTCCTTTAATTCACCTGCCTCGCCAAACACCTCTAAAAAGGTTATCTTTTACTTTCCACCACCTTCAACGCAAGCTATTGCACCGTTGTATCTTATGAATAAAACAAATATTGAATTACACATCATAATATATCATACAGCTAATGAAAGGTCTTTGACCAAAAAAGGGAAGGCAAAGATATATGAGGACGATGTTGTTGGTGAACAAGGTAAATAGTTAACGCTTAATATTATTATCTATTGACAGCCTTTTGTCACATACCGCAACACTAAACATGATATTCAATTGAAATATTAACTCATTACAATAGCCTTAGATACTCCCAAACCAATGGTGGGATCTGATTTCAGCCCCATCGTTTTGCACGAACAAATGTCCGACGATGACGCCATTACCATTTCAGGTGACTTCTCCTTATGCGTTGAAACCTGCACATTACACCTTGTCCAAACAATATAATGCTCAATTTATTTGTGTACCATTGCAGATTTCGTCCGTTCTGGGAAGAAAATCAAGACGTCCAAGAAAAAAACCTCTGCTCAACAGCTTTCACCTCACGAGGGCAAATTTCTGAATGAACCAACTCCCTTGCAAACAGGTGCACCAGTGATGTCTTGTCTTTGAATGTTAGCTAAGAAAACATTTGTTGCATTCTGAGTTTAGGATCTTTTACCGTTAGGTCAACATCTGGTGAAATATAATCCAACTGATCAATAACATTGCCACTGTAAGCAAATACAATTGCATGTATAGATAAAACTCGAAAAACCACATCTCAACAGGATCTCCGCACGTAACTCTCACAAATCTGTCCTATACAACTCATATACCATCTATCATGTGCATATACTTCCGTCCGAATTCATAAACCCAGACCTATTAATTGTAATTTTATTACACAGGTCCTGTTGATCCCATAGATGACGTAAAGGTGTCAAGCAGAGGAAGAAAACTCAAGCGCAAAAAACAATAACTAGCTATCTAGCTCACCTTTTGTTGTTTTGGACAAGTTACATTCTGTATTTTGAAGTTCCTCATGAACTTTTTTGAATCTGAAGTCCCTCATCAACTTCTCCCACTAAAAACGCCTATTTTTGTATTTAAATGTTACATTGCTCCCTACTATCTGTTTAGGTGTTACATGTAATTCAGATGTTTATGTCTCTACTCTTCTACTAATATGCTCTACTCATGGTTACTTTAGCTTTAGCAGTAAATTATTACCATCTATGTTATCTTAATGACTGCAGCCCACAAACTAACTTACTACGTTGGAATCAAAGCTTGCACTGACCTAGCTGCCAATGCTACACCTAGCAAGAATGCTATGGGGGAACGGCAAGGTGAATTGCAGTTGGATGTCGGAAATCCAAGGGTATGTCTTGTTTACATTATACTTATTCTCGCAGTAAAAAAAAAAATATCAATATTCATTTGAACTTGCCTACGTCATAACATTGATTCTTGAACTTTAAGCCTACAAGGGTGCAACTTTTTTGCCTGGGTTGGAGAACTACTCTAAGGATAAAGCCTTATGACTTTGGCCGATGGATCCTAAGATATGTACGCAAAGAAAAACGACATATGTAAGAGCATTCATTAGCTGCTATGTTGTCTCGAATTCTGGTGAAAATGACTATACATTTGATGTTTTGATAGTGCAAAAAGGCTCGCTTGGATTGAAGGTTGGGATCTAACAGAAGTATGTTCACAACCACCTAAGAAGAATTCCAATTTGAATAATTTGCACATCCATCGCATGTTAATTAAATCCATGCTTTTCGTTCATTCTCTAGAAAGGCATCTTAGCAAGGAGGCGTATCCAAGAAAGCACTCTGTTCAGGTGTGCATATTACTATATTGCTTTTATATTTGTCATTGATTAGCTAACATATTTCGTTACATATGCAGCGAAAGAAAACGTCCTGCCAATGATACCGATATGAAAGTGGTAATAAACAACATACCGTTTAGTAGCATCCATTTACAACTTATATAATATATACATATATATATATATATTCTTTATTATGTCATGATATGCAAAATCATATTTCAGTTTTACGATCGATATACGTCGGCTGGCCTCACACAAACTTCCTAATTCGGCGTCCGGCAGGTATGTTTCTAATATATTTGAAGAAGTCTCAATTATAATTGCAAACAAAAACTAATTGAATTGAATTTAATGCAGAAACAATCTTTTATTTCCCCCTCCTCCTTTCCGCTCTTTGCCTTGTCAGACGCGTTTTGTGAGGGATGAGGATGCAAATTATCAAAACTTTGAAGGTATTGCATTTGTCTGCAAACTTGATGATGCATTATGTGCTACAAGGACAGTATTCCTAAGAAATTCAGATCATCGTTTAGCTAATGAGTCATTCTACGGTTAAAGAAAAAACTGCTTAGACTGTTGCTGCTAGGAACGACAGCATAATCCCCGTTTTTAAATCCCAGATATTAAAGAAATCGAATATTATATACATACAACATATAATATGTACTCACACGACAATTGTGTTGAACATTTCACTGGTCCCGGGCACCGCGCATTGCGCGGTGCACAAAAACTAGTAAAACAAATATATGTCTACAAGCATTTCTAACTCTGCTATTTGGTAAAAAATTATGTTAAAGGTTTTAACATTCATTTTCTCATTATACTTATGCCGTTATATCTAAGGCGTCAAACTCAGCAGATCAGGTAAGTCTGCCCTACAAATACTTAACATTTCAGGAGCAAAAAACAAGTGTATACTGTTTCAAAGTGGTTGCATCGAGTCCTCTCGGAAATCTTGTGGGAAATCTCAAACTACTATTAATGTTTGGATAATCTGATTTCTGATACCACACAAATATTTTGAATTTCTTTTCCATGTGAATCTTGGAATTTAGCTGATGGTGAGTGGAGCTTTCATTAAACCAAATTTTGTACCAGTATCTCTTAGCTGTGTAGCCCAGCCCAATAAACAGAAGTTGCATTACGCATCGGCTTTCATTTGTACCAAACCATGAAAATATCACATACAAAATCTGAGACCCCGGATTGTGATTTTGGACGAAAAATATAGACAAAGCTTCAGCTATTACTGGGGTCTTTAAGTTCTGCTACACAAGTGCAAACATTTCGGATATTGACTCTTGCATATCATTTTCTAAATATATACTAGCTCATTTTGTCATGCCCTGAGATCGGAGCGCATGACACCAGCGATAAATCCAAATATGAAATTCGAATACAACAAGCATCGTGTATAGATGTATGATAAAATAAGTCTATTTATTCTATAACAATAATTGTCTTTACAAACGAAAAATGTATCGAACAAATTATTCGTAAACGTTAGATCTAAACAGAGATAACGAAAGCGTAACGAAATAAAATCTTGAAATCTCCTCGGTAGATCACTAGCCCCAAAATTGGTATTGTTTTTCGTCTTCAACCTATTCTCCGTTATTATTTGGGGAAGGACGGTAAGGGGTGAGTATTAGGGGAAATACTCAGCAAACAGGGGCCAGTTGAAAATGATAAAACATACATATAAAGCTTTTCAAATAACTATTTATCAAATACTTATCAAATACATAGTAAATCGGTACACTTACTCATAATTGCTCACACTAGAGTCTTATCACTTAAACACATATCACATAATCGTTTTTTGGATCAAGATATGGCTCCCGTGTGTATAACACATTGCTATTAAGGATCAAGGTGGCTTCCATGCATGTGACAAACCAAAAAAATAATGTTTTATTGAGACGACTTCTTCAATAATATTTTTAAAAAAATATCATAAGCGCTATCTTAAATGGCGCCTTCAATAAATTTTTTTCCCAGAACTGAAGTCGCCACCTGAAGTGGTGTTTTATGTTAGCTTAAAAACATTTTAAAATATCGATTATTTTGTTAAATTAATAAGTTTTTTCGAATATTTGAATAAAAAAACCAGGAAAACATGGTATTAGAGGGTGGTTAATAAACCCGTCAAACTCCATGGTTTTAAAAAACTTATTTTGTACAGTATATATGATTGTGTGGGGTTTTTTAATAATTTAACTTAAAAAATATATTTATTTAACATAATAACCTAATTTTTTATTTATTTATCAAAATGACCGAAGCCGCCGTCTCAGATGGCGACTTCAGTACAAATTTTTTTTTTTAATGAAGTCGCCATCTCAGATGGCGACTTCAATATAATTTTTTATTTTTAATGTGGCGACTTCTATATATATATATTTATATATGTAGAAGTTGCCATATCAAATATTGTCTTCCATATATATGACAACTTTTATGTATGTTAAGTAATTACATCAATTATGGAAGGTTAAATAAAATCTATTTTTACTTTAAGTGTATGTTTATATAATAGGACAAAAAAATTAATTTACGAAGTATTAGATAATATTTTACACTTTCTTATTTTCTTTTTCTTTTTGGGATGCAATTTCAATCTCAGAACACCATTTCCAGTACTTTGCCATATTAATCTACTGAATTCTGTAAGGCACACGTCTATTTCTCTAACTTATCTTTCTTTTGATAATAATATTACACACTATTTTTATTAAAACAATAAATAATTTAGCATATAAAGTTTATAATACTGTATATGTAATTGATTCACATGTAGGCATTATTATGTATATATACGGGATTTTTGTTAAGGATGACAAATCTAGAACTTTTGTTTAAGATGTACAAAAAATAATAACATAAAACGAATGGCTTAGTTCGACTTCTTGATGAGATTGTTGGCTAGATCAATATTGTAACAACCTTGAAGTGCCCGTCGTATTTATATATATTGAATCAATATATATTTCTTAATGAAAAATTATGAACTTAAGACCAAGCTTGCACTTGCCAAAACATGAAAAATTTCGTGACTTCAGCAACAAAATAACAAATTGGATACACTGTGTTTGCTACTAATTATGATACAGACTTAACAAAAATATTATATAAGAAAGTGTAAAATATTATCTAATACTCCGTAAATATTATATAATACTCCGTAAATTAATTTTTTTATGTTCTATTATATAAACATATACTTATAGTAAAAATAGATTTTATTTAGCCTTCCATAATGGAAGACGACATTTGATATGTCAACTTCTATATATATATATATATATATATATATATATATATATATATATATATATATATGAAAGTCGACATCTCAGATGGCGACTTCCACACTAAAAATAAAAATTTTATTGAAGTCGCCATCTGAGATGGCGACTTCAAAAAATATTAATTTTATATTGAAGTCGCTATCTCAGTTGACGACTTCAGTAAAAAAAGATGGCGACTTCGATCATTTTGATAAATAAAAAAAATTTAGGTTATTTTGTTAAATAAATATTTTTTCAGATTAAATTATTAAAAAACCCTGATTGTGTGTGCAAATACCAATATCACCCCTTTCCCAAAATCTTATCTTCGGTCCAGAGTACTTCTTCACACAGCTTCAAAAAGGGATGCTGCCTTCCCGGTAGAGGAGCTCCCCCAGTAATCTCGATGCCATTATTCGCACCAAAATTATCGTTCCAACTGATATTTTTCACCCGATTCTTCACCCTTCCCTACATCTCGCTTCCCCGCTTCATTCATCCCTCTGTAAAGATCTATCATGGCTTTCCTATGTTTGATGCTGAAATTCTTTCTTCACTATTTCTTCTTCCGCCTTGTTCTTCTCTAATTGGATATCATGTTTGAGCCTTTCTGGAGACGACGAAGAATGGAAAAGGGAGAGGCGCAGAGGGAGCAGATGGGGCACTGTTTAAGAAAACCATTTGTGCAGAGAAAATAAATTTTATCCAAAAGGGTTGGGGTAATTAGATCATTTTATCAATTATTTTACATCTATACTGATCAAGTACATCAAATACATTTTCTTTTCATGTCTTACTAATCAGAGAAATCAAACACGATATTTTTATCCATTATTTTATTAATCATCTATTTATCCACTAAATTATCTATCAAAGCGACCAAACACGATATTATCTATCAAAGCGACCAAACACGTCCTTAGTATTATTCAAATATTTTATCCTTTCATTAGTTATATGAACTACGAAAAGTTATTAGTTGGCCTAAATTATTGTTGGAAAAAGCGTAAAGTATGAATTAAAGTTAAAAAAATTATTTTAACATGCTCGATCGATCGAGCACAGTTGCTCGATCGATCTAGCGGACCAGAAATCTGACAGCGTTGCTACAGGAGCTCGATCGATCGAGCCGGGAGCTCGATCGACCAATCCCTGTTTCAGATTTGTGAAATGGTTTGTCCATTCACGTTTGGGGTGCGATTTTTGGCCAAATATTGCCTCCAAATGGTGTCCTTTGGACTTGGTTTTTGGTCTAATATATAAACAAAATACACTCACTTGCATTAGAGACAGATTTTCGAAATCAACATCATATTTTTTAGTGAAATTTGAGAGCATTTGTTGTTCATCAAATTGAGTGCTTTGAACCTTTGTGGTTTGAGGACTTGTGATTTGGAGTGCTTCTATCACAAGTCATAGTCGTTGTATCTTGGGAGACAAATTGCCATAGCAAACCGTTAGCACCATAGCGGGACAATATTGTCTGAAGGACGGAGATTACAATTCTTGCCTCGATATGAAACTTGCTTTGAAGCCATTGTTATTTTTTCCTGAGATACACTTTGAGAGAAATTTTGTACAACAATCTTAAGACAATATTCGAGCAATTCAATGGCTTCTTCGAGTACAACGACTCATGTTCACCATGGTGAAAGGCCTGAAAATTCAATGGGAACGACTTCAAGCGGTCGCAACAAAAGATGTTATTTTACTTGACCACACTAAGTTTGGCAATGTTCTTAACCGATGAGCATCATACGGTTGAAGAAGGAGAGACTGACACCCAAAAGAGGGCGTCACTGGATGCATGAAATCAAAGCGACTTCCTCATTATATAATGTTTATTGTCTTGTGGAAACAGCAAAGGAACTCTGGGCATCGCTGGAAAGTACAAACCCGAGGATGCCAGCATGAAGAAATTCATTGTTGGACAGTTCCTGGATTTCAAGATGGTTGATACCAAGCCTGTGATGGCGCAAGTGCAAGGTCTACAAGTGATCTTGCATGACATTCATGCGGAGGGAATGAGTCTAAGTGATTCATTCCAAGTCGCCGCTATGATTGATAAATTGTCTCCTATGTGGAAGGACTTCAAGAACTATCTGAAACACAAACGAAAGGAGATGAGTCTTGAAGACCTTGTGGTTCGATTACGAATCGAGGAGGACAACAAAGTTTCCGAGAGGAAGGCGGGTAGGTTTCAAATGGAACCACAGGCTAACCTAGTTGAACAAAGAACCGGATCAAAGCGTAAGTTTGACGGTACGGCCTCCAACATTGGCAAGACGAAAAAAGTCCAAAGGAAAATGCCATAAGTGTGGAAAGCCCAATCACATGGCAAATGATTGTCGTGACAAAGACACTCGTGGGAAAGCAAAAGAGCAAGTCAATGTGACCAAACATGATCGGAACTCGGATGACTTGAATGATCTAATGCTAATCGATGTGGTCTTTGAAACGAACTTGGTGGACAATCCTATGGAATGGTTCGTCGATTCTGGTGCAACCCGACATGTGTTCGGACAAGGCCATGTTCTACACTTACACTCCAATAAGTGGGTGCCAACTTTATATGGGAAACTCCACTACATCTCCGGTAATTGGACTGGGGAAGGTGGTTCTAAAGATGACTTCGGGAAAGGAATTGACTTTGATTGATGTCCTACATGTTCCCGACATCTGAAAGAACCTGATATCCAGATCGGCTCTAGTCAAGGTGGGTTTTAGACTAGTTTTAGAATCTGAAAAAATTGTACTCTCCAAAAATGTAGTTTTTGTAGGAAAATGCTATATGGATAAAAGCCTATTCAAAATGAATATAATGACGGTTAAACGTTAATTTGAAAGCAATAAAGTGAATGATTCGACTTATTTGATTGAATCTTGTAATTTATGGCATGATCGTTTAGTTCACGTAAATTATGGTTCACTTAACAAATTAGTGAAGTTAAACTTATTGCCTCAAATGAATGTTAACTTGAAACATAAGTGTGAGACTTGTATCGAGGCCAAGTTAACGAAACCGCCATTCCATTCAATTGAAAGAACCATGACATCTCTTGAATTAATTCATACGAATTTATGTGATCTAAAGTTTGTGGAAACTAGAGGTGGGAAAAAATGCTTCATCACTTTCATTGATGATTGGACAAGATATTGTTATGTCTATTTGCTAAGAAGCAAAGACGAGGCCTTGGTAGTATTCAAACACTAGCAAAAAGATAAAGAATGTTCGAAGCGATAGATGAGGAGAATATGGAGCACCGTTTGAAGAATTTTGCACTGAGTATGGCATTATTCACCAAACCACTGCCCCTATTCACCTCAATCAAATGGTATTGCCGAACGTAAAAATCGTACTCTAAAAAGAGATGATGAATGCTATGTTGATAAGTTCTGGATTACCACAAAACTTGTGGGGGGAAGCAATCCTGTCTTCCAACTACATTCTAAACAAAATACCTCACAAAAGTAATGATGAAACTCCTTATGATTTATGGAAAGGTCACAAGCCTTCCTACAAATACTTGAAAATGTGGGGGGTGTTTGGCTAATGTAGAAGTACCAAAACCAAAGCAAGTGAAAATCGGGCCTAAAACAATAGATTGTGTATTATTGGTTATGCTAACAATAGTAGTGTATATCGATTTTTAGTACATAAATATGAAATAAGTGATGTGCATGAAGGTACAATCATGGAATCAAGAAATGTGGTATTTTTTGAAGAAGTATTTCCTTACAAAACTAACAAGGAAATGAGCCCTAAGAAAAGGATGTATGAAGACGCTAACCGTGACTCTATTGAGGAAGTAGAACCACGACGTAGCAAGAGAACCAAAGTGGTTAAGACTTATGGTCATGACTTCATGACATATATGTTGGACAATGAACCAAGATCGGTTAGTGGCGCCTTATCTAGCCCTGATGCTCCTACGTGGAAAGAGGCTATTAATGGGGAGATAGAATCCATAATGCAAAACCACACGTGGGAATTGGTAGACCTTCCAACTGGAAGTAAACCATTAGAATGCAAATGGATTCTTAAAAGGAAATACAAGAACGATGGTTCAATTGATAAGTACAAGGCGAGACTCGTGGCAAAGGGATATAGACAAAAAGAAGGCATTGATTACTTTGATACATATTCACCAGTCACGAGAATTATGTTCGTTAGAGTGATCATTGTTATCGCTGCTCTAAACAATTTAGAGATACATCAAATGGATGTAAAAACGGCATTCATCAATGGGGAACTTGAGGAGGAAATTTATATGAAACAACCCGAGGGGTTTGTTGTTCTCGGACAAGAGAAAAAGGTGTGTAGACTCGTTAAGTCATTGTATGGGCTTAAGCAAGTGCCAAAACAATGGCATGAAAAATTTGACAAAACTATGTTGTCAAATGGTTTCAAAATTAATGAGCACGACAAATGCGTATATATGAAAAACACGCATAAAGCATATGTAATAGTATGCTTGTATGTTGATGATATGCTCATAGTGGGAAGCAACTTAGAAATCATCAACGGGACAAAGAAAATGTTAATAAAACATTTTGAAATGAAAGACATGGGTGAAGTTGATGTGATACTTGGAATTAAAATCTCCAAGATATCCGAAGGACGAGTATTGTCACAGTCTCATTATGTTGAGAAAATACTCGAGAAATTTCTCGCGAATGATACGTCGTCTGTAAAAACACCCTATGACCCGAATCTACATTTGGGTAAAAACAAAGGAGACCATGTCATGCAGTTAGAATACTCAAGGATAATTGGCAGTCTCATGTATCTCATGAACTGTACACGTCCTGATATTGCATATGCCGTTGGCAAACTAAGTAGATTTACGAGCAATCCAAACAATGACCATTGGAAGGCATTGACGAGGGTACTTAAATATTTAAGATACACAATGAACTATGGGTTGTACTATACAAGATATCCTTCTGTATTGGAAGGATACAGTGATGCAAATTGGATATCGGACACTCAAGACTCCAAGTCGACAAGTGGTTATGTGTTTACCATTGGAGGGGCTGCAGTGTCGTGGAAATCTACCAAACAAACTTGTATTGCTTGATCCAATATGGAATCTGAATTCATAGCTTTGGATAAAGCGGGAGAAGAAGACGAATGGCTTAGAAGTTTCTTGGAAGAAATTCCTTGTTGGAAAAAACATGTGCCTGCAATTAAAATACATTGTGATAGCCAATCTGCTATAGGAAGGGCACATAGTAGCATGTATAATGATAAGTCTAGACATATACGTCTTAGACACAATACTATTAAACAATTGATCTCAAATGGCATTATGTCCATTGACTACGTGAAGTCAAAGGAAAATATTACGGATCCGCTCACGAAGGGCTTGCTTAGAGATCAAGTATATAGTTTATCGAGAGGAATGTGATTAAAACCCTATAGTCAAAATCTTGTGGTGGATACCCAACCTATGCGACTGGAGATCCCAAGATCTAGGTTCAAAAGGGACAACCAAACTACAAGATTGTATAAACACCTTGGAGAATTAATCTCTGACCCATACCTATGATAAGGGGTGTAGCCTGCAAAAAGGGTACGATGATAGACAAAAGGTCTTTAATGATTCCTAAGACATATTAGAATATGTTGGAGTATAGCGAGATACTCTTCTAGGAGATCACCTATGTAAGTGCGAAGTGTGACCGCTTCAAAGAATGAAAAGCACTTATGAAACCAAGCGTGATACATGTCCGAAACGGACACAGCCGTAAGAAACCAATACGGAGGTTAGAATTGTTATGGTGTGGGTTCAATTGTCTTGGTTTACACCAACGACTAAATAGTTCAAGACTATAAGTTCACTATTAAGTCAAGTAAATCCGATTGAATACTACTACGGAAGATTCAAAGCCGCAAGCTATCTCTCCAGATGCCATAATAGTTCGTCAAAGCACTCAATTGCATACATGCATTAATTTAATTCATGTGGGGGATTGTTGGAAAAAGCGTAAAGTATGAATTAAAGTTAAAAAAATTATTTTAACATGCTCGATCGATCGAGCACAGTTGCTCGATCAATCGAGCGGAGCAGAAATCTGTTGCAGCGTTGCTACAGGAGCTCGATCTATCGAGCCGGGATCTCAATCAATCGAGCCTTGTTTCAAATTTGTGAAATGGTTTGTCCATTCACGTTTGACGTGCGATTTTTGGCCAAATATTGCCTCCAAATGGTGTCATTTGGACTTGATTTTTGGTCTACTATATAAACAACATAAACCCACTTGAATTAGAGACAGATTTTCGAAATCAACATCATATTTTTAGTGAAATTTGAAAGCATTTGTTTTTCATCAAATTGAGTGCTTTGAACCTTTGTGGTTTGAGGACATGTGATTTGGAGTGCTCCTATCACAAGTCATAGTTGTTGTATCTTGGGAGACAAATTGTCATAGCAAACCGTTAGCACCATAGCGAGACAATATTGTCTTAAGGACGAATATTACAAATCTCACATCGATATAAAACTTGTTTTGAAGCCATTGTCATTTTTTCTTGAGATACATTTTGAGAGAACTTTTGTACAACGATTATATTTGAAGCTTTTACGGAATTAGCTTTGCTTTTGTTCCAAGCTATATTGAATCCCAAGTGTTAATGTCAAAACACAAAATGTTGTGCCAAAGTAATTTGTTTTTGTTTCCAATTTTACCCCTTGCCAAAACAAACACAAAATATAATCCTATATTTAAGAAATATAATAAGATTATTCATATATTACATGATAAATTAGTTTTTTGAATAAATATTTTGTGTATTAAATTATTTGACCTAAAAATTTAGATATTATATTAAAACTAAAAAAATTTAAATATGATATTTATAAGATATTTTATAATTTATTTTGCAATCATGCTATGATACAATGAATAATTATTATACTCCTTAAAATATTGGTAAATTCACACTAGCTCTTCAAATCTAAAATCTGATGACTTTTTTTAAAAATATTGAAATTAGTCACATTTTTATTAATCCCACATAATTAAAAGATCTCTCATCTTCGAGGTAAAATGCATTTCGTGTTTTTTTAAAATATATATAGGATAAAACTTGATTTTTTTTAGCACTTGGCCCCTTGCTTATATGAAGCTCAGCCCCTGATAGAATCCACCTAAAATGACGAGTTTGGTACCAGGAAATGCTTGTATATACCTAGTTTGAGCCCTACTTATACATCAACTCGATATTAAAACACAATATCTTTAAAATAAAAAATAAATAAACTAGCATATCAATCATTTTTCACCAATCATATTGAATTGGTTCATAAGTATGACTCAATCAGGGTTCATATAAGTATTATCCATCAGTAAATTTTGTGTTGTCTGCTAACAGTTGCAGCCTTACCTTCTGCAAGCAAATTTATATTTTGATCGGAGAATCACAAGAACTGACTACATAACGATTGTTTTTATACACGTACATGGTTTCATTCTATTTCAATGTGAGATCTTTGAATAATGTGGGATCGATATAAATGTGACCAATTTCAATATTTTTAAAAAAGTCATCGGATTTTAAATTTGAAGACCTAGTAGGAATTTACCAATATTTTTGTAAGACAAATACGTTCGTTCTTTTAAATATTTAATCCACAGATATATAATCAATACTATATTACAACAGATGAATGAGTAGAATAATTATTCAGTATATCATAGTATGATCGCAAAAAATACTATAAAAATATTAAAACAAATAAAAAAATTATTTCTTACATAATTATTCTTGTTAATCATAAAATATCTTATAAATATCATATTTTTTTAAAAAATTGTTTTAATATAATATCTAATTTTTTAGATAAATTATTTAATATAAAACAATATTATACTCAAAAAACTATATGTACATGTAATATGTGAATAATCTTATGATATTTCTTAAAGTAAAGGATTACATTTTATGTTTGCTTTGGCAGATGGTAAATTTGGAAAAAAAATAATTGCTTTGGCATAAATATTTTATGTTTTGGCAACACTTGCCATATTAAATATCGAAAAAGGGATTTTTTTATTATTTTGGCTTTATCTTTATTTAATAAATGAAACCTACTATGCCGAATCCACAATGTTCTCTTAATTTTAGAATTATTATACCAAGTATATGTACCTGCCGAAGATAAACTCGCCTAATTACTGCTAAACCATTATTATTCTAAGGTTATTTTAAATGGAATTGATGTACCGGTTGGTACTTCCCCCAACCACCAATATATCCCATATAGGCAGAAAATTATCATAATTCCTCGTGAAACTGAGGCAAGAATTTGTTGGTAATTAGCTTTAGAGCCTGACTAGATTCTAATTATTTCTTTCAAATATGAATAAAATTGATACAAATATCGATTATAATTTACGATGGGAATAGAAAACCAATTAATAGTTGATCTTTTTCCACCTTGCTAAAGAATCAGTGAGTTATATTTACCTAAACCATCTGAAAAAGAAATAATGGGATTTCTCAGGGGAATTGCTGTGGGCAGGAGGAGGACCCATAACCCGTAAAAACGCATCGGCAAGCATTTCTCCAAGCTCAACTTGTGCGGCGCTACTCAGATGCAACTTGTCAGGTTCCATCATCAATCCCTTGGCATCCACACTTGTTACACCTGGAAGTTCGTTCTCTAACTGAGCTTTTCTTATTATATCTATGTATTGTCCCACCCCTGATGCAATCGCCACCTACACCACACAACAATCCAATTAATAAGACAACCATTTTCAAAGTTTGGCCCTCCCAAATTTTATTTGATATAGTTACTCTGTCATATAACAAATAAATGGAGTCAAAAATGAAACTCTGATTCGAATTGAATTCATAATTTTTGAGTTTGTGAGTAAGACTCGAACAGTTCAATAAAACTCGAACCCGAGTTCAAATATAAATCTATATGTAACATTTGGCCTTTTCAATTATAGGTTCCTCCATATGTTCATCATACCTGGATTATTGGCAGACTAGGCGACTGCAAATCAGACCGCACATCCGTAAAAAACTTTTCCAACCTCCTCCTGTACAACATAGCATCTTCTTTAATCGAAGTATCACTCTCACCTTGGTACCAAAGAAACCCCCGAACCTCTCCTCCGCCTTGTGCCGCTGCCTCTGCCCGTCTAATCATTTGGTCGTAAAGTCGGCTTCCACGACTCCACTCGGTTATATTCGTTCCCCCAACTGCACAAGGGACCAAACCTATCTCTCCGATGCTAGAATCCCTCTCCAAGATTGAAGTCGCAAATGCCATTCCAGGCCCTATTCCACAAACCTTGGTCACATCTATATCATAGTGAAGTGGCTCTTTAGCTTCTTCCCATTGTAGACCTGCATCGAGCCGTAGGATCGATGGATTGGGATAGCATTCCTGGGGCACCAATCGGTCCCAGGTGCCATTGATCACGCCTCCTCTACCGGACATGTTGCTTTGTCCAGCTAATAAGAAAATGCTTTTAGATAATGAAGTGTTTTCATGTGATAGACTTTTCGTTGTTACCAAGCTAGAGTAAGATAAAAGTAACGATAAAATAACGGGAAACATTGCTCGTAGTACAATTCCTAGAGGAATTATATTTTCGTGTAGGTCGTATTTAAAGATTGTTTGGAAGGAAAGCAACAAATATTCGACATTATTTTGCAAAAAAGTTGCATCCTCTCTCTCTCTCTCTCTATATGCGATCATTCTATAAATTGGAACGACTTAAATTAGTTTTCATGGCACTTTTTTTCGACCAAAACAAAATGAGTTCATAAAATATTTAAGTCACTTTCGTGGGAAATTAAACATCAGAAAATGAAAATAAAACAATATTTGAGGCTTCCTATCGGTAAAAAAAAAAAGAGAGAGAGAGAATCTAAGTCGGGATCCGGGGAGGTATTAATTAAATAATTTGACACAGAATTTATAAAGATAAGCTACAAAACTTAATATTTATTTAATTTTTTGCGTATCTTTTCTCTTTTTCCTTTCAAAATAAAAATTATCTACTGTTGGAGGCATCTACTAGCAGGAGAATATTCCCTAAATTTGCACTAGACCTTGCAAAATTACAGATTTAATAATTAGATGAGTAATGGGTATGAATGATTGGTCACATGTCAATTGAAGGGTCCCTGTCATGTGTATAAATTAGCGGCATTACACGGACAATGTTATGTTGTAAAGGCAATGTATGGTTTACATTTTCCACATTAATTCTATGTTTTTTTATAGTTTAAATTATCTTTATCCTGGAGTAGTTTATTTTTCAATAGGAGAAATAGGTAGTATAAATTATTGGATGCATAAATATATCAGTGGGGTCCTAGCATAGACTAAATCCTCGCGGATGAAACTTAACCCTTGAAGTTGAATTATGTAACATAGATGCTCGACAGATGAATGTTTTATTGTTAAAAGTGCATAACATCTGATCGTGGAGCTATTAGCAACATATCACCACATGACACAGCTAATAGCTGTGAGAATCCATGGAGAGATAAGGATGGCCGACTCTCACAATCTAATCTCAATCAGTGGAGATAAGTTGAGTGATCTTGCAGATCTAACGACAACAAATTCAAACCAAGATGATAACCATCTCAATCTGCCAGCAAACAAGATAAGCATGTTTGCTCAACAAATCCCAGATTGTGCGGGATTACAGAAGACATATTTTGTGTGATCTGATTTTATCTGATATGCTTTATCTTCCAGATTACATGGGATTGTTTAGTTTTTTGAATTGATGTAATTTTCTTTAAATACTTCATTTGTAAATGTCTAGAGTTCACGTCTGAAAGAAATTAATAGAACAAAAATTCCTTTGAATTCATTTATTTCTTCTTGGTATCAGAGCAAGTGTGAACTTTAGGCAGCAATATATAATCACTTGTTTCTTCATCTTCTCGACAGTTACTTCTCAATTCTTCTTCACTATGACAACACTATCATTAAATGTTGGTAATTTCATCACTCTTCGTCTCACCTCCAATAATTATCCTTTGTGGCGTGAGCAAGCCATGGCTCTTGCAGAGAGTCAAGAATTACTTGGGCATCTTACAAATGATGATCCAGCACCTATCAAATTCACAACCCCTACCCAAAATGGCTCAGACACTACCACTGCTTTCATACCACAACTAACAGATGCTTTCATAACATGGCGAAAGTCTGGTCGTCTTCTTCGAGGGTGGATCATTGGAACACTTTCTGAGGAAACTCTTGGACTCGTCGTTGGACTCGACACAGCTCATGCAGTATGGGAGGCCTTAAAAAATGCATATGCTCAAGAATCACAGGAACGTGAGTTTACATTGCGACAACAACTCACTTACCTTCGCAAGGAGGATCATATCTCAATTACCGAACATCTTACCAAATTAAAAGGTCTCTGTGATAATTTAGCGGCAATTGGTAAACACGTTCCAGATCAAGAAAAGGTGTTTTTCCTTCTTATCAGTCTTGGTCCTCGTTACGAAATTTTCACCACAACCATGTTGAAACCTCCCAGGCCAACATACTCTGAATTGGTCTCACAACTCCAGAACTTTGATCAACGTCATAGCTGGTTTAACAGTCACACAGATACTTCTGCTCCAACCCTCACTCATCAAATGGCAACGTTCACATTCAAAATCTCCTAGCTTTTGTGGACCATCACAAAAATTTACGTCCAATGGTCGTGGCTTTCAAGCACAGCAACAACTGAACTTAAACCAAGGATACAACAACATCTCACCTTCGGCTACTACACAACGTCGTCCCCCACCTCCTGGAAAGCGTCGAATGACACCTGCTGAGAGGGAACAATACCGTGACCATGATTGCCAATATTGTGGGATGAAAGGACATATTGCTAAAATTTGTTGGTGGGTGCCAAAACAACCCATTCAACCAACTGAAATTCCACAAGCTCTTGCGGCACTTACCTTAGACAATACCATTACGGACACAGAATGGACAACAGACACTGGTGCCTCAAATCATATGACAGGTAAGTCAGTTATGTTAACCAATATTCATAGATACCTTGGCACTGATTCTGTTTTAATTGGAGATGGGTCTTCAATACCCATCATTGCAACCGGAGATTCTTATGTAAAACAAAAGGATACTATCTTACCTCTCAAAGATGTTTTGTTGGTTCCAAACTTAAAAAAGAACTTATTATCTGTAAGCCAGATCACGACACAATTTCCTGTTAACTGTGAATTTTCTGATGTTGATTTTTGTGTTAAGGAACGGGCAACCGGACAAACAATGATAACAGGGAAACGCAAGGGTGATCTTTATGTTCTATCCACATCTCCAGAATTATATTTCTCTCATCGTTTCAGATCAGGCACTACTGAAGTTTGGCATCAACGTCTAGGACATCCTCAATCTTCAGTCTTATGTCGTCTCAAAAATAAAGGACTCATTGATGTCATAGGGACAACAAAATCTCAAAATCTTTGTGATAGTTGTCAACTAGGAAAACTCAGCCGGTTACCTTTTTCTCATTCAGAACATTCGAGTACTAGTATTTTTGAAAAAATACATTGTGATTTGTGGGGACCTGCTCCTGTTTTATCTATTGGAAAATTCAAATATTATGCGTGTTTGGTTGATGATTTCTCCAAATATACTTGGATTATTCCTTTACGTAACAAATCTGATTTTTTTGATGCATATATAGCTTTTGAGAAATATGTTACTCGACAGTTTAATATGCAGATCAAAATCTTTCATTCAGACGGAGGAGGTGAGTTCATCAACTCTAAGTTGTCTACTCATTTTCTCTCTACAGGTATTGTTCATCATGTATCCTCTCCATATACTCCTGAACAAAACGGTGTGGTTGAGCGACGTCATAGGACTATAAGAGAATTAGGGATGACTATGTTATTTCACTGTGGTGCACCTTTGTTTTTATGGACAGAAGCTTTTACTACCGCTGTTTATCTCATGAATCGCTTACCATCATCTGCTCTTAATTTTCAAACACCTTATTTTAAACTTCATGACACATATCCTAATTATTCTTCTCTTCGAGTTTTTGGTTCAAAATGTTTTCCATATACTTGGGACACTCGACAGAACAAATTTGAACCCAAAACGTTACTATGTGTCTTTGTAGGATATAGTGAAAAACACAAGGCTTACAAATGTTTTCATCCTCCAAGCAGAAAATTCTATATATCTCGTCATGTTGTATTTGATGAACTCATTTTTCCATATAAACCAACTATTACACCTTGCATAGCAGCAAATAAGTCACATACGATGAGCATTTTCGACTCCTAGTTACCAGTTAATAACATTTCTTCTTCCGCAGGCATAAATCCAGAGTCATTCTTACCTCCATGTGTGAGTCCACTAGTGCCCATTGCTGTTCAACATTCTGAACCAACTCTTGACAGTTCACATTCTCATGAATCTCCATCTACTCGAGAATCTCCTACGCATGAACAACTCTTAGAGACATTTGAGTCCTCAAATATTACTGCTTCTTCCATACCTTCAATCTCCCAGGACTCTCATTTACCCACCACCCAACATTTCACTTCTGAACTACCAGAGCTTGATACACCTGCATCACCCAACCCAAATCCTGCTTCTGCAGTACCTCTGAATCACTCAATGGTCACTCGGTCTAAGTTAGGAGTGGTTAAACCAAATCCTAAGTATGCCTTAAACATAATCACATCTTTTCATATACCTCGTGAGCCTCACACTGTCAAAAATGCCTTAGCACATCCTGGTTGGAAAGCTTCTATGCAGGAGGAGTTAGCTGCACTGCATGCAAATGATACTTGGACGCTTGTTCCACGAACCACAAATTTACATGTCATTGGTTCCAAATGGGTGTTTAAATCCAAACTTAATCCCAACGGCTCTCTAGATCGTCTCAAAGCACGCTTGGTCGCAAAAGGATATCATCAAATAGATGGGGTGGACTACACAGAAACATTTTCCCCTGTGATCAAACCAGGGACGATACGAATAATTATCACTATAGCCCTTGCTCGGAAATGGTCAATTCGTCAACTTGATGTTAAGAATGCATTCTTGCATGGCTTAATTTCTGAAGATATTTACATGCAACAACCACCAGGGATGAAAGATTCTCAACATCCGACATATGTTTGCAAACTACACAAAGCACTTTATGGCTTAAAACAAGCACCACGTGCTTGGTTTGATAGATTTAGTGCATTTCTTCTTAAATATGGTTTCTTTTGTAGTTTAGCTGATCCCTCCTTATTTGTTTATCATTCTGATTATGGTTCCTTATTTCTACTTCTTTATGTAGATGACATACTTCTCACTGGGTCCACTCAAACACTTGTTTCTGATTTTATTCAATTATTGGCCACTGAATTCGCAATGAAAGACTTGGGACCTATTCATCACTTCCTTGGCATGGAAGTTAAACATACAACAGATGGTCTGCATTTCTCTCAGTCACATTATGCGCTGACAATATTTGAACGCACCACTATGGTTGATTGTAAGCCAATGAGCACACCTCTTGAAGCTAAAACAAAGATGTCTTCCAACGATACTCTTCTCGAAGACCCAACTTACTATCGTGGAATTGTGGGAGCTCTACAATACCTTACACTAACTCGTCCTGATATGTCTTACAGTGTTAATTATGTATCTCAATTCATGCATAGTCCCACAATCGCACACTTAAAAATGGTTCGACGTATTTTACGATATGTCAAAGGCACAATCAATTTAGCATTATATTTTTCATCACATACATCACTTGATCTTTTTGCCTTTTCAGATGCTGATTGGGCAGGGTGCGCTACAACAAGACGCTCAACTACTGGCTATTGCACGTTTCTTGGACGAAATCTTATTTCTTGGTGTGCAAAAAAACAACATACAATCTCCCGATCAAGCACCGAAGCAGAATAACGTGCCATGGCTAACACAGCAGCTGAACTCACATGGATGTCCTTCATTCTCAAGGATCTTCGCGTCACAATGTCCTCACCTCCAATACTTTATTGTGACAACCTTAGTGCTCTCTATATGACTATCAATCCTGTATTCCATGCTAGGAGCAAACATATTGAGTTGGATTATCATTTTGTACGTGAACGCGTTGCACGTGGACTACTTGTCACTCAACATATTTCCTCTGATATTCAAGTTGCTGATATCTTCACAAAACCAACGCCCAAAGCCGCACTTCATTTTTTTCGAGACAAACTTTGTCTCCAGCCCCGACAAAGTTTGAGGGAGGATATTAGCAACATATCACCACATGACACAGCTAATAGCTGTGAGAATCCATGGAGAGATAAGGATGGCCGAGGAGATAAGGATGGCCGACTCTCACAATCTAATCTCAATCAGTGGAGATAAGTTGAGTGATCTTGCAGATCTAACGACAACAAATTCAAACCAAGATGATAACCATCTCAATCTGCCAGCAAACAAGATAGGCATGTTTGCTCAACAAATCCCAGATTGTGAGGGATTACAGAAGACATATTTTGTGTGATCTGATTTTATCTGATATGCTTTATCTTCCAGATTACATGGGATTGTTTAGTTTTTTGAATTGATGTAATTTTCTTTAAATACTTCATTTGTAAATGTCTAGAGTTCACGTCTGAAAGAAATTAATAGAACAAAAATTCCTTTGAATTCATTTATTTCTTCTGGAGCAACAACTACATAAACAAGGAGATTTTTCAGGAAGTTCTAGCACTTTGAATCCAAGTTGGTCGAGTTTATGGAAGTTGAAGGTTCAAGAGAAGATCAAAATCTTTCTTTGGCAGAGGCGTGTAGTAATATTCTTCCTACATCAGATAATCTTGCGACTCGTAAGCTATGCGTGGAGATTTGTTGTTGTTTCCGTGGAAAGGGTAGGAAGACAGTATCTCATTGTTTGATCACATGTCCTATTACCTGACAAACTTGGGCATTGCTTTTTATACCTACTGTGGTCATAGGGGCTAATTTCACCTAATATTGAAAATTGGTTTCTGTTAGCTTTGTCAAAAGGAGGAGCAACGACTCTTTGGGATTGTTGGTGGTGGTTATGGCACAACCGGAATCAATCAAAGCATGGAAACTGGCAACCCCGAAGGAGGTAATGAAATCTGTTCGCCATTATTTACGCAGATCTCAACTAGCATCGGGGGAGGAAGGTGATAAGAGTTTACTTAGCTTTCACATGTTATCAAATAGCGCCTATAAGCGGTGGACAGTTATCATTTCGATGGTGCCATTTTTCAAGATAATCAGACTGTGGGTTTAGGTGTTTTAGCGCGAGATGAATATGGACAATGTAATTCATGGTTGTAGCTCACGATTCTAGGATGTATAAATGTTTGTTCAGTGGTTGCTCTTGCTGCGAAATGGGCAGTGAAACTTGCTGACAACCTAGGGTGGAATGAAGTAGTTCTTGTAGGGGATAATGTCGAAGTCATTGAAGCTGTGAAGTGCAAGTCTGGGAGTATGGAGCGAGTATTGAAATAATTGAATATATCAGAAGAATAATTAGTCGACGAACTCTTTAATGGACCCCAAGTATGGACCGAGTAAGCAGCATTCTTGAAGCATGGACAATTTCTAGTAATTTAATTTGAGCATTTGAAAGATGAATTCGTTTCCCCAAGCATCCTTACAAAAAATGGGAAGTTTGTAAAAAAATGAGGTTGAAGAACTTATCCTAGTTATCTTCATTCTTAGCAGTAGGGGCTATGCCCTCGGATGTCTGGTAATTCCAGAGGAAAACGTACTCTGGTTGGTCTGGAGAAGCCTGCATTGCAACATAGGAAGTCCACATGAGAATATGTGTACAAGCGTGTAATGATATGTAACCATTTTTTCAAAAGGATCATTTGCAACTAAATACCATTTTTCCTATCATACCCGATTATAACTACTCGAACCCGATAAAACCTGATCCATTCCCACCCTTACACGTGATGTGAGGGCCCGATCCTAATGTGGTGTTTAATTATCACCCAGTGATTAATTTGCGTAAACAGCGTTCAAATGTCTTGACAAATGGCCCATACAAGTTTTTCGCTTTTCTATGATACATATATAATGATACTGAAAATATGTAATTTTAGTTTTCCAATTCATTATGTTACTCATCACATGGCATTAAATATATAACCAACCAATAATAGAATACTTAAAATACAGATACTCGGGGCATACCCCGGTAATTTAAAATGTAATTAAAAAGTACTCTAACTACTGGGACTCAGACTCAACATACCAAAGCTCAACTCAGGTATTATAAGATGCTTCCTCACGAGCATCCAACATCTGTCTACCTGTAATACATGTCATGCCCGAACAACAAAAGACATGATAACCCCCACTACGGGGGTCAGAACCCAGTACGAGAAATAAATAGATCACTCAAGAATGACAAAGTATCATGCAATGCATACTATGTATGGATACAATGTATGAATGAGTACAAAGAATCGAATCTCAAGATACCAACATCGGAGTCCAAAGGAAGGTATCATCAATCAATATCAGCTCGAGCAGAGGGTGATAACACACACACTTTGCGCTAGGAGAATCATCATGTGTTGTGCTCGTCATCGCTCGTGTCTAGGTCATGTAGCAACGTGCGTGACTACAGTTGCTACCTAAACTGCCTATCATCGTCGTGCCTGTCGTCCCCGACACTCAGGGTAAATCAACTCAGTCATCATCAATGATATCAAAGAAGTGAATAGATCAATATAATATGCCCATGAATCATCTATGCATCATATGACATATGCAACTCAATATGTCATGCAATCTCATGTGAAAGTCAATACATATCATGTAATTCACATATCATGTAGTACAATGTATCTCAACATGTCATATAGTCACATAAGAATCACATAGTGACAATTAAATCATATAAATCAATTAATTATATGTAAAAGCATACAATAGCATCATTACACGTCTTTCCTAGACGTCATGATAAAACTTATTTCTACGTACCTCAGACCAAAGCTAATCGACCGAGAACTTCTCGAGTCAACCCCCGAAATCTATTAACCTGGTCATGTAAATTTCAAAAGGACACTAAGTGTTCAAATAGCGCGTTGAACCAAATCTAACTTATAAATATGACCCTTATCGATTTTCTTAAATTTTCAGCTGACCCATTTTCATAGAAAAATCACTATAATTTCATACGACATCAAAACGACTCGATTCTAGTTCAGAAACTCAAAATACAACATTTCATCTATTATATGTCAAGTTGATTCGTCCATTTGAAAAGCGTTTGAACACTAAACATGTAGCATTTAAAAACTTATTTTTCAGCTTGAGCAGTGTTAGTAAAAATACTATAACTTTTTCGTTTCAAATCGGAATTGAGTGATTCCAGTGGAAAATTACAGCCAACTTGAAATACTACAATTCCTATTTCTAGACATTTTTCGGAATACCTAGCCACAAATGCTCAAGAATTCGAAGAACACACTGTATGTGTATTTTCGCCCACATGCAGGGCTCAGAATGAGCACTAATAGTATAAAATTAATAACTTCTTCAAACTAAGTCCAAATTAAGTTCTCTTTTTGTTTTTCAAATCGAAAAGAATTCAAAGATCTACAACTTTTGTTTGAAGACCAACATCAAATTCAAAGCACAATTTACCCAGAAACTCAAAAAACAATCTGCATGCAACATGCATGAACATGCAGAGTTAAAAATGAACACTTAAAGTAAAATCGACAAAACTTTACTTCGGAGATTCAAATCGCATGCTTCTTTTTTTTTAAAACTGCATAAAATTAAAAGATCTACATCTTTAATCTTTTGCTCAAAGTCAAATTCGGACTCTAAGTGAACCGAAAATTCGAAACTATCTACTGCATGAAACATAAAATCTACAGATTCATTTTGACAACAAGTTTTCTTGCAAAACTCATGATTTTCGACCCCTACAACTAAATCCAAGTGAAGAATTCATGAAAGGAGGTTTATACCTTTGAAGACCTTGAAGCTAACTCCACCAAAGTTCAATCCAAGCCTCTAATCCCAAAATTCCTTGAGGTTTCTAGATTCCCACCTCAAAGCCTCTTCAAAATTGTATTAGCATGTAGGATTTGGACCAAGTTTTCTTATGGAATTTGAGTTGTGTTTTTCGAAAATGTTGAGAGAAATGGGTGAGGAGGATGAAGAAACAAAATAAATAAACATTGCTAGCTTCAGTAAGATGGGGTGACAACCCCAATGCCACCAACCAATTTGATTTTTTTTATTTTTTTAATAGATAAGTACTCCATGTGTCCCATTAGATATTTAAGTGCTTCTTGCATGGCCAAGTGCCATGTAAAATGTATGTATGATGATGTCTTTTATCTCAATTAAACAAAATGATCTTGTGACCCGGAACACCTTAATTCAAAATCTCAACTTTTAATCACTTGGGTTTGCTAACTCGTGATTAATCATAATTAATTAGCAACGGGGTTTACACGTGACATGAATGTTAGTTAAGGAGGGGATTTAGTATCCAAGGAATCTTGAATCATTCAATTATTGATTTAATTGTTTTGCTAGCACTAAATGTGTAAGCGCATTATTTTAGTTTTGCATTCCACATTAATCTTGGCATGATCGATTCACATTTTTTATTCTACATGGTATATTATTTTATTTTATTGTTTAAGTTTATAAATTAATAGGATACATTTATTAATAAATATAATATATTTTCGGTCGACATAGGGATTGTGCCTTTGAAATCATGTAATCCGTTATAGGGGTAAGGTAAGGTGGAATCCAGTTGGATAAGACATCCAATCAGACATTTCACAAATTACTAAATTATAAATTTTTATTGTTCCAAAAATTAAAATAAAATTCTTTACCACCTCACGAATTAGTTATATTGGTACATTTTTATTCGATCAATAAATATCTTTCGAACTTTAGAAATCCATTTCCAAAAAAATATATAATTCATCCCATTTAATACAAGATTTGAAAATTTTAGTATAATAATTAAGTTATAAAGTATTGTCGACTCATCTAAAAGCTCGTGCTTGTAGAGAGATTGGACAATTTATTATTTATTCTCTAACATTTTCTCTCACTTGTGGGCGATTTGTTCCTTTTTTTTGGGAGGCCCATCAAGTGAATATTTAATATTGGTGGAGTTGTTTGCGGGTTTTAAACTCAGGACCTTGATATTAGTCAGAGACCCTAATACCATAAAGAATTACCATCTCATTCAAAAGCTCGAGCTTGTTAGATGATTTATTTGTTTGAAGCGAACAGAAAAAGCATATAATATTTGGGGTAACTGAAGGGAGACGGAGAAGTGGGAGGAGGGGAATTGCAAATTGCAGGGATAGAAGGTTCGAAATATTACTTTTGAGTTTTGACTTCATAGAGAGGGATGGATTTTTGAGTTTGAAAAATGACTTGGACATTTGAACTTTACACGCCTGAATGCTATGGCATTGGTCAAATACGGGAGGCTTATTTAATTCACTGAAATTAGACGTATATTTACTCATTAATTAAAACAAAATATGAGTTTTTATTTTTAAATATTAAGTTTTATGTTCTCAAATTAGACTTTTTCATGCTTATCACTTCTATATATATATAGTAAGACACAATACAGTCGTTTGGGAATTGGAATTATAAAAGTACATTTTCAAAATTACTCTCATTTTCAAATTTACATGAAATATATGAATGGTAAATTTAAAATGTATTTCCTGTACTTTCATTTGAACCTATGAGTTTACATTAGCAAGAAAAATAAACAATTAACTGTTCTTTTTTTAACAAAATGGACTGTATGTTCCAACTAGTTAGCTTTGCACCGCGCAAAAGCGCGGTGCCAGTGATTAAGATATTTGACCTTTCGTCCTATAGTCTCATTTTTTTTCACCTGATTTGTTTGCTCCAAGGATTATGGTATAAAGTTACTGTAAGCACCATATTAGATGATCAGACAATAAGTATCCTTGTAGAAAGATTCGCATGCATAAAACTGACAAAGAAAAACAAGAAACTTTATAAAATTTTGATCATACAGAAGAAAAAAAGCAAGCCAGTTTTTTAGTTTCATCAAGCAGGTAATCAGAGCCGATGTGAATTGAGATTGAGGAGTGAATCCATGAACTTACTTGTACAAGTGTATAACGCTCTTCTCTACTGACAAATTTCTCCAGAAATATCTGCAACATAAAAAAATATGAAAGAAGGTTAAGCCCGCACACAATTTGAGAATGACTGAATGATCGAGAATTTCTATTTATTATTCAAGTATTGTTTCTAAAATCAGTGCCCAGTCCAAAAAAAATAATAACAAAGAACAACGAGAGTTTTTTGTGAATTAGAGCAAACGCACAATGAGGATCGATGAATAAGCTCACCGCATGACCAAATTGCACTTCTATCTTGAAGAGCCTAGCACAAGTTTCACCAACTCATGCAACCACATGCTTGCTTATTTCCCCTGTTTACGTGCCTCAACCAAGGAAATTTATCACGGTAAAACAAAACTAAGAAAATGTAGTACAAGATATGAAATATATTTAATTAGATAGAGGAAACTCAAACTATATGCATTCTCATGTGACAAAACAAAACTAAAATAACTAATAAATTAAATCCATACCTAAAGTTTTCAAACCATGCACGTAAAATATATAAGAAATATTGTATAAATTACTTGTTATATCTAATATTTCAAATATAATTTTTATTCTAAAATATATATATGTTTTTTACATACAAAATTCATAAAACTATTGTTTAAGAACTATGAGAAATATCTAAAATAAGAATTGATCAATATCTAAGAATTTACATGCCTTGAAGATAACAAAATAAGAATTGATCATTATCGTTTATTGGTGATTCATTTTCAATCTGCCCATGGAAAAAATTTCCTAATACCATTTGAGTAAGCTATTGATCCTTTTCAATCTGCCATTTTAATAGTGTCTCCTCGAGCAAACTCAATCGTTCATATACAAAAATCTTGTAGTTTATAATACCATTTTAATAAGCTATTGATCATATTTGTGGTTTCATTCACAGTAGCCTTGTCACACTTCGTTCCCAAGTGAATTTCCATTTCAATTAAACTTGATGGGCTTGTAATAAGCCATACAGTATGACCATTTTACAATTTTACAACTTCGAGAATACGAGTGATGCACTCAACAACTATCCATCAACCAAGCATTATTAATTAATTAATATGTTAAGTTGAATACCTCTGTTGGAAGAAATGCCTTCACAAGCTCTATTGGAGAAGATATTATATATGCCAATTTATAATGGCGGCCATCTCACCAAATCATGACATGAATCGGCAGCTTAAGGGTCTAAATAAAAAGGCACAAACCTTTGATGGTTTTTCCATTGAGGAATCCACCTTTACCAGGGATGGCCGTAAAAAGCTTAATATCGAAAATAAACACATACAAATGGAAACCTAGGATTTATCGCTCTAATGATTATAAGTTCAGAAAACTGGGAAACTTGTCTCATAGCAAATGCAATAGAACTAAGTACTTACCCATGCACAAAATTAGTTGTTCCATCCAAATGATCAACAATCCAAGTAGGTTCATCGGCCAATTCCGTGGCACCATATGCAGCTGTGGCTTCTTCCCCAACAAACTTAGGTAAAAAATGATCAAGAACATGTATTAAACCAAGCAACAGAAAAACGTTAGTCTTAAAAAACCTAACAGGGAAAAAAAGAAAGCCAAATAAAGAGATAACTCTATGTTCTCAGTTATCAAAATTCACCTACCTAAAGAAACAAATGGGTCATTGCTATATCTCAAAAACAAAAAAAAATTAGAAGCAAAATACAAGATTTATTGCTCCAATTTTTTTCTCTCTTGCTTGTTTACCAATTTCTGCAATCTTCAAAAACGGGAAATAACTCATTTCTGGCGGATTTGGTGGCTTCTTCACCAATCCTTCAACGCCTCGCCTGGAGACTCAGCCGGTTTCAGGCCCCGACCTCCTACAGGACCATCGTTAAATAAAATTCGTGGGGGTGCGGCTACATCGGGCAGCACCTCCATTCACTTGTAGCATCACTCTGCCCTTCGCGTGGAGCAGATCGACCGCAACAGCGTTTCGTCAGGCGTGGACAAAAGAAAGAGAGCGGCGTGGGGCAGAATGAACGAGAGAGAAGAAAATAACCCTAAGAAAATGAGGAGGCTGAGAGTGAAGGAGCGGGGGAGAAATAAAAAACCGCAAAATAAAATAAAGTTACTGTTCATTACTTTTGAAAAACAGACTCACAATACTGTTTAAGCCCTTCACCACTTATTATATTGGTAAATTACTAATTCTTGCACATAACGGTCAATACCGAATTAACCAATTTATTTAAATAAATCACAATTAACTGAAAATTTAACATGGTTTATATGCATATATGAGGCAGGCAAGTTACCAATTCATATAAATCTCTTCCAGTAAGTATGGAAATCGAGTGGCAATTAATCAATAGGAATACTGCCAACTTGTTGGATAAAAGAAAGACTTACAAAACCTTGTTGAACATTAAATTTATTCCCAAATCCAAACGTTGATTTTCTACTTTACAACACAATGACTTTATTTCACGCCAAACTATCTAATTATTATTATGATATAACAAAGATCGAGTCCAAGAATTGAAGGCACGGTCGGCTAGGCATTTTGATATGAAGGATTTGGGACCGACAACAAGATTCTAGGAATGCAAGTTCACTGAAACAGAAGTAACAGAAAGATTTGGATTTCTCATAAAAATTATTTAAAGAAAATATTTCAACTCTTCAACATGTAAGATTGTAAGCCAATTTTCGACCCCTCTTCCTGTTAACTTCGAGTTATCATCTGAGATGTGTCCTAGCAGTGAATCAGAGAGGATTGAGATGTCTAGAGTACAATATGCACCAGCAGTTGGAAGTTTAATGTTCATTATGATTTGTACACGACAAGACATTGCACAAACAGTGGGAGTTATCAATCGATACATGGTGAATCCTGGATGAGAGCATTGTAGTACGGTTAAGAGGGTCCGTAGATACATTAAGGCTACCTCGAGTGCTGCATTATGTTATGGATGATCGGATTTTATACTCACGGCTATGTGGATTCATATTATGCAGGTGATCCAAATAAAAGAAAATCTACTAATTGTTATGTTTTTACACTTGCAGGATGAGCAGTAAGCTGGGTTTTCAAACTGCTAACGGTTGTGGCATTATCTACAATGGAGGCGGAATATATGGCACCTACTCAGGCTTTCAATGAGACGATATGGATTCAAAGGTTATTGAAGGAGATTGAACATAAACAAGATAAAGTTCCGTTGTTTTGTGATAGTCAGATTACCTTGCACATTGCCCCCCTTGCCTGTGAGTAAGGCCACCCTTGACCATGGTTATGACAATATTAAAAAGATGTGTGAAGATACATTTGATTCTTAATTAAATCTCAAAATTGAAGAAATATCAAAGTAGGGGAAAGAGTGAAAAGTCAAATTGGTACAATTTGATAAAAAGAAAAACGTTGAATTGATAGCCGATGAAGTGGCGAAGCAAAATAAACAAAGCTTTCTTTCGTTCGCACAAGGTTTTTTTCACTATGAATAAATGCATCGATCCTTCATTTTCTTCATCCCAAAAATTGAGTTCGCTCTCATTTTTACTCATTATTTGGTGTTGTATTCTATAATAGTTTGATAAATATTTTCTCATATATTTTGAGAGTGTTAGTATCTTTGAAAAATAGCGAGATGTTGTAAACTACAAATATTATAGTGGAATTTTTTCATTTTACCAATTATATTTAATCTAATAATTTTTAGGGGTTTTTCACTTAAATTGTGGTGTCCATTTTCTCGTTCATTTTTAGTATTTCTATCTCATGTTGCCATACTTGGGCCAACAACTGAAATTCATTAGACAGTCATAAACTATAAATATAGCAACGACAATTCAAACAAAAATCAATGGTTCCCTCTCCAATGTTAATAATATTATCTTATACTCATATAGTATGGGTATTTTTTAATTCAAACAATATAGTTAGGATTTGACTCTTTAGGATTTGATAAAGAAGATTCAAGTTTGAGTCTTATAAATATCATTAAAAATCTCCCATTTCATGATTAAAAAACTATATATATAGTAAGGACTTTGAAAACACACAATATGTTTGTACTATTTAGATTAAAGATATATATATATAAGAATTATTTATGCTGTCCATTCAAGGGCTGGTGCCTTGAGGACGTTTTAGTAAATTTGATTTACTTCCTAATGACAACATCAAACACATGGGCTCCTAAAGAATCACATTATTTAATTGCCTTATCTTAGACCGGCAGACACTTTTTTTTTATTATTTTCTATTTTTGTTTTTTTATGGAAAAAATAGTTTGTCAGTAAGTCTCCATGGCAGGAATAATGTGGATAGAGGGGTAAGGAACATCACAATGGATCGTGTCGTGTCGTGTCGTGTCGTACTAATGTTCTCGTATTTATGTCCATGAGTATAGTCGGAACATATTTTATTGTAATGAATTAATTAAAATAAATTTATTTTATTTTCCTAATACCAATTTTTTGACAAACAAATCAAGATATTTTGAACAAGAATTTTGACATATTATTTTTGAATAAATATTGTTAAATAATTTTTTAAATAAAAAATACCAAAACTTTGAAATCTAAAATATTTTAAGTATTTTTAAAATTTATTTGCCACATTTTTATCTCACAACTCTGGTCATTAATCTTATCTCAATGTAACTTAAAAGTGGAAAACAAAGGTGTATGACAGAAAAAATGTTACAAAATGGATGAGAAATAAATACTAAAAATTGGAGGAGAGAGAAACATGAATCAGGAAAGAGAAATCGAAATCAGGAGAGATAAAATAAAGAATATGAGAGAGAAACAGACAGAAATGTGAGACATAAACAAAAAAATAAATAAATTTTGAGGAGAGAGAAATACGATTACGGATCACGTTTCTCTCTCCTCATTTTAAAAAAAATTAGAGGGGAGAGAGAAACGTGAACATGGATCGCGTTTCTCTCTCCCCATTTTAAAAAAAATATCAGTTAGAATTACGATCTTGGTTCGCGTTTCTCAAAAATACGAACCCGGATCACGAATCACGTTATGAATGTAACATTTTTTTTTTTTACTTTATTTTTTAATTTTTTTAAAATTATTTATTAAATTAGCCAATCAACGGACGCACCATTTTACAAAGAGGTGCCAAATATTAACACCGACTGGTAGACAGACAATCACTTGTGTCAACATGATTGCCACTTAAAATTGTTGTATATCATTCTTTGATTGGATGGTTTGGAAAATTAAATAATTAATTTATTTTGTAGTATCTAAAACAATGGATCAAAAAAATATATTCACATGTATTGTAGGACCTCCAACATAACATATGGTGTGTTGGTTTCATGCATCAGTCTCAGTACTATTTAAATCCTGTACTGATCAAATGACTTGGCTTCCCCATGGAGCTTAAACACATAGTCAAATCTGTTGTACATAAGGTGACAAATTTCACCTTGTTTTCTGTAGATCAGATGAGTTCTTCCCATACCTTATTTTTGTATAATTTCCCATTTATCATACATTGATTTTGAAAGATTAAATACACTGCGATAATTTTCCACAATACAGATTCCAGAATATTCTTATATTCAAAACATATAAATCCTTCGAAATGTTGGTTAAAGTGAACTACAAAAACCCATAGCTTGTCTAAGTCAATGGATCACAGCGAAATAAAAAATTATGTAATTATTTGGAGTCTCATATTTGTTTTAAGATCACATAGCTTTTCTAAGTTAATGTCTATTATTCTATTTTGGAGCATTTCGTTAAATGTTTTAGTTAGTTTAGATATATGTTTTTGTAGTCGGTTGTTTTGTCTTTGATATCCTACTGTTTTTGGTTGTCTGTAACAAGTTTTGGACTGATTTATGTTTCTTTTGAATACTTCTGGTGCTCCTTTTTAGTTTCAATAAATTTATTTACCTATTAAAAAAACAAGAAACCCACTTCCTTAGTCAGATTCTAGCATTATAGGAACGACAATGTTAAGAGTACCTAAGAATTGAGATGAGTTAATTTAGTAAATGTATCTAGATTGAATAGGTCTAGCCGTTTCTAAAATGGCTTTACAAGAAATAAAACGCCAAGAATAATAGAGGCCCCTAACTTTCATAATTATCAGATATGTTTCATGGCGCATACAAGTAGAGACCGACTCTTTTGATGAGATCGAGCAATGATAATTGCCCATGAAATACATATTTTTCCTCATATCTTACGTATATAGTGTGAAAAGGTTATATCATATTAATCCTTGGGTAAATAGAAAAAATCCCCTCGTTTATATCAAATATGCACGAAAACCCCCGTACTAACAAAATATGCAAAAAAAAAACCCTTCTGTTTTTATTAAACTCGGCATAAAATCCCACAGTGCTATAAAAAAACAAAAAAACCCCTTTCATTTTTTTGCAACATTGCACGAAACCCACCTTGTTAAACGAAATAGACAAAAACCCCTTATGTTTTCTTAAACATGACATGAAATCCCTCTGTGTTCTAATAAAAAAAGCAAAAAAGCCATCTTTTTTTTTTTTTTGAAACCTAACACCCCTCGTATTAAACAAATAGGCAAAAAACTCGTCTATTTTCTCAAATCCTACGCAAAACCCCATCGATTTTACAAATAATAGATAATCTCGTTAAACATATATGCAAGCTTTAGGTTGAGACGGACCAAGTAAAATCTGGCACACGTGTGATAGCTATAGATTTACCAAAATTGAAGGCTAGTAGTTTTCACAAATCTTTTTTCAGTATTAATCGTTCAATAAGGAAACGATAGTGATTTATTGTAACATTAATACTAGACTTGTTATAGCTTGACCATAGTATAACAAATGCAATAGGAAAACTCGTCACCTTATAACGTAGGATTTTAAATCTTAATTAATAGGAAAATTGTGGGGGATTACACGGGTGAACCGACGTCTTGATAATTGTTTTTATCGTATCTTTTCATTATCCATCGCTGATTTTTAGTTAATTATTCGGTTTTAGTCAATTATGTTTAATAATCACTCTATAATCGTATGCTAAATATATTTAATCTTATTTGAAGTGGTACTTACTTTCTAGTCCTCGTGGGTTTGACACTCATACTTTTCATCTACTATACTAAAACTTGACACCGTGCACTTGCGGTATAAAATCGTTACACTGGAATTTTCTGTTTAAATAAATCGCTATCAAGCTTTTGACTCCGTTGTCGGGGATTAGTTTAAGTAATATCATACTAGATTAGTTACTGTAATTTAGCCACTTTCTTTTTGTTGTTTTTGGTTTTTTTTCCCCTTTCTACTACTCTACTATTGTCATCTCTTTGGTCAGATTTTTGCAGGTCATTACTCCCTAGTGCATGCTAAGGAGTAAATGACCGACACTCTAGCCTTTTGACCCTGAAACTGAAAGAACTATTCTTAAGAGACTAAGAGAAGTTCGAGCAATGGCTGAAAATAATGAATGATGAGGTGGAAGAGATGAAAGACAGAACGAGAAGGTGCCTAATAGAAGATCACTCATGGATTATGCTCATCCTTCGTTCCATGGATCATTGTCTAGTATTTCTAGACTAAGCGTACATGCGAACAACTTTGAAATCAAGCTTGCAATCATACAAATGATCCAGCACTCGGTGCAGTTTGGGAGATTGGCCACTAATGATCCCAACACTCACATATCAAACTTATTGTAAATCTGCGACACTTTCAAGTATAATGGTGTTACTGACGATGCCATCAGGTTACGATTATTTCCTTTCTCTTTAAATAATAAAGCTAAATCGTGGTTGCATTCATTGCTTACAGGATCAAGGCAATTGTTGAATAATACAAGAATTTGCAAGGATATATATTATTCTAGGATAACATCACATGAACGAGAATGAATGATAATTCCAAGAAAATGGAAAAGAAGTAAAAGTCTGTAGATTTGTTCAACAACTCAAAATAAGTTTTGCAAGATGATAGTCGAAAAATAAATTTTGATATGAAGTAGATCAAGGTCATATCAAATTCAAGCAATCATGGAGTCTCAAAAATCAATAAATAACAATTGAGTTATCAAACTTTGATGAAGAACGATAACCACATTAACCATGAAATAATTGGGTAATTATCAAACAAAAATTTACTATAAAGATCATAAGTACTAGAAATGATTTAATGATTGTTTCGAAAATGCCAAGTGTAGAGTAGCTCTTTTCTTGGCAAGATGTAGTGTGATTTTAATATGGGGAGGTGTACTCCAATATAGATCCACTACTTTGGCTCCTAATGGCAAGACTTTAGTGAGATGATAGGTGGATGGTGTTAATGTGATTGTGAGGCAATTAAGTGGGGTTGATTGAGGGGTATGTGTTGGGGTCATCAATGGGGTAAACATATGGGGTCATCACATTTAGTGTAGGAGCATGATTTAGAGACATATAAGTTGATCATAAATCCTAGCCATTTAGTGTAATGATTTTAGCAAGGAAATGAATGACTAATCAAGATTGAAAAAATGCACTTGAATATGCAAATTGAATGGTCATCACATTTCATAATTTGAGCAAGTAATGAATGTGGTTATTAATGGGCAAAATGAATGAGATCATCACATGCTGGCCATCTAATGTCATAATTTGAGCAAGACATTAATTGTCAATAAATTGGATTGAGTGGGATTGAATGGTGGCAATAATTTGGGTCATACAATGAATGGTTTTTAATTGCTAATGTCATGATTGAGAAAGGCACTTGAATAGGCAAATTTTGGGGTCATCACAAACCCCTACTTCAATGCATACAATACAAAGTATCCACAACCACCGTCGGGATATGCACCCAATCCAAGCATGTAGGAGTTGCTAACTAAGTTCATTACTTCGATGGAGACTAGAATGCAAAATCAAGACGCTTCGATAAAGAACTTGGAAATCAAGTGGGGCAGTTAGCAACCATATTGGTCGGACTAGCACAAGGAACTCTACCTAGCGACACTGAAAAGAATCCTAGGGAGCAAATACATGCCATAACACTTAGGAGTGGAAAGGAACTTGGTGACGAATGGAGACTAAAAAGGTTGAAATTAAGCAAGAGGAGAATGAGCAATCACACAATAAGGGAAGTCTACTAAGACCACTACACCTAGCACACCACAAGAAAAGGTACACATTCCTCCCATTTCCTGCAGCCGTTAATAGGGTAAATGTTGATTCGAACTTTGCCAAATTTTTAGACATGCTTAAGAATTTTCATATAGATATACCATTTATTGATTCGTTACGAGAAATGCAAAATTATACTAAATTCTTAAAGGTAATGTTATCTAAGAAGCAAAAATTGGGAGAGCATGAGACTGTCGTTTTGACCGAGGTTGTAGTGCTACTGTGTAATAGAAGTCAGCCACTAAGTTGAAATATACAGGGAGTTTCTCTATTCATTGCACTATTTGGCCTATTTCTTCTATTAATTAATTATCTGATTTAGGTGCACGTGTTAACCTAATGCCTTTATCTATTTTTAGGCGACTAGGTTGGAAGAGCCGAAACCCACAAGAGTGGTGTTACAAATGGCAGACAAGTCTATCACCTACCTACTAGGAATTGTCGAGGACGTGCCTGTCAAGATAGATCGATTCACTTTCTCTATGGATTTCCTCATGTTGGATATGGAAGAGGATGTGAGCATTCCATTGACTCTGGGGCGCCCGTTCCTAGCCACTGGAAGAGCCATCATTGATGTTGAAGAAGGGAAATTGATCCTCCGTGTAGGAGAGGATCGGGTTACATTTAACATGTTTAAATCTTCAACACACACACACAACAAGCATGATTATTGAAAAGTTAACGTGATTGACACTTTGCTTGTTGATGTGGTGAAAGGTACTGATGAGGTGGAAGCAAAGACCGAGCTAAAGACTGAAGAAAGCGAAAGCCATGACATGAGGAAGCCAAGGAAGGAGAAGAAGCGAAAATATAAAAGGACGTTCATGAAGGAAGAGATAGTCCAATTACATAAAGCGTCACCACCTCGCATTTTCCAAAGCAAGCGAAATGCTTCATGGGTTGGACCATTCACGGTGACTAGTGACTATGCTCATGGAGCAATTAAGGTAAGTGGTCCCATTCTAGGCACTTATGTGGTCAGTAATGAGCGGTTGAGGCACTACAACGTGATTGACACTAATCCACATACTTCGAGCAATTAAAGCGAATTGGTAATGAAGTCCAGCTTGGGACTATAAATCAAGAACTTCTGCTTTCCATTGCTTTCTTTTTGAATTCTTAGTTGTTTTTCATTTTGTTTTTTATCTTTGTTTTTGGTTAATGACTCCATGCATGATGTTAATGCTTTCTAACCATCTTCCCCATTAGCTGACGAGGAGGCGGACGATGATTACTGACAGTCGTTGTCACATGTATTTGCTTGTCTTATTTTCCATACTTATTACATTGAGGACAATGCATAATTTATGTTTGGGGGAGTATGTTATGACTGTTGCATGTTATTACCGTCTCTATGTTGCAAGCTGATTATGGTGGATCTTTTGTCGTTTCTTGAGCACCAACAAAAAGTTTTCTGAAAAATTAGTTCATAATTTGAGAAAAGAATGAATCATAGTAGTGTCTACTATTCCATGATGATATTGATCTCATCTTGCATGTCAACTTGAGTCTTGAAAACTGTTGAACTTGTATGTGAATACCCTGTTTGAGTTACCATGTTAAAAATGAGGAATACTTTGAGCACATTGAGTCATGATCTTGTGAATTGCATGTTGAATTGTGATAATTGTTGTAAACTTGACGATTTATCATGAGCATCTTAGAGTACCCTAGAACCTATTTGATGATGATACTTTGAGGCGAAAGTTTATAGTTATGACTTGACTTGGAAATGATCTAGGCGATCTTTAACACGTTTGAGCTTTTCAAGCTTACCATGATATATTAATCCCTAGTGTCCCACTTTGAGCTTTATTGAAAAAGAATGGTATATGCATTGCATATAATAAGACCCACATTCAACATTTATTGATAAACTCATTATACCTGCCCTATTATGAGCCTAAAATGAAAAATTTATCATCACCCTAAGGGAGTATAATGAATCTCATTTGTTGCACATGAATTGTTTTATCTTGATGAGCTTAGTGAAAAAAATTGACGAATGAGAAAAAGAAAATATGGAAATAAAGAGCATTGAGAAAAATATTATATAAATAAGACTCAAAGTGGCCAACGCTAGAGAAAAAAATAAGAAGAGAAGCTCGATATGTGTTTAAATATGAACGTCACAAAATTATACTATCTTCTTTGAGCTTATCCTAATTTTTCTTTGTAACCGCCACCCTAACATTACAAGCTTATAAAGACATTTTGATCCAAGACTAGGGAGTAACTATCATTAGTGGAGAAGTTGTTTGAAAATATGCCTATGGGGTGCTCAACTATAATCTTGATTTTGAGTTGATTATCATAATTTGATCTTGAAGATGTGTATGAAACTTGAGATTGGCAATAGCACATACGCACGGTCCGAGTTTGCGATATGTTGCTTGATATAGGGTAAAAACACGTCTTGTTAAATTTGTTGATTAATTCTTGTCTGTCTGTAAGTGAGATAGAAGTCTGAGCAAATTAGTAACCACGAATTGATTCATTTTGAATTATCAATGTTGAACTCTAAATTTTGATCTTATTGCTTGCTCGAGTACGATCAAGTCTAATTTTGGGGGAGTTGATAAGTGTCGTTTTTACACGTATTTTGCTATGATTTTGTATTGATTTTCGTTTCCTAGATGATTTTACGCTTTTTGGTATATATTTGTAGATTTCAGGAATCTAGGTGAAAGTTTATAAAAGGGGAGGAAGTGAGCTAAAATGATGAAAAACGACCAAACCGAGTCAACGGAGCACATATTTGGAAGTTTGAAGCCCCGATCGACGAGCATAGCTCGATCAAATGAGCGTGGCAGGAATTTTTGACCAACAAAAGTGAACGTTGCTCGATCGATCGAGAAGACCAGCTCGATCATCGACGAAGACAGGAATTTTGAGAAACGAGAATGAAGAGCTCGCGATCGATCAGCCACTTTGCTCGATCTATCGCCTAACGAATTTTTCAGGAAAAAAAATTCCTTTTTGAGTTTGGTCCAACAATGACACTTACATCCAACCCCTCCACTATGTAAGGGACCTATTACACGAATTTCTGGACTTTTGCACATGATATTTCAGACCTAGGAGCAGCTTCCTTCATCCCTCACCCATCCAAAAACACCACAAGCCATTGAAGATCAAGAGCAACACAAGAGACGGAACGACAGAGCAACACACAGAGTGACGACCTCGTTTATTCTTATTTCTAATCTTGTTTACTTTTTATTATCATATTTTGATGTTTAGATTGTCAAAAAACATATTTGTGCATTGTTATTTGATGACGATTGTTGGCTAGGATTGTTTATCAAGACTAGGGGATCCCGTGCTTGAACCCATGATTTGAATATTAGTTTTTGATTCAGTTTTTACAATCTTTGCGCATAATTTATGTTTTTAATGCTTTTAAAAGATTATCTACATTTTGCATGAATTTGGTAATCGTAATTGACTTGACCATATGAAATTACGATATGACATAGTAAATTAGGCCGTGGGTTTTAGGTTGAGACGGACCAAGTAAAATCTAGCACACGTGTGATAGCTATAGATTTACCAAAATTGAAGGCTAGTAGTTTTCACAAATCATTTTTCAATATTAATCATTCAATAAGGACACGATAGTGATTTATTGTAACATTAATACTAGACTTGCTATAGCTTGACAATAGTATAACAAATGCAATAGGAAAACTCGTCACCTTATAACGTAGGATTTGAATCTTAATTAATAGGAAAATTGTGGGGGATTAAATGAGTGAACCGACATCTTGATAATTGTTTTTATCGTATCTTTTCATTATCCGTCGATTCTTTTGGTTAATTATTATGTTTGTCAATTTAGTTTAATAATCACTCTATAATCTTACGCTAAATATAGTTAATCTAATTGAAAGTTGTACTTACTTTCTAGTTCTCGTGGGTTCTACACTCATACTTTTATCTACTATACTAAAACTTGACACCGTGCACTTGCGATATAAAATCCTACACTGGAATTTTCTGCTTAAATAAATAGTGATCACTTGTCTTCCAATGTGGATTCTAACCTACCCCATCACCCTACAACCTTTTAAACTCGAAAAATCAGACTTTACATTCATTAGATAGTTAGGGTAGATTAATTTAGGCTTAGTTTATAATTTCCTCTTTCAATTTTGTTGAAGAATGCTACGAAGATTGAAGCGAATGTGTGATTGACAACCTCGGCGGAGTGGAGATATGATTAGTTTTCTTTCCCTATCTTTTATTTATCGTTTTTCTTAATTATGAGTATCTAGTTTTAATTCTTGGTTGAGGAAGACAAAACCTTGGATTTATTTATCTTAGGGAGTTTCTTACGCTTTTAATTATTAATTTTTATTGAATATCAATGTTTTCAGATTTTGATGATATGATTTATGTTTGTTTATTGAATTGACAACCTAATAACTTGCATGTAATCTAATGCTAAATTTGATAATTATTTGATTAATCGAATTTACGAAGCAAATAAGATTGATAATTGTTTGTTGTTGGTGTTATTAAATTCTTAGGAAAAATCATTGACTAAATTTATATGAGTCACTTGTGTTTATGTTGTTTAGATTCATCACTCACTAGTTTTGAATGGTGTCATGATTTTAATCTTGATTTCGCATATATAGATTGAATGATTGATGAAAGTTAAATTAGAACGCTTGAACTAATTGACTAGGAATAAGTTGATGGGGGATTAGATTCCAATTGATGAATATTCAAATAAAATTGAATCTTTGGTGAATCGATGAAATAGATGATAATATCCAAGCTATAGTCGACCAATACCAAGCATCATTTTCATTAGTTTAATCTTTGCTTTTTAGTTTAATTAGTATAATTCACTCACAACCCCATTCTTACTTTATTGTTTTGTTTTTTATTTCATTAACACAAAAATCATATCTTCTCGTGGGATCGATCCCTACTCACGCTACTACGTTATTGTTATCAATCTTGAGGATTGAGTGGGGTTAATTTGGGCGTACGCGATAAGCGCAACCAGTTTATTATTGTGAAAACATATTTTATAGTTTTTAAAAAAATATGCATATTTTTTATATGGGCAATTGTTGTTTACACAATATATCCAAAACTTAAAGAAAAAATAATTTGAATTGGCTAATAAGCATGTATACATTAAAAGAAAAATTCATAATGTTATTCATAATCTATTTTAAAATGACACCATCAAAATTATCAACTTTAAAATTCTGAATATTGTTCGTTTTAAAACTAAAAGAATAAATCATTACACTAAAGAATAAAATAATGTAGATATAGAAAAATTGGAGAGCATATTAGACAATCGAGAGTAGTTTGTGCATGATTTACGAAAATATAGTGGGTTTTTCTCCTATTTTGTTCAACAATGGAGGTTCGTGCAAGGTTTAAAAAAAAAAGGATTTTTTTTTTTGCCTTTTTTTATAACACATGGGGATTTTATTCCGAGTTTAAAAAAGAGGATTTTTTGCCTATTTTGTTAACAAAGGGAAGTTTTGTGCATATTTAATATAACACATGGGGAAAACATAGGATTTTTTGCCTATTTTGTTAACACATGGTGGTTTCATGCATATTTACTATAACACAGTGAAGTTTTACGATTTTTACCTGATGTGATCCGTTACGTGTTCAGTAGAATTAAGTGTTTATGAAAAATAAAATGAACACACCAAGATTTTTACGTGGAAAACCCTCAAATTGAGAGAAAAACCACAGGACCTAGTCCAGTATAATTTTCACTATCACACTTTTTTTACAGGACTCTTGGGACACGACTTACAATTGTCAAATGACTCTATAAAAATATCCCAGAAAAAATGTTGAAAATGGCCGAACAGAAGTAAATATGCTCTCCTCAGAGTCTTTTTTTGCATAGAAAAATATATGTGAGTATTTATAGGACTGTTCCCGGTGATTAATTCGAGGAAGATCCGGAACACGGTCTCCTACGATCGTGGCTTAATTGGGGCCAAACGTGTCCGAGAAACCCACGTCCCACTACTGCACGTAAACTTAAAATTGCCTAAGTGGTTGTGCTCGGGGTAGCGAGCTTGTTCGGAATTTTAATTGTTTACTCGTGGGATCGGGATGTTTGGTCCACGTTTAACCCTAAAATTGCCTAAGTGGTTGTGCTGAGGTAGCGAGCTTGTTCGGAATTTTAATTGTTTACTCGTGGGATCGGGATGCTTGGTCCACGTTTAAACTTAAAATTGCCTAAGTGGTTGTGCTCGGGGTAGCGAGCTTCTTCGGAATTTTAATGGTTTACTCGTGGGATCGGGATGTTTGGTCCACGTTTAAACTTAAAACATCATTGTTGTTTTGTATGAAGGAAAGTAGCCAAGCGAATAAAATAAGTTTATTCATATCGAAAGGTAATACAAGAGAAAGTAAAATCCCTATTCTACGGATGAAACATCTCTTCAGGGAGACTTTCTAATGCAGCCCCCACATCGAGGAAATCTTTCGAAGCTCCTTTGGAGGGTAGCCTTGAGCTTCAAATTGGCTGACACATGCTTCAAATCCATGATCAAAAAACTTAGAAGCACGGTCCGCCACCATGTTACCATACTCCGAAGACTTCAAAAATTCAGCCTTCTTGGTGAGCCAGAATTCTTCCATTCGAGCAGCAGTTGAAGATTTCTCTTGAGCAAGTTGCTCAGAGACGGATTGATATTGCTCAGCCATAGATTTGTACTGCTCTGATAAAGTGGTGTTGACACCCTCCAGATCGGCTAATTTTTCCGTTCTTCCACAAGGGTTTTCACCGCTTTATCCCGAGCTGTCACTATGGCCGAATGTCGCTCTTCAAGAAGACTCAAAGACTTCTTCAAATCCTAACTCATGTTTTACAGCTGCTTGATGTGTTTCTGGTTATTGCCATCGGTTGATCGCACTGAGTGGAATCGGGTGAGAATTTTCCCCGCCATCATATGGGCCTGCATCAGAACATTGATAATGAGTATGCTAAAAAAAAGGATGCTTGGAAGATTGTTAATAAAAGTAGTTACCTGGGTGAACGAAGTGGAGAACTCATTCACCAAGTTGCTGAAGGCTAACCCCCCGAGATATTTGCGGTCGGCGGAGTTGGGAGAATGACATAAGATGGATTGGGAGGTTTTAAGATCTGGTTTTTTCAGTAAGGGGATGTTGGGAGAATAAGTCCAAGAGGGCGCATGGTACCTTGAGGGAGGCCGAGAAGCACTCGGACCAGCAGGAGCAGGTTGGGATGAGGCTCTGGGTTCAGAAGGGATGAGGGAAGAAGAAGCCTTCTTAAGGGGAGGGGCTTTTGGAGAAGAACCTGGACCCTAGGGCGTGGCCCTTTTTCGGCGCTGGAGAGTTCGAGTCCCCTCGGGAGAAGCACTCTCATCGGGGGCAGTCATAATCTCAACGGAAGGGGGAGGGCCCGGAGCAGTAACAGCTGCCGAAGTTTGGCATATCTGGTGTTTTTCCTTCAACTTTTCGGCCATCCTAGCTTTCATCATCTTCGTTTCTAAAAAGAGTAGAAGGAATATTAGTCCAAGCATAACAAGCTGAAAGTAAAAACGAATGTGACTGCTTAAAAGCACTCACCGAGGGGAATTTTCAACGATGCACCCTTCGGGCTCAGCTGGAACAAGTACAGCAGTCTGTCGTCAATCAGCTCCATTAAGTTAAAACACTGATCGCCAAGTGTACGACGAACCGACAAATACGGTTCTCCTCAAGGTAATCCTTGATTGACTTGCCCCTCGGGAGATTTTCTCTCCACTCCATGGGGCAATCCCAAGGTTGGAGCGGACGGGCAAAAAAGTAAGAGTTTTTCCAGTTTTTTATAGACGAGGGGTATTTTTTGAGGAAACCAACCCCTGTCCGAGAAGAAAAGTAAAAGAGTTCAATCTCTTTCTTGTTTAATTGAAAAGAAGCAATGAAAGAGTTCAGGAGTAGGGGTAAAACCCAGAAAAGAAAGAACTATGAAAAGCCCGCCAATAACCTATAACTATTGGGGAGCAGTTGACTAAGAGAAACAGAAAAGTATGAGGCTACTTCGATAAAGAAAGGAGGAATAGGAAAGCGGAGGCCTCATCGGAGTTGGTCTATGTAAAAAGGAAAAAACCCCTTAGGGGGCAAGTGGGGACGAGATCCGGAAGGGGGAGCAATAATAGAAGTCCCCTCAGAAATCCCCCATTTGGTTCGAATGTTACTTAAATGTTGAGTCGATTTGACCTTAGATTCAAAGATCTCAAACCAAGGAACGCGGGCTTTCACTAAATCCCGCTCCGTAGCAAGTCTCTGCTCATTTATACGAGCAGCTGACGCAGCAGAAGAGCTTAAAGTCTCTTCGCTATCAGAAGAAGAAGATGGTTGAGGAGAGGGGCTAATAGCGTCCTCCTCATTGAACATCTCTATCGCCTGTAGTGAAGAATCGGCTGAAGAAGAAGCCATACTTAATGATTAAGAGTTGAAGATTACTGAAGCAAGTTGTTCGATCGTCTGATGCTAGCTCGGAAGCAAAATGCAGCAAGGTAAGATAAATGAAGAGAATTGATGGGTATTTATAGATGGGACCATGTAAACAGTCATCTAATCCTTACCGTCCAAAATAATGGAATGAACGGTCATAAAGGCGCCCCGGGAAACGAAACGTCGCGCAGCATTTGAAATTTTTATGCGGGAAAAAAGGGCGACAAAAAAAACCCCGAGCAGGTTAAGGTTAGGATTTTACCCGAAGACAATAAAAACAAGACTTCAAAAGTCTCGTCTTGCTTTACTTTAGGGTGGTGAGGTGATGTCATATGACATATTGATTTCCTCGGGTAAAATCCCCTCAAGAGCCGAACAAGTCATATACCAAACAGGAGGACACGGAACAGGTGGCACCGAGCAAGGTTTTACCGAACAGCTGTTAAGCCCTCCTCGGTTCCCTGATTAAAGATTAGCGGAAGACCCGGAGATAACCAACAAATCAACCGGCGTGAATAAACGTGCAGTGGCCCCAATTAAGCCATGATCGTAGGAGATCGTGTTTCGGATCTTCCTCGAATTAATCACCGGGAACAGTCTTATAAATACTCACAGATAGTCTCATTGAAAGGGATTGGATTTTTCTATGCAAAAAAGACTTCAATGAGAGCATATTTACTTCTGTTCGGCCATTTTCATCATTTTTTCTAGGATATTTTTATAGAGTCATTTGACAATTGTAAGTCGTGTCCCAAGAGTCCTGTAAAAAAAAAAGTGTGATAGTGAAAATTATACTGGACTAGGTCCTGTGGTTTTTCTCTCAATTTGAGGGTTTTCACGTAAAAATCTTGGTGTGTTCATTTTATTTTTCATAAACGCTTAATTCTACCGAACACGTAAAATAACGGATCACATCATTACCCTTATCTTTTATACCACAAATTAAATTCTCACCGGTCATCAGAATTTGTAATCCATCTAATATCCTATAATTACCATTAGCTATCATATTATGCCATCAATTTATATCCTCTTAATGAGAGTTGCCAACTTTATTTACTTGGACCACTTCAAATTCTAGTGGGATAAATTTTGTTTGGTCTATGATAATTTTGGCCTTAGTTTTATTTTTGTGGTTATAGTGCGTAAAGTATTTTTCGTACTCTTATCCCTTGTTTTGGATTTTAGATTCCCTTTTCCCTTTATTTCTATCCAAATCCATTATTGGGTGTGGAGGTAAATTATTTAATATATATATATATATACATATATATATATATATATATATATATATATATAGAAATGATAGGGTTTGCCCATTGCTAAGCAGCTAGGCTTGAAAACGAAGTGTGATGGAGATAGGAAACCAAATTTCAAATCTCCTCTAGCACGTTCACGTAGTTCCTTATGACCGACTTATTGAGGAATTAAGTTTCGGGCACTTGATTTAGGTTTTATTTTAATAACAATTTTTTATTTCATTAAAAAATAGATTATTTTGCTGAAAATATGACTCAAGTAAATAGTAGAATTAAATAAGCTCGCACCGACGGGTCATCATACACTAACTTTGATATCGATCGTAGCGAGACAAACATTTGAATATTTGATAAATAGGTATGCCATACTATCAATTAATTTCGCAAAATCATAATGTCGAGAGTTGTCACAAATTGAGAATATACAAGCTATTAGATCTTTATAATATATATGGGTTACTCTACTCATTACCAATTGGATTTGAGTTGGAACCTCATGTATTCCTACTAGTGTATGAGAGCCAGATTTTTCATGTGCTTGACAATTACACTTGCATGATCACTGTCACCCGCGTTATCACTCCACGCCTTTGGCTTATGTAATGTCACATGTGAGAGGCATGTTGAAAGTTATCTCACGTCGGGAATTTACGAACTATGTTAGCTCTTTATAAAAGAGATATGAGTTACTCTACTCATTATCAATTGATATTAAGTTGAAAGTCGATGTATTCTTAATAGATAAGAAATCTGAAAGAGTTGCTAAAGATATACTCAATTTGTTTGTAGTCACACTTGTATAAACAATTTGTATGGAGTCAAGCTTGTGGGGCGCATATCTTGTAAGTTTAATGAGGTAATGTTTTGACAATGTAGCTGTAGAACGTTTCCATCTTAACAGGGCAATAAAGAGGCCCCATAGTTATGTGTCTGTGTGTGCTTTTATACGTGGACGAAGACATTCTTTTCAAGTGTGGAACACTTCAGCTTCCCTTGCCTCTCACTGTTATATATATGTAGTACAGTTTGGTTATGATTAAAGAACACTGAAAATCCTATTTCATTGAAAGAATATGAAAATTCACATCTCTAATTTGTATTTATTCTTATATATTCTATATTCCACAAACACACCATTCATGCCCATTTCTGCAGAATCCGACACTTATATTATCCATATGGACTCATCTGCTATGCCCAAAGCCTTCTCCACCCATCAAAGCTGGTACTTAGCGACCCTTGCCTCCATATCCGATATGTCGGAAACCAGCAGAGACGATGTTTACTCCAATAAACTTGTGTATTCTTACACAAATTCCATCAATGGATTTAGTGCCGTTCTTTCGTCTTCTGAGTTGGCGGCCATCAAGAAATCGAAAGGGTACATTTCTTATACAAAAGACTCAACTGTCAAAGTTGATACGACTCATTCTTTCCAGTTTCTTGGCCTCAATTCCAATCAAGGCGCTTGGCCTGTTTCAAACTATGGCAAAGATGTTATAATAGGTTTGGTGGATTCCGGTGTTTGGCCAGAGAGCAAAAGCTTTAACGATGATGGAATGAGTGATGTTCCATCGAGATGGAGAGGCGAATGTGAGAGTGGCAAGCAGTTTAGTTCCTCTTTGTGCAACAAGAAACTTATAGGAGCTCGTTACTTTAACAAAGGTTTACTTGCTAAATATCCGAACTTGACCTTTTCGATGAATTCAGCTCGTGACACGGATGGGCACGGGACTCATACTTCATCAACGGCAGCTGGGAGCCCTGTCCAGAGCGCATCGTTCTTTGGATATGCACCAGGGACTGCAACAGGAGTTGCCCCGAATTCCCGTGTTGCGATGTACAAAGCCCTTTGGGATGAAGGGTCTTATGTTTCTGATATTCTTGCTGCTATTGATCAGACGATTGTGGATGGTGTTGACGTGTTATCTTTGTCATTTGGCATCGATGGGGTCGCCTTGTATGAAGATCCTGTTGCTATAGCCACATTTGCGGCAATGGAAAAGGGTATTTTTGTTTCAACGTCGTCTGGGAACGCTGGGCCAAGTCGCGAGACTCTGCATAATGGGATTCCATGGGTTCTCACCGTTGCTGCTGGCACAATTGATCGAGAGTTTGGGGGAACTTTAACGCTCGACAACGGTGTTTCAGCCTTTGGTACATCTCTCTACCCTGGAAAATATTCCTTGGATTTCTTCGGAATCGTTCTTGTAGGTGCCTGCGTTGATGAAAAATCACTCAAGAATTTACGGCACAAGATTGTCATATGCGAGGACAACGGTGATCTGAGCGAACAGGTATACTATGTCCAAGAAGCCAAACTTGCCGGTGGAATATTCATATCAAACACGACAGATTTAGAGTTTTACATGCAAACTTCATATCCAGCACTGTTTTTAAGCCTTGAAGAAGGCCAAAAGATCCTGGACTACTACAAGAATGACTCGAATCCTAAAGCAAGATTCACCTTCCGACAAACGCGCCTTGGGACCAAACCGGCTCCAAAACTGACGAGTTACAGCTCCAGAGGACCGTCACAAAGCTGCCCATTTGTACTAAAACCCGACATCACAGCTCCTGGTGATCTGATCTTAGCCTCGTGGCCTCCAAATTCTTCGGTAAAAGAAGTAGATGCACACCAACTCTTCAATGATTTCAACATCATCTCCGGGACATCCATGGCTTGCCCACACGCTGCTGGAGTGGCAGCCCTTTTAAAAGGGGCCCACCCCGACTGGAGTCCGTCAGCCATTCGATCTGCCATGATGACCACCGCTTATATTTTTGACAACACGGGAAATCCCATCAAGGATATGGGATTCAAGAACCAACCCGCCACGCCTTTAGCCATGGGAGCTGGACATGTCGATCCAAACAAGTCATTAGACCCTGGATTGATATACGATGCAACCGCACAAGATTACATTAATCTTCTCTGTGCATTGAACTTCAACTCTAGCCAGATTAAAACAATCACAAGGTCGAGTTCTTATGACTGTTCCTTTCAGTCACTCGACTTAAACTACCCTTCTTTCATTGCCTACTTCAATGAGAACAACACTAAATCAAATGTCAAAAAAGTACAAGAATTTTACAGAACCATGACTAACGTTGGGGATGAAAATTCAGTTTATATCGCGAACTTAACTGCATTAAATGGATTGAAAGTTAGCGTTTCGCCTAACAGACTGGAGTTCACCAATAAATATGAGAAGAAAAGCTACAAGTTGCGCTTAGAATGTCCAAAGATTTTGAAAGACTTGTTGGTTTACGGTTCTCTGACTTGGATTCAGGTCGGTGGCAAACGTGAAGTTAGGAGTCCAATTGTTGCCACTAGCTTAACTGACCGAAATATCTTGTTTAATACTTACTGATATATTTTATTATTAGTAATGTTGCAGTTGATTCCAGACATGAATGATTCAATATAAATGGTGGTTAGGAAGTGATTCTCAATTACAAAAGATTCCATTAAAAGACTAAATAGCAAAATGACAGAAGATTATATTCAGTCTAAGAGTTTGGAGTGTACATTAGTAAAAAGAATAATGGTGAATGGAGACGTTTTATCAGATATTTTATTATTCTCTTTTTTTTTAATGGATCCAGTTTCTTGCACAGAGGACTTTGCAATTTGGATAAATGGTCGAAAAAGCTGTAATGCCAGCTGATGCATATACGCAACATTTTTCATAATAGTGGCAAATCTGTTTACACATAAAATTAAAAGAGAGAGAGAGAGAGTGAGGGGAAGTATTGGTTTCGCTTCCAAATCAATTCCAGGTCTCAAGATTATACAAAATTCGTGATCAAAGGATAATGAAATTCTTGTATGGATCGGTATTGCAAACACTAACATATATACGAGCATATATTGTGTATATATATACATATGTATATTTGTGTGTTGGTGTATGATAGAACTCTATCCATACAAAAATTTACTCAAAAACATTGACACCGACCTAATTTTCTTGTAGCAAGTAAATCCATTGCATACAGACCATAATTTGAACAAGATTGAAGAAAGTAGTATAATTATTGACAAGTTGAGAGCAAAATAATAAATTGCATATGGTGAAGAAATATAAAACTGCTATCTTGATTGTCTTGTTAGGTAGGAAAATTATATGCGATTACCTACTTGAACTATTTTTCAAAGAGGAGAAAAGGACTTCTTATCAGTCGTTGAATTATACCAATACCAAATTATAAAATTCAGTAGTTTTTTTGTTAACAAATGAATAGTTTTTATTGCTTTCGCGTAAAATATTTCCACATAAGACGTCACTGACAACCTAAAACAGCTGCCCCATACTGTCGGTTCAATTATTTTTTTAATGTATTAACCATAATAATAAAACAAATAAAAATCTTATCTAATTCAATATGGGACCAATAGCTTTTTTTTTAGTGGACAATAGTTTTGTTTTAATAATCCGAAATTAGCAGACAGGAATAAAACTGTTTACAGATGCATTATAATGTCATAATATATGTGAAGACTTGTTCTCCATCAGTCCAACAGAAAATAAATCAGTGTAGTGAGCAAAATTGATATATTCAAATCAGTTCAACTTATGAAATCAATCAGCTCAACTTTCAACTTGTGAAAAGGGTAAAAGTTGAAAAGGGTTCCACGAGCTCAACTTATGGAATCAGTACTGATGTCATATGATGAATCAGTTTTCTCAGATAAAATCCCCCGCAAGTATCTAACAGAAGTATCCCGACGACAGAACCCCGAGCACAAGGTACCCGAACACTATTAAACCCTGATCGGCTTTCAAAACTACAGCGAAAGACACAGAGAAAACTGACAAATTAGTGGGCGCAGACGAACGTGCTTTGATGGCGCTTGGATTTCTCGGACACGTCTTGAGTCCATGATGCCGTGATCGAGGGAGATCATGTACCGGATTCTGCGCTCCTCAACCACCGTGCTTTGTGCTATAAATACCACCATAACATCACACTTAAAGGGGTTGGACTTTTGAGGTAAGAAAAGACTCTGAAGGGAGCACATCAAAGTTTTTTCGGTCTTTTCTTTGATTTTCTAGTATTCTTGTTTAGAAGATTGTTATTCATTTTTCGTGTCAAAGTCCTATACCAGATCAAAATTTATAGTGAAGAATTTATACTAGACAATGTCTCGTGGTTTTTCCTTCACTCTTGAGGGTTTTTCACGTAAAACATTGTGGTGTCTCTTATTAATTTTTTTGTCACACATACTCTATCCGAACACATAGAATTTAAGATCACATCAATGGCGCCGTCTGTGGAAAGTTATATAGCTAAGACGTTGAAGAAAATGATTTTTGTATAAAATAAGGAAGACATGGCTAGAAGTAAAGGTCATGGGCAAAGTTCAATGCGGTATATCCCAAATCCCCCTTCATATTCGTCCCCAATATGTGAAGGAGAGGAGGATGATGTGGAATCATCTCAAAATGCTCCTCCAACTGGTCCTCGAGCATTTCCTACTACGGGAATGCCAATGGAACGACTGACTGAAATGATTGCAAAAACTATAGGGGAGGCCATGAAGCAATTTATGACCCCACCCCAGCAGGAAGAAACAAGCAAGGAAGAAGATCTGGCTTCTTAGAATAACAGGAAGAAGTTACGAAAGATATTAATGACTTTTCCAGTCAGATAGGATAAGAGAGTAGTAAAACTCTGCACCATCAAATGGAGGATATGAAAGATGAGTTGCAGCACATGCACAATAAGATGGAGGGGCTTATCTACCCAGTGTGGAGGAGCACACCATTTTCTCCTGAAGTTGTCGACAATCCTTTACCATCTATCTTCCAAACTTTGAATGTGGGGAATTATGATGGCATCGCAGATCCCGATGAGTATTTGTCACGATTTGAGAACGCTTCCCTCCTTCACCAACTTACAGATGGGGTGAAGTGTCAAGTTTTTCTGACTATCCTAGTCGGGGCTGCTCAGTCTTAGTTTAATCAACTGCCATCAGGGATCATAGATTTGTTCCTGAAATTCAGCTCGCTATTCTTACATCAATTCGCTAGCAGCAGAAGTTGTTGGAGAACAACTCTCAGACTCTTTCGGCAAGCAGATGGAGAAGGAGTCTCTATGGGACTCCTGAAAAGATTCAATCAAGCATGCCTCGACATCCCTCAGTTCATCTCGGAGATACTCATCAACGTCTTTTACTCAAGGACTACGAGAAAGAGATCAGTTCAGGTCTCTAGCTAAAAAGCCACCTTATGTTTACGACGAGTTGCTGGGAAGAGCTTCTAAATATATCAACTTAGAATAAGCTCAGAAAATGAAACAAAGAAAAGAGGTGAAACCACAAAATGAGCTAAATCGGAGGGATAAACAACTTGAACAACCGAAAAGGAGTTTGAAGCAGCATCTCCCGATAAACCCTACTCGAGAAGTAGCCATGAATCAAAGGGGCCGAAGAGCGGTCGAGGTGGACATTTCCGAGGAGGAGAGTTCCGAGGAGGACATTTTCGAGGAAAAGGAGTTAACAAATCTTGGGGAAGGCAAGAACCCCATCATGGACCAATTGTCAATAATCCACCTCCTCGGAATAATGCTAATCTGGGAGGAGAGCACATATGTCAGTACCGTGGACAATAAGAGGAGAGAGGCAAGAGGAGGATGACATCCAAGCTGTGGGGTAGGTGGCCCCGAACAATGTTCCTAACCGAGGAACTATACATATGATTTCTGGCGAAATATCAGGAGGATACTCTAATCGAGCAAGAAAGAGTTATGCTCAAAAACTGCAGGTGATGTCAATTGCCCCAGATAACAAGCCAACGGGGCCATCAATTGCTTTCGGTCCCGAAGATCTACAAGGGATCCATTTCCCCCATGATGATGTATTGGTTATTTCTGTCATGGTAGCCAATTATAATGTGCAGAGAATCTTTGTGGATACATGAAGTTCGGCCGATGTGATTTTTCTAAGTACATTGACCCAGATGGAATTGGGGAGTGTAACCTTACAAAGGATGAACACTTCTCTTCATGGATTCGTGGGAGAGATCGTAAGCCCGGTGGCGCAAGTTTTTTTTACCAGTTATACTCGGTGAGGAACCAAGGACGCAGACCAAGATGATCAACTTTCTCATAGTAGATGCTCCTTCCTCGTACAACATAATTATGGGCCGACCAGCCCTAGCTGCTTTTCAAACAGTGGCATCTACTTATCACCTAGCGATGAAATTTCTAGTAGGTGAGGAAGTTGGAGAAGTACGAGGAAACCAAAGTTCCTCGAGGAAATGTTATGTGCAGGAGTTGAGACAGGATAAGGGACAAAAGAAAGGAGCTGACGAACAAGGAGACAATAGTAAGAGGAAATGAGAAAAAGCTTGATGAGGCTGAAAAACGAGTAGTTCCCGCGGACGAATTTCTCACAATTGAGATGAGCCACCTGACTAAGACCACCAGAGTGGGTTCCCAGATAGATCCAGAATGACAAAGAAAAATGATTGACTGCTTGAATCAAAATGTGGACGTGTTCGCTTGGAGTATTGGTGACCTGGTCGGGGTAAAGCCAGAAATTGCTGAGCACCATCTCAACGTTTACCCTAATGCTCGGGAAATCAAGCAGAAGAGAAGGTATTTCGGACCCAAGAAGGATGCAATTATTGCTAAGCAAGTGGAAGATTGTTGAAAGCGGGCCATGTGTGGAAAATTAGTTTTCCTACATGGCTTTCAAATGTGGTCTTAGTACCCAAACCAGGAGATAAATGGTGAATGTGTGTGGATTTTTGAGACGTGAATAAAACATGCCCTAAAGATTGCTACACATTGCCAAGGATTGATCAGCTATCTACTACGGGACATGAACTGCTTTGTCTTATGGATGCATATCAAGGGTATCATCAAGTCCCTTTGGCACAAGAAGATCAGCCAAAAGTATGCTTCGTTACAACAGGGGGAACTTTTTGTTACGTGGCCATGCCCTTTGGAACTAAAGAATGTTGAGGCCACCTATCAAAGATTAATGGACAGAATATTCTGAGATCAGATATGGCGGAACGTGGAAGTATATGTAGATGATGTCCTTATCAAGAGTAAGAGGGCACAAAATCTAATTGAGGATATGGAAGAAGTCTTCGGCACTTTACGTAGATTTGACATGAAGTTGAATCCTACTAAGTGCACGTTTGGAATATATAGTGGGAAGTTCTTGGGATACATGGTCACTGAGAGAGGTGTTGAGGCCAACCCGGAAAAAATAAGAGCAATACAGGAGATGAATCCTCCTCGGACATTAAATGAAGTACAAAGGTTGGCAGGGAGAATAGTTGCGTAAAGTCGCTTCATATCTCGCTCAGCCGATAGGAATTTGCCTTTCTTCAAAGCATTAAGGCAAGGGTTCGGTTTGAACGGAATGAACAGTGTCAAAAGGCCTTTGAAGATTTGAAAGATTATCTGGCTCGATTGCCGTTAATGAACAAACCCGAGCAGAGCACTGCAAGGAGCAGAACAAAGGTACCCCGAGGTTGAAAAGTTGGCTTTAGCCCTCATAACTACATCAAGAAGACTTCGACCATATTTTTTGTCTCATTCCATCATGGTGGTGACAAGCACTCCCTTGGGAAATCTATTATCTAAATCAGAAATATCAGAGTGAATGGTGAAATAGGACACCGAGCTGAGTGAGTTTGACATTACTTAACAGCCCTGAACTACCATCAAGGCTCAAGCATTATCGGATTTTCTGGTAGTGGTGACCCATATCCCCGAAGAAAAGGAGTGGGATCTTTATGTATATGGATCATCTACTCAGTTTGGAAGCGGTGCTGGCGTCGTGCTCATTAATCCTGGAGTAGAAGAAATTAGAATAGCCATCCAATTCGGGTTTCATTCCTCAAATAATGAAGCTGAACTCGAAGCTCTCATCCTGGGCCTTCGAATAATGTTGGATGCTGGAGCTCAGAAAATAACAACATTTATGGACTCCATGCTCGTGGTTCAACAAGTGAACGGACTAGGACATTGATGAGTCAATTTCAGGAAGTGAAAATTAACACAGGTGCCTAGAGAAGAAAATTACCGAGCTGATGAGCTGGTAAAATTGGCTAGCTCAATCCACGAATGGAAGAACAAAAATATGTTAGTGCAAGAGCTCTTGGTCTCCCATATATCCGTCAATAGCATAAGGAATCTAGAACCATGTATTATGGCAGGCTGGCGAGAGCAGATCATTAAATTCCTGAAGACTAAGGTTTTCAATCTGATCTGAAAGAGGTTGCTCGGGTGAAGATAATGAAAAATCGTTTTGTATTGATCGAATGCAGACTGTTCAAAAAGGCTTCTCAACCCCTTTCCTACAATGCACTTTGGTCCAAGAGGGGGGGCGTTTAATGGGAAAAAAAATCATGAAGGCTGTTGCGAAAATCATCTCATGGCCAATATGCTATATCAGAAGGCTTTTTGAGCTGGATATTATTGGCATACAATGAAGAGTGATGCTGAGGGGATTATGAGATGCAACAATTTCCAGAAACATGCCAATTTATCCCATATGCCTGCAGAAGTTCTGAATAACAGTGTTATTTCATGTCCATGAGACAAATGAGGAATGGACATTGTAGGGCACTTTCCCTCCAGCGGCCGAACAAAGAAAGTTTCTTCTGGTGGCAGTTGAATACTTCACCAAATGGGTAGAAACTGAACCCCTAGCAAAAATAACCGAGGAGGAAGTTGTCAAGTTCTTATGGAAAAACATAATATGTTGGTTCGGGATACCGAGGAGACTAATTTCCGACAATGGAAGACAGTTCTAGGGAAAAAAGGTGCATGAATGGTGCAAGGATATGAAAATCAGGCAAGTATCCACTTCAGTAGCTTATCTTCAATCTAACAGGCAATGAGATGTGACTAATCGGATCTTACTACACGTGATTAAAACAAGATTGGAAGGAGCTCGAGGGGCTTGGGTGGATGAATTACTTGGTGTGTAAATGGCATATCTAACAAAACCTCGGGTATCCACGGGAGAAACCTCATATAGTCTAGTGTATGGGTCAGACACCATTATCCCGGCTGAGATTGGAGTAGAATCTTCTGGTACAATGTTACAATCTGAGCATAATGAAGATATGAGAAAACTGGGGTTAGATGGGGTGGACAAATTAAGGGAAAGAGCTGTTGCGCGAGTTGAGATGTACAAGATAAAGATCACTAATGCATATAACCGAAGAGTTTGCCCAAGAGCGTTCCAGGTCGGAGATCTGGTGTTACGAAGAACTAATCGAGCTGGTGACGTGAATAAATTGGCACCAAAGTGGGAGGACACTTATAAAGTGAAAGTGGTGATCAGATGAGGATCATACAAACTAGAGGATCAAGAAGGCCTTGGAATGTTCATAATTTAAAGAAATATTTCATATGATGTTTTAATTATTGTATTTATTTACGAATTTAGTATCAATGAAATAAAGTTGTTTTTAGTTCGAAATTTTTTTAGTTTACTCGTGGGATAAGGATGTTGTGTCCATGTTTAAACCTAAAATTGACAACGTTATTGTGCTCGGAATGATCGAGCTTGTTCGGAATTTTAGTAGTTTACTCGTGGGAGATGTTTGGTCCACGTTTAAACCTAAAATTGTAAGTTATTGTGCTTGGGATGATCGAGTTTGTTCGAAATTTTATTAGTTTACTCGTGGGATCATGATGTTGGTCCACATTTTAACCTAAAATTGCCTAAGTTATTGTGCTCGGGATGACCGAGCTTGTTCGAAATTTTATTAGTTTACTCGTGATATCGGGATGTTTGGTCCATGTTTAAACCTAAAATTGCCTAAGTTATTGTACTCTAGATGATCGAGCTTGTTATGAATTTTATTAGTTTACTCGTGAGATCAGGATGTTTGGTCCATGTTTAAACCAAAAATTGCCTAAGTTATTTTGCTCGGGATGATCGAGCTTATTCGGAATTTTATTAGTTTAATCGTGGGATCGGGATGTTTGGTCCACGTTTAAATCTAAAATTGCCTAAGTTACTCGGGATGGTCAAGCTTATTCGAATTTTATTAGTTTACTCGTGAGATCAAGATGTTGGGTCCATGTTTAAACCTAAAATTGCCTAAGTTATTGTGCTCGGGATGATAGAGCTTGTTCGGAATTTTGTAGTTTACTCGTGGGATTCGGGATGTTTGGTCCACGTTTAAACTTAAATTTTCCTAAGTTATTGAGCTCGGGATGATCGAACTTGTTCGGACTTTTATTAGTTTATTCGTGGGATCGGGATGTTTGGTCCACGTTTAAACCTAAAATTGCCTTAAGTTATTGTGCTCGGGATGATCGAGCTTGTTCAGAATTTTATTAGTTTAGTCGTGGGATCGGGATGCTTGGTCTACGTTTAAACCTAAAATTACTTAATTTATTGTGCTCGGGATGATCAAGCTTTTAGGAATTTTATTAGTTTACTCGTGGGATCGGGATGTTTGGTCCACGTTTAAACCTAAAATTGCCTAAATTATTGTGTTCGGGATGATCGAGCTTGTTCGGAATTTTATTAGTTTACTCGTGGGATCAGGATGTTTGGTCCACGTTTAAACCTAAAATTGCATAAGTTATTATGTCCGGGATAATCGAGCTTGTTCGGAATTTTATTAGTTTACTCGTGGGATCAGAATGTTTGGTCCACGTTTAAACCTAAAATTGGCTAAGTAATTGTGCTCGCAATGATTGAGCTTGTTCAGAATTTTATTAGTTTACTCGTGGGATCGGGATGTTTGGTCCACGTTTAAACCTAAAATTGCCTAAGTTATTATGTTCTGGATGATCGAGATTTTTCAAAATTTTATTAGTTTACTCGTGGGATCGGAATGTTTGGTCCACGTTTAAACCTATAATTGCCTAAGGTATTGTGATCGGGATGATCGAGGTTGTTCGGATTGTATTAGTTTTCTCATGGGATCGGTATGTTTGGTCCACGTTTAAACCTAAAAATTGTCTAAGTGTTGGGGATCGGGATTTCGGACAACAAATTGAATAGAAGTGTTTCATTCATCAAAAAAGATATTACAGGAGCAAAGCATAAAAAGAAAAAATTAATCATACTCTACGGCTCGAAGAGCTCTGGAGGGAGGCTTTCCAGAGTAGTCTCTTGGTCGAGGAAGTCATTTGGAGCTCCCTCGGGGGGATAATCATTCGCCTCAAATTGATGAGCACACGCCTCAAACCCATGATCAAAGAACTTTGTGGAGCGGTCGGCCACCATGTTGCTATACTCCGTGGACTTCAAAAAGTCATCTTTCCTCGCTAGCCTGACCTCCTCTATTCGAGCAACATAGGACTTCTCCTGAGCAAGTTGCTTGGAGAGGGTCTTGTATTCCTCCAGAGGGTCTTGTTGGCATCTTCGAGTTCAGCCGACCTATTACACTCGTTTTCTAAGGCCTTTTGCGCCTTCTCATAAGCATTTTTCACAGATGAATGACGCTCCTCGAGTATGCCAACAGTCTTCTTCAGGTCCTCACACATATTCTGAAACTGGTGAGCCTCCTTACGCTGACCAGCCGTCTCTGAGCTGAGAGAATGGAATTGGGTTAAGAGCCCACCTGCCATCATGTGGGCTTGTGAGTAAATATACCGAAGATAAGTACTTAGAAAATTTACGATAAAAGAAAATTACCTTGATAAAAAATGTGGAGAAGTCATTCACTAGGTTGCTGAAAGCCAGCTCCCCAAGATACTTTTGGTGAGGAGAGTTGGGGGAGAAGCAAAGGATAGATTGTGAAATTTTGGGATCAGGTTTTTTCAAGAGGGGGACGTGGTGAGAGTAGTCCCAAGTTGGTATGTGATATCTCCAAGTGGTCCGAGGACCGCTCGAACCACCAGGAGTAGGTTGAGAAGAGGCTCTAGGGGTGGATGGAATGATTGAAGAATAGGCTTTTTGGTGGGGTGGGTGAGGTTCAAAGAAGAACCCTGACCCTCAAGGGGTCGCCCTTTTGCGAGGTCGAGAAACCAGGGGCTCCTCCTCTTCATGTTGACCCACGATGTCAATGATCGTAGAGGTAGGAGGATAGGGTATGATCAGTAGGTGGAGGTGGAGGTGGAGGAGCAGTTGACCCCGACACCTGCTTTGAAGTTTGGCCCTTTTTGGAGTTTGCCTTCAAGTTCTCAGCCATCCTAGCATTCATCATTTTTGTCTCTGTAAAGAACAAGTAGAGGTTAGTCTGAGCAGGTTAATCAAAATCTACAAATAAATAAGAGTGCTCAGAACACTCACCGAGGGGAATTTTCAAGGATGCACACAAGAACAAGTATAGCAGCTTGTCGTCAATCAGCTCTGATAGATTATAGCACCGATCACCAAGTTTATGACGAACCGATAGATACGGTTCCTTTTCAAGGCGACCCTTGATTGATTTGCCCTTCGGGAGGTTTTCTCTCCACTCCATGAGACAATCTCAACGCTGGAGTGGACGAGCAAAAAAGTAGAACTTCTTCCAATCTTTTATCGACGAGGGGTAGTTCTTGAGGAAATCAAACCCCGTTCGGGAAGAAAGGTAAAAAAGACCGATCTCTTTCTTATTCAACTAAAAAAAGCAATGAAAGAGTTCGGGGGTAGGGGTAAAACCCAAAAAGGGCATGACAATGAAGAAGCCCGCCAACAATGTATAACTGTTGGGGAATAATTGGCTAAAGGAAATAGCAAAATAGGAGGCAAACTTCAAGGAAGAAAAAAGGGACAGAAAAGCGAAAGCCCACTCGAAGTTGGTCTAAGTAGAAGGGAAAATAGCCCTCGGAGGGCAAATGGGGACGAGACCCTGAAGGGGGAAAAATAACAGAAGTCCCATCAGAAATCTCTCATTTAGTACGGATATTGGATAGATGCTGACTCTTCTAGACCCTGGACTCGAAAATTTCAAACCAAGTGACTTTGGCTGCCACCAAGTCTTACTATGTAGTAGCCTGTTTGTCCTCCTTTCGAGCAGCCGGTGAATTTGAAGAACCTAATGTCTCCTCGCTATCCGAGGAGGATGAAGGCAGAGGAGGAAGAGTATTAGCTCTTTCTTTAGTATACATGGCGTACATATCTATTTCCCTCATGGAGGAATCATCCGAAGAAGAAGCCATACTTGGTAAATGACTCGAGAATCCTGAAGATCAGTTGCTCGATGGTCTGACGCTAGCTCGGAGGAAAGTTGAATCAAACGGTGAAAATGACAGAAACGAGAAGAGTATTTATAGGCGGGGCCAACTAAATCATCATAGGATCAGGACCGTTAAAATAAATTGGGATGGACGGTCATAGATTAACCTCGGTAAACTAAATGTCGCGAAACTTTTCGAATTTCGAGTGGGAAGAAAGGGCGGGAAAAACTGTCGAGCAGGTCAAACCATGATTTTACCCAAAGACTATAAAACAAGACTTCAATATTCTCGTATTGCTTTACTTCAGGGGGTGAGGTGATGTCATATGATGAATCAATTTCCTCGGGTAAAATCCCCCGCAAGTACCGAACAGAAGTATCCCGACGACAGAACCTCGAGAACAAGGTACCCGAGCACTATTAAACACTGCTCAACTTTTTGGTGAAGACTCGTACATAACTGACAAATTTGTGGGTGCGGACGAATGTGAGTTAATGGCGTGCGGATTTATCGGACACGTCTTGAGCCCATGACTCCGTGATCGAGGGAGATCATGTACCAGATTCTGCGCTCCTCAACCACTGTTCATTGCACTATAAATACCACCATACCATCACACTAAAAGGGGTTGGACTCTTGAGGCAATAAAAGACTCCGAAGATAGCACATCAAAGTTTGTTCGATCTTTTCCTTTGATTTTCTAGTATTCTTGTTTAGAAGATTGCTATTCATTTTTCATGCAGTCTTGTACCAGATCCAAATTTGTAATGAAGAATTTATACTGGACAATGTCACGTGGTTTTTCCTTCATTCTTGAGGGCTTTCCACGTAAAAAATTGTGGTGTCTCTTTTTAATTTTCTTTCACACACTCTATCCGAACACAGAGAATTTAATATCACAACAAGAACACTAGCTCAACTGATTAAATCGGTCCTAAGACCAAGTCAAACCACATTACTCACCATCAATTATAGCTTTTTCATTAACTAGAGAAAATGGAGGAAAATGGTTGAAATCATGGGAAGAGATCATGAAAAACATTGTGGGTCGTAACACCCGATTTTTACCCATATAAATACTAGACCTATTATTATGACCAAGTTACAAAACCTCTGCTGCAAAATCACTCGAAAAATACACACACGCACGCCATCGATCTATCTGTTACAGAGAGGAAGGAAGATTCATTTCATGGCTTTTGTTCAACCCCATCTACTCAAACATTTTTTGAAACTTACAGTAAGTGGTGATTTTGTATACTATTGTCATTTCGTATTAAAATTATGTATGCTTTAAATCTCAATCGAACATATGTCATATTTGGAAATTGAGTTTCTGAGATCTCTCTGATAAAAATATGTTGAAGCATTGTTAATTTAGAAATCCATTATGTAAGGATTATGAATTCTGACCCTAATGCGGTGGGGGTTATAATCGTTTCTCGGACCTGATATGGTGGTTAATCATTATTCTGAATAGTCCAAACCATTTATTCTTCGGTGAGCCGATGTTCTGATATTAACTCTATGTGGGTTAAGTATAGAGAACTGATGTAATAATATCCTATGCAATTATGGACTGTGAATCGACTTGTAAATTATAATTGAAATCGTATTTAGAAAATCAAAGAAATACCTAGAGTTTTAAAACAATTCATTGTATTTTAAGTAAATGCGTTGTCGAAAATTTTTATGGTGAACTATAAGAGAAATAATCTTTGGAATAAATGAATAATTCCATTAAGAACTGTGTCTGCTATATATACAAGTACATATGTAAACCTAATATCTACGTACTAAGAAATAGAATATTGTAGAAGATTTACAATTGATTTGAATATAATGATAAGATATGATAATGAAGATGTGAATCAATTATCTTCATTATCCGAGATATGATTGGATTTTATACGCAGCTGCAAAATTGACGTCCCATCGGCGACGAAAATTTTGGATCTCAAGAGGTGAAACCGAGTACGCGACAATGGTTTAGTAAGAATACCAGCTAACTGATCAAGGGTATTGCATAGGAGACAAATAGGAACCCTTTGCAAAAAAGATCTCTAACGAAGTGAAGATCGACTGAGATGTGTTTCATGCGAGTATGTTGAATATGACGAAAGGAGAGGCGTATGGCGCCAATATTATCACATTTGATTTGTGGAGTATCGGTAATAGGAAAGCCGATTTCAGCAAAAATATTTTGTAACCAATGAACTTCAGCAGATGCACAGGCCAGGGCACGATATTCAGATTCAGTGGATGAGCGGGTGATATGACTAGAAATAGACAAATCTTTAGCGCTTAATTGTCTACGATTTGGTAGGTTTTGATGGATAATTTGATACGTATGCTACCTAATCGTATATTTGTGTAATTGTAGGTACAATCGAAGAAAACGAGCTAAAAATGATGTATAAAGACCAAGGAAAGATATGGACATGACAAGGACTCAAAGTTGATCAAGAAAAGGGCAAAAATGTAATTTTGGAGTTGGCGATCGATCGCCTATGGACAGAAACTTTTGCAACAAAATTTACGAGCCAGCGATCGATTGCGTGTATCAGGCGATCGATCGCCAAAGTCCACTGGAGCCAAGCGATCGATCGCGATAAAGTGGCGATCGATCGCCTCAAGCGATGTGCTGAAAAAAAATAAAGAAGCGATCGATCGCCACATTCAAGGCGATCGATCGTCGAAGAGTCCGAAAATAAGGAAATTGAGTCTTTTACCATGTTTAAAAGATTGTAACCTAAATCTTAGCCTCCAGGACCTGAGAACTCGATTTTTACACCTCATATCAGACAGATTTCGATAGTTTTAGACTAAGTTAGGTTTTTAGAATAATTTTTCTTTCAAGTTTTCTTCAAGAACAACAAAGAACGGAGCCGGAACTGACAAGCCGAAATCGCGATTCGTCTTAGTAATCTCTTTTCTTTTATTTAATTCAATGTTTTCGGTACAATTTATTATGTTTTTAGATTTGAATATGATAGGCTAAAACCCTTCGATTCTTGGTTGAAGGGATACCTACTTTTGGATTTGAATCTTTTATGAGAATTCGGTTTGATTGTTGGATTAGATTTCGATTTCAATGTGTTTCTCAGATTTCGAATTCCATGATTGTTGTGTTTGTGTATTAGATTGATCACCTAATATTCAATTGCATAATCGATAGTTTGTTAAGAAACAACTAAGATTAATAATTAACCGGTTGTAGGTGTTATTGAATTCTTAGGAGAAACGATTGAGTAATCGATTTTAACGGCTGTAGTTTTCATTGATTAGATTTATCGAACTCATTAGTTTTGAAAACTATCATTGATTTAATCATTAACTGCTGTAGTGGTGATTATAGATTTGGTAAGGGTTGAATTGAATGTTGTTTTCTCTTTGACTACGAATAAGATGGGTAGGAATTGAATTTCCAATCGATAGATAATCGAAAGAATTCGAATGTTTTGATTTGATGACCAAAAGATAATTTTCCAAAAGTACGGTTACCTGAAAACCAAGAATCGCTTTAATCTCATAAGTCTTAATTCGTTTAGTTAATTTTGCGTATTAGTTTAATTCTTAGAATTTGTTAAGTAGTAATAATCCAATCCAAAACCCCATTTTTACTTTTTGTTTTTAATTGGCACGAAATAAATACTACCTTGGGATCGATCCCTACTCTCGCTACTACATACTTTTGTTATTAACTTGAGAATGGTTAATTTGGGCGTACGCGATAAGCGCTACCAAATTTTGGCGCCGTTGCCGAGGACGGCATTGGTATTATTTTGTGTCGATTTTTTTTTATTTTTATCCCGCATTACTACTTTGGTTTGTTAATGAGTACAGGTGGATCGTTCAATAACGAAGATAACTTTCACTACGATCCTGAGATTGAGAGGACGCTACATCAGAGGAGACGAGAAGCACGAAGGATTATAGAACAAGAAGAAGAAGAGAGGTCCATGATGGCTGCAAATCAAAGCTTGAGGCAGCTGGCGAATCCTAACTTGGATCAACAACCGCTCTGCATCAGTTTCCCTGCTCTGGCCAATAACGTAAACTTCGAACTTAAGTCTGGTTTAATTCACTTATTGCCAGCTTTTCATGGTCTTGCAGGAGAAAACCCGCATAAGCATCTGATGGAGTTCCACGTGGTGTGCACTACCATGAAGCCGACCGGAATCACTGAGGATCAAATAAAGTTAAGAGCCTTCCCGTTTTCTCTAAAGGACGCTGCAAAAGACTGGCTCTTCTACTTACCATCCGGATCGATCACCACGTGGACTGACTTACAAAGAGTATTCCTAGAAAAATACTTCCCAGCTTCAAGGGCAACGAAGAGATATATGGTGTGAAGCAGCTCCACGAGGAATCACTACACGAGTACTGGGAGAGATTCAAGAAGTTGTGCGCAAGTTGTCCACAACACCAGATAAGTGAACACCTTCTAATCCAATACTTCTATGAAGGTTTACTTTCTTCTGACAGGAACTTGGTGGATGCGGCAAGCGGAAGAGCATTTATAGATAAAATACCGGAGGAAGCTAGAAGGTTGATAGCTAACATGGCGGCCAACTCCCAACAATTCGGATCTGTGCACCATGGACAACCACAAAGAAAAGAGGTAAACGTATCAAACCTAGAACAACAACTGATAGACCTCACTTTTCTTGTGCGTGGTATGGCAGGTGGAAATGTAGGAAAGACAAAGCCATGTGGAATATGTTTGGAGATAAGTCATACCACTGATGCATGCCCGACACTTCAAGAGACATCAGCCGAGCAAGTACATGCAGCAGGGGGATTTCCGGGACAACCCCAACGAAGACATGACCCTTACTCAAACACATACAATCCAGGATGGAGAGACCACCCAAACTTGAGCTATGGACCACAATCGATAAATCATGTTCATCCTCAAGCACCACAACATCCTCCACCATACAGGCCACCTTTTCAGAGGGCACAGCAATCCAATTTTCCTTCTACTACTGACAGGTTAGAGGTAATCATTCAAGATCTTGCTCACAATGTTACTAAATTTCAACAAAAAACAAGATCGAGTATTCAAACCTTGAACACCCAAGTGGGTCAACTAGCCACTGCTCTTAATCGAGTTGAAGCAAACGGATCAACCACTCTACCATCACAAACAGTGGTGAATCCGAGAGAAAATGTAAATGCAGTCACAACTAGGAGTGGGAAGGAATTGGAGACGCCGGAGACGACGGAGAAAGAACCGCCCAAGAGTGAGGAAGAAAAGGAAGCGGAAGTTGAAGAAAAGCTCGGGATAGCACACGAGGCACCAAAAGGTAAGCCCCCTTCTTTTTCCGAATATATAGTGCCACCCCCTTTTCCCCAAGCTTTAAAAGACAACAGGAAAGACGCTGGACTCGAAGGCCTGTATGAGACCTTCCGAAGATGTGAGATAAACATCCCATTGTTGGACGCAATCCAACAAGTACCTCGCTATGCGAAATTTCTAAAGGAATTATGCACTGCCAAGAGGAGTCATAGATTGAAGGGACCTCAAAAGGTTGAACTGGGTGAAAACTTATCAGCAGTGATACAAAGAAAAATCCCTACCAAGTGTAAGGATCCAGGTATGTTCTCTATCCCGTGCACTATTGGAAACACTCGCCTTGAAAAGGCCATGTTAGATTGAGGAGCATCAATTAATGTCATGCCATATTCTATTTATGCTTCTTTACAACTTGGTCCTTTGAACCCTAAGGGAGTGATGATTCAATTAGCGGATAGATCTAGTGCATACCCTAGGGGATTAATTGAAGATGTGTTAGTGCAAGTGAATGAACTAGTTTTCCCAGCTGATTTTTATATCCTTGACATGGAGAATGGTGATAAAAGTAGCCCCATCTTATTAGGAAGACCATTTCTCAAAACTTCTAAAACAAAGATAGATGTGCATAGTGGTACCCTCACTATGGAATTTGATGGTGAGATTGTTACATTTAACATCTATGATGCCATGAAATATCCTTGCAATAATGATGATACTGTGTACTCTATTGATGTTATTGATTACCTGTCACAGAAGGTTTTTGAAAATGTAGGAAACGAAGAATTGGAAAGCACTCTCACCATGGATTTGGAGAAGGAAGAAGCGGACATACCCCTCATGGACGAAGTGAAGCACACCATCGATGCGCTGGATGATACACCTGAGCTATTTCAGTCAGGTAACGTTTCTTTCATATCATTGCCTGTTTCTAACGCTAGACTTCTCCCATCTGTTTTGCAGGCACCCACCATCGAGCTGAAGCCACTACCCACCCACCTTAAATACGTATTCCTTGGTGAAGGTAATACATTACCAGTGATCATCTCCAGCAAGTTGGGGGATGATCAAGAGAAGGACTTGATTCATGTGCTCAAGGAGCACAAGACTGCTATAGGCTGGACAATCGCAGACATCAAGGGAACCAGTCCCTCCACGTGCATGCACCGAATTCTACTAGAGGAAGGAGGGAGCCCGACACGTCAGCCCCAAAGGAAGCTAAACCCACCCATGATGGAGATGGTGAATGAGGAGATTCTGAAACTTCTATCGGTTGGTGTGATATACCCTATATCAGATAGTCAATGGGTTAGTCCAGTTCAAGTGGTTCCAAAGAAGACCGGTATCACTGTGATAAAGAATAAGGATGATGAACTTGTGCCCACACGCATTCAAAATGGATGGCGAGTGTTCATTGACTACCGGAAGCTTAACACTGTGACTAGAAAGGATCACTTTCCTCTACCTTTTATTGATCAGATGCTTGAGAGGTTAGCATGCCATTCTTATTATTGTTTTCTTGATGGTTACTCAGGCTATTTTCAGATTGCAATCGCTCCGGAGGACCAAGAGAAGACCACGTTCACATGTCCCTTCGGCACATTCGCATACCGTCGCATGCCCTTTGGACTATGCAATGCCTCAGCCACTTTTCAACGGTGTATGGTCAATATCTTTTCTGAGTTTATTGAACATATTTTAGAAGTATTCATGGATGACTTTACTGTTTACGGTAACTCATTCAAGGATTGCCATTCTAGCCTTACACTGGTATTGAAAAAGTACATTGATACTAACCTTGTGTTAAATTCTGAAAAATGTCATTTTATGGTTGAACAAGGTATAGTGCTGGGTCATGTTGTTTCTGCTAATGGCATAGAGGTAGATAAGGCAAAAATTGATGTTATGCAATCTTTACCCTACCCTACTTGTGTCCGGGATGTGCGCTCTTTTCTTGGTCATGCATGTTTTTACAAGAGGTACATCAAAGACTTCGCCAAGATAGCTACACCTTTGTGTAAGCTACTACAAAAGATGTCCCCTTTGAGATGGATGCCGAAAGCAAGAGAGCTTTTGATACACTGAAAGAGTCATTAACCTCTACCCCCATCATCCAACCACCCGACTGGAGTAAACCCTTCGAGATCATGTGCGATGCAAGTGACTATGCGGTTGGTGCTGTTTTGGGACAAAAAGAGGGCAATGCTTCACATGCCATCTACTACGCATCAAAAACCTTGAATGATGCCCAACGAAATTATTCTACTACTGAGAAAGAGCTCTTAGCAGTTGTTTTTGCTCTTGAAAATTTTCGATCGTATTTACTTGGTACTAAAGTTATTGTTTATTCTGATCATGCAGCTCTTCGCTATTTGATGACGAAGAAGGAGGCTAAACCAAGGCTAATAAGATGGATTTTGCTCTTGAGTGAATTCGACATACAAATCAAGGATAAGAAGGGCAGCGAGAACAAAGTAGCAGATAACTTGAGCCGTCTACCACATGTAGAGGATGAGCTTTGTTTGAAGGAGGAATTCCCGGATGAGCACATGTTCTCCATAAACGACAATCTTCCATGGTATGCTCATATTGTGAATTTTTTAGCTTCTAATGTGCTACCCCCTGAATTGTCTAGGTCTCAACGAGCTAAGATAAGGAGTGATGCCAAGTATTATGTATGGGATGATCCTTACTTATGGAAGAACTGCGCGGACCAAATCATTCGACGTTGCATACCCGAGACTGAGGTAAATGACATTTTAATGTTTTGCCATTCATATGCTTGTGGTGAACATTTTGGAGCCAAGAGGACCTCTAGGAAGGTACTCGAGTGTGGATTCTTTTGGCCCACCCTATTTCGTGACGCATATCTTTTCTGCAAGAACTGTGCACCATGCCAACTGACCGGTAATCTCTCCCAAAGAAAGGAGATGCCTCAACAACCCATTCTCATTTCTAAAATTTTGACGTTTGGGGCATCGACTTTATGGGACCCTTTCCTATGTCTTATGATCATATTTATATACTGCTTGTTGTTGATTATGTGTCGAAATGGGTGGAAGCTATAGCCACCCATACTGACGATTCCAAGGTTGTTGCAGATTTTATCAAACATAACCTTTTCTCTAGGTTTGGAATCCCAAGAGCCATCATCAGTGATCGAGGTTCACACTTCTGCAACCGGACAGTGGAAAGCCTATTCAAGAAATACCACGTGACTCACAAAGTCTCCACTGCCTATCACCCGCAAACAAATGGCCAAGCTGAGGTCTCTAACCGAGAAATCAAGGCCATATTGGAAAAAAACGGTCAACCCGACAAGGAAAGATTGGAGCTTGCGACTAGACGATGCACTGTGGGCATACAGAACCGCATATAAGACTCCAATAGGTATGTCTCCTTATCGACTGATTTTTGGTAAACCGTGTCATCTCCCTGTAGAGTTGGAACACAAAGCATACTGGGCCGTGAAGAATTTCAACATGAACTACGATGAGAGTGGCGTGCATAGGAAGCTGCAATTGCAGGAGTTAGAGGAGATACATAATGAAGCTTACTAGAGTGCTAGATTTTACAAAGAAAAGACGAAGGATTTTCACGACAAGATGAAATCACGGAGAACCTTTGAAGTTGGTCAAAAAGTTCTACTTTACCATTCCCGCCTTCGCCTGTTCCCAGGTAAGCTTCGTTCTAGGTGGCATGGGCCTTATTTAGTTATTAATGTGTATCATCATGGTGCAGTGGAGATTCAAAGTTTGGACACCACCAAGACATTCAAGGTGAATGGTCACCGATTGAAGCACTACTTTGAAGGTGTCCAACATGAAGAAGGAGGGAACGTAGACATCAAGGTGGCTCTAGAGGATCCACCCCACTTTGACTGAGCACGAGGACTGGCGTCGGGCCACCGACGTTAAACAGAGGCGCTGCTTGGGAGGCAACCCAAGGGGGGTTAGTTTCTTTTCTCCCTTTTATTTTTATTGCTTTAGTAGTTAGACTTTCTCTTTTCTTGTATTTTTGCCTTACATTGGGGACAATGTAAGATTTAAGTATGGGGGAGAGATTAGTGGCTTGTTATTGCTTTTATAGTACAAAAATACAAAAAAAAAATCGAAAAATTTTAAAATATTTAGCTCATAGCTAGTAATGAACACATGCTTAGAATCACTAGCCCATGATGAAACCTAATTGATATCATGCATGCTTTTGAATATGTGAATTGTTAACTTTGGAACACTTTGAACTCTAATGCAAAGTTTACTTTAACTTAGTAAGTGAATATCTTGAGCACAATTTTGTCATGACTTGTGAATTGTGCATAACTTAGTGAAGATTGTGTGAATTTTGTGAGAGTCTTAAGAAGTCTCTAATACATGCTAGAACTTAACTACATACTCTTTGAGGCGTATGTCTAGACTACTTGCAAACATGAAAGTGATATAGGCAATCTTTGATGCGTTTGAGCCTTTCAAGCCTACCATGTGAACAAAATCTATCTCTAGTACCCTTTTTGAGCCTTAATGCAAAAGAATGGGAGTATGCTAAGCATACTCAAGACCCCCATTCAACATTCCTTGACTAGCTTATCATCATTCCCTAATGAGCCTAAATATGAATTTTAATCCATACCTTCTAAGGGAGTATGATGTATTTCATTCAAATGCACTTGGAAATTCATTGAAATATTGTTGTGAACTCTATTGTCAAAAGAATAAAATACATGAAAGAAAAAGGAATGCCTTGAGAAAATAGATAAAAATATGACTCCAAGGGGAGCCAAGGCACAAAAGAAGAAAAAAATGTTGAAATAAACCTTGAAAAATGAACAAGGTTTGAAAAATTCATACAAGAAGAGAAGTTTTAGTGTGCATTTCATCATACTCTCTTGTTTGATATATCCTTATCCTTTCTTTCATAAGCCAACACCTAGGCCAAGTTATAAGCTAAATAAAGACCTACTTGATTCATGTTTGAAAGTGGCTAAGATAGTGGAGAAGAGTGTGCAAGTGAGCTTATACTTGTGTTAGTGTATGACATGAACTATTATGGCTTTGCATATTTTGGATCCATAATTTGTACACAACACTCGTCTATGACCACACACACACGTTCACTACTTTGTTGAGTATGAAATGTTTAGGGATTGAACTTGTTCCACTGTTAACTTTTCAACGCCTTTCATTACTGTGCATGTTAAAATTGTTGAGGCATTAAAGTGAGGACAAGTTGCTTTGTTATGATACTATGAGCCAACCAAAAATATTGTAGTTTTATTTGATTTACTCGAGGTCGAGTAAAGAGTAAGTATGGGGGAGTTTGATATGACTAGAAATAGACACATCTTTAGTGCTTAATTGTCTACGATTTGGTAGGTTTTGATGGATAATTTGATACGTATGCTACCTAATCGTATATTTGTGTAATTGTAGGTACAATCGAAGAAAACGAGCTAAAAATGATGTGTAAGGACCAAGGAAAGATATGGACATGACAAGGACTCAAAGTTGATCAAGAAAAGGGCAAAAACGTAATTTTGGAGTTGGCGATCGATCGCCTGGGAGAGGAAATCGATCGCCTATGGAAAAAACTTTTGCAACAAAATTTACGAGCCAGCGATCGATCGCGTGTATCAGGCGATCGGTCGCCAAAGTCCACTGGAGCCAAGCAATCGATTGCGATAAAGTGGCGATCGATCGCCTCAAGCGATCTGCTGAAAAAAAAATAAAGAAGCGATCGATTGCCACATTCAAGGCGATCGATCGCCGAAGTGTCCGGAAATAAGGAAATTGAGTCTTTTACCATGTTTAAAAGATTGTAACCTAAATCTTAGCCTCCAGAACCTGAGAACTCGATTTTTACACCTCATATCAAACAGATTTCGATAGTTTTAGACTAAGTTAGGTTTTTAGAATAATTTTTCTTTCAAGTTTTCTTCAAGAACAACAAAGAACGGAGTCGGAACTGACAAGCCGGAATCGCGATTCGTCTTAGTAATCTCTTTTCCTTTATTTAATTCAATGTTTTCGGTACAATTTATTATGTTTTTAGATTTGAATATGATAGGCTAAAACCCTTCGATTCTTGGTTGAAGGGATACCTACTTTTGGATTTGAATCTTTTATGAGAATTCGGTTTGATTGTTGGATTAGATTTCGATTTCAATGTGTTTCTCAGATTTTGAATTCCATGATTGTTGTGTTTGTGTATTAGATTGATCACCTAATATTCAATTGCATAATCGATAGTTTGTTAAGAAACAACTAAGATTAATAATTAACCGGCTGTAGGTGTTATTGAATTCTTAGGAGAAACGATTGAGTAATCGATTTTAACGGCTGTAGTTTTCATTGATTAGATTTATCGAACTCATTAGTTTTGAAAACTATCATTGATTTAATCATTAACGGCTGTAGTGGTGATTAGAGATTTGGTAAGGGTTGAATTGAATGCTGTTTTCTCTTTGACTACGAATAAGATGAGTAGGAATTGAATTTCCAATCGATAGATAATCGAAAGAATTCGAATGTTTTGATTTGATGACCAAAAGATAATTTTCCAAAAGTACGGTTACCTGAAAACCAAGAATCGCTTTAATCTCATAAGTCTTAATTCGTTTAGTTAATTTTGTGTATTAGTTTAATTCTTAGAATTTGTTAAGTAGTAATAATCCAATCCAAAACCCCATTTTTACTTTTTGTTTTTAATTGGCACGAAATAAATACTACATTCCCTGTGGGATCGATCCCTACTCTCGCTACTACATACTTTTGCTATTAACTTGAGAAGGGTTAATTTGGGCGTACGCGATAAGCGCTACCAGCGGGATACCCCACGTTGTTTACGAGAACTCCATGAAATGGGATTGGACCCAAGAAAGACAATATAAGCGGAAGTGGAGGTGCCATGCATAGTGTCACCGGGATAATCCGCATAAAAAAATACCGTAGATGAGATAGTGGGCCGTAAAAGTAGTCCGTGATGAAATGTGCCTTTGAGATTGCGAAGAATTAGCTTGAGAGCTATCCAGCTAGCTTCATCAGGAGAGGCCATGCGTTGTGCTAGACGGTTGACAGAGAAGGCAATGTCGGGTCTAGTGAGGGTCATGTATTGGAGTGCATCGATGACCTGACGATATTGAGTTGCATCAACAGGATGGGTCGGAGATGGAATAGGCGGATTATGTACCATGGGTTTGGCTAATGGTTTAGCCCCATCCGTTTTTTGGCGTCGTAGAGTGTCCATTATGTATTTGTGTTGACATAAGAAGAGACCCTAGTGACAACGTAGGAATTCAACACCTAGAAAGTAAGTAAGAGTATCAAGATCTTTGACAGCAAATTTGGTGCCAAGGAGATTGATAAGGTTCGAAATAGTCGAGGAATCACTGCTTGTGATAATGATGTCGTCCACATAAACAAGGACAAAGATCGTAAGTGAGCCTTGATGGAGGAAGAACAGTGAGGTATCAGACTTGGATTGTGAGAGTCTTAAGGAGAGAAGGGTAGTACTAAGAGCATGGTACCAGGCCTGAGAAGCCTGTTTGAGGCCATAAAGCGACTTTCGGAGATGACACACATAATCAGGATGCTGAGGATCAACAAACCCATCAGGTTGCACCATGTAGACATCTTCATTGAGAATGTCAAGGAGAAAGGCCTTGCTGATACCGAGTTGCCGAAGAGGACAGTTATGCATCATTACCAGTGAGAGAATGGTACGAATCGTTGCTGGTTTGACGACGGGAATGAATGTTTCTTTGTAGTCAAGACCAGGACGTTGATGAAATCAATTGGCTACTAATCTGGCTTTATATTTGTCAATGGTTCCATCGGGGTTTCGTTTGATACGGAAAACCCATTTGGAGCCAATCATGTTGTGCTTGGCCGGAGGTGGTTTTAAGATCCATGTCAAGAGTGGTGAATTCAGTGGCCATAGCGGCATGCAAGGCACCTTCAGAGCCTGAGACACACATGTTGGCTCGACAAGTCCAGGAAGTGGATGCTTAGTGGCGACATTTATGCCCTTGGGTTTGAAGATCTGATTCATTGATCGGGTCCGCATAGAGTGCGTTCGAGAGAGAGTGGCAGAGTCATCCGGAGGAGCATGAGGGGAAGCAATCGGGGCAGCATCAAGGGCAGTGGACGACGGCACAGATTGAGAACGAGTGACAATAGATGGTGGTGACGCAGTTGTTCAGACGAGATATTTGATGGAGGAGGCACATTGATCGTAGAGAACGTGACACTGTGTGGAAAGACATCTTCAACAAATCGAACATGACGAGAGAGATAAATGCATCATGTCGCCATATCATATCATTTATAAGCATTTTGGGATAAGGAGTACCCAAGAAAGATACATTGGCAAGAAGGTGGGTCAAGCTTGTGTGTTGAATAAGGTCGAAGCCAGGGAAAACACAAACATCCAAATGTACGAAGCTTTAGATAGTTAGGGGGACGCCCAAATAGGACCCTGAAGGGAGATTCCCCTTATGTGTCGGAAGCCTATTCATCAAGTAGACTACAGTTGAAAAGGTAAAGTCCCAAAATTTTGAAGGGAGAGAAGCATAATTGAGTATTATGCGGCCAATGGTGACAATTTGGCGGTGACGACGTTCAGAAGTCTCATTCTGTTGAGGTGTGTGCGGACAAGTGGTCAGCCACGAGATACCATTAGCCGAGAAAAACGAGCGTAGAGCCAGAAATTCACCCCATTGTCAGAGTAGAAATTCTGAATAGAAACTTGAAATTGTTTCTCAACATGTCTTTTAAACTGAATGAAGACATCATACACTTGAGATTTTAATTGCAGCGAGTATAACCAACAATACTTAGAGTAGTGATCAAGAACTAGATAATAACAATTGCTAGTAAATGATACAGGCATTGCAGGGCCCCAGACATCAGCATATAAATAATGCAAAGGAAGATTAGATTTCAGTGACGTAACAGTAAATGGTAACTGATGACTTTTATTCAATAAACAAGAATTACAACTCTGCAAATCAGATTTGATAGTAGGTAAACTAAAGTGTTTAATAACTGATAAACTTAAATGTGGATATGGATGTAATAAACGATTATGCCAACAACTGGTGCTAACACGTTCCCCAACAAAAGCAGAGAATGGAATGACTGGATGGATAACTTTAGGAAGATCCATGTTATAGATCCATTGATGCAGCGTCCACTAATGAGTTTTGCCCCTGTACTCGGATCCTTCACAATAAAGTGAGTAGGGTGAAATTCAATATAAACTTGATTATCATTAGTAATTGATGGACGGACAATAAATTCTGTGTGGCAGAAGGAACATATGCGAGCACCATGACCTTGAAAACCCAAACCTGTACCATTTGCAATCTGAACTTCGTCGGTGCCATCATATTCGGAGTGTATGGATAAGTTTTGCAAATCAGAAGTGAGATTATGCGAAGCCCCAGAATCAACTAACCACGGAGCCCGTTCGGACGTAGGTGGCTGTTGTTGTAGGGGCGGCGATTGAGCAAAGTGAGCAACAAGTTGTATTTGGCGACATGTGGAAGCACCATGACCTTGAAAACTGCAGTATTGACAGACGACCGGGGCACGAAATTGACCATTTTGCATGGCAGAATGCCAATGGCCATTGCAAGATGAATTTCCTCGACCACGACATGTATTATGGTTGTTCCGAGATGTGTTAGACGTCTGATTGCGATTTGATGATTGTCCAGAAAAGGAGCGACAAGATTGTCGTTGGTTGAGAGATACAGAGTTGGCAGTGGTGAGTAGGGAGGCATTGGTAGTGTCAAGACGACGAAGATAAGTATCATGAGCGACAAGCATGTCGTGCAACTCTTCAAAGCGAAGAGATGACTCCCGTGCACGAATAGGCACATCAATTTCTCGATAGGAGGCGGCAAATCCATTGAGAATATATAGAGTAATGCCGTCATCGGCGAGTGGCCTATCTATGAGAGCCAATTCGTATGTCTTAGCCTTCACAGATTGGAGGAAAAACTCTTCAAAGCGAAGAGATTACTCCCATGCACGAATAGGCACATTAATTTCTCGATAGGAGGCGCCAAGTTCATTGAGAATATATAGAGTAATGTCGTCATCGGCGAGTGGCCTATCTATGAGAGCCAATTCGTCTGTCTTAGCCTTCATAGATTGGAGAAAACAGCTATGAGTGTCATGTTGGATAAATCATCCTTTAATTGCATAACTCGAGTGCGGGAGCGATTAGCAAAGAGACGAGATAAAATTTGCCAAGCGTCTGCGGATGTGGATGCCGCACAAATGAGAGAGAAAGCTCTGGGTGACTGACCCAAAAAGAGCAGACAGAATAAGTGCATCATGGCGAAGCCAATGAAGATGTCAGCGGTTGTCTCGGATGTGGTTCTGGCATCTGAACAAGAAGTGGTTCCATCTAAAAAGCCTAGGACACCATAGCCAAATAGGAGATGACAGACTTGAGCCCTCCAAGATGGGAAATTTGAAGAGGTGAGTTGTAGTGGGAGCTGCTGGTGAGCGTTAATAGGAATGAGGTTAGCGCCGAGATGGGAAGGAGCGGAGGTTATGTGAGCAGTGGCCGATGAGGCTACTGGAGGAAGAAGCCATTTGATTGACTTGTGGCTCTGATACCATATAAGAGAAATAATCTTTGGAATAAATGAATAATTCCATTAAGAACTGTGTATGCTATATATATAAGTACATATGTAACCTAATATCTACGTACTAGGAAATAGAATATTGTAGAAGATTTACAATTGATTTGAATATAATGATAAGATATGATAATGAAGATGTGAATCAATTATCGTCATTATCCGAGATATGATTGGATTTTATACGAACTATATACAAGTCCCATCAATTTATATAACCCATTTAGTTGTCTATTAAATAGTATGAAGTAGATATATGTGTGGGTGTATATAAATGAACAAAATGAATAAGTGGAGAGATACATGTTGGAAGAGAGACATGTACGTTAGGCTTAAAATGACCCGACATTTTTCTAGATCTTGTGTATAATAGGAGCTTCGTACACCGAGACTTGCCCTTTTTTATACATATCTCTCTTCCAACACCTATCTTCATACCATATATATATATACTAGTTAATTTGGCATCGCGCAAGGCGCGGTGCCAGTGAGCTTATAACCTGGTATATATGTCCAATAAAGCGTCCGACACAAGTTCAACAGACAGTTCTAGAGAATAAAAATATGGTTCATACGCATTGAACATACATAATCGTACGTATATAAAATCAAATAGGTTGGAGTAAACAAAAGTCTTCCCCAACAGTACACCATAGCAAGAGTTGGCATATGATATCCTTGTAGGGCCCAATAGACTCTCTAAACAAAAGTCATCTACAAAAGTGCAGTAGTAGATGACATCAGATATCACAATAAAAGTAAATCTCAACGAACTCCAAAAAACCAATCAAAAAGAGTTTTCAAAATGACGATGGTTCATTTCATAATGCAGATATGTGTTCGGTTTCTCATAGCAGTAGCGAGCATCGCATAAGAGGAATTATAGTTTATATTAATTGTTGTAGTTGCATTGTTATTTTAGGATATTGCTCTTATATTACTTGCTATGGCCTAATGATTAATGAATCATCTTACTTTTATAATTATTTATATACTTTTTGACAAATAATGAATGTAAATGTGACGTCCCAAATTATTATCAAACAAGTAATATATAATTATCATAATTTAATATTTTCTAATTTTTTTGATACAATCTCCTTGTACATGATGGGAAAATTTGATGTCAAACATAATAACAAAGGTAATCGAGAACAATCACATATTAGCAACGGGTCGTAGGTAAGACAAAACTCAAAATGTATACAAACAAGCAAAACTGACGACCTGTAATCTACCAAAAATTCATTATGCCGAATATTTTATAAAAAATTATTATTAAAGTTTGCCACAACGATAACTTATTTTTAACTCTTTTTTTTTAAAATAAGTTCACATAAAAAATTATTATTAAAGTTTGCCATGACAAAATCTATTTTGAACTATCTGTTTTTTTTTAATTCATACTTGGCAAAATCAACAAGTTTTTTTCTAAAAAAAAAAGAAAACATTTTAAATCTTAAAAATTGTGATAAGAGGGATGCACTGTTGGGTCAAGGGTTTTGATATAATCTCCTTATACATTAAGGGAATATTTGATGCCAAACATCAGAACAAAGGTAATACCACATATTAACAATGTGTCGTAGGTAAGCAAAAAATCAAAATGTACATAAACAAGCAAAATCGACGACCTGCAATCTATCAGAAATTCATCATGCCGAATATTCTATAAAAAATACAAAAAAAAAAGAAAAACTAAAAGAAAATAAAATAAAATAAAAAAATTTTAAAAAAATAAAAAAGTGACGGTCGAATATTTTATAAAAAATACAAAAATAAAAGAAAAACTAAAAGAAAAAAGAAATAAAAAAATTTTAAAAAAATTAAAAAGTGACGTAAGATTACTGTTCATTGGAACAGTCGCTTATATACATGGTATAATTCATCATACCGAATATTTTATAAAAAATACAAAAATAAAAGAAAACTAAAAAAAAGGAAATAAAAAATTTTTACAAAAATAAAAAAGTGACGTAAGGTTATAAAAAATACAAAAATAAAAGAAAAACTAAAAAAACGGAAATAAAAAATTTTTACAAAAATAAAAAAGTGACGTAAGGTTATTGTTCATTGAAACATAAAAGACAATATGACGGACATTTACTATTCACAGGAACAATAACCGATTGAACAAATAATAAACAACAAAAAAAAATAACAAAAAGAAAAAGGGAAAAAAAGGAAGGGGTTACTGAACATATATTATAACATATATATATATATTAGCATTTAATAAGTGAAATGAATTGGTAAACTTTCTCTTCATTTTCGAAACACCGATGCTCAAAACCAGAAAAAGAAATGAAGGGAAATACGATTAGACCGAATGAAAAGCCAATCATTTTTGGCGATGCACATGCATTTGATGGTGTGTCCAGTTCTTTTAGTTACAGATAATCATTTGCATTCTGAAAAACGAGAGCATAGCTTAACAATAGGGAAGGAAATTCATTCTATTTCTTCAATTTTATTCACAGTTCGAGCTTAGAAGTTTGTTTAAAGTGGTGATGGTTTCTTGAATTAGGTAAGTTCTGTACTTTTTGGGTTTTTAAGTTATAAATATGTTTATCAATTTTAACAAGTTTGCTGTCTTCATTTTACGTTTATTTTGGGTAGTCACGAAATATATGGTGTTGTAAGAAACTTAAACAGAAGTACAAGTGTGGTGTTTATGTGATTTGCGTAAGTCTTATTTCAACAAGAATATGTGATTTGAACTTGCTAATGAGTAATTAAGCAAAAGTGGATAAAACTAAAGAAGACGAGAATTAATTAATTAATTAAGGATGTGGGTTGAAAGGAATAGGATACATAAAACTGTATATACAGGATTTCATTTTCAGTAACCTTTCTAATTGCTCACTTAAAGATGTGTAAATTAGTTAGGTGAGTTTTACTAATGACTTTACGAATTGTGGTGGTGCAACTTTTATAATGTTTAAGTAGAGCAATAATTAATAAATCAAGGAGATTAGATGAATATAAATTTTGTATTTTAAAATCGTACAACTGGAGTATTATGGGTTACATATGAGGTTTAATGATAGTATGTTGAATGAATACAAGATTAATAACCAAATGACTGAATATGGCAATTAAATTGAATTGCAGCACATAACTTCGTTTACTTTATTTATAGAATTGAAGCACATAACTTCTAAGTGTTACACTTACTTAAATGTATAGTGGTTCCTGACTATAATAAGTCATAACAAGCGTCAAAATAATGTCATGAAAAGTTGTGACAAATTGAATTGTCAAAAAGATTTATAGTTAATGAGTGTAACAAATGTGACACACTGAAGCACGTGCAATGGTATGATTGTATATTGATGATACGCTTATTGTGAGAAGCAATATAGAAAGCATCAAAATAATAAAGAAAATATCGATAAAACATTTTGACATGATGAATGTTGGTGCAACAATGTCAAACATGAATTGAAGATTCCAAGACGAATTCTCATATTTAATTCTAGTTTCAAATTTTTTAAGTTTTGCGCTAAAATTCAAGTTTGTAATAAATAAATCTTGAACTTCGATTTTGTAAGAACAATTGCGCTTAAAATTTGAAATGTGAATTAAAACCGATAATTTGAATTTTGTAAGAAATAACGCTTAGATCCATGTTTACAAGAAGTTAAACCTTGATTTTGGATTGTAAGTTTGCAACGCTTAGAATTCAAAACTAGAGATATCATATTGTATTATAAGGATACAATGAAAAAATATGATATCTGACATAAAGTGATAATGTGTTTACCATTGGTGATGCTGTTAAGTCATGGAAAAAGAAATGAGGGAAATTCTTTAAAATAAAATGTATAGCTTAATCCACTATGAAATGAGAATTCATAGAACTGGATAAAGCCAGAGAAGAAGCCGGATGGCTTTGATGTTTCATAGAGAAAATTTTTCGTTGTGAAAAATATGTTCCTGCAATTAATATATTAAGATAGCTATTGTGATATAGAAAGGGCACAGTAGTATGTACAATGTTAAGTCTCGTCGTAGACATAATACCATGTGGTAAGTGATCTCTAGAGGCATTAACTTATTTGGTTGTGTGAAAAACCGTGAATCCGATTATGAATGGTTAACCAAGAGATCATGTAAACATTTTATCGAGAGGAATGTGATTAAAACCCAAAAATTAAAATCTCGTAGTAGATACCCAACCTAGTTGACTGGATATTTCAAGATCTAGGTCCAAAAAGGACAACCAAGTTATGAGATTGTCAACACATTCATATGATAATGGGTGTAACCGGCAAAAGGGTACGAGGATAGACAAAGAGCTTTAATGGTTCCTAATACATATAAGTAAATATGTTGGAGTATAGTGAGATACTCTTTTAGGGATCACATGCGTAAGTGTAAAGTATAGTCGCTTCAAAAATGGAATGCACTTATGAAACACAAGCATGGTCCAAGGCCAAAATGGAAACCAAATCGAATGTTAGAATTGTTATAGTGCGGGTACAATTGTCTAGGTTTGCACCAACGATTGGATAGTTCAGGACTATAAGTTCACTATTAAGTCAAGTAAATCCGATTGAATTCCACTACGGAAGATACAATGACGCGGACCACTTCTCCCGATGCTATAACAATTCGCTAAAGCACTCTTATGACATCATGTGCATTCATGCATTATTCATGTTGGGGACTGTTGAAAAAATGAATTAAACCTTGCACAATTTCAAATATAGGTGCAACATTTCATTAAAAATTGCTTTAAAAGGGTGTCCTTTGGACAATCATCTATTAAGTAGAGCATATTTTGTGTTTTTTTATGATTGGAGTGTATCGGTTTACATGTTCTTTTTTTTTTTTGACATATTTGGCTATGTTAATTGTGAATATTGCGATGATAATTGCAGAAATATTTTGTGAATTGGGGATGATATTTTTGTGTTCTGCACTTCAGGATGAAACTTGACGAAAATACAGCTGCAAGCTTGGCCTAAAATTTCGGGTATCTGACAGCACACGAAAATTTCGGGAACCCGACAATCGGATATTGCAGCCAAATAAATCGGGTTCTGGTAGTGTTTTCACTATGTCACCCTAGTCGGAAAGATACATATACCCAAAATTTTATCCAACAATATATATATATATATATATATATATATATATATATATATATATATATATATATATATATATATATATATATATTACCCCCTCATTTGCTAACACTTACCCCCTTACTCTTATTTTCCAGATATAAGCGAGACAAATGTAGAAGAGGAGAACAGTTCCAATTCTAGTGCTAACACTTACCCCCTTACTCTTATTTCCAGATATAAGCGAGACAAATGTAGAAGAGGAGAACAGTTCCAATTCTAGTGATGGTGAACTGGTGCTGCATTAAACTGTTGTGATGCTATCAGTTTTATTTATTTAAATTCCGCAGCTATTTTATATTTAAGATCAACTGCACATCTGTCTTGCAATTTTATCAGTTTGAATTGTGAAGATAATTTTAGTTTATTGAATAGAAAGTACAATTTGTTGAATTATGTATCCGATGTTTGTTATTTTCGATTTTTAGATTTGAAAGCAATATCGATGTCATCGATTTCGAGCCCGAGGCATGACATATATGATTGCCGCACATTGATTAACTCGTATTCGAAACTTCTACAACTTTGAAAAACGTTAAAAAAAACCTTGAAAACAAAATGCATGTGGACTTTTCTCCTGCCATTGGTTGAAAACTTTTATGAGAATGGGCACGACCTAATAAGTTGATCGTAGGTTTTAAAAAAAGCGTAAATTTAATTAAAATGTATGAAATAATAAATAAATTAAGAGTGGAAGTTTTAAAAATTATATAATAGAAGTATAATCAAGAGAGAACGCTGGTTGGTCATACAATATAAATGCACTGTTCGTTGAGTATAGTTCCTGAATTTCGGCCCTTTTATGAGAGCAAATGAACGATCGAAAAATACATGACTCGAAGTTATATACAAATATTGGAAGTCTAAAGGGATCAATGAGGATATGTTGACCGAAATAAGCTCTTGGAAAAGATTGCCGTATGTGCGACCCGATTTGATTTCTTCTAAGGTTTATATAGCCTACTATAATCCATTGGTATTAAAGACTTAATTTTTCTTGTTGAGCAGCATAATCTAAGAGAGACCAAATTAAGGGGTAAAAATCTCATTTGATAAAGCATGACAGGAAACTTGCCATGTTAAACTCGACCTTTTGAATCGAGCTGAATTTAACCAAGTTTATTTTTTCTAATATATGATTAACTTAGTTGTATAAGTATAGATACCATCTAATTTTTATAATTAACAAATTTTTTTTACTAGTTTGAATCTACCTCACTAGCAATGTATTTTAATGTCAAATCATAGGAAAAATAACTATACTTTTCTTAATATATCATACAAACTAGAGGGGTGTTGTTGTAATATAGTTATTCTATAATTGAAGCTGATATAATTGTTTAAACTAGATGAAATTTTAATATTCATTAAGGAGACATTATTCCTAAAATATATGGAATTAATTTCGATTACATTCATCACAGTCGTATTATTACATATTTACATAAAAGTTTAAGAAGCAAAACTGATCCGGAGGATCGAATCAGAATAATAATATGAGAAAATTACACAAAACATCATATAGTTTGATTCAAATTTTATATTGCAACCATTGTTTGAAAAATTATAGTTTACATCCTTAGCTTTCATGAATTGTAACATTATGCATCATCTTGACTCGATTTTGTATTTTATCGAAGATTTATCGTCATATTCGATAATCGCCTTACATACTCAAAAAATAATATTTTTAGTATCGAAATTCTCTACTTAACGACTATGGAAAATGGAATTTAGTACCCCAAATATATTATTCTGATTTTTAAAAATTTACAATTGTTAATTTAAGTGACTTTAAGTTTGAATATGTAAGACAGTGATGAAATGTAACGATAAATTTTTGATAAAAATATAAAATCGAGTTAAGAGTATACAAATTGTTGCAATTTATGAAACTTGAAAATGTAAACTATAATTATTATAATTATTGTAAAATAAAATTTGGACAAAATTATACATGTTTTTGGTACTTTTTTATAATAATATATTATAAAATAATAATAATAATCCATGCTTTCTGTATGCCAGCAGCAAAGCCGAAAGTCTCCGCGTCTCCCCTACCCCACATCCACTCCTTCAACTCTCATTTTCACAGTGACAATAATCCATCACTCTCCAAATTCTTGTGCCGCCTGAGTTCGATTTCCGAGCAACCCTAGATTGCCCCCCCCCCCCCCCCCCCTCCCCGCTCGCCCACACCCCACACCCCACAAAATGCACGCAAAGACTGATTCCGAAGTCACCAGCTCCGCCCCATCCTCGCCGGACCACCATCGGCGTCCCGTATACTACGTGCAGAGCCCATCGCGTGACTCTCACGATGGGGAGAAGACGATGACGTCGTTTCACTCTACTCCTGTGATGGGAAGTCCGGTGGGATCGCCGCCGCACTCCCATTCTTCAATGGGCCGCCACTCGCGTGAATCCTCCACTAGCCGATTTTCGGGCTCTCTTAAGCCCGGATCCAGGAAGATTTCACCGAATGACGTGGGATCTGGTGGTAGGGGTCATAGGAAGGGGCAAAAGAACTGGAAGGAGTTTGATATGATTGAAGAGGACGGTCTTCTTGAAGATGAGGAGAGACATAAAGGGTTGCCTCGTAGGTGCTATGTTCTGGCGTTCGTTGTGGGGTTCTTTGTGCTATTTTCGTTCTTTGCTTTGATTTTGTTAGCTGCGAGTAAGCCTCAGAAACCCATCATCATTATGAAGGTCAGTTCGATTTCTATTTTCCCCTTTTCTAATTGTGATTAAGCTTGTGCTTACAAATATTTTTTAGCTTCCAATTTGCTTCCAATTTATCCTCATTTTTTCATGGACTTGTAAATTGAGCATTTTACTAAGCTTTGCATTTCCATACATTTTGAGCTTCAATATCTTATGCTTGTTGCACATTCGCTGAATTATTCAAAATCTTGCCAATGGTTTGAGCTAAAACATTCTTTGCTTTTCTTCCTTACCCATTAGATATGCAAAACACCCGCTTGAGATATAATTGACATACAAATACACAATTGCATTTAAAAGTGCAGACTTGGTTTACAAAAATTGCAACTTTAGTCTCTCTAGTATTCATCTATGTTATAGTGGTTAGACGAAAAAAATATTTTCTGAAAAAAAAAAAAAAATATATATATATTAGTACATATATATAAGTGAGGAACGATTACTGTTGCGATGAACAGTAATCGTTCCCCACTTTTGCTTTCACTTTAACTTTTTATATATATTCACTTTTTCACTTTATATTTATATATATATATATATATATATATATATATATTTATATATATTTATATTATACCATATATATAAGTGGCGTATGAACAGTAACCTTACGTCACATTTTTATTTTTTTAAAAATTTTTTATTTCTTTTTTATTTCTTTTAGTTTTTTTTTTATTTCTGTATTTTTATTTCCTTCTTAGTTTTGTGTATTTTTTATAAAATATTCGTCCGTCACTTTTTTATTTTTTTAAAAAAAAAATTTATTTTCTTTTTCTTTTAGTTTTGATTTTATTTTTGTATTTTTTATAAAATATTCGGCATGATGAATTTTTTGTATAGTATAGGTAGTCGATTTTGCTTGTTTATATATATTTTGATTTTTTGCTTACCTAAGACCCATTGCTAATATGTTATATTACCTTTGTTCTGATGTTTGACATCAAATATTCCCTTAATATATAAGGAGATTATATCAAAACCCTTGACCCAACTGTGCATTCCTCTTATCTCAATTTTTAAAATTTAAAATGTTTTCTTTTTTTTATAGAAAAAAACTTATTAATTTTGTCAAGTATGGATTAAAAAAAAACAGATAATTCAAAATAGATTTTTGTCGATGGCAAACTTTGATAATAATTTTTTATATGAACTTATTTAAAAAAAAAAGAGTTAAAAAAAAGTTTTCATCGTGGCAAACTTTAATAATAATTTTTTAAAAAATATTCGGCATGATGAATTTTTGGTAGATTACGGGTCGTAAGTTTGCTTGTTTGTATACATTTTGAGTTTTGGCTTACCTACGACCCGTTGCTAATATGTGATTGTTCTCGATTACCTTTGTTATGATGCTTGACATCAAATTTTCCCTTCATATACAAGGAGATTATATCAAAAAAATTAGAAAATATTAAATTATGATAATTATATATTACTTGTTTTGATAATAATTTGGGACGTCACATTTACATTCATTATTTGGCAGAAAGTATATAAATAATTATATAAGTTAGATGATTCATTAATCATGAGGCCATAGCAAGTAATATAAGATCAATATCCTAAAATAACAATGCAACTACAACAATAAATATAAACTATAATTCCTCTTATGCGATGCTCGCTACTGCTATGAGAAACCGACACATATCTGCATTATGAAATGAACCATCGTCATTTTTGAAAACTCTTGCGAACAACTTTTGATTGGTTTTTTTGGAGATCGTTGAGATTTATTTTTATATGATATCTGATGTCATCTACTACTGCACTTTCGTAGATGACTTTTGTTTAGATAGTCTATTGGGCCCTATTAGGATATCATATGTCAACTCTTGCTATGGTGTACTGTTGGGGAAGACTTTTGTTTACTCCAACCTGTTTGATTTTATATACGTATGATTATGTATGTTCAATGCATATGAACCATCTATTTATTCTCTAGAATTGTCTGTTGAACTTGTGTCGGACGTTTTATTGGACATATATACCAGGTTATAAGCTCACTGGCACCGCGCCTTGCGCGATGCCCAATTAACTAGTATATATATATATATATATAGGTTCCTTTTCAATCATTTTTTTAATAAATTTTTCTTGGAACCATCAAAATTTTGTTTGAAATAAGTATGATTGAAATTTGATTATGTATTTTCAGAGCATAACATTTGAGAGATTTGTGGTTCAAGCTGGTTCAGATGGTACTGGAGTCGCCACTGATATGATCTCCTTAAACTCCACCATTGCTTTCACTTTTCGTAACAAGGCAACGTTTTTCGGGGTCCATGTTACCTCTACACCTATTGTTCTCTCCTACTCACAGCTCACCGTTGGCTCTGGAGATGTAAGTGCCATAAATCATAATCCTCAGTGAAAGTATCTAAAACATTTGAGATCACATAATTTATTGTAGTAGAGTATGAATCAAATTTACCACAAAACTGAATTCGAATGAGATTGCCAAATTTATATTTCTGAAACCCCCCCTGAATTAGTTGTGGTTGGTCCTTGCTTTACACTCATAGTTGGTTTAAGAAGCATTTGTTCCGTACCACTCAGAAATTTTTCTTAATCCTATTCAAGAAAAAGCGTTTTCTTGGAAGTTGCCTGGAATTATAAAAATTGACGTCTTGTCGAAATGAAGAAGGAATACTGTAGATACACGTTTACAAAAGCTTACTATATCAGCGTGTAAAAATGGCGTGTGCATAGTTATTTAGTGTTTTGGCTCTTAATCGACCCAGTCAAATTTTGCATTACAGTTGAAGCAATTTTATCAAAGAAGGAAGACGCAGAGAAACGTCATAGTATCAGTTATTGGCGATAAGATTCCTATGTATGGAACTGGGGCAGGTTTGAGCACCCCAACTGGGATAACCACCCTACCCGTGCCACTCAAGTTGGATTTCACGGTTAGATCAAGAGCATACATTTTGGGTAAACTCGTGAAGCCAAAATTCTACAAGAAGATCAAGTGCTCAATTGTCTTAGATCCCAAGAAACTTAATGTTCTCATCTCCCTAAAGAACTCATGCACATACGATTAATTATGGAGCATTTCAAATAGAGGTTTGTGTCGCCCTCGCTTTTTTTCAATTTTTTTACTAAGTATGGAGTTGGTGTACCGGAGGCTGGATTCTTAGTGGGTTTACGATTTATTTTGAGTATATTTAGTACAACTGGCTTGGTAGTGGAGTGAGATTTCAAGAGTTGTATCGTTACACTGCGTTTTCTTAAATTTGTCTCGATTTTTTCATACCAACAAGTTATTCACGCTTCAGTATCTCTTTGATATTGGATTTAATTTTATTATTATAAATTTAGATAACAAGACATGATAATTAAAGGGACCTCCCATTTATCGACTTAGAGCTGAATTAAAAATAATAATTCAGGATGCAAGTATTAGGATTATGATTTGATGTACTGTTTCACCAAGGACACGTTATAAATTTTATAAAATTCTCAGACATCGACAAAATCCATAGCTTCACCATTAGAAAGACAGTTTGTCAATGCCATCCCCATTAGAAGAGTATGCTAACTCGCCAGATGAAAATGCCTATGTTAAAGTTTATATCGGTGGTTAGAACAATTCTGACCAACTCTTAAACTCTTTATACATCAGTGTTCAAACGATGGAGAATCAGTGAACTGATGTGTTCGAGTTTTACATATCTTCTTATGATGTAGCTTTTCTTCTGCTACGTGGGTTGAAAACCTTTGTATATTCTGAAGGGAAAGCGTTTGATCCTTTAGTTTTGTTGGATTCTGTGTCGGGAGATTTTTCACTTTCTAATACATTTTTTTCTTCTTATATTCTTGTCGCAGCATAATATAGCAATCATATGTTATTGAAATGATTAATGAACTATGAAGGTAGAGATCCCTCCGACATTTCTCACTTGTGTTTCTCCTCCGCAGCGACATGGTTCTTCAGTCGCTGCTAAAGTCGAATTAGGAAGGCTGAAAAGTGAACAACAAAAATCTCTTCAAATGATCAACCTTTATATTTATTAAGAAAAAATAATTTCCAAATTTACCATGATCTTGGATCACTTGATCTTATTTTCAGATGGCATGATGACATATTTTAGAGTTGGCTACACAACCAAGGTAGTTTTGTTCCGAGGCTGTATCTTCACGCTGTGAATGTAGAGCCATTGAGAAATGATCATATAACTTGACTTTATAGCGCCATATATGTTGAAAAGTGAAATTTAATCTATTTCAAAGTCATGCCGGCAGCTTTACGGATGCTGTTGGAAAAATGCTTAATGAATTAGAAATTAAGCATCGAGGATCAACCTAAATGATTGGAGGCCGCGATCGATCGCCATAGTTGGCTCGATCTATCGCGCAAATGAAAAACCAGAGCACAAAAATTTGGCTAGCCGCGATCGATCGAGCCTGGCAATAGGCAACAGGAAAAGGGCGCGATCGATCGGCACTGTACAATTTCTGAATAGTTATGCGTCCATTAATGTATTGATGATGTTTTTAAGGAATTGGTGCCTCCAATTGGTGTCCCTAGATGACATTACTTGGTCTAGTATATATAGAACAACCCTTGAATGGTTTTATTATCAGATTTTCGAAAATCACTTCATATTCAAGAGCAAAAACTTGTGCATCTTGTTCATCCATTCCTTGTTCATGTTTGAGTGCTTTCAAACCTTTGTGGTTTGTGGATTTGTGATTTGGAGTGCTCATATCACAAATCATAGTCGTATCTTGGGAGACAAATTGCCAATTGAACTGTTAGCACAATAGCGGGGCATATTGTCTTAAGGACGGAGATTCTAAATCTCGCATCGACATTCCTACTTCGAAGTCATTGTTGTTTTTGCTTGCTACCTTACTAAGATACACACCCATAAAGTTTTGTACTACAATCTTAAGACAATAACAGCAGCAAATGACTTCTTCGAGTGCAACACAGATTCCCGTTCATCATGGTGACATGCCAGAGAAGTTCAATGGAAACGACTTCAAGCTGTGGCAACAAAAGATGATGTTGACAACCTTAGGGTTGGCAATGTTCCTCAATGAGGATGCTCCCACTGTCATGGAGAGTGAAACCGACAACCAAAAGAGGACTGCTGTTGATGCGTGGAATCAAAGTGATTTCCTGCTCAAGAATTATATTCTCAATGGACTAGACAACACATTGTACAATGTGTATTGTCTAGTGAAGACGACCAAGGAATTGTGGCAATCCTTGGAGAAAAAGTATAGATCCGAGGATGTCGGCATGAAGAAATTCATCGATGGGTGATTCCTGGACTTCAAAATGGTTGGCACAAAGCCGGTGATAGCGCAAGTGCAAGATTTGCAAGTAATCATGCACGAAATTCATGCGGAGGGAATGGTTCTCAGTGATTCATTTCAAGTGGCCGCAATGATTGAGAAGTTGCATACATCATGGAAGAACTTCAAGAATTATCTCAAACACAAACGAAAAGAGATGAATTTTGAAGATCTTGTGGTTCGCTTGAGAATCGAAGAGGACAACAGAATTTCCGAAAGGAAGAAAAATTGGTACCAACCTGAAGCACGAGTGAACTTCGTGGAAAAACTCGCCGGAACAAAGCCCAAGTTTGACGGCATGGCCTCCAAATCTGGAAAGGCGAAGAAGTTCAAAGCAAGTGCTACGAATGGAAAACCCAATCACATGGTGAAGGATTGTCGCAATAAAGACGATCGTGGAAAGGCTATGGATCAAGTTAATGTGACAAAGAAGATCGCCTCTCAAATGATTTGGATGATCTAGTGCTTACTGCTTAATTAGATTGTGTATCTTTGAAAATTGTAAAATCCGAGGATGTAGTAATTCTAAACAAATGTAATGACGATATTTGTTGAATGCAAATTTATGTTCGTACTTCTTGGATTGAATCTTATGGTCATTTAAACCATGGTTCGAAGCACAAATTGTAATGTCAAATTTATTGCTTGAGTGGGGGCTAAGTTAACAAAATCGTCATTCATTTGTTAAAAGAAACGTAACGTCTATTGAGTTAATTCACAATGATGTTTGTGATGGAAAGATTGTGTAAACTAGAGATGTTCGAAAAGTAATTTATCAATATTTGTACTTTATTTTGTTGTGACTTCTTTGTTACGAAGCAAAAACAAGGCCATTGAAGTATTTAAACACATTAAGAATGAGATTGCAATCAAATTTAGCACATGAAATTTGCTATGGGAAATTGTGGGAGATTATACTTGTGTTGTCTAAGAATTTGACGCTTAAACTTGAATTTGCAAGACAATACAATCTTGAATTCGAGTTTCTAAGCTTTGTACGCTTAAAATACAAGTGATGAATCGAAGCCACAAAATTTGACTAGGTGCTGTAATATCTCATTTGGTTCTTTTTTTAATTTCTAAGCTAGTACGCTTAAAACATGAATTTGCAAGATATAAAAATCTTGAATTCAAGTTTTCTAAGTTAGTGCCCTTAAATTGCAAATTGTGAACCGAGTTTGAAAATATTATCCAAGTTTCAACTTTTGTAAACAAGTACACTTAAATCCGAAATTTTCAAGAAATAAAATCTTGAATTTGAATTTGTAAGACGATAACGCTTAGAACTTGAAACACGAAAGTTTGAACGCCAGTGCAATTCGTGACTATCCCGAAGTTGTGGGGGGGGGGGGGGGGGGTTGCAATTCTATGAGTCAATCACATCCTAAGTGCCACATTTAGGCAAGGACGAAAAACTTTGTGATTAAAGGAAAATAGAGTTTCCTACAACATTTGAAATGTGGGGGCGCTTGGCAAAACTAGAAATATGACATAACAAACGCCAAATAAATGACATGAAGAGTTTGACAAATCATGTTGTCAAATATATTAACGAGTGTGACAAATGTGCACACCTAAGCATATGTATGTTTGTGTATTGATGATATGCTCATTGGTGAAGCACTTTAAAAATCATCAAGTAACAAAGAAAAATGTTGACGAGACATTTTTGACATGTGTGCATCAAGAACAATACTTGGATTTAAAGTTTCCAAGACATTTGAAGGATGAAATCTCAAGGATTGATTTGAGTTTCAAATTTTAAGCTTTGTACTTAAATTTCAAGTTTGCAAAAAAAATAGAATCTTGAACTTATAATTTTTTAAGTATCTATGTGATTAAAATTTGAATTGTGAATTAAAGTTGGGTATTTCCCGGGTCTCGAATTTTGTAAGAAATAATGTGTTAACAACGCTTAAAATTCGATGATGAAAATATCCTAAAAGGATAAAATGATGCAAATGAGGTAATGTAATTACCAAAAATTGAAGATATATTGTTGTGGAAAAAATTATGCAAAACATATAAAGCTTTTTCGATCGAGTGGCTTTATAAGTTGTTAAGAGAATAATCATGTCCATGCAACTAAAAATGTGTTGCGCTAATTCTAGATGACAAAATGATCTATAGTGGCATAACCATGAGTGATTATGTGAAACCACGGATCCCAACATGAAATGGTAACAAAGAGATCATATGGAAGTTTATTGAGAGGAATGAGATTAAAAATCTTATAATTAAAATCTTGTAGTTGATATCCAACATATGTGATCGGAGATCCCAAGCTCTAGGTTCAAAAGGGATAACCAAACTACTAGATCGTATAAACACCTTGGGGAATTAATCTCCGACTCATTCCTATGATTAGGGGTGTAGCTTGCAAAAGGGGTACGAGGATAGGCAAAAGTCATTTAATGATTCCTAAGACATATTGTTGGGTTTTGAAAACCCGAATAATCTTGGTTTTGATGTTAACAAAACTTGTTATTGTGTTGCTAACATATTTCATCAAGTGTGCAGTTCATAGATCATAATTAAGAGCTTGATGAATTACAAAGAAATAGCTTGAAAATATCAAGCTGGACCTAGTTTGGAATTCTGGCAGAGCGGATTGTTTCGATCATATCTCATAGCTCGGATATCGAAATGGCGTGCTTCCAAAGAGATTGAACAGCCAACTCAAAATACTAAAAGCCATATTTCACAATAGATCGGCTAGTTCAAATGTTATCAAGGAGAAAAGACGCCTGCAAGATCGAGCTGTACCGCGAAGAAACAGCAAGCTGTTTCAGCAAGCAACTGTCAGTCTGTTGGCCATAACTCTTAGCTCGCTTAACGGAACGAGACGATTCAGTATGGGTTGGAAAGCTAAGACAAAGATCTACAAGTCATCGTTGGAAGACAAAGACTGAATCGGACGTTAATATTGCCAAAAAGCTTTTGCAAGTCACGCCATGTGACGCCTGTAAGATCGAGCTGTTACAGCAAGCAACTGTCAATCTGGTAGGCATAACTCTTAGCTCGCTTATTGGAACGGAACGATTCAGTATGGGTTGGAAAGCTAAGCCAAAGATATACAAGTCATCTTTGGAAGTGAAAGACTGAATCAGACGTTAAGATGGCCAAAAAGCTTCTGCAAGTAACGCCATGTGCTGCTGCATCCAGCAAACAAACAGCAGGAGCATTGCCTTGTATTTCGAGCATAACTCTCTCATACGAACTCGAAATCGAGCGATTCTTGATTCCGTGGAAAGCTAAGAGAAAGGGCTACAACTTTCATGTGGATCACTTTGCCCAGAAATCAAAGAATCAAGAGTTACAAGCAACAGATCAAAGAGCAAGTTTATCAATCTGTTTTTGTATCAAGCTGATTGTCCAGACTGATCTGGACCAGACTGATCTGCCCGTGCTGATCCGGACCAGACTGATCTGCCCGTGCTGATCCGGACCAGACTGATCTGCCCGTGCTGATCTGCCAGACTGATCTACCATGCTGATCCGGCCAGACTGATCTGCCCAAGCTGATCCGGCCAATCCGGTCCGAAATACAAATAGCCCAGAAGCCAGAATATGACCGTTGCAAGCTCGGGAATGGTGCATAACCCTTTCCAACGGGCATATTCTTGTGTCTAACGTATATATCATTACTTGGGGCTATATATACATGATTTGGAAGCTCAATAACAGTTGATTGAAGATCAATCCAAGCCTTCCAAAGCAAACCCACTTGGGATTCAATTGAGGAACTTAAAAGACAAAAGATGCTAAATGAAGAGCACTCCTCAAACCTTTGACACCTCTTACCTTGCTATATCAGATCTAGTTAGAGATCATTTGTGCCATACATATTCACTCTATTCATTGTATTTGAGAGCTTAATAGATGAGTGAATATCATTGTAACGGTTGATGATTTATCACAACCGATGAGAGGTCTTTGTATGTGAGACATTAAAGAACATACATAGTTGAGTTGCTAGGAGTTCTAGTTGGATGGGAATTCCCAACTGGATCGGGTTTGTACAACGGGATTGTATAAATCAAAGTCTTCTAGTGGAATCCTTCCATGAGGTGGAAGAAGGGGAGACGTAGAAGGATTACACCACCTTCGAACTTCCATAAACGAATGCTTGTTTATTTACTTTACTTGCATATCTTTAAAATGCCTTTCAAATGTTTAATCGGTTTTAGAGCGGGTTATGTCGAGAGTCTTCCGCTCGGTTTTATAACCGAACTCGATATAATCTCTCGGTGCAATTAATTCAAGAACACGAGCTATTGAAGCTCAAGTTGGTTGAACTCGGGTGTGGAATGGCAACCCACCCCCGTAATCGATCCTGACAAGTGGTATCAGAGCCAGGTTGTTCTTGGAAAGCATTTGAACCGATTTTTGTAGCGGATATCTTTTAAAATCATTTTCAAACTTTTTCATGAGCATGAAAATATTTCATAGCATATTTTTTCAAAATTTGGTGTATGAAAATTTGTAGCATAAAAATCAATTTCAGTGCATTCATTTTGCACGAAAATAATTTTAAAATCTATTTTAAAGGTTTAATTTTCATTCAATTTGTTCTAAACTCATTTTAAGTTTATATTTTTTTTTAGATTTTATCTAACATTTTTCGAAGCATTTTTAGTTTTCTGGCAGCTTGCAGCGACTTTGGGAAAATTGGCATAACTTCTTGCTCGGATGTCCAAATGACAAACCGTTTTTTGCGTTGCAAACTAGACTCATAGAGGATCGTAACGGTATAGGTCTTGCAGCCTAATTCTTCACAAGGAGATACAGTTTATTATGTAAAGTTGGACTAAGTGTGCTGCCACCGCTGAAAGATGAAATGGGCATTGTTGAGTTTTGTCAAGAAATTCAAATTTGTTGCCAAGTATGCTACATGCATCATCAAAAGAGGTTATTTTTGTTCAAAAATTAATGTGCATTGCAATTTTTTTTATTTGTTTTAGCCTACCTCATTTGCCCCTCACTTGCTCAAATTTTCAAACATTTTAAAATTAAGGGGGAGAGTTTAATCTCAATCCTTGAGGGGGAGTAAATTTTATTTGTCTTCCTTTTTGATTCACACAAAAAGGGGGAGAAATATGTTGTTTAAAAATATGATTTTTCTTGTTATGCAACATTGTGCCTTAATGTTCATATTTTTATTCAAGTTTTGTGATCATCAAAAAGGTGGAGATTGTTGGGTTTTGGAAACCCGAATAATCTTTGTTTTGATGTTAACAAAACTTGTTATTGTGTTCCTAACATATTTCATCAAGTGTGCAGTTCATAGATCATAATTAAGAGCTTGATGAATTACAAAGAAATAGCTTGAAAATATCAAGCTGGACCTAATTTGGAATTCTGGCAGAGCGGATTGTTTCGATCATATCTCATAGCTCGGATATCGAAATGGCGTGCTTCCAAAGAGATTGAACAGCCAACTCAAAATACTAAAAGTCATATTTCACAACAGATCGGCTAGTTCAAATGTTATCAAGGAGAAAAGACGCCTGCAAGATCGAGCTGTACCGCGAAGAAACAGCAAGCTGTTTCAGCAAACAACTGTCAGTCTGTTGGCCATAACTCTTAGATCGCTTAACGGAACGAGACGATTCAGTATGGGTTGGAAAGCTAAGACAAAGATCTACAAGTCATCTTTGGAAGACAAAGACTGAATCGGACGTTAATATTGCCAAAAAGCTTTTGCAAGTCACGCCATGTGACGCCTGTAAGATCGAGCTGTTACAGCAAGCAACTGTCAGTCTGGTAGGCATAACTCTTAGCTCGCTTATTGGAACGGAACGATTCAGTATGGGTTGGAAAGCTAAGACAAAGATATACAAGTCATCTTTCGAAGTGAAAGACTGAATCGGACGTTAAGATGGTCAAAAAGCTTCTGCAAGTAACGCAATGTGCTGCTGTATCCAGCAAACAGACAGCAGGAGCATCGCCTTGTATTGCGAGCATAACTCTCTCATACAAACTCGAAATCGAGCGATTCTTGATTCCGTGGAAAGCTAAGAGAAAGGGCTACAACTTTTATGTGGATCACTTTGCCCAGAAATAAAAAAATCAAGAGTTACAAGCAACAGATCGAAGAGCAAGTTTATCAATCTGTTTTTGTATCAAGCTGATTGTCCAGACTGATCCGGACCAGACTGATCTGCCCGTGCTGATCCGGACCAGACTGATCTGCCCGTGCTGATCTGCCAGACTGATCTACCATACTGATCCGGCCAGACTGATCTGCCCAAGCTGATCCGGCCAATCCGGTCCGAAATACGAATAGCCCAGAAACCAGTATATGACCGTTGCAAGCTCGGGAATGGTGCAGAACCTTTTCCAACAGGCATATTCTTGTGTCTTACGTATATATCATTACTTGGGGCTATATATACATGATTTGGAAGCTCAATAACAGCTGATTGAATATCAATCCAAGCCTTCCAAAGCAAACCCACTTGGGTTTCAATTGAGGAACTTAAAAGACAAAATATGCTAAATGAAGAGCACTCCTCAAACCTTTGGCACCTCTTACCTTGCTATATCAGATCTAGTTAGAGATCATTTGTGCCATACATATTCACTCTATTCATTGTATTTGAGAGCTTAATGGATGAGTGAATATCATTGTAACGGTTGATGATTTATCACAACCGATGAGAGGTCTTTGTATGTGAGACATTAAAGAACATACATAGTTGAGTTGCTAGGAGTTCTAGTTGGATGGGGAATTCCCAACTGGATCGGGTTTGTACAACGGGATTGTATAAATCAAAGTCTTCTAGTGGAATCCTTCCATGAGGTGGAAGAATGGGAGACGTAGAAGGATTACACCACCTTCGAACTTCCATAAACAAATGCTTGTTTATTTACTTTACTTGCATATCTTTAAAATGCCTTTCAAATGTTTAATCGGTTTTAGAGCGGGTTATGTCGAGTGTCTTCCGCTCGGTTTTATAACCGAACTCGATATAATCTCTCGGTGCAAATAATTCAAGAACACGAGCTATTGAAGCTCAAGTTGGTTGAACTCGGGTGTGGAATGGCAACCCACCCCCGTAATCGATCCTGACACATATAAGAATATGTTGGAGTATAGTGGGATACTCTTCTAGGAGATCACATACGTGAGTGCCAAATGTGGCCGCTTCAAATATGGAAAGCACTTATGAAACCATGCGTGGTCCAAGGCCGGAATGGACACAACCGTAAGAAACCAATACGAAAGTTATAATTGTTATGGTGTGGGTTCAATTGTCTAAGTTTACACCAACGACTAAATAGTTCAAGACTGTAAGTTCACTATTTAGTCAAGTAAATCCGATTGAATACTACTACGGAAGATTCAAAGCCGCAAGCTATCTCTCCAGATGCCATGATAATTCGTTGAAGGCACTCAATTGCATCATGCATTAATTTAATTTATGTGGGGGATTGTTGAAAAAATGTTTAATGAATTAGAAATTAGCATCGATGACCAAACTAAATGATTGGAGGCCGCAATCGATCGTCATATGTTGGCCCGATCGATTGACCATATGAAAAACCAAAGCACCAAAATTTGGACAGGCGCAATCGATCGCGTCTGGCAGTAGGCACAAGAAAAGGGCGCGATCGATCGCGCCCTTTATAGTTTCTGAAGAGTTATGCTTCCATTTATGTTTTGGTGCGATTTTTCATGAATTGGTGCCTCAAATTGGTGTTCCTATGTGGCATTACTTGGTCTATATATATAGAACAACCCTTGAATGGTTTTATTATCAGACTTTCGAAAATCACTTCATATTCAAGAGCAAAAACTTGTGCATCTTGTTCATCACATTCCTTGTTCATTTTTGAGTGCTTTCAAACCTTTGTGGATTTGTGGATTTGTGATTTGGAGTGCTCCTATCACAAATCATAGTCGTTGTATCTTGGGAGACAAATTTCCAATTGAACCGTTAGCACCATAGCTGGGCAATATTATCTTAAGGACGAAGATTCTAAATCTCGCATTGTTCCTACTTTGAAGCCATTGTTGTTTTTGCTTGCTATCTTTCTAAGATACACATATAAAGTTTTGTACTACAGATACTGTATACTCTCCTTTTGCATTTGAAAGTCGAAACTGGAAAGATTTGAGTTAGAGGGTAAATATGAGGACTTGCAATGGAACAATTTATATTTCAGATTTATATATGTTAGCTAGAGTGAGCAGTTAATCCCACTTTGATCTTGTACGAAATATCATATTTATGCATACAAGTAGGTAGATGTAAAATTTTAGTTCTAAATACCCGTGATAATATATTAGTATGCGCAGTGCGGAGAGACATCTTAGCTGTCTGGAGTTCAGATTTCTGCAAGAACTTACTACAACTTCTTGTGGGCTTATTAATATTATGTTGTATTTGGGTGAATGAATGAATTTGAATGAAGATATTTGATTTGAGAATGAATTTGAAGCTTGGATTTGAAATGACACTTATCTTATGTGCATATATATCACAATTACAATTACAGTTATATAAATTAGTAAAGATTTGAATTTAAAATACATCTAATATAAGTTTATACAAACAGTTAAATGGATTTAAAATCAAGGATTTGGAATCATTGCTTCAAAAATCTCTATCCAAATTTGTCCTTAACGATTTATGTGTGTCAACATTTGTTTGCTTGGCTTAATTAGGTCATTCATAGAAGGCTTTAAGGACATCTCCACCAAGATTCGTCTGTAGCAACCAAATCATCGTAATGGTAATTCAAATCTTATACCGTGCACATGAATGACTCGTGGACTATGTATTTGAAATATCTAGTTAACACGATGGGAGGTGTAACATATATTAGAATTTTCAGGTCTTTTTGGTACACCTGAAAATTATTCAGTTCTTTTTCCAAGAAAAGTGTACTCCATGAAAATGAGAGTTCAAAGAATCTTAACCAAGTTACAAGCATCATATGTTCTGAATGTTACACTGTTTCTCTCCCATTAAGAATTTAGAAGTTATGCTAGCTCTTTATAAGATACAAGTGCTACTCCACTCATTATCAATTGATTTTGAGTTAGAATCTAATGTTCTTAACGTTAATCCTTGTTCTGGCGAAAAAACTTTCTCCAAATTACTGAATAAGAAATATTACAGCAACTTGAAAACTACAATAATAAAATACTTCAGTCATTGTCAATTGATTTTGAGTTATAACCAGTTTCTAATTGAATTATATAGTAATAAATTTTCGGCCTGCAATTTCCAACGAGAGAAGAGTGTAATATTATTTGTATAATCTTAACGTGGAAGTAAAATCAAAATGATATCATTAAATAAAAGCATATAAATATTACAGTAATATAAGCAACTTAGTGTTTGAACAGTAAAAGGCTCTTTTTCATGGGCTTCGTGTGTATTATTAAATGGCCCACTGATATTTAATTTTCTTTGCCTCATTAAACTCTAGACATTGAACGACCTATCACTGCATTTCGATTGCATCTTCCTGTGTGGAAAGTTCAACCAAGAGGCGCACGATTGTGAAGGTGAAGGTGAAGGTGAAGGTGTAGGGTTGCATTAATTGTTGGTTTCTGAATTCTCCTCTACAGACAATGAACGGGTTACAATTTCTTCCGACGTTTGGCTACCCCTTCGCTTTTTATATTACTCTGTTTTTCCTTGTGGATTCTTGCCTTTTTCCTACTGTACATTTAAAGCGGCGCAACTTCTTGGGTTTTTTGTCACGGAAATCGTTGAGTCTATTACGATACTGTGTATCAGGAATTTTATTTGATGGTTTGATTCACAATTGCTTGTGCGATATTCTTTTTTGTTGCTTGTTCGAGATTAAAGTATTGTTTTGGTTCTTTTGCTGTTTGGTTATTAATTGCTGGAATATTGTCTGCAAATCGATTGGATTTGTGAAGTGGAGAAGAAATATTTATTTCTCAATTGGTTTAAACATTGATTTTTATGCATATTTGTTTACATCACTTCTGGGAATTGTTTAGGATTTGTTTTCAATTTTGGATTTTAGCCTCTCTTGGTGTCGATTTTGATACGGCTTTGTCAAGTTATGTCGATCCTTTGATGGTCATGCCGCTTCTTGATGTGAATTTTGTATGAATTTTGCAAACTCTGTTTTTTATGCTCATACGTAGGTTTTTACCATTAGTTAAGATTTTTTTCGTTTATGCATATTGATCATCTGTTGGTGCTAATTTTATCAGGCTTCTTCGAAGTGTTTCTTAGAAGTAGGCTTGGGTTTGAAACCAATGGGTTTCACTAAATTATCTCAATGACTAGATGCTCTTTACAACTCAAAAGATTAATCCAGCATTCATGATTAAAAAATAGTATATGGTATTGCTTTCGGTGTATTGCTTTCGGTTCTTTGAAGTTCTTCAACTTTCTTCACAGATTCAAGTTTCATACCCAAATCCCATCAGCATTGCTTTGAACCTCCATTCCATCGTCCTCAAGAAGAGTTGTTACTTGTAAATAATCACCAAGACCCTGTCAATCAGTGCTGGTTATTATAAGCCCTTGCACATTGAGAAACCAATTTTCTTGGAAGAAATTATTTGTTACTTGTGTAAGAGCATTTCTGCTCCTCATTACAGATACACCCTTAGAATAATAATCAATTTATGGAAAATAAGAAGTCCTTGAATATTATTTTACCGGGGTAGTTTTCATGCGAACAAGCAATTTGAACATGTGTGAGAAACAACCTGATATGGATTTAATATGGATTTACAACTGATATAAGCTACATGTATGTTTACGATGGTAAATTTCCACAAATTTGAATGTCATGGAAATATTTGACAGAACTTAGATTCCAAGAACATATAGGGATTACCTAAATCTTACAAAATGATTTTCTCTCCATCTTTCCAATGTTATTACTATGTTCGAGGCAATAAACATAGAAGCAAACACACTGAAACCACAGAAAATATTCCAATGTTATTAGTATATGTTTTTATGTCTTCAGCTCTAATCCAACCAAAACAAGCCGTCCGTCAAGAGAAAATGTCAATAAAAATAGAAGCGAACACACTAAAACCACATATGCTAAAATCCCCTTGATTCGAGGTACATTATTAATATTACTTCACTTTCTTCGAGTTTGCCAAGTTACTCTCGTATGTTTGCATTTGGACGAGTGCGATTCATTCAAAATACTTGCTATCGTGAAATTAGCAATTGGCGCTTCATATTAGGTTGCATACCCAATCACATTCACTTTTTCCTGGAAAATACATAATGTTTCAACGTTTAAATTCTGTAATTATTAGCAAAATAGTGTATTCTATGTTATATAAAAAAGAAATTCTTTCTGCTGAAAAGGGAAAAATGAGGGTCAAGAAGAGATACATGAGCAAAGTTGTGCTTGACTTTGACAGTTCTTGAGACGATGTCAATATTCCTAGGAGTCTGAATAAAGAAGAATCTCTTGCTCAAGATTATTTCTCATCAATACAAATCATTTGATACGTTATGTTGCTCCCTTCTAATTAAAGGCTGATCTATCATGATTTTTCTGCATTCTCTGTGTTGTAGTTGATGTTGAGGAACAAATGACCACAATGAATGAATCATCAAGAGGAAGGGTGATGAAATGCAATATATTCAACTAGAAATCTATAACCATCCTCTTTCGATAATATTAAAATAAAATTATCATTATGAAATGAAGTTTTTGAGTAGTTTTTCCTCATCTTGTTGGTATGATGCATGTTTGCATAAAAGTCATATTTTGTTTGCAACTTTGTGATTGTCATGTTTATCATGATGACTGCTTTAGACGGCTCCTACAAGCATTTTCATTCTATGATGATACTTATTTTGGGTCAGTTTTTATGCTTTTTTAAGAACAAATTCATTGTTTAAGGCGCGGTGCAAAAATAACTAATATATAATACAAAGATAACAGTATTATAAAATTAAAAAAGTGGGGGGAGAGAAGATAAGATGATAATGCAAAGTAACCTTTGATTCTTTTATCCATTGAACCTCTTCTTGCAGGGATCATGACCCCTTTATTCACGTCTTGTTGATAAAAAAACAGTTCTTTAATTTTAAAAAAAAAAGTAATATGTTTTTATATTAAAAAATATGGAAGCGATTGTATTCTATATATATATATATATATTAATTGCATAGTCATTATGTCATTTATATGAATAGGTTGGATACGTAATGTGCATAATAGTTAAAAAAGAGATGTAAATTTAGGGGAAAAAATATGAACGATAGTTGTACCTCATGCTTTAGAGTTTGGATAGTGATTCAATATTAGGTTGGTGAATATTATATTGTGTTTTGGATTTCTTTGATGTCGCTCTCAAGCGCACTTAATATTAGGGTGATGAGTATTATTTTGTGTTTTAAGTTCTTTTGATGTTGCCCTGGTACTTGATATTAGGATGGTGGATACTATTTTGTGTTTTGGGTTCTTTTGATTTTTCCATTAAGATCATCTGTACCACATATATACAAAAAAATATATCACTGTAATGAGATGTCTTCAAGGGCACACTGTAATGGAGCAGCAGCAGCAGATAAGAAGAAAAAAACGGCAAACATCTCCATTACGAAACACATGTTATATCAATTTATTCGTTTATTTCTCTCTCGGCTCCCACCGCCTCTGCAAAATTTACAACTGTCCCTTCCCTGGACGTTTTTTATTTTTTCTCAAGATTTTGAAAGTATGCCCAAAAAGTTTATGAGAAAAACTAAAATTATTATGAAGAAAGATATTTAAACGATTTAATTACAATCTAAAACAAATAATATATTTTTTAAAATATATTTTTAATAATGTGAAGTCTCTGTCTAACATGTGAAGCCTCTATTGATATTGCGATGAATCAATGAAAGTCAAACTTTCAACCAGTTTAACCTCATAAATTGTGTGAATTCAACCAACTTGGACAAAACTTTATATTATTATTACATATGTTGTTGCAAGCTTATTCGAATTTATATTATAATTTATTTTGAAGAGATAAGATTCCGTAGCACGAGTAAATATTGCTACTACAAATGCTCACCTACTAATAATAATAGTAGCAAATCTTATTGGAAGTGATGTAGGAATACAAATCCTGGGAAATTTAACTTTTTTTCATATTTCTTTTGACTATCACATTATTATTATTATTATTATTATTATTACATATTGTACAAACAGATTATGTATGCTCGATAATTAATAAGTGTTTAAATAAAATAACAAATAACTTTTTTGGTTCAAAATCATAATGAATAAAATAATAACGCGTAGACGATGACACAATCATTTCTAAATTTTTTTTAATAAAATAAGTAAGAGTACCAATGATATTCTTTGTTACATAGAGTATCGATCGACACTTATCCAAATAGAATTAGGACACAATCAAACGGGTTATTTAAAAAAATAACCCACATTTAAAAAACATTTAATAAAATAACCTAAAATTTAAAACCTTAATTTTTTGACCCAAAACGCCAACGAGGTTGGCGTGTTCAGGGGTCCCGCCAACTCAGTTGGCGGGACCAACTTTGCTTTTAATTTTTTTTTTATATTAAAGTTGGACACGCCAACCAAGTTGGCGTGTCCAACTTGTTTTTTTTTTTATTTTTTTAAATATATAAAACATAATTTAAAATAAAAAATATATATAATAAAAATATGTCTCACCTTATTATTGTCCAGAAAATATATCAACTCAAATATAATTTGACAATTTTACACAAAACCAAAAATGTACATGATTTTGTAAGTTAATATAAATTGTTCCTTCAAAAATATATTACCAAACATACTTTTATTCTTTAAAATCACTTCTCAAGTTGGCATGTCCATCTTAGTTTTTTTTTAATAAAAAAAATAAACAATTTATAATAAAAAAATATAATAAAAATATGTCCCATCTTATCAGGTAAATTGTAAAAACATCGTCTATATTTTTAAAATTTTATTTAAACAATTTTTTTATTATCAAATTCTAAAAAAAATTGCGGTATAGAATGGTCGTAGTCGAACATTATTAAATTTTTTAAATATAAAATTTATATAATTATCTCATCACCTTCCTCGTAACAATTGATGACGTGAAACATTGCACATGGTTTCACTTCAAACCAAAGAACGGATGCAGCATCATTGTAACGATGATTACTCTTAGGGATGTCAATGAGACGGGTCTAAACTCGTACTCGTATTAATAATGTTCCGCGACAGCCATTCCGAGCCGCTCGCGAACTTTAATATTTTAGTAATATAAATATATATTAAATAAATACCCGAAATGTTCAAAATATATTTATTTAATATATATTTATACTAATAAAATATTAAAGTTTGCGAGCGGCTCGGAATGCTGTCGCGGAACATTATTAATGCGGGTACGAGTTTAGACCCATCTCATTGACATCCCTAAGAGTAATCATCGTTACGATGATGCTGCATCTGTTCTTTGGTTTGAAGTGAAACCATGTGCAATGTTTCACGTCATCAATTGTTACAAGGAAGGTGATGGGATAATTATATAAATTTTATATTTAAAAAATTTAATAATGTTCCGCGACGGCCATTCCGTGCCGCAATTTTTTTTAGAATTTGATAATAAAAAAATTATTTAAATAAAATTTTAAAATATGGATAATATTTTTACAATTTACCTGATAAGATGAGACATATTTTTATTATATTTTTTTATTATAAATTGTTTGTTTTTTTATTAAAAAAAAGCTAAGATGGATATGCCAACTTGAGAAGTGATTTTAAAGAATAAAAGTATGTTTGGTAATATATTTTTGAAGGAACAATTTATATTAACTTACAAAATCATGTACATTTTTGGTTTTGTGTAAAATTGTCAAATTATATTTGAGTTGATATATTTTCTGGACAATGATAAGGTGAGACATATTTTTATTATATATATTTTTTATTTTAAATTATGTTTTATATATTTAAAAAAATAAAAAAAAAACAAAAAAAAAAAAAACAAGTTGGACACGCCAACTTGGTTGGCGTGTCCAACTTTAATATAAAAAAAATTAAATGCAAAGTTGGTCACGCCAACTCAGTTGGCGGGACCCCTGAACACGCCAACTGAGTTGGCGTTTTGGGTCAAAAAATTAAGGTTTTTATATTTTAGGTTATTTTTTTAAATGTTTTTTAAATATGAGTTATTTTTTTAAATAACCCCAATCAAACTCATACTACGGAGTTTAAATAAACTAGATGATCCAATATAAGGTCATTAAGAGAGTAAGAAAAAAGAACTTAGCACACACTTTGATCAAAATCTAAATGTGGAGTTTAATACATTCCATCACCATTGACAAATTAGAACTCGATCCTTTTAAAATTCGTTTATTTCTTTCATTCCAGATGCACCACACCACGGAAACCCAAATCATAATTTAGACATTCTTTGAGGTCCCTTGGTGGCGCAACACATCATGGTGTTCGAGATGGACATAGGTTTCCTCGTGACAAACATAAACCAGGTTCAGTCATCAATAAATTCCATACCAAATATTGTAAGAGAAAACACATTGATAATAAATGCCTATAATCCTCCACCATATCGTTGCAAAATACACAGCAAGGGTTACTGATACTTACACCTCTCAACATCATGTTGCTAAGGGTTGCTACTTTATTTTGAATGAGTTTCCAAGATAGAATGATAGCTTTAGACGGAGCCACCTTACACCATATCAGATTATAAAGATTGGAGACATGGGACTAGTTGTCACCTGCATTACTCAACACGACATAAGCCGATTTGGTTGAATAAGAACCATCGGATGTGTGAATCCAAATCTAGCGATCATCAACATCAGCATAAAGATTAACCCTATTAATGAGAACAATGATGTCCTCCAGAAATGAATTTTCCCACGAATAGAGAGCTCTTTTCCACTTAAATCCCACACCTAACCTACTTCATCCCAGTAACCTATTTCGTTGATAAGACTATCTTGATGTAGAGACAATCTAAATAGTTTAGGGAAACGATTTTTCAAACTTTCTGCACCCACCCAAATATCCGACCAAAACAGCATATCTTTACCATTACCTACTCTTCTAGTAAGCCCATTTTTGAACCAAATCTCATAGACATTCTTTCAATTTTAAGAAAGTACAACCACCAACGAGACGCTCTACTCAGGCCTCTAACTGGTTTTTTGCCTTCACTAATTCTGTCGATGCAGTTGTATTTCGATGACAGCACCTTGGCCCAAAGTTGTTTTTTTTTTTTCACTACATATCCTCCAATTCCATCTTTCAAGCAACGGTCTATTAAAAGACTCAAATCTTTAACCCCTAAACAACCCTTTTCCTTTTCCATACATACTTTATCCCAAGAAACCCAAGCAATTTTCTTCCCAACACTACCTCCACCCCCTCCAAAGGAACTGTCTCTTCAACTTTATCAATTCACATAAAACTTTTTTGGGAATTTTATAAAAAGACATCAAGTATACTGGAAGCGTGGAGAGGATCGTTTAACATGATAAATTTTGTCCCTTACCCAAAGGGTCATCATCTTAAGTTATTACCACAATTCAGTATATATATAATCTGAATGTTAAGATAATAAATTATGTGTGTACGAGTTCAATCACACTTTCGATCGAATTACGTGAAGCGAGCACTGCATTAATACATATCTATTGCATGAAAACTCATTCATTTACTAGAGTTAGATTTCCATTATATTTTTATAATCATAATATATTAACGGTTTAAACATGATTTGGTAATGTTAGACCATAAGCAGCAAATTCAATTTTTTTTGTTCGAACGATATCAATAAATTTATGTTTTTAAAAATATTCAATATAAAATTTGATTGATCAATTTCTTCTCTGATATTAGGCCTTTGGTATAGTCTTGATCGTAGGCTGCTTGTTAGTACTATAGTATTTAGATCAAGTATCCAAATTTAATTTGGATATACGAAATCCACGTAAAAAATGTACCTCACTTGCATCTCATCACTCTTACCCGCTTGCAAGATAGGAAAGGTATCTGAAACTTTGAAGTTGGAAGTCCGTTGGCTACCTACAATCTAACAGCACATGAAGCAGTTGGTGCAGTAATAAGCCTGATCAATCCACCTCGAAGGGTGTGCCACCCTTCAAATTCTTTGAACCGAACATGTATTTTGTTGGGGTGGGGTATTTTATTTTAAGTGAATAAAATGAAATTTCAGAAAAACATAAAAATATGAAGGAAAAAAACATGTATAATTTATGTAAATATATAAAGTAGAATATGGATGAATGTAATTAAAAATGATTTTTATATATCTATTCAATTCATGATATATATCATTGAAGAACACGTCTTATCTTTTTTTTTTTTTTTTGAGGATGAAGAACACATCTTATCAGTTTAAATATGCTGAACAACAGATCAACACATAATATGGAACAACATTGTTTAAATGCGACAATATTATCAACTTGAGTATATTGGTGTCATGGAATGAATAGTATTAATTGTCATCCCAAAAAATGAAGAATTTTATTCTGTCATGTATGATTTTAGTATCCCTCAGATTTTATTGATACCTCCCATCCCTCCCAAACTCTGGGTTACTTCCATGGCTACTCAGTCCCTCTTTTTCTTTTTTTCAAATAAATAATAAAACCCATCTCTGATCAATTAAATGCCCATTTGAGATGACAATATAGTTTTAAAAATATTAAAAATTACATTTATTTAAAAAGAATTATCTGGTAGAATCACCAGCAACGGGATCTAACGTCGACCATCGACTGTGGGGTGGTTCATTTATACCGGCTTCTGACTCCTGTCATGTGAGTGTGGTTTTACACTGTCTAAAGAAAACAAGAATATATATTAACCCAAAGTTGAGACTTATTATATCACCTTTATATTGCATGCTACAGATCATACACCAAATAACGATGCATCCTACAAATTTCGAGTAGATCTGCTTTTAATATTTGATGTATGTCTCATATTATGTAGTGCCTCGTCATTCTTAATCCTCAGTTTTACGTTCAATTAATTAAATCACATTTTTTATCTATCAGGATTAATATACTATGACTACTAATCAAGATTTTTCATTATGTCTTTCGCTTACACTGATCATATACATCACATCTTGTATATCATTACACATCACAATTCATTCAATCTCGATCTGTTTAACTCTTAACAGCATAAAGTAGACTCACAATCCCGGTCTTCCCCACCTATGAGTCCTTACAGAACAACCACGCACAACATGAGCATTTAAATGATGTTCACAATCCAACATTAATATAATGCATAAATACTTTATAAACAAACTTCATATATTTCATGCATTGGAAATACTCATATCTGGTTGTTCATGTACATATACCCTGTACATAACCCAAACACAATATATAACACGATACAATTGGCCAAATATGTCATTTAACATCTTGTTATCACGTGACCGGTATGATATGCCTCTCGGCTTAATATGTCAATGGCTCAGCCTTCACGTCTCATATTAGCAGCACATATCATGTTACCGTCCTCACACGTTATAACAGTCATGATGTATGCCCAACAATGGCATACTCCTCATGTCATCAACTATATGCCTCAACAACATGAATATACAGCATGCCCAAACAATGGCATATGTCTCATGGCATCAACTATATGTCTCAACAACATCATGCCTCACAGCACCAATCGCATAGATATTCACAATAATCTCATATCTCAATAAACAATATATCATCATCACATATAATGATCATAAATGAAATATCAATACTCGTACGTCAACACGTTCCTGTCGTCATATACAAAAGATAAAAAATCAGGAGTCAATGTTTATGTTATGTGTATATCTTTATGTAAATATGAAGGAAAAAAACATGTATAATTTATGTAAATATATAAAGTAGAATATAGATGAATGTAATTTAAAATGATTTTTATATATCTATTCAATTCATGATATATATCATTAAAAAAATGTCATCATTGAAGAACGTCTTATCTTTTTTTTTTTTTTGAGGATGAAGAACACATCTTATTAGTTTAAATATGCTGAACAAAAGATCAACACATAATATGGAACAACATTGTTTAAATGCGACAATATTATCAACTTGAGTGTATTGGTGTCATGGAATGAATAGTATTACTTGTCATGAAGAATTTTATTCTGTCATCTATGATTTTAATATCCCACAGATTTTATTGATTCCTCCCATCTCTCCCAAACTCTGGGTTACTTCCATGGCTACTCGGTCCCTCTTTTTCTTTTTTTCAAATAAATAATAAGACCCATCTCTGATCAACTAAATGCCCATTTGAGATGACAATATAGTTTTAAATTATTTAAAAAGAATTAACTGGTAGAATCACCAGCAACGGGATCTAACGTCGACCATCGACTGTGGGGTGGTTCATTTATACCGGCTTCTGACTCCTGTCATGTGAGTGTGGTTTTACACTGTCTAAAGAAAACAAAAATATATATTAACCCAAAGTTGAGACTTATTATATCACCTTTATATTGCATGCTACAGATCATACACCAAATATCGATGCATCCTACAAATTTCGAGTAGATCTGCTTTTAAATTTGTTAATTAAATCACATTTTTTATCTATCAGGATTAATATACTATGACTACTAATCAAGATTTTTCATTATGTCTTTCGCTTACATTGATCATATACATCACATCTTGTATACCATTACACATCACAATTCATTCAATCTCGATCTGTTTAACTCTTAACAGCATAAAGTAGACTTACAATCCCGGCCTTCCCTAGCTATGAGTCCTTACAGAACAACCACACACAACATGAGCATTTAAATGATGTTCACAATCCAACATTAATATAATGCATAAATGCTGTATAAACAAACTTCATATATTTCATGCATTGGAAATACTCATATCTGGTTGTTCACGTACATATAACCTGTACATAACCCAAACACAATATATAACATGATACAATTGGCCAAACATGTCATTTAACATCTTGTTATCACGGGACCGGTATGATATGCCTCTCGGCTTAATATGTCGGTGGCTCAGCCTTCACGTCTCATATTAGCAGCACATATCATGTTACCGTCCTCACACGTTATAACAGTCATGTCGTATGCCCAACAAAGGCATACTCCTCATGTCATCAACTATATGCCTCAACAACATGAATATACAGCATGTCCAACAATGGCATACGTCTCATGACATCAACTATATGTCTCAACAACATCATGCCTCACAGCACCAATCGCATATGATATTCACAATAATCTCATATCTCAATCAACAATATATCATCATCACATATAATGATCATAAATGGAATATCAATACTCGTACGTCAACACGTTCATGTCGTCCTGTACAAAAGATTGAAAACCAGGAGTCACTCCTCTATGACTTGTTCCCTGTGATGGTACTACATGAATACCAACAATGTATAATGTTATAATATTCCTCACTATCAAATTCCATAGAAATATAACATTTTCAACATTTGAACCCTAGTGATCGATCGCTACTTTTACGCGATCGATCGACAAAATTTTATGGCTATCAGCGATCGATCTCTATGTTTCATGCGATCGATCACCTTCTAGCGATCGATCGGTCACAATCACACGATCGACCGTCCATGTGTTAAACCGCCTATGTTTTTGTCTTAGCATCGGCGATCGATCACTCATTATCACGCGATCGATCGCTATGCTCTGTTATTTTCAGAACATGTCGATTTTTGAGTTTATCTTCGTGGTTCCAACTTTTCATCTCATAATTCAACATCAAAACTTGATAATTGCATACTCTAGCATCATATAAACTTGTTTCATAACCACATAACTTATTTTATTGAATTCCACCTCTTATCAATTCTTTATGAATATTTTGAGAAGTACTCTAATTGTTTTTCGTTATGGCATATAATGAGATAATATAACTGTTTGTATGATTAATCGACTAAACTCTATAGTAGATAATATGAATATGTTTGTATTATCATGAAATTGGTTTAAAGACGGTGCGGGCCAAACTCTATAGTAGATAATATGAATATGTTTATATTATCATGAAATTGGTTTAAAGGCGGTGCGGGTCTTACATATTAGGTCCTTAAGTGTAAAATTATCTCACGTTTTGTAATATAGTATTTATGTATATACTTGTATTTAAAAAAAAAATTAAATTTTTTGAGCAAGCATCAGAATTGAAGCACTTATGACAACCGTGGAACAGTTGGTGGATTAGATCTCTGCCATCAGTAAAGTGGCCAAATTCTTAATTGATGTATCATGTTACATTTCATCAGCCTTACCCCTTTACTTTTCATGTTTAAAATAGTAAATTACATTTCAATAGTGTGACTTCTTTACGGAAAATAATAAATTTTAATTTTTTTTAGCAGGAAACTAATGATATATTAATTAAAGATTCGTCAACTTGGCAAATACAAACAAGGGCGAAAAGAACAGTCTAACATCCTCACTAACCTAATCACAAAATAAGTAAAACAACAGAAGTCAAACGCGGCCTCTTAGGGCAAGTGGTACAACTATGTGGAATGAGAAAATGAGTCACAACATAAGCACTAGATAATGACCAGAAGGGGAAAGAGCCCCCAGAGCCGAAATCGGTCTCCTCAAACCATGATGTCTGAGTGTGGCCTAGCAAGCAAACTGCCTTCCAAAATAAATGAAGGTACAAATGTGGATTGACGAAGAGCATAAACTGAGAAAAAGACGACAAACTCACAAGCAATCGCATCCAAAATCTTTACTATAAGCCATACCACTGGATGGCTCACAAAACCGTAAGATACCCTAGTCAAAATCATACAGTGCGCTAGCAATGAAACATACAAAGATAAACGCCACCACATGGGCATAATAGGACCACAGAGACAGGCAGTGGCATACACCCTAGAACAACTACACACATATACACGACTACCAATTAACACAGAAACTAGAGAAAATTAGATAAAAATTAAGCATTCACAAAAAGGAAGAGTCATACGATGCAAAATATGCCCTGAATGCCCCCAAATTCCGGACATGCAAACCAAGGGCCTCATACCGAGCGGTAGGGTTGCCACACAACCACTACCGGTGCAGGAAGAGGCATCCAAAGTCGGACACTCCTATGAGCTATGATGCACGGATACTCCTAAAATGGAATCCGATGAGCTATGATGCACGAATACTCCTAAAATTTTCACGGTCACATGTCCGATACTTTTGCGGATACCGATACTCACAGATACTTGTCTGATACATATCCAATACACCGCGTGGCGTATCTGAATTAAAAAATAATTTTTTTATTTTGGATACTTTTCTAGATACTTCAAGATACTTCAGATTCCGACGTATCAGATACGCAATGTGGAGTATCCGAATTTAAAAATTATTTTTAATCTCATATAGTTATTTGAATACGGCCAACTCTCTTCTTCTTGTTGTGAGAGAAATTGGCGTACTTATGCATTTATTCATTCAACAAAGAGGAACCAAATAACACTACAACGTGCCGAATATTTTATTTTCATCATAGTACGTCTTCTTTCAAGGAAATCTCCACAATATATGAAGGGCGACTCCAAAATGTGGGATGTGAAAGTTGGAGATGCTTTTGAGTCGTTAGATGATTTTATCATTCTTGATATTGTGAATCTCTCACTTGATGAACCATCATTTGAGTCTATTATATTGCAAATGATGCTAATGAAGAATCAATATATCCAGATAGAGAAGTTAATTAAATGATTAGATAATATTTTTATGTAACTTTCTTGATTTAAGTAGTAATTGGTGTTTAAAACTCTATTATTTGTCATGAATTTGATGAAGTTTAAACTTTGTTATTTTGATTTTATGTATTTATCGTTGACTATATATTTGAAACATAATTTCTTTATAAATATTGTTGATGTATATATATATATATATTTTTTAAAAAAATTACTGTATCCAGATGTATCGTATCCTAGAAATTTCAAAAATCTCGTCCAACCGTATCCGTATCTACGTATCCATGTATCCAGTGGCGGAGCCACTCATAGGCAAGGGGGGGCACTTGCCCCACCTTGCCCAAAAAAAAAAATTTTTACCCTAAAATATTTTTTTGCATTTTAACCTTAAAAATTACATTTTACCTTCAAAAAATACAGTTTACCCCTCATAATTTGTTTTTTGACCCCTTAAAAAAAATTTTGCACTAAATTTTTGAGAAATATTTTTTTTGCCCCCCCCCCCTGCATTTTTGAGAAATATTTCCATCTCCGCCCCTGCATGTATCGGCGTATCCATGTATGTGCATCATAATCGAGGAGAAATGCTGACTCCAACCGGCGGCAGAAGCCAAAATGAGAGGAGTCAGACAGCAGAAGTAGAAACACCACAGCAAAAGCCATAAAGTGCAAGGATAAAAGCACAAGGGTGGAGTACAAACGCAGAGATGACTAGCAGGGAGAGCTCCAAAGTTAACGAGGAAGTCGATGGTGTCACGCCCTGAGACCGGGGTCAATAACACCGGCATTTATTTTCCAATACAACTAGAAAACCAATAAGCCTTGTAATATCGTAACAAACGAAAACCAGTCTATTTTCCATAAATAAATAACCATTGTCTTTACAATGAATTAAAAACGCGAAATAAACTTAAACAACTTAAATAGTAAAATCGTACTTAAATAAAGTCTTGGAATCTTAATTCTTAGAGATACGCAGCGGATATATCACCAACCCCAAAATTGGTGATCTTCTTCGGCTTCAACTTCTTCCTCGTCTTTATCTGGGGATGTAGAGTAAGGGGTGAGTGTTTTGGAAAACACTCAGCAAGCGGGGGCCAATCGATATGACAGTAATATATTTTTCATAATTTTCCAAAAACATATATATCTTAATCAAACATATATTGATATGAATGCATCTTAACACTCCATCGAGCCATAATCATAACATATCAATCGTTCATAATTTTCATATACTTAAGCACAATAAATCATCTAGTTTCCTCTTGGTACTGATATCAGTCTCTAGAATTATCCCTCCTAGAGAAGAGGTCATGCATCGGCTACCCACGAATAAATGGTCTGGACATTCCAAAAACAACGGTTAACCACCGTATAAGGTCATGTAAACGGTTATATCCCACCGCATCAGGGTCATAAAGGAATCTACTTCCAATCAGATTTCAAAGTTTAAAGTGCTTAAAAATTACTACTTGCATAATTTCAAAATAGATTCATATCGATTGAGATTTAAAAGCATACATACAATCATTTTTAGAAAACGAAACGAATACTAGCAAAAACCCACTTACAGCGATTTAGACGTTTGAACGATTAAAGGTGCGAAAACGACGCGAAATCCTTCATTCCTAAGCCTTGAAGTGGTCGAATTATTGGTATAATTTGGCTAAAGTTTTCGGCTCTATGATGCTGAGTGGGAGGGATTTCGAAATAATGGAGATGGAAGGGAAAGGTTATGCTAGGTCAATATTCTATGGTGAAATCCTATATATAATTTTAACTAAAAATCATAAGATAAAGGTGGAGGGGTTTCGAAATTATGGTATGAGATATGTGCAGATTTTTTTGTTGCTAAAACATGCAGATTTTTGGTGAGCATATGGTATAAAAATCGGTGCATAATTGATGCTAATATGGTATTGATTTTTGAGAGCATATAAGGTGAAGATTTTGATGAAATTATGGTATATAATTTTCGAAAATAACGATGCAGATTTTCGAAAAAAATGAGGCTGAGATTCTTGAATTTATGGTATAAAAATCTTTCCCAAAACTCTTGATTCAATAATGGAATTTTCGATTTTTAGTTGCTAGTAAAATAGGAGGGAAATCTTTGAATTAATGATAGCAATACTTGCATAGATTGTGATGATAGTTATAGCACCTAGGAATATTTAATTCTACAAGGAAATTAAATAATAAAGTTTTAGTCATGCTAAATCAATTAATAGATATTTACTAAATAGAGTTTTAATACCTAAATTTCCGGGTCTTTACAGATGGTGCTCGCATACATATAGTTTATAGTTTCTTATAATATACAAAGATTTTTTATGATAAACTTGAAATAATTCATACTCAACCAAGTTCTTAATTACCCATGATTTGATCAAAAAGTTAAATTTTGAGTCACTTGGAGTTTTTAAAATGTCTAATATTTTTGGATTCATTTTAAATATAAAAAAAAAATCAGCACTATTCAAACCGTTGACTATAGTTTGAAAAAGGAAAGTTTCTCGACGTTCCTAAAATAACATAAAATTAACACTTCGAACAGTTAATAAATCTTATATATTCTGTACTAGGCTAACCCTAATATTGAAACTTTTATAATGAGTACGTAATAGTAATCAAGGCACATATATATTATAATTTGGAAAAGTTGTTGTATTCGAAATAAAAGAAATTAATATTCCAAATTTCATATATCATTTTTGTACGTGATATTATAAATTTTGCTGTTTTTTTTTTTTAATTAGTCACAAATATAAATCATGCACAGCCAACGTCTGACACTTCCAAAATATAGAAGATTAATGGATTAGAAAATTGAATAATTTTTGCAAAAGTACAGAGAAAAAGTTCACCAACTTTACTATAAACGACATTATACACAATATAAAATTATTATTAAATAATACCAAAGTAGAGAATTTAAAGGTTACAACTATATATACTATTATATATTATAATGTACTGCCACTTGTTATATATACTTTTCTTTTTCCCACTGGCTCAATTAGCCTGTTCCCGATAATCACTATTTTATTCCCTCTTCCCTATTCAACGTCTCTTCTCGAAAAACCTAATTTTTCTGTACTAGTCCAATCTCCGCCGCATTTTTCTGATAAATCTCCGACTCTTCCCCGCCTTAATTTGCACGCTTCTTTTTCTCCAAATAAATCGTCTTTTTTCCGTTTTTGGTAGCCCATTTCTTTTCGATATTTGTACATACAAAGGAACTGAAGCCACCAGTTATGGATGCTGAATTCTTGAAATCTTCTGTTGAAGACCAGATGGAAATGATGCTGATGCAAATAGACAAACTCCCGGATTTTTCTGGGGCATATGAAATTCCCATGACGGAATTCAGCAATCATCAAGAAGCTAGCCGTTTAGGAAACATGAGCAGTAATTGTGATTCTGCTCTTGATAATTTACACGTTAATTCACCTGCATTTATGAATCTGCAGCACGCAAATTCTTCGTATGCCAACGGGTTTCATCAAGAATCATCATCTATGTTGCCGTTCCTGCAGCCCAATTCAAGCTGCGAAGGGAGATGGAAAATGGAGGAATTTTCCGGAGAAGCTGGGGATTCTCAGAAACGTAATTCAATGGCTGCGATGCGTGAAATGATCTTTAGAATCGCGGCTATGCAGCCTGTTCATATCGACCCGGAATCCGTGAAGCCACCAAAGAGGAAGAATGTGAAGATATCCACGGACCCTCAAAGCGTCGCGGCGCGCAACCGCCGGGAGAGAATAAGTGAGCGGATCAGGATTCTTCAGAGACTTGTACCTGGCGGAACTAAAATGGATACTGCTTCTATGCTTGATGAGGCGATTCATTACGTTACATTCTTGAAGAATCAGGTGCAGAATCTTGAAAGAGTCGCGGCTAGTAGGCCATCCGCCTCAGATGCCGAAGTTGGATTCCCAGTGCCAATGTCAGGTGGGAATTACTTTCCGATGCCTGCAAAAGGTTATCACCGGTCAATACCTCCCAATGTGCAAGATTCTTCATTTACAGGAAGATGAATGGAGAGTAGTTTCTTTTCTTTAATTCATTTTCATGTAAAAGTGCTTTAAATTCTTGCTTAATTGTGGGTGGGGTGTTGTAAAGTAAGACGGTACTTTGGTTATCTTTGCCGAATAATAAGGCCATGCACGCGTATTCTCAAGGCCAACAAATCAGTATTGTTATTTAATTAAGGATATATACGAATTTATCTAAAATTTAACTATGCAGAAATATGTTTCCCGAGTATATATACGAATATAATATGTATTAGATTAAAAAGATCATAATTCTCGTGAGCTCATGATAGATAAACTCGAACTCTAACTTGACTCGCTTAGCATCTGATCATATTTAAATCTATCTAAATGTATAATTAATTAATAGAACACGTTTATTTAATTGAGTTTTACGTGCTAAATTAGACTTATTGAAAATTGATTATTGCACGTGTAATTAATTAGCAAGCGATATGGTCCATATTCAATAGACAAACACGTTTGGAAAACGACTAGACTAAATTAAAAAAAAAAAGTAATCAATTTTTTAGTTATATTTAAGTCATCAGCAGATCTCAGAGATGTTGCGAATTATAAAAATCCCAATTGCAAAGTGCAATTAAACATTCTAACTTTCAGTGCTTTTATAGCTTTGAAAAATAGAAAGGAACCAACACTGATTATTTATGGAGGGCTTACATTCCCATGTGCAAACAATCCTCACAGTAAATTTGGTCATGCAATGAAAAATCTTGGGAGACAGAGAAAGTGACATGTTATGTCCTCCATATTTGTTAATTATTGCATCACAAGACATATTAATTTCTCAAAAAAAAAAAAAAAAACTTAGACATTTTCTTCTTCGGTTGCCATGCCGGTGTGTAAAAAAAATTCTAAGGAGCAATTTTGGTCTCGTTTCAATTCAATATGATTGGTCTAAAATATTTAATATACTAATTTATTTATTTTCTATTTAAAAGAGTTGTGTTAATATTAAATCGATGTATAAGTAGGCTCAAATCGAATTAATATAAATATTGTCGCTTACGTGCTGTAATTGGGATTGTATTTGATACCATCTATCATGTCTCAAAGCCCATGATTCCAATGGATGCAAGGGCCGACCTACGTTAACTATGGTTGACATGTTCTCGTACGTTGCTAGTCATTTGTATTTAGATCTTCGTGAAGCGCAGATGCTAAACGCTGCCCATGATCGATAGATTGTTGCTGGAATTATATTTCTATCATTGTCTATTAAAGGAGTATAATTGAGAACTGGACATTCAGGGTAAGCCCAAAATAAAGGATTATGATCATACTGCTATGATAAACTCGAGCCTCACAAGGTCATAAGCAACCAGCCGTCGATCTTCCGATGAGAATTAATGCTTAAATGTTAAGTGTTATGATGTGATTGATGTTCATGGGATGAGTTTAATTCTTGAAATCTCACCATATTATAGGAGTTATTGTATTTGAAAATGTTTCATCTATATAAAGTTCTAAAATTAAAATATATGATATATTTATATCTCATAATTATGTACAACGGTTGTGCATCAATTGTTCAATTTAATTGACTTACTAGGATTATATGTTTAGTTCTTATGTGTTGGCTTTTGGCAACTGAGATAGTATTAATATATGTGTACTACAAACCAAATGTTGACATGGACTTTATGAACTAAAAGTTCATTAGTGACTCAATGCTCCTATAAATATATCACAATAGTCTCTGAACGTCAAATACAAAACGATACATGATGCATAATGTCCTTATAGCAAGTGTCAGTTTCTGGACAAAACATCACTTCATCTTTCAATTGGGTTGCATTCTTGCATGCTGAACTTTCACAATATCGAACTATAAACGCTTAAATAAAAAAACTTAGAATTTTTAATAATTAAGGATAGAATCTACTATAATTTCACTTGATGTCACTGTAAGAGGAGTCCATTAACGTATATCCCAAGTTCGTTGTTTGAGAATCTCATACTAGTTAAGTCGAGCATACATAAATCAGCACAATATTTCATTAACAGAACCGAAGTACAACTAAATAATCTTACAAGAAGCCCATAACTCAATAATACAACTAAATGTCAACAACTGACTTCTAAGTTCTAAGTATTTTTATCCCAAAATTTGGAAAGTAGAAAGATGAAATATTAAACCACGTTAATATTGCTCAAAAATGCCACTCACATACAATGCTTTAAGATAATTGCATGCGGCATGATCAATTGTGCGTATCAAAATGAAAGATACGCTGAAGTTCAGTAATGGTTTTGGAAAGTAGGCCTTCTAAGTTTGACGATCTTTTTTCAGTTTATGCTCTTTATCTATCCCCTATTTGTACTTTCACATGTAATAAAAGACAATTGGTGTTCCCACAAGTTATCTGATAACTGAACTTTAATCAAATTACAATTATAATCGAAAATAAAGTATATTGTAAACTTACAGCAGTAGTATGTAAATACTATTCAAAATTTGCACAAGAAACTGGAACAGGACGAGGCCATAGCAAGGCGTGTGCCCGTAAACTCAAATTTGCCCGCCTACTAGCTTATGGCCTCCTGGACAAGAGAGTTCCAATGTACAATGCTCAATCGCCTCTGTTCGGAATGAAGCAGAAATCCGAGCAAACTCTGTCGAACACCAATAATGTTTAGTACTCTCAAATGTATGAATGCATGAGTGAGTGAACAATTTTCGGATTGATGAAAATGAAGGGCTGGAGCAGCTTATATAGATGAGCAGCAGACCTCTCCAAATGTCTCAGAAATTAAGTGTAATGTTTAATGGGGTAGATGAAAAGTCTCAACACTTAACATCAGATTAATATGGATTTAAGTCTCACACTTAAATCTGACCTCAATTCTACATGTAGGTGGAAAGTCTCAAACTTAATACTCAGCAAAATATGAGAAGTCAGGTAGATGAAAGTTATTTCAGAAATCCGAATAGTAAAAAGATAGGGCTGTCTTCGAGGCAGCGACACGCGCGACGCGGCGCTGCGCGGCAAGTCGAGTTGAGTCGAGATGAGACGGCGGAACAGACGGACGGACGGCGCGCGAAGAGCACCCATCTTTTCTACTTAACTATACTCTGTTGATTTGTATCTCATTATAAACAAACCATAAGTGTCTCAACCTTTCAATGTAGGAATTCTTTTGCCTAATTAACCATTCATAATTAACTTACCATATTTTTGTTCTCATTAACAAATTAATAATAATTATTCGGCTTTTATCAATTAAACTCATTTATAATTATTAATCCCAACGACAATTACCTTACTTGTCCACACTCTAGGCTTAATGGTTTGAGGAGACCAGATTTGACTACGGTGGTTCATGCCCTATTCTGGTCCAAAGATGCGACGATTGGCTTCTGTCAGCTCACTTGTCAGTTCACTTGTATAGCTTTTACAGTAGTGTGGGTCTTATCGCCGGCATTTCAGCAATTTATTGTAACTGTCAAGTTAGTTATTTTTAGCTAATATATGATATGTTTTTTGTTAAAAAAATGTAAAATAACTTTTATGTACTTATGACTTTATGATTGAAGGGATTTGATTTGAAGTTTTTGCACTCAAAGAAAATTGAATTAATATCCCCGGACATTAAACTCTTGATCCTTTGTCCTTTGTTCTAGATGGACTGAATTCAATTGATTTTCAGAAACCTTGTTTAGGAATGTGCACTGGTTTGGTTAATCGGTCGAACCGGGTTATTTCAGCCGAACCAAAAAATTTTGGTTCAAACCGAACCGAAAGTTTTCGGTTGTTTTTCTAAAAAATCAGTTTTCGATTACAGGGCTCGGTAAACCAAACCGATTAAAAAAATAATTTTTTTTCAAAAATTTAAATGGTTTATATATATTTTTAATGGTTTCTTTTGTAATCCATGAATAAAAAATCGTAATTTAACTATTGTTTTTAAGTAAAATTTAATTTATTTTGTTGTCTTCTTTAAACTCGACTTTTTGGTATAAATAAGTTCAAAATATTTAAAAAAAAACGATCTTAACCGAACCGAACAATTTCGGTTTAATTTTCGATTTTCCAAATTTTCGAAATTTCAGTTCAATTTGGTTTGAAACCAAACAAATGAACACCCCTAACCTTGTCCACATGCTGTTTTCCGCGATTTAATAAATATTACACAAGTTCAATGTTATTCCATGGTATTCGCGAAAACAGTGTATTGAAACGTCTTTATATCATTTGGTCCACTATTTTGTTTTTTTATTTATATTTTTCATATATACATCAACTTGGAACTAAGTGATGTTCCATAAAAACTCAATATTTTTAATATGGAGAAGGAAATAGAGATATCGATTAGCTTGTTAATGGCGTCATCATTCAAATTTCTCCAATAATAAGATTTGGCCGCACTCTTAATCCATTTCAATTTCATCTTACGTACATGAGAAGAGCAAATAACATGATATCGAGCGTTAAAATACAGCTGGTACAAATTTACGGTATCACTCTTACAAATGCAACGTGTCACACTCCTGGTCAGTTTAGTATAAACCATCATACATGTTCATCATCAAACTCATAATACAAAGTTGCCCACATGTTTTGCATTAACCAGCCAAAGGATTCAGAACTTGTCCGATAAACAACACCACTCCCGTCACATCCTCTCGTATACAAAACAAGAACGGATGGTCAGCCACAAAGTCCAACTTATTGATCATCCCCTTTAGTGTAACAACGACAGCAGAAACGGCTGCAGCTTCCGTGCCTTCCTCGTTTACCTCAATAAATGACTTGTGGAAGATGTTTGAAATGTACAGCTTATGGCTAACGGCAGAATCCACCATCTCCGTGAGACCACCACCAGAAAACGGTAACACGAGCCCTTGTCCCTTGAGAATTTTAGATGCCTCAAACCCAAAATCTATTTTGAATTTAGGAATGCGGAAATCACCTACTTCTACTTGTTGATATGGGAGGTGATGTTCTATGAATCCAGATGTGGAGCCAAATTTTTCTAGCAGAGTGTGAAGACCATCTTTGGCATCTGGAAGAAAGAAATACATTGAGAATTTCCGCTTATCTTCACCTTGTTTGTATGATAGCGCCAAAACTTTAAAACCATCAAACTCGCGTACATATTGCTTCTTCTTGCTGGTCATGAATGGTACCTGAACTGAGCTGCCATTTAAGAGGAAAAACTCGTCTTCTTTTGTGTTTGATGCATCAAATTTTTCATTCCAGGCTCCTTTATAGTACACTGCGTTTGCAAAAATGAGCCTAGTAGAAGCATCAACTGAACCAGGTGGGAGAATTTCTTTGATTAGGCCATTTGTTTCCTCACCGGCCCACGTATTCACCTCCTTCGTTATCTCAACAGCCTTAGAAATTTCCAGGACCAAAAAAAGTGACGATCAGCACAAATCAAACATTGATTTCTTCAAACTATAAACAACGAAACTATGTCATAAATTATCAACAACTTAATTGGTTTGTATATGCACCCCACTCCCACCACTTAAAACCGCACAACACCATCATTGCTTTCTTTTTTTTGGTAATTTTGAACATGTTTAGCAACATTGAACCAAGTGGATAATAACGAAGTGATTGCTAGTAGATAATGGGCTTGGGATTGCATATTTAATCGTCAAACAAAAACAGAGAGCTTAAACTTGAGCTTTATCAACAAGATTCACCATGCGCTGAAATCCAGATGTTGCAAGTGAAAACCACGAAAGAGTAAACACACTAGCCTATCTCAGAAAAAGACCCACAAAATCTACTAAATATGACCACCAAAATTAAGATAATTCACATTTTGGTCATACGCATACACTCGAAGACTGGAAGAATCTGAGGTTGCATTTACTTGTCTTGATTAATGAAGAATCGGATCAATAATCTTTACTTATCACTTGTTTGGCTCAAAGCAAACCTATCTATTCAATGTACTGATATGAGCTGATATTGTTCAATGTACACGTCATAATTAATCCCCTTCCCTTTATACAATTATCGATTTCATTAACCTAGAAAACCAAATTGAAAGAAATACTACGGAATTCTACCAGAAAAACCATAATGATCAGATGGTATAATGTATCAAAGAATCATCCAATCCCACTCCACAAATTACGTGATGCAATCCTTGTAATTTTAGTATATAATATTTGTGATTATCTTTCTATACTTGGATGATTTATTGTAACTATTATAAAAAGGTGTACTCAGCCATTCAATGAATTAGAATAAAAACTTCCAGACTTGTTACATTTATATGGTATCAGCCAAAACTCTCTAAAGAGTTCCCATTTTTTCGATCCTTTGTTTTTTCTTCGTCGTTCTCAAACCCCACCATGTCTTCAACCTCTGCAATCTCCGCTGAAACTTCACACCCTACAGTCACCACTGCCACCATCGTCCCTATCACTACTCACCAACACATTCCAATCCGTCTCACGGCAAGCAACTTTCCCTCATGGCGTGCCCACCTCACGGCTCTATTGAATGGCTATAATCTCTCCAGTCATCTTGACGCCTCCATTGCTGCTCCCGCCAAAGGATCTCCAGAATTCACCTCTTGGTTTCAGCAAGATCAGTTGTTACTTGCTGCTGTTTTTGGTTCACTCTCTCCAGAAATTCTTCCACTCGTGTCGTCTGCCACCACTGTCGCTGCTTCGTAGTCCACGCTCAGCCGCCTCTTTGCGAGTCGATCACGAGCTCGTGTGCTGCATCAAGGACGACCTCTCTCGTGCATCTCTTGGCACACAACCCGTAAGTGAATTCCTTCACTACATTAAATGTAAGATTGATGAATTAGCGATCATTGACGCTCCCCTTTCCGATGACGACATCACACTATATGTTCTAAATGGCCTTGGACAGCCCTATCGTGAAATCGCGGCTCCCATTCGCGCCCGTGAAACTTCACTGAAATTTGAGGAATTACATGATCTGTTAATTGCTCATGAACAGTACCTCGAGAAATTGGATTCCACCACTAATCTGCTTGTGGCCACAACAAATGTTGCTTCTCAGTCTATTGTCCATAACTCCTCCAATCGCCATCCTTCGCGGCCAAATCATTCTGCCCGTGGTTCCTACCAGCACCCTCGCGGTCGCAGCAGCCTCTCAGGCTCTACTGGATGCGGCCAGGTGCGTCATCGCAGTGGTTCTGGCTCCTCTTGGGGCAATCAGCAACGCCCTCAGATAGTTTGCCAACTCTGTGGTTACCCCGAGCACATTGCCCCATATTGTCGTAAACACTCTCCAGCTGCTAATGTTGCACATTCACCAACAGCCCCCACTCCATCACAGGCATGGCTCATGGATTCCGGAGCCTCCCATAATTTAACAGGTGATCTTCAAAATCTGACAATTCACTCCGAATATGATGGAACTGAGGAAGTTCATCTAGCTGACGACACAGGTCTACCGATTTCTCACACCGGTACCTCTGATCTTCACTTTCCCAGCCGTACATTTAAATTATCTAATACTAATATTCTCTGTGTTCCATCAGTAAAGAAAAATTTACTCTCGGTGCACCAATTTACTAAAGCTAACGCTGTATCAGTTGAATTTTATCCCTACATTTTGTTGTGAAGGATCAAACTATGGGGGGCGCATCTGACGCGAGGCTCATGTGATAATGGCATTTATCAGATTCGACCACCGTCCTTTCATCTACAGTCCAGGGTGCATCTTGCTCTACTTGGTGCTCGAACCTCTCCACTGATCTGGCATGCCAGGCTTGGTCATCCATCATTTAGAACAAGTTCTTTTGTTATTTCGCACTTTAAACTGCCTAGTTCTCATAACTCATGCACTAAAGACATTTTTTGTGATTCTTGTCATGTGAGCAAAGCTCACCAATTACCTTTTACTGAGACATCGTTACTTGCATTACATCCACTTCATTATATATATGCTGACGTATGGGGCCCTACCTCTGAGTCATCAACTGATGGTTGTCGCTTTTATTTACTACAAGTGGATCATTATAGCAAATATTGTTGGTTGTTTCCAATGGCAACCAAGTCACAGGTGTCCTCCATCTTTCATCAGTTTAGGCCGTTAGTTGAAAAACATTTTGGTCAGACTATCAAGAACTTTTATAGTGTCAGTTTAGGCCGTTAGTTGAAAAACAGTTTGGTCAGACTATCAAGAACTTTTATAGTGATAACAGTGGTGAGTTTGTTGCTTTGAAACCTTACCTTGTTGCTCATGGCATCAGTTGGCTCACTACAGCCCCTCACACCCCTCAACAGAATGGGACTTCTGAACGGCGTCACCGTCATATCTTGGAAAAGGGACGTGCATTATTACATCATGCTCATCTTCCGCCAAAATTCTGGTCCTATGCACTACAAACAGCTGTTTATTTAATCAACCGGATACCCACTCCAGTTCTTAAAAATTGTAGTCCTTTCACTGTCTTATTTGGTCGCCAACCAAATTATCTACAGCTGCGCACATTTGGTTGCTTATGTTACCCATGGCTTAAGTCCTATGCTAACGGCAAATTGGATTATCCATCGAGGTCCTGTTTATTTGTTGGATATTCCACTTCTCAGAGTGCCTACCGGTGTCTTGATCTCTCTTCTCAGCGCGTGTTTATTTCACGCCATGTCCGCTTTATTGAGTCTAGTTTTCCATTTGCTCAGCCATCTCTAACCACTCTACCGCCGACCACTGACTCAGTGCCATTCCGATCCGCTCACCAGTCCAAACCTCACCAAGTCATACAGACATTTTGGCCTCTTCATCAGCTCCACCAGTACATCCTCTCCCGGTCTCGACCTCCTCTGCCCCCAGAAATATGACTCCTGCTTCCTCATCTGCTCCACCACCCAACTCCACTCGCACCCACACCATGCGAACCCGCAGTCAGAATAACATATTTAAACCCAAAGCCCTTAACTCACCACCAAACACCCACTCCCGACCAACACAGAACCTACCTCCACCTCCCAGGCTCTCTCTAATCCTCAATGGCGTGCTGCTATGGCTGAGGAATTTACAGCCTTGTCACGCCATGGCACATGGGATCTTGTCCCACCCCCCATAAATTCTAATATTATTGGCTGCAAATGGGTGTTCCGCATCAAACGTAAGCCGGATGGGACTCTCGACAAGTTTAAAGCTGCCTTGTTGCCAAAGGCTTTCACCAACGACCCGAAGTTGACTACACCGAAACATTCAGTCCTGTAGTCAAACTTGTTACCATCCGCTCCGTTCTCTCTGTCGCATTAATGCGGAATTGGCCACTACACCAGCTGGATATCAGTAATGCATTTCTTCATGGTACTCTCTCTGAACCTGTATACATGACCCAACCTCCGGGATTTGTTGACCACAATGTTCCATCTCATGTTTGTCGACTTAAAAAGTCCTTATATGGACTTCGTCAAGCCCCACGTGCTTGGTACCAAGCATTGAGCTCATCCTTACTCTCATTTGGGTTCACTCAGTCACTGTCTGACACATCATTATTTATCTTTCGAAGGAATAACGTGCATCTCCTTGTTCTCGTCTATGTCGATGATCTTATCATTACTGGGTCCAGTCACTCTCACATTACCGCCGTCATCACCCATCTTCAATCACATTTTGCTGTCAAGGATCTGGGTCCCCTATCTTATTTTCTTGGTATCGAAGTGGCACGTTGCAAAGAAGGCTTATTCTTATCCCAGCATAAATACACTCTTAGACCTCCGCATAAATACACTCTTAGACCTCCTACATCGACATCATATGGATGGTGCTAAGCCTCTAAGCACACCCATGGCTACAAACCCTCCCACTTCGACTACTAGCTCTGTCACTCCCACTGAGTACCGACGTGCTCTTGGTGGTCTTCAGTATCTCACATTGACACGTCCCGACATTGCCTTCGCTGTCAACCGGCTTGCTCAAGCTATGGCCGCTCCAACTAATCATGATTGGGGTGTTGTTAAACGTTTGTTCCGCTATTTAAAAGGAACTCTTCATCATGGCCTACTTCTTAACCAGGCTTCCCCACTCTCTCTTGCTGCATACTCTGATTCAGATTATGGTGGTATTCCGGGTGACTGCAAATCCACGTCCGCTTACATGATTTTTCTTTACTCTGATATTCTAACAAAGCCCCTTCATCGCATGCGCTTTCAGTTGTTGCGCTCCAAAATCTCTGTGGCCGACGGCACGTCAATTTTGCGGGGGCACGTCAATTTTGCGGGGGCGTATCAAGGAATCATCCAATCCCACTCCACAAATTACGTGATGCAATCCTTGTAATTTTAGTATATAATAATTGTGATTATCTTTCTATACTTAGATGATTTGTTGTAACTATTATAAAAAGGTGTATTCAGCCATTCAATGAATTAGAATAAAAACTTCCAGACTTGTTACATTTATATAATGGTAGTTAACCTTTTAATCACATTAGCTGTCCCATGCCAAATAACTTGGACCAAACATGTCATTACCTTACATCACTTTTAAATAACATTATAATTAATCATTTTGTAATCACATCACTCCATCCAAGAATAACACTTCCATAGTTTTCTAACAAACACTGTCAACACAGTCAACAAGGTGGCTACGATGCTAGCCTGTAAATAGCATATGAACAGCAGCAACAGAATCCAATCAACATTCTTAGCAAAATTTAACAGTATAATCAAATTGAGATTCTTCATCCAACCTAATGAGCTGTAACTCTTAACTCTTGAATTGCTTTTACAACTAAATTGCAGAGTCATTAACTATAAGGCTAAGCAATTATATCTTCTAGCAAGGCGAGTTTTCAGAACAGTAAATAGTCAGTGACCTGTCTTTAAGCTAGGAGTTATCTCGTCCTTTGTCTAGTTATGATGATAGAACTTTATAAAGTGGGAAAAATCATTAATGTATTCGGAGACCACCCACTTCAGCCTACTGGACCTAGCAAGGAAAGCAGAAAATATGAAAGAAAAACTTGCTACTGATGAATCTTTCTGTTTTTTTTTTTTTTGAATCCTTGCTTAAAGGTAAGACCAAGAATCAGGAATCCTTGGGAGAGACATGAGTTGGCCAGTCAAGCGCATGAATTAGTGAACTCCATGGTAGAAGGGGTCCATATTAGATTTCTCAGTAATGCTTCAACCCCTATATCAAATTTACACCATGTTGGAGTTTTCACTTGTTCTTTTTCTATATACATATAAAAAACTTTAGTTCAATTACAAATTCCAAAAGAATGAATCTGTCTGATTCATTGGCAACATTAATATCATAGATATTATACCCTAGGTTTGCAAATATACAGCAAATTGATACTTGATTCTTAAGTTCACAAATTCACCCACCATTGGCAGTGCCAAAACAAATTAACCTGAAAAACATGTATAAAGTAGAAATAAAGCTAATTATTTAGTGTATCTTAATTCAAACAAATGGCTCCAAGAATTTGGATTTCTACACATATTTCGAACATCTCAAATTATTCTAAACTTACAGTGCAAGTCATCGCACAGAAAATTGCCAATTCTGCAAAATCATGGCGCAATATGAGATTATAGAGAAAATCTTGAAGTCAAAAAGAGGCATTTCAGTTTTCTCGCATTACTTATCTTATTAGCTAAATCAGGAAAATGTTTGGCCAGTAGTCAGATAGCTGACTAAAAAGTGACGATATGTAAAAAGGATAAAATGGCATCTGTATTAGAGATGTCAAACGGTTAGGCCAGGCCACATATCGTGAAGTGCCAGACACAGCCCGTGACATGGGCCATGCCGGGCCTTAGGGTGCCGGCCCATGGACAGCCACAGATCAGTGCTGGGCGGCACGAGGGCATTAGCAGGCCGTGCCGGCATCTATATGCACCAACCAAAGATAATAGAGAAACTACTTTCATGAAATTACAAAAAATATTTCTAACTAATGTTATAAATAAACAACCAGCTTGATTAACAGTTCTACAAATCCCAAGCAAAAAATGACAAAAAGGGAAAAAGACTAACCTTGTTCTGGAAATCAACATTACTAGAACCGGCCTTGTAGACATTATCTACAATTTCCTTAAAACTGTGCTTTAAGTTAAAACTCTGATCAACCCATACACCATTAGCAAAAGACAAACGGGGGCCACCAAGAGGCCCACCATCGGCGAACAGAAGACTCACAAGCTGCGATGATAGGGAATTTAGGTCATCGGCTGATTTTGTGTTGAGAAAGCCCAGTAACTGATCTCTGGTTGGGCCATCCGACCCGGCGGTAATCAAGCCCAAGACAATATGAATCGAGAGCGGGGAGAAGACAAGGTTGGCGTTCTTGGCTTCGGTTGAGATTACGTGCTTCGCCAGAGAGAGGGAAACGTCGGTTAGGTTGAGGATTGATTCTCGAAGATCCATGGTTCGCCTTGGGGGTGCTTTCGAAGGTACGTGAATTTACAGGAAAAAAGTGAAGCTACTTGAAGACAAAGTGGGGTGCCTTTAAATGCAAATGTAGCTGGCAATTAACACTGAATGGAATCAAGGAAACTTCCTCTTCTTTCGATATATTAATTTATTATTCAGTTCATGCTAACGTGTGGAAGAAGTAGAAGTCATGCTAGGGATTGGTTCTTGGATTAATAACACGTGGTATATTTAGGTACGCTTGTTATCAAGGATATAATAGTAACTGGTGAGTAATAAGAGATAAGTAGAAGAAAAATATGGTAAATAATTTAGTATAACAAATTATATGGTGTTTGGTATGATTGAATGGTTAAAGATTATATTTATAAATTAGTTGAAATATCTAATCTAATCCTCAAATCAACAACTTATCCCGACAAATTAGTTCATATAATTTTCTTTTGAATGAAGTTTAGATATATATATACCTTGAATAAATTAAGGCATAACAATTGGTCTGAAATGCACTTGTAAGACATCGGGATATATAAATAAAATACCTAATATAAGCCCCCACCCGGGGAGAGAAGAGCCCCCCACCCGGGAAGAGAAGAGACCCAACCGGAAAGAAAAGAGCCATCACTAGGAAGAGAAGAGACCCCTATCTGGGAAGAAAAGAGAATATGCCCCACTGGGGAAGAGAATAGACCACCCGGTAAGAGAAGAGACCCCACCCGGGAAGAGAAGAGACACCACCCGGTAAGTGAAGAGACATCACCCTGTAAGAGAAGAGACTCCACCCGAGAAGAGAAGAGACATCGCAGGTAAGAGAAGAGACTCCACCCGGGAAGAGAAGAGACGGTGCATGAAATTTGATATGAAATTGACATATGTACTCACTTTTCAAGTTTCAATAAAGTGTCATGATGGATAAAAATATGGTAAAGACATGTCAGATGAAATGATTACATTGACTTTCAATTCCTTCAGTTATATAAAGAGAATGGCCGATGGTTAGGGGTGTTATCGGGCCGGGTCAATCCGAACCCGGCCCGAAATCGGACCGATTAGTCCGATCCGAAATCGAAACCTGACTAACCGGTTCCGGTTCACCCCGGAACCGGTATCAAAACCGGTCCGGGGTGGTTCCCGGGAACCAAACCGGTAGCACCGCCGATTTCGATGCTACCGGTTTGGAACCCGTTCCGAAACCAAAACCGGTTGATTTAAAAAATATAAAAAAAATAAAAAGTGTGGTTTGTCATCATGGAAACGACTTTATAGCTATTGCCATGCTGAACGTTGGCAACGGCTAAGAGCCGTTGCCAACGTTCATTTCTTTATTTTTTTTTAAATTTTGTTTTTTTTAAAAAAAATCTATAAATAGGTTGATTTTTTTATAACCTCACAATTCATTCTTCTCACAATTCATCCTTGCAAAGTTGTATACTCCAATCTCATATTTTCCTCTCAATTGTGCTATCTATAATTTATTTATATAATAATGGCATCTTCATCTAGCAGCGACGTTGGTATTAGCCGGGGTCACAGTCGGAGTCTCGTCCCGGGTCGTCTATCACTGAGTTCATCTTCGGCAATGAATTTGCCTGTGCCAATACCTGAGTTAAATGAAAGTTATGATTTTTTTGCTGACCTCAATGTTGGTGGTTCCTCTATGAATGTCGAACCGCAACAACCCGAACAACCTGCCAAACCTCCTGCTGCACAAGCCCAAGAGAGACAACAAGTGGAGTCAATGTTGGTGGACCTATTTGTTGAATATAGAAATACTTTGTTTCAATATCTTTCTAGTTTGCCTTGTAGGGTTAGCTTAACAACCGATATTTGGACAAATGTAAATTCAGATTCATATCTTGTTGTGACTTGTCATTGGATTGATGATAATTGGTGTATGCAAAAACGGATTTTATCTTTAGATGAGCTAGATTGTGCACATAATGGTTATGTAATTGCTAAATATGTATTCAACACTTGTAGACATTATTGAATTCAGGATAATGTATTTTCAATCACAGTAGACAATGCTGCGAATAACAATGCTGCGATGTGTGATTTAAAGACATATCTGAAACCAATGCTTGATGGTGTTTTTTTCATGTTAGATGTGCATGTCATGTGATAGTTTGGCTGTTAAAGTTGGTTATGAGGACAATCACTCAGCATGTATTGAGAAACTGAAATACTGCTCTAAATGGTTACGCACGAGCCGTGTTAAGCGCGATTGGAAACAATTATGTTTATCTAATGGTTTAAAGCATCTTATTTTTCCATCACCAATAGAAACTAGGTGGAATTCGTTGTACAATATGTTGAATGCTATGCTACCTTACAAAGATATTTTAACACCATTTTATAATTCATATCAAATGCCTGATAGCGATGAAAGTATTTATTTGACTAATGAGGATGGGAAATTTGTTGAAAATTGTGTATCATTGTTACGTACTTTCAAAGAAGCGACGGAACGCTTCTCCGGTGTTACTTATCCAACTTCCGTTTATTTTCTTCCTTTATTATTTAATATGTTTGATACGTTTATAGAATTTAGAGATGGCTATGACTTGCATGCTTTTGTTAGTGCAATGGAAACTAAATTTATAATGGGAACAAATCTCACACGTGCACTGCATCGCAACATTGCTAGATCCTAGTCAATGTTTATCTTCATTTGAGATATTTTTTGAATATTATGCTAAATTTTTGGGGAAGGTTGTTGACGATCAAAAGACATCTACAATGCAATCTCTCCAAAAATGTTTCAATTGTATTATAATCAATAGGCAAGTGAATCATCGCAACAAAGGCCTGCTGAAGAACAACCACAAGCTCAAACTAAAGGTGGGGGCATCAATTTGCTTAGGATGTTGGGCAGGAAAAAACTTAAGGGAAAAGGACCTTCTACTAGCACGTCGACTGAGTTGCAAATTTATCTGAATTATCAATTTGTAACGGAAGACAACTTCGACGTCTTACAATGGTGGAAGTCAAATGCAGCACCATTCCCTATCTTAGCCAAAATGGCTAGAGACGTGTATGCAGTACAAACTTCAAGCGTCGCTTCTGAATCGGCATTCTCAACATGTGGCCGAATTATTGGAGAATACAGAAGTAATCTATTTGCTGCTTCGTTATGCATGCTCACGTTACTTAAAGATTGTTTTGAAGCAGAATGTAAGAATAGAAGAGATGGGGCGGTTGACGAATTCTTAAATCATTATGACGAGCAAGAAGAAGAGAACGCAAAAACAATACTTATCAATTATGAAGAGTGCTAAATAGTAATATATTTTTATTTAGATTTTCAATTGCCATCTCTTTACAATTATTTGTATGCATCTATATTATGAAATGAAGAAGAAATATATTGAATTTGTGATGAATAGTGGGGAAACATTTACAACATTAAAAATTAATTAATTTTTTTTTTTTAAAAAAACTTAATAATAAAAAAATCGGAAAAAAAATAAATCCGGTCCGGACCGGATCGACCCGGAATCGGGTCCGATCCGATTCCTTAACGGACCGGTCTGATCCGTTAAGCACCCCTACCGATGGTTTCAAAGAGGAAGAGAGGAAGAATGCTAGATAAAACACCATTATTACACCATCTTCTCTTCACTTTATTTACCATTTTATTGTAAAATAAATATTGTAACTCTTTGATATTATAGTGAAACTGTACTAGGTCCCATGGTTTTTTTCTTTTTGAGGGGTTTCCACGTAAAAATCTTGTGTCTCATTTAATTTATGCTACCCGGTAATTTTCTGAGATAACATTGGCGCCGTCTGTGGGAACATTGAGCTAAGGCGTGAGATTATGAAGACATGGCTATGAAAAGAGGAACATAAGCTGGAGAAATTTGGGGAATATGAGTTGAATGAGTTAAAGCATGGAGATCTGAGAAGGGGATCAACTTGATTTCCATTCCAACAAAAACTTGTCAATAAACTTCATCCATAATACCCGCAGCTCTCCAATGGATTCTTTCAACATATAAGTATTGATTAATGCTTAATTACTTTATAATCATTATGTGGTTGACAAAGGAATATGTGTTGTGCCAATAAATATGAGTAGCCTACATTATATATATATATATATATATATATTGTTGTATATTTGTGAAATGTGTTTGCTATTATGAAATTTCATTGGTTGTCATTCCCTTTAAATGAGAGATCATCTCTTAAGGAGCTCATCTATTGAGAGTTCATCTCTTGAGAGCACAAACTTAAGGAGCTCATCCATTGAAAGCTCATCCCTTGAGAAGCTCATCCCCTGGAGAGCTCATTCCATGAGAGCATGAGAGTCTGAGGGTATGAGAGCCTGAGAGCATGATAATCTGAGAGCATGAGAGCGTGAGAGCCTGAGAATCTGAGAGCCTGAGAGCATGAGAGCGTGAGAGCATGAGAGCCTGAGAGCATGAGAGTCTGAGAGCATGAGGGCCTGATATGAGAAGAATCTGAGAGCATGTGACTAACAGAATGAGGCGAGGGAGGGCTTAACATACAGAATGAGACAAGGGAGGGATGACATACAATATCAACTTCGTGAGAGTTATGAGAGTTCGGATATCTTTTCTTGACTCGGATATAATGAGCTTTATTTGCTCAAAATCTTATTAGCTTAGAATATCTGTTATTGGAGTTCGTACGAGCTTTATTTGCTCGGGATATTTCTTATTTCCGAAATTCGGATAAGCTCTATCAACTTGCGAGCTTTATAACTGTAATTTGGACGATCTTTACATGCTTGGCATATTCATTATGAATCCTAATAAAGTTTTTTTTGCTCGGGATGTTCCTTGACTCTGAATTCAAATACGTCTTCTTTATGTGACTCGGATATAATGAGCTTTATTTGCTCGAGGTCTTATTAGCTTGGGATTTCTATTGATTCATTTTTTTGTCGGTATGGACAATCTCAGGATGACTGTAATTTCTATTAGCTACTAGTTCAGACTCGATTATCTCAGCCTCAATCTCCCCGATCAACAGTTCAGGTTAGTTAAAAATTCTCAATCACCTCATTTAATTCAAGATTTCTGTCCATCTCACGCTACGCGTGGCCCAATATGGTTATGCCACACACCGACTTTTTAAGAGATTTCATCAACATACTATCAGATGAGCTCCACACCTTTGATGCAGTTCTTGATGCTTAATTCATCTCAGTGTGAATCTATGTGAAGTCATGCTACATTGTGGTTTTATACTAGACATTCAAAGTATGACATTCCAAAATTCCAAGAAGGACGCACAGATACTTCTGGCCTAATACTGGAGTCGAGACAGCGAGTTACACTCTACCTCGACTAAGGGGGATGCTAGTGTTATACCTTGAATAAATTAAGACATAACAATTGGTATGAAATACACTTGTAAGACATCGGGATATATAAATAAATTACCTAATATAAAACACCACCCGGTAAGAGAAGAGACATCACCCGGGAAGAGAAGAGACCCATCCGGGAAGAGAAGAGACCCCATCTGGGAAGAGAATAGACCCATCCGGGAAGAGAAGAGACATCACACGGGAAGAGAAGAGTCCCCACCCGGCAAGAGGAGAGACCCCACCCGGGAAGAGAAGAGACACCACCCGAAAAGAGAAGAGACAACACTCGGGAAGAGAAAAGATACCACCCGGGAAGAGAGAAGAGAGAGGTCACGAAATTTGATATGGAATTGACACATGTACACGCATGCATGATGACACCTCACATTTCAAGTTCCAATAAAGTGTCATGATGGACAAAAGCGTGGTAAAAACATGTCAGATGAAATGATTACATTGACTTTCAATTTCTTCAATTATATAAATAGAATGGCCGATGATTTCAAAGATGAAGAGAGGAAGAATGCTAGATAAAACACCATCTTTACACCATTTTCTCTTTATTTTATTTACCATTTTATTGTACAAAAAATATTGTAACTCTTTGATATTATAGTAAAATTTATACTGGACTAGGTCCCGTGGTTTTTCCCTTTTGAGGGCTTCCATGTAAAAATCTTGTGTCTCATTTAATTTATGTTATCCGGTAATTTTTTGAGATAACATATATATTTCTGATAAAATACTTCCATCATATGTGCGATACTTGGTTGCCCAGCCGACATTGAAGATGGCAGCAAATAAGCTATAACTCATTGTTTCAAAAGAACGAATTGGACCTTGCATTTTTTTTCAAAAAAAAAAAAAAAAAAAAACCACCAAAGACTGAAGAAAATGAAACAGCAACCAAAATTGATCCCCAACCATAATCAACTACAGTATTGTCCTCTGTTTTAACTTCTTTTTGTCACACAAATTTAAATTCTCTCTTCCCCAAATTTTATCGATAATCTTCATGCAAAAATTTTTTCCCAAGAATCTCACTTTCGGACTGATTAATACTTGGTGATAGCTGCTGTTCGGAAGCTCGTAGTTGAGGTTGTTGATGCAAGAAACCTTCTCCCAAAAGATGCCATGGAGCTTCAAGTCCCTACGTGGTTCTTGATTTTCATGGGCAGAGGAGGCAAAGGAGGACCATGATTAGGGACATAAATCCTGTGTGGCTGTGTGGAAAGAAATATTTCAGTTCAATGTTGGGAAAATTATGCGGCTGCATCTTTCTTTAGTAGGGTTTCAAAACATAAAAAAGGACATATGTGTAAAAGTGCAACATTTATCTCGAATACCATAGCATTCTTCAATATACATCACAAGGGATAGTTGGGATGAGACAACCGAGCAATTTCAAATGTGTCATGAGCCGGTTGATATTTTTGGGTCAATTAATCGGTGAGAAAAACGTTGAATTTGGCATGATAATTCATCTATCATGGCCTTGCCACATGAGGAGAACCAAATATTGATGAATTGGGCTTTGTTTTTCTATCCTCACATTGAAAAGGGAAAGAAAAATGGCCAAGAATTTTGCTATAAAAGTATTCACGAGGCTTTAGTTTTAAGTGCAGTAGTCAATAGCTTGTCTAACAGCTTTTGGATTTCGATAAATTCCTCTTATTGTAAAATCTAGTAAAATTCTTAGTATGCTCTGTGGTTGCAGCTGTGACTGAGCTTCCACATCAGAAACGATTTTATTAGGTGTCTTTTTTGTAAGGGGAGATGTGTGAGTTAAACTGTGGCTAGTGGGAAAGCTTGTGGGTGTGTTTGGGGTGAGAAGATAAATTTTGTGGTTGTAATAATTTTTGTATAGTGTATTTTCTTCTATTGTCCTGGTGGTTTCTCCTGATTTGTGAGTTTTTTCACGTTAAATCATTGTCATTATTATTTATCCTTTTGCTTTGTTTTCGCATAAAATGTGCAGATCCTGGGGGTGAATTTGGAGAGGATCAAATTCCCAACAAGTGCTATCAGAGCCTGAGTCATTTTGCTGTGTTGGCGCTTTGGTGCGGTAGGCGAATATGTATTGAATAAGGATGTTTTATCTAGGAAAATCAGAATTTAAATGTACCAGTGTGACCCCACCAATTTTTCTGGGAATCTTGAAGTTCTGTCTATGAAAGATCGAGATTCTCTCTTTCCCGGGAGCTTACTTAGTGTGTATTAGTCAGGTCTACAGTAAAATTTATCAAAGTATCACAAGACAATGTCGGGAAGCAGAGTTTCAAATGCAGTCATATTTGATGTGGAGAAATTTGATGGAAAGATCAATTTTGGCTTGTGGCAAGTGCAAGTCAAGGTTGTGTTGATTCAATCTGGTTTACACAAGGCGTTGAAGGGCAGAGTATTCCCGAAAGCAGCAGTGATACTTCTTTGACTGGTGGAACGACTAGTGCATCAGGGAAAGCTGGAATGAGCAACGAAGATTGCGAGGATCTGGATTTGAGAGCAGCAAGTGCAATTCGTCTGTACCTGGCCAAAATATTCTAGCAAATGTGCATGGAATGTCTTCAGCAAAGGAACTCTGGGAAAAATTGGAAAAGTTGTATCAGACAAAAGGCGTCTCAAACTGGGTGTATCTGAAAGAGCGGTTTTGAGAATGAATTAGGGTACTACTATTTCAGATCATTTAAGTGTTCTCAATGGCATTGTTTCAAAGCTTGAATCTATTGGGGTTAAAATTGATGATGATGATCAGGCCTTGAGATTCATTTGGTCTCTTCTACGTTCGTATGAGCACATGAGACTTGACGGGAGTAATAGTTCACATGAAAGTTTTGCAATTGTGGCTCATAATTGGAAGAAGAAGGAGAAGAACTTCATGAAGAAACCATGTTGTGGATGTGGACAACGTGGTCACATCAAGAAAAATTGTCCAAGAGCTGGAGCGGGTTCCGCAAATTGCTCAGTATCAGCAAGTGGAGATGCTGATAATGAAGCTAGCATTGTCTCATCTTTAGATGTCCTATGAAAAAGGACATGTATATCCTTATGGCATGCCGCTGTCCCGAAGTTGCCATGATAAGTGACGTAAAATGTTAGCGGGTCCACAGCTTTGCACACGGGCATTGGTTTGACATTGAGGCAGGGTGTGTGGTGGAAATATATGTCGATGACTGATTAACTTCCAGGAGAGCCAAAATGTGGGAGTTGCACCATAATTTTCAGCATTGTAAATTTTTGACATGAGCCGAATTGAAATGCTTGTAATGGTTTGTTCTGAGTGTGTATGCTTTTTTTTTATTTTATGGTGGAGCATGGTAATTCTCTATATTGAGAATTATGAATGTCTTGCAGTGTTGGTAGCAGAAGCTATGGAGAATTTCATCAATGTGGAGTATTGTGGGACGACAAAGCCACAAGGTGGAGATTGATGGACTGGGCTTTGGTTTTCTATCCCACATTGAAAAGGGAAAGAAACGTGGCCAAGAATTTTGCTATAAAAGGAGGCCCGAGCCCGAGGCTTCAATTTTAAGTGCACTAGTCAATAGCTTGTCTAACAACTTTTGGCTTTAGATAAATTACTCTCTTGTTGTAGAATCTAGTAAAATTTTTAGTATGCTATGTGGTTGCAGATGTGACTGAGCTTCCACATCAGAAAAGATTTATTAGGTGTCTATCTTGTAAGATGAGATGTGTGAGTTATAAAATATGGCTAGTGGAAAAGCTATGTGGGTGTGTTTGGGGTGAGAAGAAATTGTATGGTTGTAATAATTTTTCATATAGTATATTTTCTTCTCTGATCTTGGTGATTTTTCTGATGATTTGAGAGTTTTTCACGTTAAACCCTTGTATCATTATTATTTCTCCTTTTGATTTGTTTTCGCATAAAATATGCAGATTCTGTGGTGAATTTGGAGAGGGTCAAATACCCAATAAACCTGAGAGTTTTGGGCTACAGTGAGAAGCACCTCAGGTATATGAACAGTCGAAAAATTAAGTTTCTGAATTTAAATGTTGTTGACTAATTTACGCTATTAATTTTGCATATATTCAATATGTGTATAAAAGAAATTATGCAAATAAGAAAAAACTTTATACATAATAATATATTAGTAATTTTTACACTAGATGCATGTATATAAAATAAATTTTAATATGAATATAATTTTATATATAGTATTTTTTTAAATATAGTAAAGTTTTTATTTGATGTTAATGTTTGAAATTATAATTTATCATGTTATGTTTTATTTAAAAAAGAGTAATATAATGGGAAATTGGTATTTTGGGAAGAAAATTTGATATGGCAATAGAGGTCAAATGTAGTTATTCTAAGCATCTCACACTTTATATATATATATACATATACATATACAAATCACATAAAATGAAAATTTTGAATGAATTATATATATATATATATATATAAATATATATACTTGAAGACCATGAGCGAGGATATTTATACTATATATTTGAGTCTTTTAGAAAAACTACTTTTGGTATGACATAAGTCACATAATCCTCCTACCTCTTTGGCGCACTGGCGCTTCGTCTTGAACTGACGCAGTGAGTGCATGTGCAGTGCTTTAAGACGTGCTAAGTTTTACTAAGTCATGTAGTGAAGCTCCGTCGTGCTTTGGCGCATTGAGTGCTTGTGCGGGGCTTTTCGACTAAGTTTTATTAAGTCATGTACTAAGTTTTACTAAGTCGTAAACTTAAATGTTAGACATTCTTGATTCGTCGGAAATAATTTGTCATTTTTAATAATTCGTACTATTACAAAACATGTTGAAACACAGAAGTAATATTTGATTTCATTGTTCGAATTCCTTATATCTTACGGCTCATAATTGCTTGGGTACGTTGGGATCTTATTTGTAAACCTAAAGAGGAATGCGGTTTGGGGGTAAGGTATTTAGAGTCATTTAATATCGTTCTCTTAGGAAAATGGGCATGGTACTGTGTGAATTCTAACTTCTTGTGGGTTAGATTCTAAAATCTAAATATAGGGGAACGAGTGGGGGATTATCGGGATATGATTGTAGTTTAAGCAAAGTGTGGTCTAAATGGTTGGGGTTGGGGGGGGGGGGGGGGGGGGGGGGTTGGTGGATGAAGTAATTAAAAACCTTATCATTATTTTCAGCATGGCTTGATTTGAAGGATGGGTAATGGTGATATAACTAGTTTCTAGTGTGATTCTTGGTTGGGGGAGTGTAAATTTAGTTCAAGATTTCAGAGATTTTTTTCCATTGCAAGTGACAAGAATGTTTTTATATCTAAGAAGGGACATTCGGAGGAGGGGAATTAGGTGTGTGATTGGCATTGGATGAGAAATTTATTTGTTTGGGAGGAAATTAATACTTCATGAACTATTAATATTATTATGCATGTTTAAAATTGAATCAGACGTGGATGATGCTTTCATTTGGAAATACAGTAAAGAAGGAACGTATTTCAACGAAGTCGGCATATAACATAATCTCAAATACAATGGAGCAAGAGGCAGTGCAAGAACGAAATCATCTACACATCTACACATAGCGTGTAATATGTTGGTTCCTAGCAAATTAAGTGGTTTTGTTTGGAAGTTACCTCAAAATCGAATTCCAACAAACATGAATCTTGAAAAAATAGGTTTACTAGGGATTCGGAGTATTTATCGTGAGTGTTTTGTAACAGGATTGAGGAATATATGGAACATTTGTTCTTTTATTGTAATGTATTATATAATATATGGATGGAGATTTATAATTGGTTTGGGTTCAAAATGGTTGGACACATAAGCATGTTGCATACTTCCTACAACATTATTATCTATTAACGCAACTAGGAAAAAGCATGGAATGGAAAGCGGTTTGGCGTTATATAGTGTGGAATATTTGGATTGCTATGAAGAGATGGTTTTTTGATAATCAGGTTTTTCCAGCCATAAGGTTAGTGATAACATTACAATAATGATATGGTAATGGTTGAAGGGAAAAGGCAACGGAATGGCACCTTATTCAGTCAACGATTGGTTTACAAAGCCTAGAAAATGCATAGATTTAAAGTAATGTTCTAGGATTGGATACATTTTGTTGTTGTATTTGTTGTATATGAGTTGAGTACCTATTGTACTCAAGTGAATATAATTTATTTTTCTTATAAAAAAACAATTTCCTCCTAAGTGTCGATAATCTCCCCCTGGATTAGTCGCTCCATTGAACTATCACGTTAAATCTAATGACAATGACCTCGTAACATGTCAACCAATATTAAAATTCTAATGTTGCTATTTCACTTTCTTTAGTGAAGTTTGTATTGAAGATCAAGAAAATTGTTCAAGCACAAATGAGCCTTTCAAAACCGTTTTCAAATAAGAAAAATTGCATCATTCGATAATTTACAACTAAGATAAATATTAGATGTCAAAAATCACTGTCACGTTTTACTTTAGATGATATAAACACAAGTAATATAGTTTGTTTTTTGATTGAAAGATTTGAATTTGATAGAAGGATTTGGGGAACTATTTAAATAACTCAATTTTTATGGGAATTCGAATTCTATTACATTTGCTAATAAATTATTAAAATTTATAAAGAATGGATATCAAGAGTCGTCAAACAAGTTAGATGGATTTATTAATATGGATTTGAAATTGTTACACTCCCAATCCATCAATTCAAATGAAATCTTAGATTTTTTTTATTCATGTTATTTAATGAATGAACATTATTAATTTGTTGCATATGGGAATTTAAACAAATTGTTTATCACTCTAATGAATGAACATTTGATTGTCAATAATTTTCATAAGCATCTTCTCAACAATAAAAAAATTAGAGTAGCACATAAGCAAAAAGATATATCTGTCAATAATTTTCTCAATCAATAAAATATTTGTAAATGACAGTTTAAAATGCAGATAATATTATATTTGAAAATACTTGCTGTTAAATATTTAGTAGATGGTGTGAATCTATATGGCACATGACAATTTTTTAAATTTTGAGAAGTGTTGTGAAACGTGCAACATTTACGTGCAAGATTATATGAAAATTGAATAGAAATCAACACAATATTTAACGTGGTTCGATAATGTCTCTACATACGTCCAAGAAAACAAGCGGGTGCTGAATTATATTGATGATCAATTAGGGTTACACAAAAGTCTTTTTACATAATAACTCTAAACCCTAGTATAGACATATGAGGAAAATTATAAGAATAACCTCATACCATAGAGTGTGGTGTAGATTCTGCACCCCCAACCTAATCAGCGTCTCATATTGCCAAAGACAGACGTCGTCGCTCCGCTCACTTCACTAAGTTACGCTTTGGTATCTGTCCATTATTAATACATGAGCCATAAACTTCAAAAAGAGGTTAAACCTAAATTTTCGGAAAATTATCAATGAATGTAACTATATTTTTAAAAAAAAATTAAAAAATTATCTTGTTCTTTTTCCGCCCATAGTGATCATTACATTATTTGTTACGAAATCGGCATACGATTTGAAGTCAACACAATTAATGCCTTTGATGAGAAATGTCAAACTAGTTTTAAAAAGAAAAAAAAAAAAGAATTAAGTAATCTATATTTTCGAAATTGCTTCCAATAATCCAACAAAGATTCGCATACTATTTCTTATTCTTCAATACCAAAGCTATTTGATAAACAAAATATTACAAAAATTTAATGATTGTAAAATAAAGGGGAAAAAAATTATAAAAAGGGCATTGCGGCATCAAATAATAACACATTACTTTCAAACAACAAACAAAATGAGCCATGCAATTCTTAAAAATTTGGTCACCATTCTTGTTCTATTAGCGACCATGCTTCAAGCAACCTATGCGTGTTTTACCCATGACTACACGGTTGATATCTACAATGGACTCCCACCGGACTCACCTGATCCACTGAAGCTCCACTGCAAATCCAAGAACGACGATCTTGGTTATCATGAACTTTCCTCCAATCAAATTTTCACATGGTCGTTTTGTGAAAACATTTTCCCAAACACGTTGTTCTATTGCAACTTAAGTTGGGGTCCAAAGTACCAATCTTTCCAAGCTTTTAACTCAAAAAATGTTGGAATGTGCGACGGAGGGTTATGTTTCTGGCTAGCACGCCCTGATGGTATTTATTTTAAAAGAGTCAACTCAGACTTATTCAAGAAATTGGATTGGCTTACCGGACGCCCATAAATATATTACTTATATATGGTTGAACAATTTTCTTTACATTTGGTTGTGTGGGATATGAATTTATGGGTTTTTAATTATGTGAATAATAAATAAATGTCAAATTATTATGAAAAACTCCCGCACTTTAAGATATTTAATTCATTTATTTATATATACTCGAGAAGTGACACATTTATCCCACATGGGTAAAATTTGAAAGTTTAAAATAGTTTATAATGGCTTATATTGTGCTGACTAAATCATAGAGCGGAGACTGATATGGAATAGTTGCTATATGAGCCCTTTGTCTCGTTCTTGCATGGATCTGGGCTCGGGATGCGAGTCACATGACACAAGATAAAGACCTAATTAATTTTTTTATTCACAAATAAAAACAATTTGTTTTTGTAACTAGCTATAGAAACGATCAAAATGAATATTAAAATTGAAAAAAGCATAAAAAAGTTGAGCGTAAAAACAGAAAGTTCAGCACATCACTATCTAATGTAAACAAGAAGAGCACAAAACATGGATGTAGAGCGTAACAGTTTAGAAGAAACCATCATACTTGTTCATCATCGGCTAAAGGATTCAGAACTTGCCCGATAAACATCACCACTCCCGTGACGTCTTCTCGTATTACAAACAAGAACGGATGGTCAGCCACAAAGTCCACTTCAGATCTAAACCTTGAACATCCTGGACTAAGAACACAAACAGTAACTGCTGCGGCTTCTGTTCCTTCCTCATTTACCTCGATAAATGACTTGTGGAAGATCCTTGATATGCAAATTTCCTGGCTAGTGTCGGTTGAAGCCACCATCTCAGTGAGACCACCAACAGAAAAGGGCAACAATAGCCCTTGTCCCTTGAGAATTTCAGATGCCTCAAAAAAAAATTCTATTTTGAATTTGGGAATGAGGAAATCACCAACCTCTACTGGTCTATCATAAGGGAGGTGATGTTTTAAAAATCCAGATGTGGAGCCGAGTTTTTCTACCAAAGTGAGAAGACCATCTTTGGCATCTGGAAGAAAGATATACATTGAGAATTTCCGATTATCTTCACCTTGTTTGTATGATAGCCCCAAAACTTTAAAACCGTCAAACTCGCGTACACGTTGGTTCTTTCTGCTGGTCATGAACGGCACCTGAACTGAGCTGCCGTTTAAGAGGAAAAACTCATCGTCTTTTGTGCTTGATGCATTAAATTTTTGATTCCAGACTCCTTTAAAGTACACAGCATTTGCAATTATGAGCCTTGTAGAAGCATCAACTGAACCAGGTGGAAGAATTTTTTCTATTAGACCATTTGTTTCCTTGCTAGCCCATGCATTCACCTCGTTTGTTACCTCGACAGCCTTCAGAAATTTACATGACCGACAAAAGTGATGTTTAGCATATATCGGACATCGCTTTCCTCAATCAGTAAACAAAGAAACTATGTCACTACCCCCCACCCATTAAAACTGCATATCACCACCATTTTTTTGAACAAAAGAATTTGAACATGTTCAGAGACATCCAACCAACAAGTAGACAACATAGATGTGATTTCTAGCAGACAGTGGGCTGGGAATTGCATGCTTAATCGTCAACTGTTGTGAATGAAAAACTGTAAACAACACACTAGCATAACATCTCGAAAATGAACTCCCAAAATCCGCTTAAATAACCCCCAATATTAAGCTATTCAGTCACATGTATATACATTTAAAGATTGCAAGAATCTGAGCAACGAATCAACAAGTTATGCTACGATGCTAGCCTGTAATAAGCAGGTGAACATCAATACAGAAATCCAAGCAGCATTCATTAGCAAATTAGTTTGACAGAACAATCAATTTGAGACTCTTCCTCCACCCCCGATGAACTGTTACTCTCTTTGCTCTTTTTCTACATTTACAGCTAATTGCAGAGCCATTGGACTATAAGGCTAAGCAATTATTCTTGTAGCAAGGCAAGATTTAGATCATTAACTTGTAAGTGGATGAGGAATCCTCGGGGGAGACATGCAGTTTGGTCAGCGAAGTGGACGAAGGGGTGAACTTAATTTATGGTAGAAATCTTCCGTAATAGATTACTCAGTAGTTCTTCAAATACTATACCAAAATGTACACCACGTTGGAGTTTTGCACTTGATCTTTCTTTTTAAGTTGTTTGCATTGACTCACACAAAAATCTTTAGGATCAATTCCAAACTCCAGAAAAGCCAATTTATTTGATTCATTAACATCATTTATATCATAGATACTATACCCTAGTATGTTATGTTATGCTTATTAGCTCCACTCAAAATCAGGAAAATATCTATTCAGTACTCAAATTCATACTTAAAAACTTGCAATATTATTTAAAAACAAAAATAAAAAAATGGCACCTGCATGCACCAACCAACAACAACACAAAAACCCTTCTGATGAAATTATAAAAATAAATCCAACTTGCGGTTTTGCAATTCATGTTAACACAGAATGAATCTTCGGCCAGTAAAAACTACTATGAATCTGGTCACCTTCTTGGAAAAGAAACAAAATAAAATATACACCCAACTTGATTAACAGTTCTACATATCCAAAGGAAAAAAACGAAAAGCTAACCTTGGTCTGGAAATCAACATGGCGAGAAGCAGCCTTGTAATCATTATCTACAATTTCCTTGAAACCGGACTTAAAGTTAAGAGTCTGATCAATCCATACACTGTTAGCAAATGACAAATGCGGCCCACCTAGCGGCGTGCCATCGCCGAAGATAAGTCTCACAAGCTGCGATGATAGGGAATTCAGGTCTTCCGCTGATTTTATCTTGAGAAAGCCTAGTAACTGATCTCGTGTCGGGCCATTCGACCCCGCGGTAATCAAGCCTAAAACCACATGAAAGGACAGCGGGGAGAATATAAGATTGCCGTTCTTTTCTTGGGCCGAGATCACGTGCTTTGCCAGAGACAAAGAAACGTCGGTTTGGTTGAGGATTGATTTTCTCAGATCCATGGTTTGCTTTTGAAGGGATGTTGGTGTGTGTGTGTTTTTGCAGAAGAGAATGAAGATACTCGAGTTCCTTAAATACTTAGTTGTCTATTAACTCAGAGCAAATATATATATATATATATTTTTGGGCATGAAATGGAGAAGAATATGTAAAGGAAATATTCCTAAAATCGTAATGTATATATATATTTGCTTCCATATTTCAAGGGATTGACCATAATCTTATAGTATCGTAAAAAGATATTCTTGTAAGCTATATATATGGCCGTGTAAACACATTATTAATACAACAACTATTCATCAAAATATAGAATATATTATTATCAATATAACAACACATTAAAATTAGATGCACACGTTCATTCATATATATATATATATATATATATATATATATATATATATATATATATACTAGTTCTTTTTGCACCGCGCTTGAAACAATATGTGGCTACTTTATCTTGTTCTATTATGATTTATAGGCGAGCAACCATCGTATGCTATGTCTGATCTGGGCAAATTATCGAACAAATAGATGTTGCACCTGCTCCGCCATATATTTTTTTATTAAAAATATATCTTCTTGATGAGAAATCATACAGAAATGAAAAATAAAGAAATTGTCTCCAAATAAAAAGTCTAAACTTCATTTCTTTGCCAAAAAAAAATATCGTTGGATCATTGCTTTTTGTAAATTTATTTATTGAAAACAATTTTAATATACGGTGGGTGCCAAAACTCAAGACAAGACAACATTTTGAATCATCTTACCATGTGTATCCTTTTGGACTCATCGTCATTGCCATGTTCGTCATCTTCTAAAACCTTTTTGTAAGAAGAGATCACGAAAATGATAAGTTGCTATGCTCACATTTATTCTCAATGCAAGATAACAAGTTTTCTTCAGCTTTCCAAACCTTCTCTTGTAGCGGACCTATCCTAAGCAGCAGCAGCTGAGCCACCTAAATCACGAACCTTACTGGCATTATCTTCCAGGAAACCAAACACATTAAATCTCTGCAAGCGTAGCTTCCTGCAAGCGAAGAAAGTCAATTGTCGGGAAATTATAATCACAAATCAATGCACAAATTTGAAAGAACTGCCTCTTGAAAAAACTCGTACATGAAAGAATTCACAGCTTTCGCTCCCTTTTTGAGGGTGATCTCATATGTACGAGCACACAAATCTTGCATAAATAGTTCCAGAGCTTTTGCTATACATGAATAATCAAAAAACTTGAGTAAGATGCAAATATGCCATGAAAATGAGAGTAACTAATCAACCAAAGATAAATTCAAAAATCGAGAAAAGTTCTCAACAATTCAAAATAAACAATCACTAACAGACAATTGAAATTACATACAAATTAAAAGTGGTACAACCACATCAATCTTCCCCGTGTCCTCCTCCTCGACCTCTTGCATGATTTATAATACAGGCCTGGAAACAATAATCCAAGATAAAATTAAATCCAAACGGTAAGGTCCATGCTTGGTAAATACCAAAACTCTTATATTTATCCGAAATTTTAAATTAAAAGATCTCGCCCAAAAATTTCACGAAGTAACTCCACTTTTATGTTATACCAAAGAATTCTTCCAGTTCATGATAGTCTACTAATTCAATTGAGAGTGGTCTTTCAGGCACTGTCAAAATAAGTTAAAAAAGTAAAAAATCAGATATTCTTATACTTGTGACAACTAAACTTTGTCCGTAAACCATTCTGGAATATCTCTAACAATCTGCACATCATTTTTCAAGTAGTCATTAAAATGATCTCCATCAAATATGTCTTCAAATTTCTTGCAGATAAGTTTACATCATTATAATAAACAATAACAACCATTTGCAATCATCAATTAGTTTATATGTCATATATTTCCCTCATTTCTAAATTAGACTATAATTGGAAGGTGTGTAGTGAGCAGATTACCATAGCAGATTTGAAGTTTGTGGCATCGAAGGTGTCTTCAAACACACGCAGGAGTGAGCCCAGCTTGGTAAACGAAAAAAGTAATGTGGTAAACTAAAAAAGAATGTTCACGAAAGAAATGGAACCAACACGACGAGTCGGTGGTAAAGTTCCTCATCGATCTCAATGTTACTTATTATTTATGATATCTAAACTAATATCGAACCTGGAAAAAGTAATTGGTAAAGGTCATCATCGATTGCAATGTTGCATAGTAGGCCTTAAAAAGTTGATGTAAACAACATACCAGTTGTGCTTTTTTTAGAAAAGATGCCTGAAAATGAAAGGAGGATTTCCACCCTTCTATCATCGTTACTTGCAAAATCAGATATGTAGATCTCAAAGTAAGTTAATTTTTTTTAAAAAAAAACACATATAAGCCATTTCAAACAACAAAAAAGATGAAAAGAAGCAAGACAAGGTAGACAGACCTTGGTGAACAAGGAATAGAACCGAGAACCCTTTTTCTTTCAAAAGCAGCACACATCTAAAAATCCCGAAGCTTATAGACTAAGAGGACCTCAGTCAAGGAACACAGATGCTTGCGTTAGTGTGTAACATCACAAAGTGTAAGAAATTACCAGGTATAGTGGCCCAACAAGCTACGCCCCAGATAAGAGGTGGCCAAGTTACAGGCTTAGTAAGGTGAGGTCGAATTCTCCATTTATCCTGTTGAATCCCACATGTTATTTGAAAACTTGTTCTCTTAGATGCAGTCTTACAGAAGAATACTTTTCTGAAAAGAAACCTTGTAACAAGCAGATGTGAAATCATTTTTTTTAAATCTGCTTTCATTTTATGCAATTGCAATTAAAAGCAATGGGCTCAGGGAGATCACAAGCACCACAGCAGGTTAGTGTCCTTGTATCTGATTTCTAAAAGAAAGACCAACTTCCGACATAAGTGCTAATAAAGTGCAAAAAAAATCTTGAAATTGCGTGGAAAATTGATGCGTACATGCGAGGTTCAATTCTCAGTTATATGCTAAAGATTCCTACACTCATATTCCATCCATCTAGAAAATTAGAACACTTTTGGCAGTTTCCAAAACCTGTAACGTGCGATTAAATTTCATAAAATCTGAAAGACAACAAACCTCAAAGACCACATAAAGCCCTCGTTCAAACGTTCGGAATCTGGAGCTGGTTCTATTTGGAATGCCATGTTCTATCTTCGAACTGGAATATAAGTTAACCACAAGCTTTGAAATGGGAAACCCCAAATGATTTATCGGGAAGCTTGCTGTGTGCAGCATTGAGCCTGAAACAAATTTAAGTTTCTCTGTTGAAACGACATAATACCTTGGGTGACCGAGCCTCCTACAGACTAAGCAATTGTACAAGTGCACGGGGGGCGTCGAAGCACGCGAGACGGAGCAGCAAACCAATGGACAAAAGAGAGGAGCTACAAACCGACGGACATCGCAAGGGACCAGCGGTTGAAAGCGATGAGTTGACGTGGGACGGTTTGAAGACGAAAATGGCAGAAGAGTTCTGGGACGAATTGGGAGGCGTGTAGATGGCAAAAGCAGCTATGGATAGGGAAGAAGAGGACCAAACGATTATATCAGCCCAGCAACCAAAATAAAGTAAAAAAAATTTGAAATACATCAAAGCCCAAAAACCAAGTACATCAAAGCCCAACTCAAGTAAAATTAATGTTCATTGAACAGTGTTTTTGAGGAAACTTAGACCCAAATCACTGTTCAACCACTTGCTCTCTTATAATATTGTTCTAATATATATATATATATATATATATAGATACATTTTTTATCATAATAATTAATCTTTTACCATTAAGTATTAACCATGAGATCCTAACATCATTCACGTATAAACGTGTTTCTTGAATGCGCGTTTCCCTACTAATGTAATAAATTTTATTTATTATATGGTAAAAAAATTATACCGTAACATTAATCTTGAGAATCCGTAAAAATTAAATCTGATTATCGATTTATTTAAAAAAAAATTCAAAGGTTAACAATTATTTGTGCCCGAAGATATTGTTGTAGTACAAAATTTATGGGTATGTATCTTAGAAAAATATCAAGCAAAAAACAACAAATAACTTTGTATTAGAATTGTTGATGCGAGATTTATAATCTGTCCTTAAGATAATATTGCCCCGCTACGGTGCGAACGGTTTAATTTGACAAGTTGTCTCCCAAGATACAACAACTATAATTTGTGATAGGGGCATTCCAAATCACAAATCATTTAAACCACAAAGGTCTAAAAACCCTCAACCTTAACAATGATGAAGAGTCACAAAATTACTCAAATTTTGATCTTCAAATATGATGTGAATTTCGAAATTCCATATCCAATTCAAGTGAGGGATGTTATATTTATAATATGTCAAGAATATGTCCAAAATGACACCATTTGGAGGCATCCTATCGCAAAAAATCACACCCGAACGTGAGTGGACACATCAGTTCATACAACAGAAACATGGCTCGATCGATCGACCTCCTATAGCAAATAAAAAACTTTTTTTCTGATGAGCTCGATCGATCGAGCTCATTTTTTCTTTTTTAATTCACTTTTTCCAACAATCCCCCACATGAATTAAATTAATGCATGTATGCAATTGAGCGCTTTTAACGAACTATTATGACATCTGGAGAGATAACTTGCGACTTTGAATCCGCCGTAGTAGTATTCAATCGGATTTACTTGACTTAATAGCGAACTTATAGTCTTGAACTATTTAGTCGTTGGTGTAATCAATACAATTGATAATAATTATAACATTTGTATTGGTTTCTTACGGTTGTGTCCATTCCGGCCATGGACCACGTTTGGTTTCATAAGTTTTTTTTTCAATTTTGAAGCGACCACATTTTGCACTCACGTAGGTGATCTCCTAGAGAGTATCCCGCTATACTCCAACATATTCTTATATGTCTTAGGACCATTAAAGGCATTTTGCCTATCCTCGTACTCATTTTACAGGCTACCTTATCATAGGAATGGGTTGGAGAATGATCTACAAGGTGTTTATACAATCTCATAATTTAGTTGTCCCTTTTGAACCTAGATCTTGGGATCTCCAGTCAACAAGGTTGGGTATCCACTATGAGATTTTGATAGTAGGGTTTTAAACACATTCCCCTCGATAAACTTCCACATGATCTCTTGGTTAACCATTTCATATGTGGATCCACGGTTTCACATAATCACTCGTGATTATGCCACTAGAGATCATTTTGTCATATGGCATTAGCGCAACACATTTTAGTTGCATGCACATGATTTTTCTCTAACAACTTATAAAGTCACTCGGTCGAAGAAGCTTTATATGTTTTGCATAGAGAATTTTTCACAACAGTATATCTTCAGCTTTGGTAATCACATTACCTCTTTTGCATCATTTTATCCTTTTAGGATATTTCCATCATCGAATTTTAAGCGTTGTTAAAGCGTTATTTCTTACAAAATTCGAGACCAGAGGAAATACTCAACTTTAATTCACAATTCATATTTAAGGGCATAGATTCTTAAAAATTACAAGTTCAAGATTCTATTTCTTGTAAACTTGAAATTTAAGAGCAAAGCTCAAAATTTGAAACTCGAATTAATCCTTGAGATTTCATTTTTCAAATGTCTTGGAAACTTTATGATGCACATACGTTAAAATATCTCGTCAATATTTTTCTTTGTTACTTAATGATTTATAAATTGCTATCCCAATGATCATATCATCAATACACAAACATACCTATGCTTTAGGTGTGTACACATTTGTCACACTCGTTAATCTATTTGACAACATGATTTGGAAACTCTTCACATCTTTTCTTTGAAATTTGTTATGACTTTACTTTGGCCTTCATATTTTTAGTTTAGTCAAGCACCCCCATATTTCAAATATTGTAAGAAACTCTTTTTTCCTTCAATCTCAAGGTTTTTCATCCTTGCCTAAATGTGGTACTTTGTATGTGATAGAATTGCAAACCCCCCACAACTTCGGGATAATCACGAATTGCACTGGCGTTCAAACTTTCGTGTTTCAAGTTTTAAGCGTTATTGTCTTACAAATCCAAATTCAAGTTTTTATTTCTTGAAAATTTCGGATTTAAACGTATTTGCTTACAAAGTTGAAACTTGGTAAAATTATCAAACTCTGTTCACAATTTACAATTTAAGCGCACTAACTTTGAAAACGTGAATTCAAGATTTTAAATCTTGCAAATTCATGTTGTAAGCGTACTAGCTTAGAAATTCAAAATGAACCAATTTGAGATATTTCAACGCCTAATCAAAATTTGTGGCTTCGATTTATCACTTGTGTTTTAAGCGTACAAAGCTTAGAAACTCGAATTCAAGATTTTATAGTCTTGCAAATTCAAGCTTAAGCTTCAAATTCTTAGACAACACAAGTATAATCTACTCACAATTTCCCATAGCAAAACTCATTTGCTAAATTTTATTGCAATCTCATTCATGAAGTGTTTAAACATCTCATTGGCCTCGTTTTTGCTTCATAACAAAAAAGTCACAACAATATCATGTGCAAATATTGATAAAGTAACAAATTACTTTTCTCACATCTCTAGTTTGCACAATCTTTCCATCATAAACATCATTGTAAATTAACTCTAGAGACGTTACTATTCTTCTAACAAATGAATGATGATTTTGTTAATTTAGTGCCCACACAAGCAAATTTAACATTACAATTTGTGATGCGAACTATGGTTTAAATGATCCTAACAATCATGGCACAAACCATAAGATCCAATACAAGAAGTAATAACATAATTTTTTATTGCTTTCAACAAATATCGTCATTACATTTATTTAGAATCACTACATTCTTGGAGTTTACAACTTTCAAAGATACACAATATAATTAAGCGGTAAGCGCTTGATCCATAGCCTTGCTGCTCATCCATCAAATTTACAGTAGGACCATTGTCTCGTATTTCGAGCATAACTCTCATACGAACTCGAAATCAAGTGATTCTTAATTCCATGAAAAACTAAGAGAAAGGGCTACAACTTTCATGTAGATCACGTTGGCGAGAAATCAACGTATCAAGAGCTATAACCAAGAAAACAGATCAACGGATGTTGGACAACAGGGTACCAGCAGACCTTAGGCCAACGGACGTTTAACCAGTGATAAGTGCAAATCTGCACTTATATCTTGTTCTCTTTTATTTGGTTTTTATGTTAGTATTCAAGCAGAATTATGTCTTTTGTTGTTGTTTTTGTTATTTTATAGAAATTCAAGAAATGAAACATTTTATTAATAAAAAAAATAATCAAAAGTTCATAAATATTAGAAGAATCAAATTGGAAGCTAGTATGTGGACATCCAGCTCGCATACATGAGGATATTCACGTAAAATTAGAGACAGGAACAGAAGCAAAGTTACGTCAGACTTGGACGTGAATAGGGAAGAGGATATTATTATAAGAAAAGGAATTCAACACATAAACTTTGACTAGATTATATTCTAAAAACGAGAGGGGTATCACACACATTAGGGAATAAAATAAGAGAATATTTTATTATATAAAAAAGAAGCAAACATATTTTATTCACAAAAATAAGAGGATTTAACGGAAGAGTGGGGGCTGATATATATATATATATATATATATATATATATATATATATATATATATATATATATATATATATATATATACACACACACGCACACGAACAAGAAGGCGGTGAGGATTATTGACGCAAGAGAGAAATATTCACGTAACTTCACAAACGAACGAGAGGAGATACGTAAGATAGCAGATTTTACGTAAATTTAGAGGAGAAGCACACGATCGTAGACGCACGTGATTAATGGGGAGGAGATCAATTCGAGGCGGCGTGCTTACAACGAAGGGTAGAGATTTTGATGACGGAGAAGACGACGACGACTATCGGAGACAGAGGGCCATCTTTCATATTCGTTTGATTATCTCTTCTTTTATGTTTATGATGATTAAAGACATGTCTGTGTTTATTTAATGTATTCATGAACTAACTTATTTTCTAGAGCAACAACGTATCTTGACTGAAAATTGTGTCGTTGATTAATTCATGAATATATTTTGGTTTTTCGTTTGGTTTATTGGTGATTCCTGATTTGAATGCGTTTCAATTAACTGATCACTAGTTGGATCTTCATATTTATTTAGGACCTAACACTCGAGAGAGGGGTTTTGAATATGGCCGTATGAATTTACATCGTTGGAAGTTTATATAGTCGAGAGAAGTATGTTGAGCCTTAAACGCATTATTGAGTTTAATGCTTAATTTATCTCTGGATTATTTATGAGTTTTGATGATCAACATAACTTGTGTTTTTGTTATATTAATGTGTCTACTTAGTGTACATGTTTAATGGTTGAAAAAGGGATTTGTTGACGAAAATCAAATGTGCAAGGCATAGGGCAGATCGCCCCAGGCGATGGTGATCATTGCCCCAGGCGATGGCAGCCAGGAGGAGCATCGCCACGCACATCGACTGGAGCGACGCGAGGCCCACGCGCAGGGCGAAGTTCGCCTAAGCGATGGCTTGATCACCTGAGGTGATGCCTGGAACGCTTGAGGCGATGGGTGCATCGTCTGAGGCGATGAAGATTTTTGATCAACCGAAGCTATGACAGTGATTTTTGGTATGGATCGTCTGAGGCGATCTGGACTTTGCCTGAGGCGATCTGCGGAGTTTGGTGACCGTTGGGGCGCGACGATGGTGATCGCCCGAGGCGATGTCCAAGGCGATCTGGGAGTGATTCAAGCCTTAAGTGTAGCAACGGCTAGTAGGAGCCTTGGGCCTTCTACACTATAAATATGGATGCTTTGGAGCATTTTGAAGACAAGAAACAAGTCTATAAACTACAAGAAAGCTTTGCTCAATTCAAATTATTCTAGCATTGCAAACTTCATACATTTGTGTTGTATTGGAGTTTGTAATTCATTTCTTATGTGGGAGTTTTGATTCTTCGTGTTGGTACACCGTCAAAGTGTTATTTGAGTTATTGTAAGGTCCTCCAACACCGACGCAAGTTGGAAATTGTAAAAGTCGTCACCAAGTGAAGTTGGTGCAAGTGTGTGGCTATCCTTGGAGCCCTTAAGGCCAAGAAGACTCGTTAAGAGTGTTGGTAACTCGGGAAGAGTTTTGTGTGCATATCCTTGGAGCCCTTAATGCCAAGAAGACTCGTGAAGAGTGTGTTGCTCGTGAAGAGCTGTTTTACTCGGGAAGAGTTTGTTGTGGCTAACTTGGAGCCCTTAAGGCCAAGATCATTTTCGTTATAGTGGAACCTCGGTTAAACGTTTTCTAACCGGGAATAGGAGACGTAAGCGATTCATTGCCGAACTTCTATAACAAATATTTGTGTCATTTACAACTTTATTTATTGCGCATTTATTTATTCCTTCTTTGTATTTATTTATCGATTGACTTGAAGTCTTCCGCAGTGCAAACTCGACATTTTACAAATTCATTTTAAAACGCTAAAGTAGCCAATAAACATCATTCTCCCCCTCTTCGGTTCCAACAAGTGGTATCAGAGCCATTTGAATTTTGTATTAAATCAAATTCTTTTTAAATGAATTTGCTCAAGGTCAATCGACAAATCGACCTCCGCTCTTCACGGGTGATAACTACGGGTATTGGAAAAATAGAATTTCTCTATACATCCAATCCGTAGATTATGACCTATGAAAAATCATTGTAAAAGGTCCACATATTCCTTTAAAGGAAATTGGGGGATTAAGTATTCCCAAAGAAATGGACGGTTTTACAAGAGCGGATATGATTTAATTTCTCAAAATGCTACAGCTATTAATATTTTACATTGTGCTTTAGATATGAAGGAGTACAACCGGATCTCGATGTGCTCAACCGCAAAGAAAATTTGGGACAAATTGCAAATTTGTCATGAGGGCACAAATCAAGTGAAGGAGACAAAGATTGATCTATTGCAACTCAAATATGAAACCTTTGAGATGGAGTCCGGAGAAAACATTGATTCAATGTTTAGAAGGCTCAATCAAATCATAAATGAGCTTGCCCAACTTGGTGAGAAGTACCCTACAAAGCAAATATGAAGAAGAGCACTTAGAGCCTTGCCACAAGAATAGGATGCCAAGAGGACGGCTATCATCGAATCCAACAAAGGAGATAGTGCGTCATATGACATTGATGAACTCCATGGAACCTTGGTGACACATGAGCTTGAAGTGTCAACAAGGAAGGGAATAAAGGAGGATGAGAGATCCATAAGAAAGGGGATAACCTTAGTCGGGATGAAAGATCATTCCGATGATGAAGATGATGATGATGAAGAGATGATCTTGTTCACAAGAAAGTTCAAGAAATTCTTCAACAAACACAACAAGCCAAAAACCTCCGGTGCCACCAACATGATTCAAAACAAGAAGTAACATGCTATAATTGTCAAGATAAAGGTCATTATGCTAATAAATGTCATAGGAAGAAGAATGAGGATAAAGGGAAGAAGAAAGCTCTTATAACCACATTGAGTGATAGTGACTCCGATGAAAAAGAAACAACAAACATTTGTCTCATGGCCAAAGATGACACAAATGATGAAGGAGATGAAAGCGACGATGAGGTATCATCTTTTGATGAATTATTAGATTCCTATCATGAGCTTAATGATGTTCTTGACAAAACCAAGATGAGTAACAAATTACTCAAATTTGAGGTAGCCAAGAGAGTAGTAGAAAATAATTCATTGAAAAATGAATTAAGTTCTTTGAAGAAATCTTTTTGCAAGTTTAGTGATAGTAGTTTAAAGATGAATGAATTGCTTGGCTTGCAACGTTGTAGCTTTGATAAAACTGGACTAGGCTTTTCAAGCAAATCTAAAACATTTTCAAGCTTGTTGGCTAAAGCTAAACATAATTCTCCTGCTTGCACTTATGTTGTAAAGATGGTCATACAAAAAACAAATGTAGATTTGCTAAAATCCAATACCAACCTAACAAACGGTGGAAATGGATTCCAAAGGCATTGATGAAAGCTAACCCACAAGGACCCAAAAATCAAACGGGTACCAAAGATCATCCAATTGTTAACTTGTTTTGTAGGAACAACAAAGAGATGGAGGATGAAGGCACTAGTATCTCAAGTGAGGAAATTATCTTATGCACCACAATAGAAGAAGCGCGAGGTATATGACAAATGACAAGAACGTACTCTTGTCATCAAAGGTAATTTATTTTGTACATTTAAAAGAGCAATTCAAAATTTCATTGGCACAAATTAATTGTGATCAATAAATAATGAAGCTCAATATTCATTGATAGTAAAATGCATTTCCCCTTAGCATATGCACATATAAATTGTTTTGATGCATGATTTATGCTTATCACTTTATGGTATATATTTTGATGTGCCATTTGAATATGCAATGTGAAAAAGTGCAATTAAATGTGATTAAGCATGCTATAGTTGTTTAGTTGCTCAATCTTGGATCATAGTAAAGTGGATATAATGATATTATGACCTTAATGATTTTATTATCATTAACTTATCAAAATGATGTTTTGAGAATTTTAATATTGGGCATGAGTGCATGAACTCTTGGTAAAACATATGTACATTTTGCAACATTTAGAATTCATTGTTGATTGCCTGAAACACATGTTTGTCTTCCTCTAAATGATTTAATCTTATGCTTGTTATGTCTATTACATGCTTGATGAGGAACATATGTAAATTGTTAAAATATGGCTATGTGTCAACATATACTTGTGATATGTTTATTTGAACTTTGTGCTTTTTGATTATCACAAAAAGGGGGAGAATTTTGTGATAAACTTGAAGTTTAATTCATGCATAGTTTGAGGGGGAGAGTTTTTATATGCATGGTTTGAGGGGGAGAGTTTTTGTATGCATGGCTTGAGGGGGAGAGTTGTTTGTATTATGCATTACTTGGTTAGATCTTGTATGTGCTATGCAATTGTTAAGGGGGAGTCTTACTTACTCACATTTCATGCATATTACATATTCAAGTTTATCAAGTTTTGTGATCATCAAAAAGGGGGAATTGTTGAGCCTTAAACGCATTGTTGAGTTTAATGCTTGATTTATCTCTGGATTATTTATGAGTTTTGATGATCAACAAAACTTGAGTTTGTTATACTAATGTGTCTACTTAGTGTACATGTTTAATGGTTGAAAAGTGGATTTGTTGAAGAAAATCAAATGTGCAAGGCATAGGGCAGATCGCCCCAGGCGGTGGTGATCATTGCCCCAGGCGATGGCAGCCAGGAGGAGCATCGCCACGCACATCGACTGGAGCGACGCCGAGGCCCGCGCACAGGGCGAAGTTTGCCTGAGGCGATGGCTTGATCAACCTGAGGCGATGCCTGGAATGCTTGAGGCGATGGGTTCATCGTCTGAGGCGATGAAGATTTTTGATCAACCGAAGCTACGTCATTGATTTTTGGTATGGATCGCCTGAGGCGATCTGCGGAGTTTGGTGACCGTTGGGACGCGACGATGGTGATCGCCCGCGGCGATGTCCAAGGCGATCTGGGAGTGATTCAAGCCTTAAGTGTAGCAACGGCTAGTAGGAGCCTTGTGGGCCTTCTACACTATAAATATGGATGTTTTGGAGCATTTTGAAGATAAGAAACAAGTCTATAAACTACAAGAAAGCTTTGCTCAATTCAAATTATTTTATCATTGCAAACTTCATACATTTGTGTTGTATTGGAGTTTGTAATTCATTTCTTGTGTGGGAGTTTTGATTCTTCGTGTTGGTACACCGTGAAGGTGTTATTTGAGTTATTGTAAGGTCCTCCAACACCGACGCAAGTTGGAAATTATAAAAGTCATCAACAAATGAAGTTGGTGCAAGTGTGTGGCTATCCTTGGAGCCCTTAAGGCCAAGAAGACTCATTAAGAGTGTGGGTAAATCGGGAAGAGTTTTGTGTGGCTATCCTTGGAGCCCTTAAAGCCAAGAAGACTAGTGAAGAGTGTGTTGCTTGTGAAGAGCTGTTTTACTCGGGAAGAATGTGTTGTGGCTAACTTGGAGACCTTAAGGCCAAGATCATTTTTGTTATAGTGGAACATCGGTTAAACTTTTTTTAACCGGTAAGAGGAGACATAGGCGATTCATCGCCGAACTTCTACAACAAATATTTGTGTCATTTACCGCTTTATTTATTACGCATTTAGTTATTCCTTCTTTGTATTTATTTATCGATTGACTTGAAGTCTTCCACAGCGCAAACTCGAAATTTTGCAAATTCATTTTAAAATGCTAAAGTAGCCAAGGAACCTCATTCATCCCCCCTCTCCCTCCCCCCTCTTCGGTTCCAACAAAGTATAACTCCAACGAAGCCATAAAACAAATCTAGCGCTATTGAAATTGTTTAATAACTTATCTTAGGGGGACACATCAAGATGATTGTTGAATGATTAGTTCTATTTAACATTCGAGAGAGGTAATAAAATAACATAGGATTCGTGGTTAATAAATTAGAAGAACACGACATAGTGGATGGTTGAGTGAAGTCGAACCTCTAGAATACGTTCTCATTGATTTTCTCCACTTAAATTTTCATCTTGTTAATTTATTAATTTTTTTAGTAGATTAATTAGTTAATTCAATTGATTGATTATCTAAATAAAGTTGAGACTATTCTAATTACAGTACTTGGTATAACTTAATTTTCAATCTCTGTGGGTTCGACATCCGTACTTTCAAATTCATATACTAAAGCTTGACACTGTACACTTGCAGTACGTTTTACACGCATCAACCAGGCCAGCGGACGTTGAACCAGCAGACCTTAGGCCTGCGGACATTGAACCAGTAGAGGCCAGCGGACCCAACCTGTAAGGACCCTCATGCCCTTTAACCCGTTATTAGTGTATTAATCCATAACATTAGGGCATACAATCATATTATCACGGGGGAAAAGCCATATGCAAGTATAACATCATATACTATCAGAAAATTTCTTGCATTTGATCCACACAATATTCAAATTCCCCAACCAAGATCACTTACATAGCATGCACCCTCATAATATACTAACATGCTCTCAGTTCATTTAGCAATTCCGTATTTAATTGCATGCAAACAATAAATGAAGATAGAAAAGCCATTGCCCATTTATGCATTTTATATACACTTAAAAACGTACTCACATGAGAGCACCCAATGAATAAATGTGTATCTAATGTATAAGATACTCTACCGAATGCGGTTATTGGTACTTCGATCCTGGAAGCACCTCTCATGCACCGCTCGATCTCAACTCTGGATCTACGTACTTAATCAACCAGCTCTGGTACTTCAATCCTGGAAGTACCTCAAATCGACAGCCCGAGCTCAACTCCAAAGCTACTGCTACACCTGTATCACCTGTCCCAACAGAGACAGTCCCCACACGGGGTGAGCATACCAATACCACCAATCCAATAATCATAATATTACAGTTCATAATTTACAAAATATAAATGCCATGAATTTAAATGATACTCCTTTGATGGTATCATCCTCATCCGGATCCCCTGTGTTGTCCCTGTTCTCAAAATAACCAAGCCATTAAATTCTCAAAAGCCAGTTGATCATCTCATTGATCAACTAAAACCATTCTTACTATACCAGTTCCATAATCAAATATGATTAACTCATCAAATAAAGTACCTGAGATATCACATGTATCTAGCCAATGATTCCATAGTTCTATTTCATAGCTCGCTCCATAATAGCGGCGTCGTAACCGATGGTTGCTCAACGGCGACAACATCCCAATCATTGCTCGCTCAAAAGCGGCACCATATAATTCTCAATGTATGTCCCTTTATCGCTATTACCATATACCATGCATTTCATTAACTATTTATTGCAAATACCATATACCATGCATTTCAATACCCATTTATTGCAAATACCATATACCATGCATTTCAATACCCATTTATTGCAAATACCATGTACCATGCATTTCACAGTTGCAACATTATAATAGGCTATGCTCGTACGTTATACGTACCTTAGAATTCCGTAGTTCGAGTCCAACCTTGCCTGAGTCCCATGACCCGAAGAATTATGTGCTAACACATAAATAACTCACAATTAAACACAAGCATGCAACCACGTGCCCAAGCACGTTCATAACCCCCAAATTATCATCAATCCATGACGATTTACCACTTTAAAAGACCGCGGGTTAAGCATGCATAATACCCGAAATATACCATTTTATAAGTTTAAAAGATAGCCAAAGACTCAACCGAGAATCCTGTTATATTAAATTTTGGCTCCAACCAAGCCATTTAAAAATATAGCTTTCACATTGGAATGTGGACATAGTCCCGGAAATGGGCACTCAAACCTCGATTCCAAAATCCCGACATTTTTCCAAAATTTTCGAAAAAAACCATATCCTGCGAGCGGCGATCGATCACTGATTTCATCGCGATCGATCCAACCAGTGGCCAAACAGCGTCTCTTCTCGATCGATCGCGAGTCTCCGCGATCGATCACCAACCCACTCGCGATCGATCGTCGAGACCTTGCGATCGATCGCCATCACTGTTTGTCCTGCTTGTCGCGACCGATCGGCGCTCCCGGCGATCGATCGCGACCTGTGATTTTACTCAAAACTCGAGCTTCCATGGTGTTTTTGACACCCAAACTCAAAATCAACACCCCTAACTTCCTCAACACCTCCAATACACCAAATAAACCCAATAAAAACTCTAAAAAACAACATTTTAGATTTTTAACCAAAACCCTCAAATCTCAAAACCAACCCAAAACTCAACCATCTAGCACAAAACTATAATCAAATCGAAGCTAAAGGTGAGGAGAAGAAGATTACCAGCATTTCTTCAAGAAATCGGGCTCCCAAGATGAGCCCCCATCGATTTGTTTCCAAGAGAAGAAGAGGGAAGGGTTTGGGGTGAGAGAGAGAGGCGTGAAGGATAGGAGAGAGGGGAGAGATTCCGTATAATGACGGAATACCGCCAAGGCTCCAAAATACCAATACCTCCACAACTACATCATGATTCATTAAAAATCATCTGTTTTCAAAAATCATCTCTCCAACTCAAATTCCATCACCATCACCAGCCCCAGTACAAAGTACTCCGGACCCCAGATTCCACCAAAAACCAAATTACAAGGTTATCACCACGATGAGAATACAATCTCATCCCTTGGATCCAATGACTCCAAAAACTGGATTTAAAATCCCCGGGAGTCCCAAAACCGCAATTAAATCATAATCGCCATAATTATAACCCACTAAGGATTATTACCACATCGGGATTAACACCATTAATCCCCGGGTATCACACAACCAGCGGACTTCCAAAAATAGCCCAGAAAGTAGAGTATGATCGTTGCAATGTTTGAAAGCATATCAAAACTGTCACAACAGCTATATTCTTGTATCTATATTATAGATCATTACTTGGGGCTATATATGCATGTTTTGGAAGCTCAATAACAGCTGATTGAAGATCAATCCAAGCATTCCAAAGCAAACCCACTTGTGATTCAATTGGGAAACTTCAAAGATAAAAGTTGTTAATTGAAGAGCACTCCCCAAACCTTTGGCACCTCTTACCTTGCTGTATCAGATTCATTATTGAATCATTAATGCCTTTGTATTCACTCTATTCATTGTATTTGTGAGCTAAAATAGAAGCGACGATACCATTGTAGCAGTTGGTGATTCATCACACTGGATGAGAGGTCTTTATATGTGAGACATTAAAGAACATACATAGTTGAGTTGCTAAGAGTTCTAGTTGGATGGAGAATGCCCAACTGGATCGGGTTTGTACAAAGAGTTGTATAAATCAAAGTCTTCTAGTGTATCCTTCCATGAGATGGAAGAAGGGGAGACGTAGAAGCGTTGTACTTCGAACTTCCAGAAACAAATGCTTGTGTTATTTACTTTATTGCATTTATTTACCTTACTGTTTTTCATATTTTCTTGCATATCTTTCAAATGATTAATAGTTTTAGAGCGGGTTATGTCGAGTGTCTTCCGCTCGATTTTGTAACCAAACTAGATATAATCTCTCGGTGCAATTATTCAAGAACACGAGCTATTAAAACTCAAGTTGGTTGAATTCGGGTGTGAAATAGCAATCCACCCAAGGAATCGATCCTAACACCTTCGGTGTACCTTCAGTTAAGGAAGGCAGTTCCCTTGTCCGTCATCCTCCTGATGAGAGGACCTGGATTGGTTCTGGTAATCTTTGCAATCTTCTGGTCAAGCGCGTCTACTTTTGCTATGAATCATGTTACCTTAGTCATTGTCTAATACTGGCTAGTGTATTTGCTGCTGCTTTGTTGCTTTCGTCGTACCTAGTGGGTTTCGGATTGATATTTTGTTATACATGTTGCTATTCTAATATAAGTCATGTTTTATGTTTAAAAAAAAAATATTGGGCTACTTTACATTATTAGACTTAAGTTTTATTGACCACTAGTTATAGCTTTTGATAAATCATTTTTTATCAAACAACAATCATTTGGTCCTACATTTCGACTGGACAATCTATTTTTGGAATTTTAAACATAAATATAGAATCCGTTTTATTGGGTGATTAATTCTTGTTCTTACCTGATTTTTCTCCATATTTCAGAATCATCCATTTCTCAATTCTAAAAGTTTCAACTTTTATTCCATCAAATTGAAGGCGACAATTACTCTTATGACTTATCCCTATAGTACTTAAATAAGGTTATTAAAAAAAACAAAATCAACAGAGAGCATTAATTAAAAGTTTTAAACTGAATAATAACTGTGAATCATTTACTTTCTAAATTTAAATCTCTTGATAATTAAAATTGTTTGCCCCTTCGGACTACGATCTATGCCCACTGAACCCACCCCTCAAAATATTAAATGCATCATTTTACAACCCTAATTATTTTTAAAACTTGAGACAAACGCCGGATGGAACAAGAATATGGAAACAATAATAAATACATGATCTTTCGCACCAAACGATACCTTATATTATTAATTTTATAATTTTATCCCCTGAAATATTGCTTATAATTTTACTTAGTTCAGAATTTTATAGATAAACATCAATAATCAAATATGTTCAGTAGTATATTATAATCATAGTTATGTTAATTATTAAGTTTATAATCATGAAATTAAATTGGAGAATTGGGGGTTATTTAATTAAATAACCTGAAAAAAATAAAGAATTATAAAAATAACCTGAAAAATGAACAAATTTAAAAAGTAACATAAACCGCCAACTGAGTTGGCGTGTCCAGAGTGTGACGCCAACTCAGTTTGCGGCACCGAATAAAATATTGGTCACGCCAACTGAGTTGGCGTGACCAATTTAGAATATATAGTCACGCCAACTGAGTTGGCGTGACCTTTGTTTTTATTCGGTCACGCCAACCCAGTTGGCGTGACCATTATTTCACGCCAACTGGTTCCAGCTTTTTTGCAAGTTGGCGTGACCAATTAATGGTCACGCCAACTGAGTTGGCGTGACTTGGTGTTATAAAATTTCTGCGCACCCTTCTTCTTCGGCAACCTCTTCGGCAACCTCATCTTACAATCTAAATTTTCTTCCTCGCCAACCTCCAAGTTACAATCGTTTTTTTCTCATTTTGCTTCCAGTCACTTCATAGTTTCAGAATTTAGAGGTAAAAATCATGTCGCCGTGTAGTAATTTCTATCACACTTTTTCGCTGTCGTCCGCCGCCCCCCCTCCGTCTGCCGCCGCCGTCCGCCGCCGCCGTCCGCCGTCGCCGTTGTCGCCGGTTGCTGATGGCTGGTGGTTGTCGGCGGTAGCATATATGCTTCGTCATGTTTTATCAGTTTTAATTTATTTTGTTTACTTTATGTTGTCTATATGTACTAATATATTTTTTGTTTCATATAATAGGAATGGATCCGATGACCGTACCAGGCCCGATCGATGATCATCTGTTGTCATTGCAGTCATGTCATCGTTCTGAAGATGTATGGGCAGTGATATTGATCGGCCCTTGCGTGTGAGAAATCCGAGCAGCTATTTTTGGGATCTTTGCCCATTAGACATACGTGTTGTAAGTATGTTAAATGAGTTTGGGTTTTATGGTGTATATAGGTGTAATAAGATTACCATTGACCCTCATCTAATCACGGCGTTAGTAGAGAGATCGCGTCGTGAAACGCATACATTCCATCTGAGATCTGGAGAGGCGACTATTACACTGCAAGGCATTGCAGTTATTTGGGGTCTGCCAATAAATGGTCTTGCAGTGTCAGGTACCAATTTTGATAAGCCAATACCCGAGTGACAAGAATATTGTGATCGTCATTTGGGATTTACACCAGATCCGGGTCACTTTAAAAGTGCATGTTTGTTAATGTCTGCGTTGAGTCATCATTTAATAGTAAATCGCATCCATTTGCATAGTACTGCGGATGAGGTTGCTAAATATGCACGAGGTTGTGCATTATTAATGATAGGTGGGATTATGTGCCCTGATAGCTCCGGCAATACTGTAAAATTATTATACATTCAGAAGTTAGAAGATATCAGTTCTGTTGGTAATTTTAGCTGGGGTAGTGCTGTGCTGACATTCTTATATCGTGAGTTGTGCACTTCAGCGGAGAGAGGTAAAAAAGTAATATGTGGTGCATTACAACTCCTACAGGTAATCGTTACCTTTATTTTAAAATACTGAAAAAATATATCTTGCATATTTAATTTATATATTCTTCATGTTAATGTTTTAGATTTGGGCATGGTCCCGGCTCGAAAGTTTAGCTCCTCAACTAGGACGCCCGAGAATTGATATTGGGCCAATACCAATCGATGAGGACAATTACTTACCTGTTGCTCCATATGGTGCAAGGTGATGTATTACAAATTATGTTGCAATGTATAATATTATATTTAATATTTTGTTATATAATTTATGTTTTTTTATGATGATTATGAGTACACATGTGGACATGTAAAGTAAGATTTACAGAAACTGGCACACATTCATTACGAATTATTAGGGACATCCTTGACCAGCAGCCATTAAGCCAAGTAATTTTATTTTTTATGTTCATGTATAAAACATAATAGTTTTTTTACATTATTTAATGTAATACTATATTTGCAGTTTAATTGGCAGCCGTACCCTGATGATTGCATTGAAGGACTGCATACTGAGTTATGGACATACAGCGGCCCACTGATTTTGTACGACATAGTTGAGATGCATCGTCCTGAGCGGGTTTTTCGTCAATTCGGCATGATACAAAACATCCCACCAGATCCACGGTTAGGGGATGATATATTACATGCAGTTAACCGTAGGGGTAAAACAAATAATGACTGGTCTGCACACCATAGGCGGTACATGACTATATGGGTTAATGCACATGCTCATACAGTGGACAGCCCGCGATATGAGTCAGCTGAACAGGGTGTAATTGTCGGGTACAATGACTGGTATGGACGAGTAACACGTAGATTCATTGGCCATCAACGACAATTTGTGGAGGCTGGTTATCAACACGGAGATGGCCCCGCATGGCAATATGTGGTATGTTGCTTTATTACATATGTATTACATATTACATGTTGCTTTATTACATATGTATTACATACTTAATAAAAATTATTAACTCATTTCAGATTTATCAGCTGTTCAATTAACTGTTACATGCGACCGTTATCGCTGAGGAACAATCCATTGGGGCGTACATGAATGCATTTAGTGATGTCAGAAATGTCATACAAAATGTGTTGCATGTCGCGCAGGAACGACGCGATAGAAACTTTCCGCCCTACGAAGAGGGACATGCTACTCATCAAGAACAAGTACAGCCGATGCATGTGAGTGAGGAAGAACAAGTACACCCGATGCATGCGGTTGTTGGAGATGCTGGCCCATCAAGCTATGTCCCGACATATATGCCAGGTCCCTCTTCGTCATATGCCAGCGACATGTACGGAGAATATTATACTCCTCGACCACTGTATCAGTCGTATGACCAAACGCATTTCACGCCTCATCAACCCATGTACTCACAAGAACAAACCAGCCCAGATGTTAATATTAGATTCCCCGAGATATATGCATCGATGTCACCACAATTTGACGTGTCACCGGTTGTTTTCCCTAGTTTGTCACCTGATGTTCAGCTGGATGATGTACCTGTAGTGCAAGATGACCAGGCCATTCAGGAAGGACGCGGCCAGAGACGGAAACAGTCGCGTCGTTGTGGTACTGGAGGGGCATTATAGAGTTTTAGCCTTAATATATGTAGTCATGTTTGCCTTTTGTTAAATCTTATTATTAAATGTAATGAATGTACTTCCATATGAATGTCTTATTTGATATGTGACAATAACAATAACACAATAACAATAACAATAACAACATCAAAAAACAATTACAACTTTATTGGTTTTGGGAACTCGATGCCATATGTCGTCTTGCCCGGGCTTCAGGCCAATCCATCTCATTTTGCATTCGTGTTGTTCGGTCTCGACCTCGTCTTCTTATAGTACGCAAGGTGGAATTGTGGTACAATTTGAATGACGGGGTTTCCCAATACTGCTCTCCCCCATAATGGCTCAAATTGACCTTGATATGTGCTCCAATATTCTTGCATATTATAATACTCCTTGACAAATGTTTTTGCGTTTATGCCATAATTTCGACAGACTTGTATCACATGTGAGCAAGGAATGCCAAATTCTTTCCACTTCCTACAAGAACATTCCCTTGATTTGAGCTTCACAACATGAGTATTACCCCCACGTCCAACTTGCATCCTAGTGATAACTGAGGCTGTTAGATGCCTTCGATCAAACATCTGAACTTCATGATGAATGGAGTGAAGATTAGCCCGAGCATATTTTTCAAAAGCATAATCCGGCCATTCTTGATTATTTTCGATCATTCTGTCCGCTTTTTTCACTCGCTCCAAAAAATAATCCACACAACGATCGAATGTTAACTGTACAATGGCAGTGATTGGAAGGCGACGTGCACCTTTCATGACTCCATTTATGTACTCCGACATATTTGTTGTTAGGATACCACAACGCCATCCTTCATCATGAGCAAGTGTCCACTGAGACTTATCAATCCGATTCAGGTAATCAAAAGCCCTTGGTTCAATGGTTTTGATCTCTTCCATCGTACGCTCAAATTTTATCAGTTGGTTTTCTGATCCAGCTTTCCAACACAAGTCTTTTAAGTGCACGTTTTTGAAACGACTATTAAAGTTTGAGCAAAGATGTCTCAAACAAAATCGATGCACTCCACGGGGGGGTTTAAAGTCCGGGATACAGTCGGCTGCTGCAATAAGGCCCGGATGTCGACCAGAAATCAAACACACGCCGCCAGATTCTCCAATAATGTGTTTGCTAACCATCTCTAAGAACCATTTCCATGACAAAAAAGTTCTCTTCATCGACAACTGAAAATGCCAGCGGTAACACTTGATTATTCGCGTCCATGGAGACAGCAATCAACATCTTATGCTGATATTTTACATACAGATGTGTGCCATCCACTGTAATAACTTGACGACAGTGGCGGAAACCATCTATACACGGTTGGCAGGCCCAGAAAACATAACTCAAAGTTTTTTCTCTTGGTCTTGCATTATCAAGATGATCCCACTCCACGACTGTGCCTGGGTTCCACTTTTTCAAAGCTCCCATATAGAAACGTAATTTATTGACCGAGCTCTCCCAGTTTCATACACGTTCCGTATTGCACGTTTCAAACTATGCCAGCCTTTTGCATATGATATTTCAAAGCCATACTTATCTTTCACTGTTTGAATCACATACTTGATTTCATAAGCTGGATCACGACGAACGACTCCCAATAACAAGCTAGCAATCATATTCTTATCCAAGTTCGAATGATCAAGCGACAGCTCACTCAGCAGACAAGTGTGAGGACCACCATATTTGGTTATTTTGAATAACCCAACTTTTTTATCCAAACATGCACGCAGGTACCATCTGCAAGGTATATCCTCTGTACCGTGTTTGCATATTACTTTCCACAATGTTTTTGTACTCTTAACAACGTGGTACTCACGTTTTGCAACACGTACTGAATAATCCTTCACAGCTGCCTGCAGATGAAATTTATCTTTGAAGACCATGTTGCGATGGATTTCACCTTTGGAGTAATCATAAAAACTCCCCCAACGGCCTGTTGGATTGTCAATCGAATCTCCAAAAAACTTCTGGATGTGTCATGTAAAAGAATGGGATTGTTGGATAAAGATTATGATCATTTGTCATGGTTGGTGCCCCCTCCTCTTGGTTTTCAACTGCTTCTGCCATCACACCAATATCAACTTCATCATCATCAGCATCAGTCTCATCATCAGATGGAATCCCCTCTGGTTCAGAATTAATTTGATCACCAAAATCAGCAAAACTGTCTGCTCGTGGCTCATCGGCAACATTATCAACATCTACTGGATGATCATCTCGGTCTCTACCACTATATGAACCCTCAGCTTGATGTCGAGCAACAGACGTCTCTTGAATAACAGATGTCGTCAATCCTTCTGAAAAACTGCCGCTCATTGGCATTTCTGGAATATAATCATAATTCATTGGTTCTGCTTGTATATAAAATTCCAAGCAACTATGACCCTGTTCTGAATCAAGTAGCCATGCTAAATTGTAATCATCATCTATGGGTAAAATAGTTTGACGTAACCCCGAAAAATCTTTGAACATATGCCTAGCATATAATTTCAAAAGAAACTGGTTGCGATCGAACCCAGTGATATCATATACTTTATCTAATAATTGTAGAAAATTAATTGTACGCCGTATCGTTGTACCTCTTGATGGACCACGATCATATCGGACGAACTCAGAATCTTGTATAATATTACCCCCCCCCCCCCAATAAAATAAAACTTGAATAGACATATTTTGATAACTATAGATAATTAAATATTACTAGTAGCTAATAAAATCTTTCTGATGTAGAAGATCAGCTAAAACTGCAACTACAGAGCATAATCAGAATTTTATCATATAACAAAAATATTAAAAGAGACTTGATAACTATAGATAATTAAATATTACTTGTATCTAATAAAATCTTTTCTGATGTAGAAGATCAGCTAAAGCTGCAACTACAGAGCATAATCAGAATTTTATCATATATATAACAAAAATATTCAAAGAAACTTGAGTGAAAGTGTGGGAGAAATGAGAGGCGAAGGAGTTTATTTATAGCAGAAATAGTTCTGCCAACTCAGTTGGCGGAACTAATATAATAATGTCACGCCAAATGGGTTGGCGTGACCGAATAAAAACAAAGGTCACGCCAACTCAGTTGGCGTGACTAATATTTTATTCGGTGACGCCAACTGAGTTGGCGTCACACTTTGGACACGCCAACTAAGTTGGCGGTTTAGGTTACTTTTTAAATTTGTTCATTTTTCAGGTTATTTTTGTAATTCTTTATTTTTTTCAGGTTATTTAATTAAATAACCCGAGAATTGGACTACATAATTAACCAATAGTTCTAGAAGGCGAAGTGATGCAATCAATAAACTAGGGTAAAAAAGATTAGCGTGGTGTGACAGAATGGGAATAAAACGGGAGTGTTGGTCGAAACAGAAAACGATGCGGCTTGTGAAATTGGGTTACCCAATTATAATGTAAGGCCCAACTTGCTTCCAAATTACAAATCACTTGTCTGTCACATTTGGGAGGATTAGAAATTCAACTATAGTTTTTAGTTTTAATTAGGGTGTAAACGAACCGAATATGAAAAAAATTTTTAATATTCAAATTCGGCTCGAAATAATTATATTCGAGCTTGAGTTCGATTCAAAGTTCGAATAGTTTTAATTTTTTTGTCTCGAGTTCGGCTCGAATCAAAGTTTTAGTTCGAGTTCCTCTCGAAAAGATTCCAACACATTCGCAACTATTCGAACTGTTTCTCGAACATAAATACCCGAAACATTGGAAATATGTTTATTTAATATATAATTATATTATATTAATAAAATATTAAAGTTCGTGAGCGGCTCGTGAAATATCGAACAAAGTAGTTGGGGCTCGAGTTCGGCTAGGAAAAAGTTCGAACATGTTCGAGTTCCGCTCGAATTCGAGAATTTTCAATATAAATCAAATATTTTTCGAGCCGGCTCGAAAAGTTCATAAAATGTTTGATTCATTTACACCCCGAGTTTGAATATGGGAAAAGAACCTCTTTCAGGTTGAAAAGTAACTCGGTTAAAATTTGATAAAGTAGAAATTCTGAGCTAGAATTTTGACTATATTAGTTTTTCAGATGACTCAAACTCCATAAACTTGATTTTTCTAAGCACCAATGGAACTCGAATGTGGTCAAGTTCAATGTTTGATAATGTATTATTAAAATTGCTCTATGATTTTCATAATACGATGTTGTTAAAATACGTAATTTATAAAAAATAACAAACATCAGAAATCGAGAGTTCGGGTATAAGTGAAACAACACATGAGTTTGAGTGAGAGATGATATTTGAGGCACTAAAACTCATATTGGCCAAGTCAAATTGAACTATTAAACAAGCTATTCAGGAAGAGCTGAACTCAGTTGCAGCTTTAGAGGGTATAAACCCCAAGTAAAAAGGACAACAATACTTGTGCCACAGTTTCACTGACTAGTAAAAGTTATTGACATGATTTAGATGTTTTCTAATCAATGAGAATTTAGTTCTAAGCAGTTATTAACAAATAAAATTGAATTTCTTATATGTTGTTCCTTCAGCATTGTTGATTATCTGCACATTTACAAGTGTTTAAATAATTTAAACACTTAGAGTGATAAGATAGAATCAATGTATTATAAGTGATATAATTTGATTAATTATATTGATGCGCTTGGGTTCTATTAATAGAGATTAAAACACTAACAAGATATGAAAGAATCACACATACAAGGTAAAATATCTACAACAATATTTTGGGAATCATTCCTTAATATTTATTACTAGATAATGTGTATTTATACTCTATTATAAAATCTATTCATAAATTGGAGTTCATATAATAAAAAAATAGTGGAAAAATATTAACATAATTAGTAATTCAGGAGCCTAAAGTTTTATTGGAAAAGATATTAAAAACAATAAAAAAAAATGATTTGGAAAAAAAGAAAACATTAATCAGGATTGAAGCTTATGATTTGAAGATGTTATACTCTAAATTAGAATGACGGGAAATAGTCACGATCCAATAATGAATATAAATGAAAAATGGAAGTTCATCATAATTTCAAATTAAATTATACTATTCAAATTAATTTTTTTCACTTTAAAAAACAACTAGCGGAAAATCTAATAATTTTCAAAATACCTAAAGAGGTACCAAAACTAAATATCATAAGATATCGCATTCATAAATATGTACTTATGTTTCATAATTCTAAAATATACATTTTCCAAACAGGAGGAAATAATAAAACTAAATATAAACTCTCAAACTACGCCCAAACAGCACCAACTTTAATTCAATGCTCAAGTTTCAATGCATGCTGTGCATCATTCTTCTTCAACAGTCCAAGAATTATCGAACCAATTAAAACAGCCATTAATGAAGAAAGTGATATTGATGTGCAAAGTGGGAGGGTGGGGGTCTCATCACTACGAAAACCCAAATCCTAAGTCAAACAAGTATACTTTAAATTTTTTTTTTTTGCAAAATTTTCATTTGAAATCAAATATTCAATATTGTTGCCTCGGATTTTGGTAGGGTAGACGTGTATTTCATCCGAGCACCAAACAATATACAAAAAGTAAATGAGACCAGATTTTTTACGTGGAAAACCCCAAAAGATGGGGAAAAACCACGGGACCTAGTCCGGTATAAATTTCACTATAAACAAGTGTGTGATTTACAGTGTTCTTTACAAGAAATGAGCTAAGAAATGAAAATGGTGAAGGGGGAAGACCTCGGCTGCTGCTTGTGCTTGAGGAGGAAGGAGACATGCTCTCGTTTCCCCCCCAAGAAAGAGGTGTTGACCTTCCCCATGCCCTCCCAACCCTCCTGCCTGCTCTCTCATGGAAAATCCCTTCCTCTGCTTGGTGAGAGTTATCTGGTATTTATATGAGAATGGAGGAGACAACCTGTAACTACCTACCCAAGGTCTAGGGGACATTGTCTGATGCTGGAGGTAGGGGTCAGAGTCCTAGTGCTGGGGATCACAGACAACTATTGCACTCTTTGTACGATTTCTGCAGCTTTTAAGATATTATTCGTGTACGGAGATATGTTCTGTGCCTCTGATTTATGAGATCACTCCTCAGGTGTAGATCATCCTGGAGGCCGACCTGGGGGTGGCCGAGGTGGAGGTCATCCTCGAGGCCGACCTGGGGTGGCCAAGGTGAAGTCATCCACGCGGCCGAGCTGGAGGTCATCCTCGTGGCCGACCTGGGGTGGCCAGGGTGGAGATCTTCCCGAGGCTGAACTGGAGGTCATCCTCGAGGCCGACCTGGGGTGGCCAGGATGGAGATCTTCTCGAGGCCGAGCTGGAGGTCATCCTCGTGGCCGAACTGGGGTGGCCAGGGTGGAGATCTTCCGAGGCCGAGCTGGAGGTCATTCTCGTGGCCGACCTGGGGTGGCCAGGGTGGAGATCTTCCTGAGGCCGACCTGGGGGTGGCCATGGTAGAGGTTTCGCCCAAGTCAGGTCTTGCACAGTCCATACTTTTACCAGGGTAACACCAGTATCCCCCCTCTAGTCGAGCTAGTGTAACGCTGTCTCGATTGTTCGGGTATTTTGGCAAGACCTGATCTGTTACTTGTGCAGGGATGACCTGCAATAACAACTGTAATCTGGGCAGGGCTGACCTGCAATATTAACTCTAAAATAATTCTAAATAGAGAGTTCCATACAGAATAGGGCTGACCTGTTATCTTTAGCAGGACTGACCTGTAATGACAACTTGAAATAATTCACATATAGAATTAAATAACAACAAAGCTGGCCTGTTATATGTGCAGGGCTGACCTGCAATAACAGCTAGAAATAATTCTAAGTACAGAATTAAATCTAAAACAGGGCTGACCTGTCTAAACTCCAAATATAATCAACCGAGCATATAATGCCCTCGCGACCTGAGCTCTATAAATAATGAACTTGACACATACATCACGTTTGTCCTGAACTCCAGAAATAATAAACTGACATAAAGTCTCTCGACCTGAGCTCCAATATAATAAATATGAGTTGATAATGCTTTCCCGACCTGAGCTCCAGAAATAATAAATGTGAGCAGATAATGTACTTCCGACCTGAGCTCCAGAAATAATAAATATGAGCCGATAATGCTCTCCCGACCTAAGCTCCGGAAATAATAAAGATGAACATATAGTGCTCTCCCGACCTGAGTTCCGAAAATAATAAATATGAGCCTATAATGCTCGCCCGACCTGAGCTCCAGAAATAATAAATGTGAGCGGATAATGCTTTCCCGACCTGAGCTCCGGGAATAATAAAGATGAACATATAGTGCTCTCCCAACCTGAGTTCCGGAAATAATAAATATGAGCCGATAATGCTGGCCCGACCTGAGCTCCGGAGATAATAAATATGAGCAGATAGTGCTCTCCCGACCTAAGTTTCGGAAATAATAGATATGAGCCGATAATGCTCTCCCGACCTGAGCTCCGAAAATAATAAATGTGAGCGGATAATGCTTTCCCGACATGAGCTCCGGGAATAATAAATATGAGCCGATAGTGCTCGCCCGACCTGAGCTCCAGAAATAATAAATGTGAGCGGATAATGCTTTCCTGACCTGAGCTCCAGAAATAATAATCCGAACATATGGCGGACATGTGCTTTTAATTGGTGTCAGGGCCTCATACACCTGGGCTTAAGCATGCAGGGCGGACCTGTGCTTTTAATTGGTGCCAGGGCCTCATACACCTGGGCTTAAGCATGCAGGGCGGACCTGTGCTTTTAATTGGTGCCAGGGCCTCATACACCTGGGCTTAAGCATGCAGGGCGGACCTGTGCTTTTAATTGGTGCCAGGGCCTCATACACCTGGGCTTAAGCATGCAGGGCGGACCTGTGCTTTTAATTGTTGCCAGGGTCTCATACACCTTAAGCATGCAGGGCGGACCTGTGCTTTTAATTGTTGCCAGGGTCTCATACACCTGGGCTTTAGTGACAGGGATGACCTGCACTTTTAATTGGTGCCAGGGCCTCATACACCTGGGCTTTAGTGACAGGGATGGCCTGCACTTTTAATTGGTGCCAGGGCCTCATACACCTGGGCTTAAGCAATCAGGGCGTACCTGTGCTGATATTTGCCAGGGCCTCATACACCTGGGCTTTAGTGACAGGGATGACCTGCACTTTTAATTGGTGCCAGGGCCTCATACACCTGGGCTTAAGCAATCAGGACGGACATGTGCTGATATTTGCCAGGGCCTCATACACCTGGGCTTTAGTGACAGGGATGACCTGCACTTTTAATTGGTGACAGGGCCTCATACACCTGGGCTTTAGTGACAATGATGACCTGCACTTTTAATTGGTGTCAGTGCCTCATACACCTGGGCTTTAGTGACAGGGATGACCTGCACTTTTAATTGGTGCCAGGGCCTCATACACCTGGGCTTTAGTGACAGGGATGACCTGCACTTTTAATTGGTGCCAGGGCCTCATACACCTGGGCTTAAGCAATCAGGGCGGACCTGTGCTGATATTTGCCAGGGCCTCATACACCTGGGCTTTAGTGACAGGGATGACCTGCACTTTTAATTGGTGACAGGGCCTCATACACCTGGGCTTTAGTGACAGGGATGACCTGCACTTTTAATTGGTGCCAGGGCCTCATACACCTGGGCTTTGGTGACAGGGATGACCTGCACTTTTAATTGGTGCCAGGGCCTCATACACCTGGGCTTAAGCAATCAGGGCGGACCTGTGCTGATATTTGTCAGGGCCTCATACACCTAGGCTTACTTCGAATATCCCATCCGAATAAGTTCATCCAAAGTCCAAAACAAATAAAGATCCCGAGCTGATGAATAAGGCCTTATTGCGAGATCGCATGCCTGAGCTGATATAAATAGGGGCTTGCTGCAAGATTGCATGCCCGAGCTGTAATAATAGGGGCTTACTGCGAGATTGCATGCCCGAGCTGAACTCCTGAATAGGAGCTTACTGCGAGGTTGCATGCTCGAGCTCAATATAATAGGGCCTTACTGCTAGATTGCATGCCCGAGCTGGTGATCCTGTCCTGAAATAATAATAAAATAGCACTACGCAAATATATATGTACGAAACTCAAATATCAGTTGGACAGGAAAAACCATAATTAAGGCATAGAGATTAAGCGCCCAAGTTGAGTTTGATTGATGAGGTCTAGCTGATGGCTGAGGTGGCCGAGCTGATGTGGATGAGGCCGAGCTGGCATGTAACAGGCCGAACTGGGCGAGGTTTCCGAGTTGAGGCCGAGCTGATGTGGATGAGGCCGAGCTGGCATGGATGAGGCCGAGCTGGCATGGATGAGGCCGAGCTTGGCGAGGTTTCCGAGTTGAGGCCGAGCTGGGCCCGAGTTGGCCGAGCTTGGGCCGATGAGGCGAGCTCACTGTAGTGGATGAGGCCGAGCTGATGTGGATGAGGCCGAGCTGGCATGGATGAGGCAGAACTCATTGTTAAGGCCAAGCTGGGGCCGAGGTGGCCGAGCTGAGATGGCTCGACGTGAAGTATTGATTTGATCAGCTCCAATCCTGCAACAACAGCTCTTAACGCCCCAAAAACCAAATGCTAAAGCAGCTCCATTCTACAAAAATTGTGGTCGGCCAGGGGGAAGAGGTATCACCAGAGATCTGAGGCCAGATGTATCATCTCGAGAATCATTACACTGGCGTTTCTTCGAGTGCAACCCAAAAACATAGCAACTTTCATACAAGGCTGCACCCCAATAACCAAAACATTTCCCCTTTTTATCAAACCCGTCGCCGCAGCTTACCAAAAGTTTTTTTTTTCTCCAGAACTTAGAAAACCCATCTCCCAACAGAGATGCAACCCTCAAACCATCCTTCTCCTTCCCATATCTCAATGTCTTGAGCTCACGTTCCCACAGACGGCGCCAATTTGTTGCCTCGGATTTTGGTAGGGTAGACGTGTATTTCATCCGAGCACCAAACAACATACAAAAAGTAAATGAGACCAGATTTTTTACGTGGAAAACCCCAAAAGATGGGGAAAAACCACGGGACCTAGTCCGGTATAAATTTCACTATAAACAAGTGTGTGATTTACAGTGTTCTTTACAAGAAATGAGCTAAGAAATGAAAATGGTGAAGGGGGAAGACCTCGGCTGCTGCTTGTGCTTGAGGAGGAAGGAGACATGCTCTCTTTTCCCCCCCAAGAAAGAGGTGTTGGCCTTCCCCATGCCCTCCCAACCCTCCTGCCTGCTCTCTCATGGAAAATCCCTTCCTCTGCTTGGTGAGAGTTATCTGGTATTTATATGAGAATGGAGGAGACAACCTGTAACTACCTACCCAAGGTCTAGGGGACATTGTCTGATGCTGGAGGTAGGGGTCAGAGTCCTAGTGCTGGGGATCACAGACAACTATTGCACTCTTTGTACGATTTCTGCAGCTTTTAAGATATTATTCGTGTACGGAGATATGTTCTGTGCCTCTGATTTATGAGATCACTCCTCAGGTGTAGGTCTTCCTAGAGGCCGACCTGGGGGTGGCCGAGGTGGAGGTCATCCTCGAGGCCGACCTGGGGTGGCCAAGGTGAAGTCATCCACGCGGCAGAGCTGGAGGTCATCCTCGTGGCCGACCTGGGGTGGCCAGGGTGGAGATCTTCCCGAGGCTGAACTGGAGGTCATCCTTGTGGCCGACCTGGGGTGGCCAGGATGGTGATCTTCCCGAGGCCGAGCTGGAGGTCATCCTCGTGGCCGAACTGGGGTGGCCAGGGTGGAGATCTTCCGAGGCCGAGCTGGAGGTCATCCTCGTGGCCGACCTGGGGTGGCCAGGGTGGAGATCTTCCTGAGGCCGACCTGTGGGTGGCCATGGTAGAGGTCTCGCCCAAGTCAGGTCTTGCACAGTTCATACTTTTACCAGGGTAACAAATATATAGTACTCTATGCTTCGATAAATAAAATTTAAAACTTGATCAAATTTTCTTTTCACACTGACTTGACTATCTATTTACTCGAAACATATTAGGAGGAGATGTGATTTTTTTGTGTCATTCTTAAAGTAGGACGACATCGAATATAAGAGTCCTAACGTTTGAACTAGGTTGGAACCACACTCAATGTTGGGTCGGCTCCAGCACAATATGTTTTTTAAAAAAAAAAAAAATTAGTAGTGTAGTTTTTAAAATTTGATCATGTAGTCTAACATATATTACACTTTCACATATATATTTATATATATATTCTGACCAGCCCTAAATAATATTCGATACTGATTTCACCATTGGTTTGAACACGAGCAAGAAGGCAAGGTGGGAGTCGAGTCATTTTCCTTTTGGAACTAACAAAAAATTATGCATTAGAAACAATAGGATTGTATCGGTTTATATTTCATTTTCATGATGCAACAAGTAGGTGGCTAAGGTCGGTGATATGTCAATCAAGATCTACTATTTGTGGAACAAAGTCAAATAGTACATCAACCCTATATATTAGGCGGTGTGAGTAGGCCTACCTCTTCAATTCAAACAGAAGAAATTGTATCAATCCTAGCTTGTTTGCCTTAATTTGCATGTAAGGTCATCGATATTCATCAATCCTTCGAGTAATATAGCATTCACCACTCCTATTTTCCGAATCTAATCAGATTTTTTATCTAAAAGATTATGTTTGTAGTTGAATTTATAAAATTATAATAAGGTATGCGACTACGGAATTCGCATCAATTATTATGTATATTTCTTTTTATTGTAACATATTAATTATGTTTGTGATTGTGTAACGAGATAAACATACATTCTACTCCTTGCCAATATTATTTTGTATTATAAAAAAAAAAGGAAAAAAAAAAGTGTGGACATTGTTGAATTAATTACAAGTGACACGTTTTGATTTTTGATTTTTGATTTTTTCTTTAACGCTCTAGGCCTTCCAAATAATACATTTAAAAGCAGATAATATATAACCATTCTTATCGTGTAGACGCAAACCAAACAATTTTTCAACCAAAGCTCAAGCCGTATAATTATTGAATTAACTCTAAAGTTAATCTAACGTTTCAAGATCAAGACATAAAAATATTTTATATTGATCACATAGAAATGATCTTTTAATTACAAAATCAATTATGCATAAAAATAAAAACTAACAAAATTAGTTCAATTCATCTTACATCACTAAAAAATTGAAGTGTTAACCAAAACAAAATATAAGCTACTTTACCTGAACACACCACTACATACAACATAATTTGATGCAAAAAAAAATTGTGCAAAAAGGATTGAGATTAATCTCTAATCTTTAATTAAGATCTTCAAAACATTTACAAATAATCCCTTAGCCAAAATATGACAAGTCAATGGCTCCGATGCATTCCTGTAATACACTAATTTCTTACATCTAGATTCCAAAAGTATTTTTGTTGAGACCAAAAAACACCAGACAAAAACTTGTTCTTTTCCTTTTACTAATCTCTTGATCATATAGAGGTCATTTCCACTTTTCCCCAATTCACTTGAGAGCTTTGGCTGGTGTGGGAATTGCAAGTTCCGGCCAAGAAAAGTAATCAACGTCGACTGCGCCACCGTCATCAGAACCACCACCACACATCTGCCACGTGTTTCCACCCGGAGACTCAGACACAGAACCACCATTCGCTCCCCTCATATGCTCCATGGGCCATTCCAACATAGCAAGCCCATAACCCAGGCCCGTACCTACTCCGTACCCGTTCATCGAAAAAAGCCCACCACTTCCATCGATTTGTCCACCAAACCAAGAACACGAATACCCAGAATCCGGCAGCACTGCAGCCTCGTTCAACTGCAGTGCAGCGGGGGGTCCAGAACCCGAACCCGGGCCAGGATTTGTCATTACCGAGATCAGGGTTTGAGCTTGATTTTGCCCCGTCTTTTCTTTCTCAGAACTGCAAGAAACCAGACTGGTGGTGCTTGTGGTAGTGGCGTTTGTCGGTGTAATAGAAGCTATCCGGGGGCGTTTGTTGGAGGAATGGGGCTTGCGAGTACCTCCGCCGACGGGGACGTTGCGCAACGAGCCACCTCGGGTCCAGTACCGGCGGCATGACTTGCAGAAGTGGCGGGGCTGGGAGAGATTGTAGTTGTTGTAGTAGCAAAACTTGGTGTTGGTGGAGTCGCAGCGTGGACACGGAAACTGCTCCAGCTCCGGTTGCCGTGTCCCTAGACGAGTTAGCTGATGGTCACCGGATTCTGATTCCATTTCCGGCGCTTTCGTGTGGGATATTGCGGGTTCTTGGTATTATGTTTGGTTTTGAGGTTGGGAGGGCGAAGAGAATCCTTAATGTGTCTATGAACTATATAAGCTAGTGTGAAATCACATTTTTAGTGGAAAATGGATTTAGATATTGTATATAGCATATAGATTTAGACATGACCACTGTTTGCCAAAAAACACGGCCAGTCCGGAACTATAATCGGGTCAATGAGCCGGTTACTCATTGACCCGATTCAACGGGTCCGAAACATAATCGACATGTTATTCGTTAACCCGGTTCAACGGGGTCCGATTAAAATGTGTCGATGAAAATTCAAACTTTTGACTTCTATTATGCATAGACAACTTCATACTACTAATTTATCACATCAATTGTTTTATTTTACATAATATAATTATATACACTAACAGACAATATATATATATATATATATATATATATATATATATATATATATATATATATTATATGCTTAATACTTAAATGTAATAATAACTATTTAATATTGACAAATACAAAAAATGATTTATCTAGGAAAACATGTTATGTTCTTAAATAAATATTATAAAATGAAAATAAATCTATAACATAATAAATATAACAAAAAAACATTGGATAAATTCATAAGAACTAAAGAAATAGCGGTTGCAAAATAAAATACTATAATAAGTTATTACAAACAACATATAATATGCCTTTTAATTATTCTACAATCACTTTATATTCATTATTTGATATATATTATGTATATAACAATTAAATAAGTATACCTTAATTTCTTTTAATATGACTTAAAACTTAATATTTGATTACTTAATAAATCTTTTAATAATTTGCTTATACTGATTTAGGAACGACGTATTGAATTGATAATTCACTAACTTTATATTATATAAATTAATAACTTCTAACCTAATATATTTATGATTAAATATTGAAATCATCATAAAAATAACTTAATTGACATTTGTTTCTTATTTAAATTGATATTCACAAATCTCATTACTGACTCTTTTTAACATAACACGAACTTTTGTCTTGTTTTCTCATAGATAAATAACAAATAATTCAATGTTATATTCGTCAATTTTATATGTAATTAGTATCATAATTGTAAATGTTTCATATCAATGTCATTTGTAATTAGTACCAAAGTTGTATATGTTTCATAGGATTTTCATATATAATTAGTATCATAATTGTAAATGTTTCATATCAATCTCTTTTGCAAGTAGTACTAAAGTTGTATATGTTTCATATCAATTTCATATGTAATTAGTATCATAATTGTAAATGTTTCATACCAATATCTTTTGTAATTAGTACCAAAGTTGTATATGTTTCATACCAATTTCATATGTAATTAATACCATAATTGTAAATATTTCATACAAATATCATGTGTAATTAGTACAAAAAAATTGTAAATGTTTATACCAAATTCATATGTAATAAGTACCAAGGTTATATATATTCCATACCAAATTAAGTTTTTATTTTATTTTTGTTTAAAGTTTATGTGTAATCATTTTCGAATTTTTGTAATAAAATTTTAAGTTCAAATAATTAAAAATTATAAGGGTCGAACTGTAACCGTAATCGGAGGTTAACCGTAACCGGCGGTTCAGGAACCTTAATCAGAACCGTCTACGAAGGTTAAGGTTAAGGGTTGAGCTTTTATAAACCGTCTAAACTGCGGTTCCGAACTCTCAATCGGCGGTTCACGAATCGTGGTCATGTCTATATATATATATATATATTACTAGGAACTCCATCAACTTCAAAATATTTTGGAGGATGCCCTATCCCGAATTATTTAAAAAAAAAATCTTTTTAAATATGTAATCTTCTACAAATATTTTTTTTTATATAAATTTTTGCCTTCTTTTTAATTGTGTCTTCTATGTGATAATGTGAAGCTTCGCCAAACTGAACATGCACATTAAATCACAAAAATCCTTGATCCCTAAATAGAAAACAAAATGTAGAACACAAAATAAACAAAATATACTTTATTTAAAATACTAAAAAAAAAAACTATTGAAAAGTGTATACGTATGAAGTTTAATGGCTGAAAGGTTCAGCATGTTGTATTATATTTCGTCCATAGAGCTAATAATACGAGGGGATCATAACCGAATCATTCATTCATCTTCTCATTTCTAGCTGAAGGCAAGTTTCAATTATGGCAATGTTAATGTTTTAACAAATAATGTTTTGAACCAAAAATTCAATTTATACTCGGATTGTTTAACCAACTTGGTTCGATCTTATAAATTTGAAAATTCAAATATAAAAAATATGAATAATATCTAATTCAATTTAACAATTGTTTTTCTTTTACTTATTGTTTTTTATAAGTATATACAATTGGGTTGAGTTTCCTCAAATGGAGATGGACCAAACCCAATAGACTAGCTCATATGGTACAAGCACATATGAAGTATATAATGATGTCTAAAACCCTAGCACACCATCAGATTCTATATCACAAACACACCAAAGAAAGAAGTGAGATTTTTGGATCTGAAAATATGTGCAGAACAGCCTTCTTGTAAAAGCGTTTTCACAAAACTCAATCATTGGATCAAGCTGTAATTTGGACAGCACGTTGACAAGTGAGTCTACTAAATAAGGAACGGTGGGGATCGGATTTAGTTAGAGTTGGGGTAGGTTTTCGAAAGGTTGAACAGATGCTGTCGTTTCTCGTGCAAATCTGGAGCAGCCTGGTTTCATAGGCCATTGACAGAAATTGAATCGTTGGATTGGGCTCAAATGTGTATAGTGTGTTCATAACATCTCGAGGTATGTTTTGAACGGTGGAGAACGAATTTGGATATCTTTATCGACAGGAATAGAGGTAAGATCTTTTAGTTCTTGTGTTATTTCAAGAATTTGTTATCTTGAAAGTGATTAATAGTTGTGTATCGTCTCACTATTAATTATAGTGGAGATTATTTTGGTAGACTACGGTCCCGTGGTTTTTATTCCTCACACGGGGAGATTTTTCACGTTAAAAATTGCTCGTGTCGTTTTATATTTGCTTGATCGTGTTTGCTGAAATATTAGTTATCTATTTAATATTGTTTCCTAATAATTCACACAAGAGAGGGATAATTATTTGTTCCGCTGTGTTCTTGATTCGTGTGTTCCTATCATATATTAGGGCTGCTTACCGGTTGGAACCGGTCCGGTCCGGTCCGGAACCGGCCGGTTCCGGACCCGTTATGGGCGGAACCGGTCCGGTCCGTTAAGGAACCGGATCGAACCGGTTCCGGTTTGGTTCGGATCCTTATCGGATTTTCGAATTTTTTTTTTTTTTAAATGAGGCGTAAAGACGCCCCATTCAGGCGTAGCTACGCCTAAGCTACGGCTTTTTTTTTTTAAGAGGCGTAACTACGCCACTTTGGAGGCGTAGTTACGCCTTTCGGAATTTTTTTTTATTGGTTATTTAAACATGTCTATGTGTTTAAATACTTCTAGCATACAAATAATTGTAAAGACATGACAATTGAAAATCTAAATAAAAAAATATTACAATTTAGTACTTAGCAGTCTTCATAATTGATAAGTATTGTTTTGGCTATCTCTTCTTCTTGCTCGTCATAATGATTTACGAATTCGTCAACCGTCCCATCTCTTCTATTTTTGCATTCTGCTTCAAACCAATCTTTAAGTAACGTGAGCATGCATAACGAATCAGCTGATAGACTACTTCTGTAGTCTCCAATAATACGGCCGCATGTTGAGAATGCCGATTCAGAAGCGACGCTTGAAGCTTGTACAGCATACACGTCTCTAGCCATTTTGGCTAAGATAGGGAATTGTGCTGCATTGGACTTCCACCATTGTAAGACGTCGAAGTTGTCTTCGGTTAGAAATTGATAATTCAGATAAATTTGCAACTCAGTCGACGTGCTAGTAGAAGGTCCTTTTCCCTTAAGTTTTTTCCTGCCCAGCAATCTAAGCAAATTGATGCCCCTACCTTTAGATTGAGCTTGGGGTTGTTCTTCAACAGGCCTTTGTTGCGATGATTCACTTGCCTGTTGATTATAATACAATTGAAACATATTTTGGAGAGATTGCATTGTAGACGTCTTTTGATCGTCAACAACCTTCCCCAAAAATTTAGCATAATATTCAAAAAATATCTCAAATGAAGATAAACATTGACTAGGATCTAGCAATGTTGCGATGCAGTGCACGGGTGGGATTTGTTCCCAATACTTTATAAATTTAGTTTCCATTGCATTAACAAAAGCATGCAAGTCATAGTCATCTCTAAATTCTATAAATTTATCAAACATGTTAAATACTAAAGGAATAAAATAAACGGAAGTTGGATAAGTAACACCAGAGAAACGTTCCGTCGCTTCTTTGAAAGTACCTAACAATGATACACAATTTTCAACAAATTCCCAATCCTCATCAGTCAAATAAATACTTTCATCGCTATCAGGCATTTGATATGAATTATAAAATGGAGTTAAAATATCTTTGTAAGGTAACATAGCATTCAACAAATTGTACAACGAATTCCACCTAGTTTCTATTGGTGATGGAAAAAGAAGATGCTTTAAACCATTAGATAAACATAATTGTTTCCAATCACGCTTAACACGACTCGTGCGTAACCATTTAGCGCAGTATTTCATTTTGTCAATACATACTGAGTGATTGTCCTCATAACCAACTTTAACAGCCAAATTAATCACATGACATGCACATCTAACATGAAAAAAAATACCATCAAGCATTGGTTTAAGATAGGTCTTTAAATCACGCATCGCAGCATTGTTATTCGCAGCATTGTCTAATGTGATTGAAAATACCTTATCCTGAATTCCATAATGTCTACAAGTGTTGAATACATATTTAGCAATTACATAACCAGTATGTGCACAATCTAACTCATCTAAAGACAAAATCCTTTTTTGCATACACCAATTATCATCAATCCAATGACAAGTGACAACAAGATATGAATCAGAATTTACATTTGTCCAAATATCAGTTGTTAAACTAACCCTACAAGGCAAACTAGAAAGATGTTGAAACAATGTATTTCTATATTCAACAAATACGTCCATACAATTTCTTTTTAGTGTGTGCCTGGATATATGTTTAAACATGGGTTGTATAGACGAAGTAAATTCAATAAAACCAGCACGTTCAGCTTGTATAAAAGGTAGTTCACATCTGATCACATATCTAACAAGTGACCTACGATTAATTTCAGCAGTTAAAATAAAATTCGTGCCAGTAAGAACATTAATTTGTGCTTGTGTTGCTTCTCGACTTAATGGTTGTAATGTTGTCTCATCAAAATTATGTTTTTTTACTAAGTGTTTTTTAAATGTTCCGGTGCCTCCACTGGAACCACCGGCTTTATATGAATACTGGATCTTACATAATTTACATATTGCAACAGATTCATTAGTACCTTCTTTTTGACCGAGTTCAAAGTGATCCCATATCTTACTTCTTTTGGCACGAGTAGGTAGTCTACTTGCTGCTGTAGTGGCTCCGGATGACTCCACATGTTGTCTTTCTTGGGCTTGGGCAGCAACAGGTTCGGCAGGTTGTTGGGGTTGTTGTGGTTCGACATTCATAGAAGAACCACCAACATCGAGGTCAGCAAAAAAATCATAACTTTCATTTAACTCAGGAATTGGCACAGGCAAATTCATTGCAGAAGATGAACTCAGTGATAGACGACCCGGAACGAGACCCCGACTACGACCCCTGCTACGACCAGCACCACTGCTAGATGAAGATGACATTATGATATAAGACTATAAGTAAATTGTAAATAGCACAATTGAGAGAAAAATATGAGAGTGAAGTAATTTTCGTTACAAGAATTGTTATGAAACAATACACAACACAACATCCCCTATTTATAGTTTTTTTTTTATTAAAAATATTTAAAAATAAAAAAATAAAAAGTTAACGTTGGCAACGGCTAAGAGCCGTTGCCAACGTTAACATTTGTTAACGTTGAAGGCAACGTTAACAATGTTAACGTTGCTTTCTTCAATTTTTATTTTTATTTTTATTTTTATTTTTTTTATTTTTTAAAGTCTACCGGTTCCGGTTTTGGAACCGGAACCGGACCGGTAGGCCGTCCTACCGGTTTGGTTCTTCGGGACCACCCCGGACCGGTTTCTAACCGGTTCCGGGGCGAACCGGAACCGTTAAGTCCGGTTCCGGTTTCGGACCGGACTTAACGGTCCGAATCCGGGCCGGGTCCGGTTTGACCCGGCCCGGTAAGCAGCCCTATTATACATGGCTTAAATTCCGGGCCAATTTTATATTGCAAAGTTGAATATTCATTCTATAGCGAACTTTCATCTTACGTGTAGAGAGTTCCCATAATGGAAAGGCCCCCCGATAATTTGTAATGATTTTATTTTAAATTTTTTATAAAAGATGAAGATTTGGCTTACTTGTCCAAATCCTGAACCATCTAGATACTATTATATTATATATTTTTGTCGGAACCTTGGCTTGAAACTCACTAGTAGGAGATGATATTCTTAATTTGTAATGCAAAATTGAGGTGAATGCATTTACGAGGGTTTAGAAAAATTAAAGTGTCACTTTCTTAAGTTGGTCAACCTCAAAATCGAAATTAAAATAATCGACATAGTGAATTTAGCTAACATGAGATCGAATGCACTTTTCTCGACGCTTTACCATAGAAGTGGTAAGGACAATAAATAGTTATTAATAGTATACATGTATATTTAAAATGTGAATATTTAATAATGATAAATTAAATAGAGTTTGAATTGGATTTGGATTTGGATTTGGATTCGGATTCTGGCGTGTGAAGAAGGAAGAGAATAATAAAGAATAAGAATAAATGTATGTGAATAGCTTGGGGATTAGCAAAGGGGGACAGCATGATCGAGTACCATGGGAAATTTTTTGCATACACCCTATATCATATTATGTGGGTGTGGATGTAGGTATCTACGTGTGATTGTGTCCATTTTCAAAATATATGAGTATAAATGCGTTTTAATGTCGGGTTTTTTAATAAAATTAAACGATAAAATTTATTAATTTAACAAAATAATTGATATTTGAAAATATTTTTAAACTAATCTAAAACACCACTCCAGTGGCGCCTTCAATCGTGGAAAAAAAATTATGAAGAGATGGGGCCTTCAGTTTTAAAAAATATTATTGGAGGCCCCATCTTCAATTAAAAAAGTATGGTTTTTTGTGCGTCATCTGAGATGACGTCTTCTTAAGTATAAAAATCCGACCGAACCCCTTCATTTTCTACACCGATCGAAAGCACATAACATTTATAGTTTTTTCCTCTGGTTTTATCGTTGAAATTGTCGAATCTCCAATCTTAATTTGCCGCCCTTCAAGTATTTTTCAGGTAAAAATCTTGTTATATTATTGATTTTATAATCTTCCAGGTTATATAAATTTGTTAAACTAAATTTATTAATTACTTGTAATATTTAATTTTTTTTCCAGATATATCGGTTCAAATATTATTGTGTTTTAATGTGCCGCACAAACATCCAATACATCAGTATGCAATCGTAGCACCAATGCACGAAAAGTGATAGAACGATTATGTTACTTAACACACACACCTATATATGGGTCTGTGGATCCATGCAAGAATTTGTGAGCATCATTGGTTGGTAGGCGTCGGTGCGGTGAGAAATTATTGGTTTGTCTGCGTTGCTCACTGTGTTGCTGCCGCCGGATTTTCCGGCCTTTCTTACATCTAACCAAATATATGCATTACAAATTTAAATTTTATATGATAATCGGATCGGTTTGTTCTTAAGTTTTTTAATTTACTTAGATATGAATTAGAAAATTTGGAATAAAAACGAAAAATTTAAAACTTTCATTTGATTTTATAGTTGAATCAATTATATAAATAGTAGATGAGGAAACACTAAGATAAGTTTTCATTTGATTTTCGGTGTCACCATTAACCTAAGGTTGGATCCCAATTGTTCAAAATGATTCGAGGTGTGTCTCATACAAAAAGTTGTGAGATCCGTCGTCCAATATGATTTTTGGTTCTTTATATTGGAAACACTCACATACATCTGATTTGACGATATTACAATATTTTTAAACCAACTCAATTTTAAAATATAACATTTTAAACATAAATACATAAACAAACATCAACCATTTTAATCACATATATTGAGTCATAAATAAAGCACAAATCAAATCCAGCTGCGTGTAATTCGCTGACTGTACGGAGATGAAAGAAATGGTGGCATGTGTATTGCCACTGACCAATGTGGAAAAAAGGTACAATAAAATGAATGGTGGTGAGGGCGTCTCAGGTGATTGTGTGGCACCGTTGTCGCTCCTGATGAATCTGTTCAGTCTAAACTAGCCGATCCCATTTCTAAGATTTTATAGCACCAATATATATATATATATATATATATATATATATATATATATATTTGTGTCTTGATCTTACATAACACGGGATCCATATAAATATTTTTCAAAATCAGAGAAGTGCCCGAATCTCTGTTTGTTGTTACGTCATTGTCTCTTTCGCCTAATTTCTTAGTACTAGAGAGGATCCTGAATTTCACGTGGGAATTTAATTTTCAAAATTTCCAGAAATTAAATCATGTAATTTAGACGATTGTAATGCACTGTTAAGTTTCAATTTTAATGGTTTGCGAGGAAATGATTTTGGGAAAAAATATTATTTTTCATTAAAATATATTGTAAAAATAGATTATATTTGAGAATTGAAACTTGAATTAAATTTATTGTTAATGTTAAGAAATTTAGAAACTACCGATGAAATATTCCGAAAAAATTATATAAAATATATATTTTTTTAAATTGAGGAATAAATAATAGTTTTGAAAAACAGAGAACAACGGATAAAATTTTTAGTGTTCATTCATATATAAGAATTTTAGGTTCGCTAGTTCACTCTCCATCACACTCATGACTTCCATTTTTATTATTTATTGCTTATTTTTATTATATATCAAACAATAACAAAAGAACTATGATTAAAACTGTCGAAGTAGATCAGTTCGATCCAAATGGATTGGTCAGTTCGACCCGCGGCCCAAACTGACCCAACCAGTTTAGGCCTGCCTCCAGGCGGGTTGGGTAAACCCCAACCCAACCCAATCCAACCCAACCCGTCAAAACTTTAAAAAAGAATTACAATTGAACTACCGAGCATGTAACCGATGCTAGAAGAACAGTAGAACTTGCTTCAGGTTTTATCTAGACATCAACACTACAACTAAAAAAATTGACTAGGGAATCATTATTTTACTCAATTTTGAAATACATGTTGCCACTTTCAAGCATGGCCAAGTGAAAAAGATACAGTGGATCCGATTTTTCAATGTGATGAGTTCCTATTTAGGAATTGATGCTAAAAAAAAAAAAATTCTAAACAAAAAGGGCGAACCCGCGGGTCAACACGTCAAAACTTCACGGCCCAAACGGGTTGGCCAGTATAGGCCCGATTTTCGGTTGGCACAAGAACCCCTGGCCCGACCCACCTATTTGGCTGGTCGGGTTGAGTCTGACCCTTTTGACACCTCTAACTATAATATACACACTTCACAAACTATAATACATTCGTACTTAAACTATTCAATAACCACGTCTGTAATGCCTCGATATGAGTTGTACATGTGTGATATGGTTGTGGCGTATTTATGTGATAATTAATGTATGCTATGGACTCGGGTTCGGAACCGAGTGTGAGTAATTAATATATGATGAAATGAATAAGGTGCATGCAAGTAAACGTAGTTGGAAACAAGAAGGGAAATAATGAATTGATGTACATGGTTGTTGAACATGTAGCAAGACCACTAGAGTTACATGTAGTTGAATAACAAATTGACATGCATTTGGCTTGACATTTGATGGCATGCGAGAGTCATTTGGTTTAGCATTTGAATATGCATGTGAGTTGCATGTTTTCTACATTTGAGTTTCATGTTGAAGGTTAATATATTAGCCCAAAATCATATTTCAAAAACACAGTAGACCGATTTCACCTCAAAATCTCTATACAAGCTCCTCTCAACCCCTTGCTTGCTCCTGTACTCTTATCTTATACTTAAGCTTGGAATCACAAAGCTTGTGAACTAGAAGTGAATTGTAGTGGGTAAGAGTTATGTGTATATGCTTTATGTGCTTAGTATGTCTTGGTTTGTATGTTGAGTTGGAAGATAAGCATATGAAGTGGAAATTCTTGAATTCAAATATGATTTCATGTAATGAATTGAGGTGTTTAGTTAAGGAACTTTACTCATATGATAATATTGCATGCTTTTATCATGTTTGAGTAGAAGAAATTGAGTTGGAAGAGTTGCACCATGAGAAGAAAATCAAAATCGCCATGTTCTAAGAAAAACAGAGCATAGCAATCGATCGCTACATATGTGGCGATCGATCGCTTAAGGCTAAACACAAGAGAGACGGTGTGTTTAGCGATCGATCGCTTAGTCATACCGATCGATCGCATGAAACATAGAGATCGATCTCTGTTGGCCAGAAAGTTTTGGCGATCGATCGCGTGTTTTTGCACGCGATCGATCGCTAGGATTAACATTTTGAAAAATGTGATATTTTTGTGGAATTTGATTGTGAAGCCTATTATAACATGATACGCTGTTGGTATTCATGTAGCATCATCACAGGGGACATGACAGAGATATGGTTAAATATTGACACCTGACTTTATATATATTGTATCGCACGACAGATACGTGTTGACGTACAAGAATTGATTACTGATTGATGTGATGTTACTTCTATATATGAGTATATATTCATGGTGGTATACATGCATATTGTAGACTGATGCCACGAGAGATATGTTATTGTTGAGCATATGCTTTAGCATGAGAGGTATGCTCTGGTTGAGTGTATGCTTTGGTTGTTATAATGTGTGAAGACAGAAATATGATATGTGCTTCTAATATGAAGATATATGTCCCATTATAACATGATGATGGATGAGATATGTAATGACATATTTACATTTTATGATGCATGGTACATAACAATCACAGTGATATTTTGCGATAGTGATTTATCGCATTATGTTTCTTATTGATATGGAACTGAGATGTTTGACTATCAATACTCATGCTGTGTGATTGTTTATGTAGAGACTCATAGACGTCGGAGGACGAGATTGTGAGTAAATTTCTGCTGCGAACTGAACCACTACCTAGGAGTTGAACTTCTTTAGGTTGTTCTTATGAACATATGATGTAAATTATGTCAGGGTTTTGTAAACATTGTAATGACTGACATAGTAAAACTCTTAATCAGTGTGTTGGAATTACTTAATGACTACTCACATATGTATAAGATTTGATACATAACGGATTAAATAACGAGGACCCAACAACATCAAAGCATAATTTGCAACAAAAAACAAAATATTCTAGGGTTAGAAAATTATCAATTTTCAAACATATGCATATTATCAATTAGATATCATCATATAAAAATCATATTTATCATTAACAAGGGTTTCTATTTTTAAATTTTTATATATAATAACAACAAAAACTAAGTAATAAAATGAAGAACAAATCATATCTCTTCTCCAGCACATAAATCTTACATCACCACCGATATAAAATCATTTTATATCTACCAAATGAGTAAATTGTGAAAAACAATGTCTATTAATAGACAGATATAAAGATCTTCTGAAGTAGCTACTATATAGGCGCACGCACATTTAGCATATTGTTTGTTTTCATGGCCAAATTAGCTAGAAAATATGAACAAGATATTGACCGAAATTCTCAAGTAAATTCACACCATATGATATCACCATAAATCACACGGCAAAAGAGCACGAATCCGAAAACAAGAAAAAATACAAAGTATCTACACACGATAAGTAATTTATATCAGCTTCTGGGCTTTAAGGTGACCAGCAATGGATGAAGCTTATGAGTTGTCAGCCCCATTGTATCCACATTTTCTTCTTCTCCATCATCCTTCAGCCTCCATTCGAATTCTTGCACCAATCTTCCGATTGCTACACAGGATATCAGCATTGCTTGTAGAGCACCGGCACACACCCTTTTTCCACCTCCAAAAGCCATAGTTTTGTGCAATTCCATAGTGTCGTCCTTTCCGGTTATGAACCTCTCGGGAATCCATTTTTGCGGATTATCCCACACTTTTTCGTCCATGTTACATCCGTATATGTTTATAGCAATCTGCAGATATAATTCCATGGTATGGGTATCGCCTGGTTACGCAAAAAACATAGATATCATGAGGTTAAGAAAAATGTGAATAACCTCACTGCCTTGGGGGATATCATACCCTCCTAATTGTGTGTTTTCATTCACGAATCTTAGCGGGACAATAGGAACCGGGCTGTGATTCCTTATTGTCTCATGAAAAACAGCTGCCAAGTATGGTAGTTGGCACAACTTCTCCTCTTTAAGTCTGTCGAGTCCACAAATGTCTTGAATTTCCAACAACAAACGATTCTGTATACATGGAAAGGGATCATAGAAATGAAAGCATAACAAAGACAAAATTAGAAGAAATTACAAACGTCCAAACACCTGTTTTTCGTGGTCCTTAGAAAGTTCGTACATAGCCCATTCTGAGGTGACTAATGTAGTATCCGATGCTTCAATAATGGCTTCCCAAAGCAGCATTAGGATTTGTTGTTCTGATAATGTGTTTGCTTCGGATAATAGATAGTCAAGATAACAATTGAGTTCCTGCCACAAACTTTATTCTTAATACAAAGGCAAAAATAGATTGAGACTGCACCAGACCCAACAGAGGGCGGCGGTCGTTCCATCTCAAATGCAAATATAATTAAAACTTAATTTCTAATTCCTATAAAAATTCAAGTTTTGCCACCCTGGAAATCCATTGACACCCATTCCCTGGAATTCATGGGTCCGCCCCTAATTTAATGTCTTTAAAAACGTAGACTTTGAGGAGGTAGGAATACCTCTCCTGCAGAAATGCGTTTCCTCTGCCGCTCGATAAGGGCTTTCATCACAGCTTGCCGGTTGAAATGCATCTGCTGAATTTTTTGTTCGAAGCCTTTGTTCGGGATCCATTTTAGATATGGGAAAAAATCCCTCCAATCCACCTCGATTGCCCCTTCCATTGGATCGAGTACTAAAATCTTGAATATCTCCGCTCTAGACAAAGTAGTACCAAGTTCCTCCACGTAAATGGAATCTACATCTTCTCCAACAGCCTGTGTAGCAAAAACACCATTACAAAAAATTTGGGACTTGCAACGTTATATCGATTACTGGAAGTAGATGAGCTCACTTGTTTCACAGATAATCCAAAAAGTTCAGACTGAAATATTTTCCTGAAATTGACAGCCTCAAGAGGACATGCTTTCAAATGAGCATGAAATTGATCACAGATGTTCTTTATCATGATGTCCCTGTGAATCCGATGTCGTTTCTGCCATAACCATTGTAGTTAGTGATAATCACTGGCAATATGGACAACCATATTGATGAATACCTTTCGCAGAACAAACCTGAGCGTTTGGTCCAAGGGTACTCGTAAGTAAATGACGTTTGGCTGCCTTGTAAAATTCATTATAATCACTCATCGCTACCATACTTTTATCGGATGTGAGGATCTTTAATGCATTTGATAGTTTTCGTGTTGAGATGGATGTGTATTTCGTTACCATAGCCTGAAGGGAAACAAAGTATGATAAAGTTAGAAATTATTTCGAAAACCGTGTAAGAGATTCAGTGAACGGCTCAATCTTTTGAGGAATTTGGTTCAAAAGCATGTAATCAAGCTACCATTATGCCAATTTAAGCTCAGACATTGAAATACACTAAATTCATCTGCAGCATCAGCAGAGCTGTGATCCTATAATCATTGTTGACGTTGATTACTATCATAATGACTGATTCATAAAATAATTTATCACCATACATTTTTTATAGGAAGAATCAATCGACCTAGCCGAACTGATGAGATCTATGCAACAATAATTGTCACTCAGATTTAGCAGTGGAGATCGATAATATGAGTAAGGTCACGAGTAATAAATTAATAATCAAGTTTTTACAGGCAGAGACAAACCTTATTTGGAAAAAAAACTACAAAAACAATGGCGCTTATAAACTCCCAAAGAACCATAGCATAACACCTAATACTCGATTCATAACAATCGTAAAGCCATTTCTGTCTAAATAAATTATGATATTAGTTCATCATGCAATAAAGAATGATTCAAAAAAAAAAAAAACATAAAATAGAGAGGACAATTTCTCAATCGACAAAATCACACATTTAGGCAACAACATCTTAGATTGTCGCTCCACCATATACTCATAAACTATAAGTTTAAAGTGAACCAATATATAAGGGGCAGAGAAACATATATTTACCTCCTTTGCAACATTGGTGGAGTTAAGAACGAACATATTGTTCGAGCCAGTCTTGATTGAATATATGGGACCATATTTCTCAGCCCATTTGGTGAATGTCTTGTGTGGTTTCTTCTCTTTCAGTTGCAGCAGATTTCCTATTACTGGTAAACCAGGTACCTCTGCATTTAGTTTGCAATTTTTTAATTTCCTTCTTCTTATGTAACGAAACAAAATACAAACCGATATGAGTGTACTTAACCATTAATGACAGCTGACACAGGACTAACAAACCTAATGAGGTTTTGGATTAACATAAAGGCATTGTTGTATTAGGGAAATATAGTAAATTTCAGAAGCCGATCAGCTGCACAATGGTTCAAATATTCTTAATTTCAGCACATCTCTCTCTGACTAAATGATAGTTGGTACTTCAACTGATTAATCAGATCACAATTAGTTCAAATCTCGGAGTAAACATAAAGTGAAAATGTCATCGTAAAATAAAAAATAAACCAAAAATAAATAAAAACAAGAATCGAGCTTCATAACGCAATAATCTCCCTCCAGTCTACAGTAACAGGCATTTACACCTAAATCCATGCATTAATTTTTACAGTGAAGTAAGAATCTCAAATTAATATATGGTAAAAGCTTGAAATTCTTACCAAGATTTATTAAATCACCACTAACTTAAACCCATGATCCATCCTTTATAATGTAAATCAACTGTTAAATATTTCAAAAAAATAAAAGAAGAGAGAGAGAGAGAGAGCGAGAAAAAAAGACTTACTGGGTGGAAGGAGGAGGCCAGAAGATCTTTTCTTTTGATCTTTCACATATTCTCTGATGAAAAACAAAGTAATCCCACCAATAGCAACAGCTGGGCCTCCAATCGCAGCTCCCAAAGGCAGAGCTTGAAGATTCAGAAGCGTTTCCATTTCAAGATTTCAGTAAAAGTTTATTCCAATTTCTGCTATATTTTTTTGACCCAATTTCTGCTATATTTATTAAGCCATTTATGCTCTTAATAATATGCTCGAGGAAAACAACTCAGAAACGATAAAAACAAAATCTAATGTCACGCATTTAATTTAAAACTGAAAAAAGAAAAGCTTTTGGATGGTCAGATAAAGAAGCCGGTACGCCTCGTCGTTTTTTGAATTTGAACAGTCGGAGGAATCATGCTCGTGGGTTAATCATGTTAATGATTTCCATTTTGATTTATTTATCATATAATCTTGAAAAAAATTGGGAATCGTGTAGGAAAAATTATGTTCGAGTTTGACATGCAGGGGAAAAAGTTGAATTATTAAATTAATATATAAATAAAATATCCGAGAACCGTCATCTGTCGATGGTAGTGGAAAATTGAGACAGTGCGAGCAATTTTGTCTCAAATTGAAACCATATATATGTAAGTTCATCTTAGAACTAATTATCCGAGCAATTTATGCTATACAAATTTCTCTGAATTTCTTACAGACAGGGCAATATGGACATGTAACAGAATATTACAGGTCAATTTGAAATCATGGTGGATTTATTTCTGGAGTAGCATCAAAGTTTCGCATTAAGACATGCATTCTATTTGCTTCAAGTAATAATTTGTGTTTGATTAGTAATGGTTTCATTTTAGTCGCATCAAAGACTTTGATTCTGCCATTGTTTTTATTGATAATATCTTTGGAATGATTACTTTACCAGTCAAGGATTTGAATTATTTATTTCGGTTGCCATTTCTTTCCATTGCTATTGTTAAATTTTTTTTTTCCGGCATAGCTATTTTCTTTGTTCTAGTTGTAACACGCGTGTTTGTATAGTTTGTTTTTTGTTCTACATATTTGTAACTTGTTTAGATATTGTATGAATTTTGAAAAAAATGGATTTGACATGGTAGTTATGTATAAGTTATAAATTTAATAAAATAGGTTTTTATAATATTCAGATTTCTAAGTTGATGGGGATGTTTTTTTAAAATTTAATTGGTGTCGAAAAATCGGACAACTAAAAATCTCACGCTTTATATACATTATAATGCATAGTCTTAAAACTTTAACTTTAAGTTTAACTATGTCATTGTACACGCTTTGCGTGTTTGTAGTTGGTTTTTTGTTATATATCTTTGTAACTTGTATAGATAATGCGTGAAATTTTGAATTTTGAAAAGTTGGTGTGATATGGTAGTTATGTGTAAGTTATAAACTTATTAAAATGATATATTTATTAAACAAAAAATTATTATTGTAAGTTGATAGGGGTGTTTTGTAAAATTCATTTGATGTCATAAAATCGAACCACTAAGGGTCTCAGGCTATATATAAAGTGTATATTAAGAATTGGAATTTTTTAATAATTCATATTCTAGTGATTGGTATAGCTGGAAAAGATTTAATGAAATGTAACCTTTCCAGGTATTAGATTTATAATATTAATAATCTAGTATATGTATATAATTTTTTTGGAGGCTCTAGTGCATATTATTTTGTGTATATAAACAACGCTTTCCTATGTTTGTCGTTGAATTGAGTATTTGAATATATAAGAAACGTGTTTAAGATATTATAATAACTAGGAGACGATGCACACGCGTTAACATAATTGAAATATAAACCAATATAAAACATAAATTGTGAAATGATAAAAATTTGGAAAGAAGATAAACAAAACATATTTTCTGTTCCTTTTTTGTTTAAAAAAGTCAATTTGCATTAAAGCCGAAAATAGGAAAGAACTCAACAAAAAAGAAATATGGCTTTCGGAATTAGGGAAAAATGATCATCATTAAAAGTGACAATTGCCAAATATTTTATACCAATATAACCCTAGTATTAACTCCAAACCAGAACTTTGTCGATATAAAAATTTATTCTCAACATATTCCTTCATTCCATAATGTTTCTGCAATAAATAATTCATTATCCATAAAACTGAATGGCTGAAGCACCAACAAATATATTAATGCTCTGATTTACAATAATCTACAGAGGGAGGAAATACATACTTTAGCCCATAACACCAGCTAGAAATCCATCTGCATAAGAACATAAAATGAATCGATATATAATACCCAAGTGAAGCTCAGGGATTATCAATTCTCTCAGTGTTCTAAAAATTCATTAAATCCCTCCATAAGGTCAAGATATTTTCCAAGTAAATCAGCAACCTGAAAGCACATTTGTAAGCGCCGGACAGAGCAATATCTTCACACATTCCAAGCCATGGATAGGACAAATGAAGGGTAAAGAAGGGCGGAACCAGAAAAATAAATTCATGGGTGCAAAATTTTTTAAATATTTAATTATCAAAGAATATTAAATAGTACAAAATAATAATCAATATTATGATTATAAATATATTCTAATAAAAATCATATTAATTTAGTATAAAAATATTTTATTAAACCCAAAAACATGGGAAAAAAATAGCATAAATTCAATTGGTGGGTTCCGAAATGAGTCAACACAACTTACAAGCTGGGACTCTTACCATAATGCCAAGCAAGATCTTCTACAATGTTAGCATAGTATATTCCTTTTAAACTCAATTTCTGGTGGTACGGCTGCCCCTACGCTCCCCTGGTTTCACCCCTGGTTAAGAACTACTTGAAAAAACTTAAGCACTTAGCAAAGTTGGATATAGAAAAAATTAAGGGAGCAGATAAGTGCAATTTCTTGGAAAAAACAACTAAATTAAGCAAGTGGTGCAATCTATAAATTCCAATGTCCAAAAAAATCTAATTAATTGTTATATTAGGTAATAAATTACACACTACCAAATTTTGTAATTCCTTCCTTGTAATGATTTATGTGCTGTAAATGTGAAGACATTTCAGGAATGCCTGGTAATCAACTTCACTGCCGAGCCTTTCTTCAACTTTTCACAAAAAAGTGAACTCTTGACTGTACATACCTGGAAAAATCAAACAAAGTTATGAACTATAGAATAATAGAATTGATTGGGATCTTCACTGAAATTTGTCAGTTTTGAATGATTTTGACCGAGGAGGAGGAGATGGACGCTTATTTTGGTGAAGTTCGATGATTTCTTTTTGACACTGTCCAGTGAGACATTTCATCGAACGATGAGTAAAAGATGTAAGAATGACATATATTTGGAAGACAATAACTCAATAATAATTCATGAAATACCATATCAGAAACTAACAGAACAAAAAATAATGAATTTGAAGAATTGAATAGTTCCTAAAACTCTGATGCTCCTATGAAATAAAAAATGTATACTCACTGCAATTAACAATATAACATAACACTAAATGAAGAAACATTCGGTGTGTAAGAAAGGGTGTTACCTTCCTGGATACCAATGGCGGAATCGAAATGCAAAGAAGAACTAAAAACGAAAATGGTAAAATGTTTACAGAAGAAAATGACATGCAAAGTGAGATGATTGATTTCTCCAATTTTGAATTTGAAGCTGATAACTGAACGTGAAACATGGAGAAAGTGACTCTTATGTTAGCATAAGATGTCATACAAGCTAATAGATCAATAGTTGGCTCGTTGGGGCCTAAGAACCTTGGCCCAATTAAATGACTCAAACTCTCTATAAATATATGGTTCATCTATAGGGTTAGACACTATTCCATTCTAACAACAAACTAACACGGTGTTGAGCTTGTAGATCTGGTCAGGTTTATTGGACTTGAGAGATCACATCTATCAGATTTATGTCGGTGAACGGTAATATCTTTTTCGTGCATTATATTTGATTTTTGCATGTTAGTATATGAATCAGGCGCGATCGTCCGTCCTCTGGTCTAGACTTGTTTATGTTTATTTTTCGTTGCATTTGGATCTGAAGCAGGGTGACGGAAACCCAACAGTGGTATCAGAGCTAGTTAGTGTTTTGATTCATATTCAATAATTAATTATAGGTCGTTTCCAATCGATATTAATCGTATTTGAATTTTCAGAAATTTTGGATTCGAAAAAACATAGAAAAGTTTTAAATCAGACCCAAAATTCTTTAACACTGGAAACTGTTTCCAACACTCTTCGCCGAAAAACTCATCGCAGACGGCGGGCGATGAGCTGTGGTGCCCACGATGGAGAACCTGTTCTTCGCCGTTGTGCGCGTTGCCTGGTTGGTGGTTCTGTACACAGTGGAATTGAGAGTCGTGAATCTAAGTGGCTCTGCGCGCAGGTGAAATCACGATTGAGTGAGCAGGACGCGACCGAGGATCTCGTTCTATGCACGGTTTTGTGAACCTTGCGTGCAGCGGCCTTGCGAGACTACCGGCCATGAATGTTCATGGCGGATGGTGCGACGGAGATGAGGAGACGCGCGATCTGGTGAGATGGCGGCTTTTGTAACCCTAAATTCGAATTTTTTTTGGAAGATGAACAGATTCTAATTAAGTAAATCAATAGTTGATTGATTATACTTATACTCTTATTATGACAAATCTTTGTTTGAATATTAATATATATTGCACTTCTTCATCTGTTTACCCATGCATCTTGATGCATTGATGAAGTCCTTCAGATTGCTATAGTCCATAGAATGTGGTTATGCATATGATGGTGACCATGAAATACATTATTGACTACGATTTCTAAATGTTCCTGGTCGATAGCCTTTGAAATGGAATATCGATATATGCTCGTTAGAGACTAGTATTCATGATGTGTATAGTGTAGTGCACCGCGTTTTCATCGGCATTGGCTTGGAGAAGTCAGCACACATGAATAGCTGCTCATTAGGAATGAGTCCACTGAATGACCATACTCGGAATTCTATAAGTGGTTACCATTTGTCGAGTATAGAATTCCTAGTCATAGTTGTGCACCATTACTCCTCATGACCTGAGGCGTCATTGAGGTCTTGACATATTGTGGGGTCCTCGTTACTTAATCCATTATGTATTTAATTAAGCATACATATGTGAGTCAGAATTAAGTAATTCATACACTGTGTAAGAGTTTCTTACTAATAGGTTGTTACAGATGTACCAAAACCACTCGTACAAAAACCAAATAACTTTTTCGCATATACATTACATGTATAATTAACAACCTAATCCAGTACAACTCCTATGCAGTGGTTCACCTCGCAGAGGAATAAGACTCACGATTCCCACGTCTATGAAATCCTACAGAAACATTCACATAACGTGAGTATAGATAACAACAATCTTAGTGCAATATCAAAACACAATATCAATGATAAAGCAATAAGAATCATATCCAATGTGAATGCTCTGTCTTATGCATCAACAAATGCAACTATGTCATGACATGTGTCATCACACATCCTATTATCACGAGACTAAGATGATATGTATATTTCCGCTCAATATGTCAGTGAAACCGTCTCACATCTTCATATTAGCAACACATATCATTATACCGTCCTCACATGATAATAGCGAGAGCATATACCCAAAAACCGGCGTATATCTCTCATACCAAGTATATGTAGCATACCCGAGCATATATCCAAACCAGGCATATATCTCTAATGCTAACGTAGCATACCCGAGCATATACCCAAACCAGGCGTATATCTCTAATGCCAACGTATATACATCATCCATCTCAAACACATAATATCCATGAATGTACATGCATATGATACTACCAATCATATGATACCAACACAACACAAGTCATATGATATCAATTGCATAACATCATCACACAATATCTATACTCCGTACGTCAACACGTACCTGTAAAGCGACACAAACGAGATAAACAGACGTCACTGGCTAATTGCCTCGTTGTCCTGTCCCATGTGATGGTGCAAGATATTAAGAAATCACTTCACACAACTTCCTAGCTCAATTCACAAGTGAATCCCAAGCTCAAACCAAAAAGAACTTGAAAGAGATGGAGAGGAGCTTGTGTAGTGTTTTTGTAGGTGAAAGATGAGAAACTATCTGATTTTCCTCCCTAAATCACTTGATATAAGGTCATTAGCTCCCTACATCAATTGCTATCATGTCATTTGGAGTTAATGACTTGTTAAGTAACATGTACATGAAGATGAAATCCAAATTCAAATGCAACTCCAATTCACATGAAATTCACATGCATATTCAAATGCCTACTAGTTCATGTAGCTTAATATGTTACTATTCAAATCATTTGTACACCATATTTCATTCCTTGCCATATATCATTTCATGCATCATTTCATTCTTGGTTCCACCCAAACCCCCATTCTCATACCGTCATTTGATATAATTACACCATAATCATATCATATGTGTATAAAACAAATCGAGGCATTACAATTCTCCCCCACTTATAGAATTTCGTCCTCGAAATTGCATATACAAACATAACATGCATATCTCGATATGCAACTCGACAATCCTACTATAAGAAGATAGGAAACATGATCATGTATACAACAGTATCATAAAACTGTAAAATCATACCAGTAAACAACTCAGGATACTGCTGTATCATATGCTGCTCCGTCTCCCACGTTGCCTCTTCGACACCCCTTCTGTCCCACTGGACCTTAACCATTGGAATCACTTTATTACGTAACCTGCGTTCAGCTCGATCCAAGATCATAACTGGTCGTTCCTCATACGATACATCTGTATCCAACTGTATATCAGGTAACTGTAATACATGACTTGGATCTGGTTCATATTTCTTCAACAGTGAAACATGGAAGACATCATGAATGCTATTTAAGGCTGGTGGTAGGGCCAACCGATATGCCAACGTACCAATACGTTGCAATACTTCATATGGACCAACGTATATTGGAGACAATTTTTCACGTTTACCAAATCGTACTACACCTTTAAAAGGTGAGATTTTCAAGAACACACGGTCACCAACTTGAAATTCAAGTGGTCTATGTCGCTTATTGGCATAAGCCGTCTGTCTGTCCTGAGCAGCTTTAAGTTTCAATCGAATTAACTTTACTTTTTCTTCCATTTCATGAATCATATCCGGTCCATGTAAGGAATACTGATCCACAGCATCCCAATACAATGGCGATCTACATCGTCGCCCATATAGAGCCTCAAAAGGTGCCATCTGTATACTAGACTGATAACTGTTATTATATGAAAATTCCACTAATGGCAATGACTCTTGCCAAGAGGTATCAAACTCTAATACACAGGCACACAACATATCCTCAAGTGTCTGTATCGCACGCTCTGTTTGTCCATCTGTCTGAGGATGATATGATGTACTCAACCGCACTTCAGTTCCTAATGCTGTCTGTAACCCTTCCCAAAAATGAGAAGTAAATCTCGGATCCCTATCCGACACAATAGAAACCGGGATACCGTGTAGTCTCACTACATGTTGAATGTACAACTGTGCCATTCGAAAATACGTAAATGTCATACAATATGGCACGAAATGAGATACTTTGGTGAGTCGGTCAACGATCACCCAAATGGCATCACAACCAGAAGACGTCCGTGGCAAATGAGTCACAAAATCCATCGTGATATGTTCCCATTTCCACTGAGGAATGTCTAAACTGTGTAATTCACCTCCTGGTTTCTGTCTTTCTGCTTTTACTTGTTGACAAACTAAACACCGTTTCACAAAATTCAACACATCCTGTTTCATACGTTTCCACCAAAATTGGGTACGTAAATCATGATACATTTTCTTTCCTCCAGGATGTATACTGTATCTACGACAATGAGCACGTTGTAGTAGTTCTTGAATTTGTGCCGTTCTGATTTTCTCAAAAATGACGGGTTCAACCAACAATGTTGATACCCATACTGGCACTGTTTCCACATCAAACTCATAACCCAAAGTACAATAAGAAGTCATCAAGGCAGATAAATGAATCATCTCCTCAGCTGTATGATGTACTTTTCGACTCAAGGCATCTGCTGTAAGATTAGCTTTTCCTGGATGATATTCAATCTCACAATCATAATCTTTCAACAGATCCATCAATCTTCTTTGTCTCATATTCAACTATGCTTGAGTGAATAAAAACTTTAAACTTTTATGATCTGTATATATGGTAAACGATGTACCATATAAATAATGTCGCCATATCTTTAAGGCAAAGACAATGGCATCAAATTCCAGATCATGTACTGGATATCTCATTTCATGTGGCTTCAATTGTCGTGATGCATAAGCCACTACATGTTTGTCCTGCATCAATACACAACCCAAACCTAATAAAGATGCATCAGTATATAAGGCAAATCTGTCATGTTCCGATGGAATGATCAAGACTGGAGTTGTAGTCAATCGATGTTTCAATTCCTGAAAACTACGCTCACAAGCCTCTGACCATTGAAATGATACTCCCTTCTGTGTCAAATGTGTCAATGGTTTGGCAATCGCTGAAAATCCTTCAACAAACCGTCTATAATATCCAGCCAAACCCAAGAAATACGAATTTCTGGTACAGAAGTAGGTGCTGACCAATTCAACACTGCTTCCACTTTCTTCGGATCAACGGATATACCTTCTTCTGAAATTGCATGCCCTAAAAAGCCGACACTAGTCAACCAAAACTCACACTTGCTGAGTTTGACATACAACTGATGTGTCCTCAACAATTGCAATACCATAGGCAAATGTTGAACATGTTCTGCATCACTCTGCGAATAGATCAGTATATCATCGATAAAGACAATGACAAATTGATCAAGGTATTCCTGAAAAAACCCGATTCATTAAACTCATAAAGACAGCTGGAGCATTTGTTACTTCAAATGGCATTACTAGAAACTCATAATGCCCATAGCGAGTTCTGAATGATGTCTTCTGTACATCACCCTCCCTCACACGTATTTGATGATAACCAGATCTCAAATCAATCTTAGAATAGATTTTTGATCCCTGTAATTGATCAAATAAATCATCAATACGAGGAAGAGGATATTTATTCTTTATCGTTACCTTGTTCAATTGTCTATAGTCAATACATAGTCGCATTGTCCCATCCTTCTTCTTAACAAATAATATCGGAGCACCCCAAGGCGATACACTAGGACGTATGTACCCCTTGTCCAATAAGTCTTGCAATTGAGTTTTCAATTCTTTCAATTCCGAAGGTGCCATCCGATAAGGAGCTCGTGAAATTGCAGAAGTACCAGGTATCAAATCAATACCAAATTCCACTTCTCGACTCGGTGGGAATCCAGGTATCTCATTCGGAAACACATCCGCATATTCTGCAACCACTGGTATCTCCTCCATTTTCCTTTCTATTTTATGTTCCGTTACATCAAGGGCATAAATCAAATAACCCGCATGTCCACGTTCTAACAAACGCGACATTCGGAGTGCTGATATCAAAGGAATCCTTGCCCTCGATCCCTGGCCATGGAAGTACCATTGATTTCCAGTTTCAGACTGAAATCTCACTATCTTCTGACAACAATCCACAACAGATTTATGTTTACTTAACACATCGATCCCAAGAATGCAATCAAAATCTATCATGTCTAACACAATCAAATCAGCCTGTAGTCCATCCTCAGTCTCAAACTGAATATCACAATCGGACACACTCTGACAAGCCATCACAGTAGTTCCCATGGGTGTCGAGACATAAAGAGGCATCAACAGTGGAGACGAGCATATATGATACCGATCAACAAAATTTTTTGCAACAAAAGAATGTGATGCACCAGTATCAATCAATAGTAAAGCTGGATAAGTAAACAGAGTACACTTACCCGCTATCACATCATCAGGAGCTGCCTCTGCTTGCTCTCTGTTCAGTGCATAGACCTGAGCCTGAGGTGGTCCTGCCCTCTGTCCTCCACCAGATTGTGGTACACCCTGTGGTCTTTGCTGCACTGTATTCTCTGACATTGGTCATCTCCTCTGTTGTCCACCCACTTGAGGACAATCACGGATCACATGTCCTGGTCTCCCACAACTGAAACAAACTACTGGATTCAATTGAGGACAATCTCGTTTCAAATGTGTATAAAACAAATCGAGGCATTACACATATAGCGGTGCACTTTGATTTAATGACTGATCACATGCGGGTCATAAAATTATTAGTTTGGGTATTCAGTGATGCTATCAGAGGCCTATGATTGTCGTTGGGGATTCACCACTAGTCTTGATGAACCAGGATGTCCTATGTATTTTTCTGTATATGATTCAAGGAATCTCCTAGAGTAGGTAATGCTTATGAAAAAAAGAGTTTTTCATATACGCACACAATGAATCATATAACATAAAATAAATATATAGTTATTGAAATCATAAAGGGTCTCGATCAACCAATGCCATTGATTCAATCGGGACATATTGAGTGAAAGGAATGTACTGCACGCTAACTATGACTGACATGTTCGCGTACGTTGCTAGTCATTTGTATCTAGGTTTTCATGAAGCGCAGATGCTAGGCGCTACCCACTATCGGTAGGTTGTTGCTGGAATTATATTTCGGCCATTGTCTATTAAATGAGTTTAGTTGACAATGGGTCATTCAGGGTAAGCGCAAATAAGTTGGTTGACTTTTAAAATCACAAAGGTTGTGATCCTATTGCTATGATACACTTGAGCCTCGCTGGGTCACAATCAACCGGCCGCCGATCTTTCGATGAGAATTGAGACTTAAATGTTAAGTGCTCAAATTAAATGTTCTGTAAGAGATGGATTTAATTTTTGAAGCTCCTCACTTTAGTGAAGTTTCTATATTTGAAAAATGTTTCATCTATAGAAAGTTCTAAATTTAAAACGTTTGATACATTTATGACTCATAATTATGTACGTTGGTAGTACATCAAGTTGTTCAATTGGCTTTTGGGTAAGTGAGTACTATAAGATGTCCTACAAGCCAATGGGTCAATAGTTGGCCCGTTGGGCCCTTAGAAACCCTAGCCCAAATAAATGACTCAGACTCTCTATAAATATATGGTTCATCTACAGGGTTGACACTATTCCATTAACTCTCATAGAAACGCTAACACCAAACTAGCACTTGTGTTGAGCTTGTAGAGCTGGCCAGGTTGATTGGACTTGAGGAATTACAGCTATCAGATTTACGTCGGTGAACGGTAATATCTTTTAGTGCATTATATTTGATTTTTGGATGTTAACATATGAATCAAGCGTAATCGTCCGTCCCCTGATCTAGATCTATTTATGTTTATTTTCAGTTGCGTTTGGATCTGACGCGGGGGACGGAAACCCAATATCTTCTGCCCTTGAGTCCCCACTCTCCAATTCATTTCTCGATATCTTAACCCATTTTTCAGAAGTCTTCTTCTTTATATCTTTCACCTAAAAACTTCCACTGATATTCATTTATTTCTTGTGCTTTTTGACAGAACTGATAAAGTTTTTACATCATCCTTAAACAGAAGAAGAATGTTTTTTTAGCTCAAACCAAGTGTTAGTGAGAAACAGAGATTATTCCACTATGCTATCAAACTTCAAGTTCCTAGAATTAGCGCAACATTGCAACAATCACGTGACTGATTCTGCCAGCAGTGGAAGCGAGTTGAGCCAACAAAATGGGGTTTTCGATGCAGAAAAGGTCAGTACTTTTAATCATTCTGTACCCGTCGATCTCACTTTGAACATGGGATGTGAAATGGTTGGATTGAATCATATCTCAATGCGAATAAGAAATGTTCATCATCAATAGCATCCTCTACTACATGGCGGAGAGGAGTTTAAGAGAACTTCAAGAATGGTGAATGGGATTAGTAAAAGATCAAGGGTTAGAGCTCCAAGAATGAGATGGAATTCTACTCTCCATGCTCATTTTGTTCATGCAGTTCAACTTCTTGGTGGCCATGAAAGTATGTCAAATTTATTTAGTGTTAAATAGAATACATAATAAATTGTCCAATCTTTCTGGTGGGCTTTTAGATGAGAGACAATTCTTTATGATATCAGAGTCTCTGGCTAACACTAATGTCCTGAGTTCAAAACTCACAAACAACAATTACACCCACATTAAATATGCACTTGATGGCCTCCCAAAAAAGAGGAACAAATTGGCCCACGGGGAATGTTAGAGAATAAATAATAAATTGTCCAACCTCTCTACAAGCTCGGACTTTTAGATGAGAGACAATTCGTTATTTAGGACAGATTTTATTTTTCAAAATCATATTAACCTTGGTAGCTTCTTGAATTTACTGGTAAATGGGTTTTTGATAAATTCATTTGGGTGCATTTGGTTAATAATAATGTATACGAAAAACATTAATTTAAGTATAATTAATGTTCTCTACAAATATTGCAGGGGCAACACCGAAATCTGTACTAGAGTTGATGAATGTGAAAGATCTAACCCTAGCTCACGTGAAGAGTCACTTGCAGGTGGGGGATCAATAACTGACTTCAATCAATTTATTCATTGAATTTAATTAGTGGAAACTGTTTCCTTTCATATTCTTCCATTTCATTTTCATTGCCTTCTATCGTACTGCTTGTGGGCTATGAGATTAAAGTCACAAGGACAAAGTGGCATCTTCCCTTAAATTATTTTCTTATGATATTTTCTTTTATCTAATATTTACATGCAGATGTATAGAACACTGAAGACCACTGACAAAGGATCAGGTAATTAATTACACGAGGATCTATCATCTATCTTCACAAAAAGGTCCCATTTACATTTCCAATTCCGTCCCACTTCCACTGTTCTCTTTGTTTGTGCTTGCGTTTATGATTTAATGGCGACAAAATATTCTCTCAGATTTGCTCCTAAAACTTCAAACCAAAGCATGATTGTTGGGAATGTCAGGTTGAATTATAACTAAATAATAACTTGACTGGTTGAATTATTTATAATATTGGTTCCATGATTGCAGCTCATAGGTCGACAGATATTGGATTAAAATTAAATAATTATGGAGGGTTTGAAGACGAAAAGGTTCATCATAGTAGTACTCATAATGCTTTCATCCCATTAGCAGCTCCACCACCAGCACCAGTATCACCATTAGAATCAAATACATTTATGGATGCTCAGAGGTAAGTGCATACTGCAGTTTCACGTCTCTTCTTTTCAAATTCATCTTCTTGATTTAATGTGTTGCACTATGTTTTGAATTTTTCTGTAATATTCTTGTTGGAACTGATTTTCAATCATTTTTAAATTTCACGTTTTGGTAACTTGTGGATTGCTGGAAATAGCTTTTCAACAGTATAGAAATGGTTGAATTTATTTAAGCCTCACTAAAATTTAGTCCAAAAGTTCAAGCTAGTTTGATATATAATCTTGGTAAAATATTTTTTTGTTAGTGATGCGAAAAAGTGAAGAGACCATATTAACATATATTCTCAAGTTTGGTATAATATTTGACAAGTTGAAGAGGTTATATATCAAAATCATGGTCGATAGAAAATGAGGTTTAAAAATATCCTCAAAGTATTCTCCCACTCAACGGCTCATAGACACTGAAAAACGAGACTTTTGTTATACAACCATAGCGCCTGATATATTTTTCTATACTGTCGTATGATATTCTTGTTCAAGGTGTATAAGTTGATAACGCACTTCACTTTTTGATCACCTTCAGAATTTCATGGTCATCCTCTCCGAAAAACATTCCTGTGATCGGTTCCATAACAAGCAATTTCAGAGGCCGAGTAGTGGAGGTATATGAAGTTGAACCGGAAGATAACGAGTTGCTTAATCTAGAGTTAACACTAGGGATGAGAAGCTGGAAAATGGATGCATCTGAATCCTCTTTTGATCAGCGCAATTAATGATGCCTGTAAATTGATTCATTTGCATGTGTTAAATTAAGCTGGAAAATAGACCAACGCAAAATATGTTTGTTTGTTTCGTCCTTTTTTTTATTTTCCTTATTTTTTCTCCCTAACTAATGAAAAGACTTGTAGAAAAAAATAAAATTTGTTAGGATGTAATGTTTTTGGTAAGATTGCTGAATTTTCATAAATATGTATGGTATTTATAACAATTTCAATTATGTAAAAAATTACGTGTCAAAATAATGAAAATTAATGTTCAATTATACAGAATGAAATCACCTGCTCCATTTGTGTTAAATCTCCTGATACACAATCATTTATGGTTTAGCAATTTCAATTATGTAAAGCCTTACTTGCCAAACAATGAAAATTAATGGTCAATTATACTATATATCTTTGCGCAGTTGCGAATAACATGGTGAAGCAGAGAATTTCATCTCCTAAAATCGCCATAAGGATGCATTTGGATTAATGTATTTGAATTCATAGATTTGAAATCCGTTTGAGTTGTTTGAATTTGGATAAATATATATTAGGTAAATTCAAATCTAATATTTATTATTTTAGGCAAATATAGCTATTGAATTTGATTAATAAGACATTATCTAAGAGTGTATTTGGTTTGAAGGATTTGAAGCCATAAACTTCAAGTCATTGATTTCAATTCTATTTAATTATTTGGATGAATTTATATTGGGTGTATTTCGAATATAACTTTTTATTAATTTATGTAAATGTAATTGTGATTATGAGGGATTTGAAACACAACTAAGAGAAGCGTTATTTCAAATCTAAGTTTCAAATCCATTATAAAATAAAATCCATTCAAATGAAATTCATTCATCCAAACACAACCTAAAGGTATTACCCTTAGATAGAATCAAGGGCCCAATTTTTTTTTTTTTGCCTACATGAGGTCCACACATATTTTTTACCAAAAAATTTGGTCTCAAAAAATTGAGATCTTTGTAATACTAGTCCCAAACTTTTGTTTTTAATTAATATTACTCCCAAACTTGTTTTAAATCAAAAGTGGTCACAAAGTGTCATATTCAATAATGAGACTACTATCGTAAAAAATTCATTACTATGTAGCTAAAATTTTCAAACTATGTATGTCAGACTATGTTTTATTGAGAACAATTTACGCGACACTATATTTGATTAGTTCTAAAAGTTTGAAACTAGTAGTGGAAAAATTCTGTAAGACCGTTTTTTGAAATTTACTCTTATTATATTAGCCAGGATCGATAGGGGTTGGGTGAATCCACATCCAAGTTCAACCAAATTGACATTCAGTAACTCATGTTCTTGAAATGATTGTACCGGAAGATTATACGGTATTCGATTTTGAAACTAAGCGAAATGTTTGGTTGAACACCGATTTCATTTTAAAAGTATGCAACTAAAATGTGTAAAAACAACTTGGTTGAAACATTTACCAAACACTTCAAATGCTTCAAGTAGTAAATTAAATGCGCACAGATTTGTTTTTGTAAGTTCGAATGGATATGCAGTAAGTTCAAATGCTTCTACATCTCTCATTTTTTCACCGCATGAATGATTCCACTATAAGATTTTGATTAGTACAACACTTTGCACAAACACATCTAAGGTGATGTCACATTTACACCTTAGACTCTAGCAACTCAATATACATATTCTTTCATGTCTCATATGCAAAGAATATAATGAATATAATGGGACAAATGATTCCATAATGAATGTTATATAGCAAAGTAAGTGGTACCTAAAATCTGGGGTATCCTCTTGTTTCAGCTAGTTCATATTCTCAAACTCTCCATTTTGAATCCCAAGTGGGTTTACTTTGATCTATCTTGGATTGATCTCCGATTAGCTTATTTGAGCTTCAAAGTCTTGTATATATAGCCTCAAACAATGATATTTATGTTAGACACAAAAATATGGCCGTTGGGAAAGCTTTGGTACGATTTTCTGGCATGCAACGGTCAAATTCTGGTTCTGGGCCACTTTTTGATTTAGCTTGATAATTCAGACCGGACATATCAGCTTGACAGACAGCTTGATAGACAAGCTCGATAATTTTAGACCAAACTGATTAGCTAGGATGGACCAGCTCGATACAAATCAGCTTGATAGCTTGATGTTCCAATCTGTTGGTTACAACTCTTGATTCATTGATTTCTAAGCAAAGTGATGAATATGAAAATTGTAGATATCTGTCTTGGCTTTCCAGAATATCAAGTGAGCATCCTGTCTAAACTATGAGAACACGCGCCGCTGAAACCGCTTGCTATTTTATCAGCAAGATTAGTAGATTGCAGATGTTGTTTGACCATCTTAGACTCTGATTCAGCTCTTGACCCGTGAAGATTACTTTTAGATATTTTCTTATCTTTCCAATGCATACTAAATTGCCTCGTTCCGATTAGCTAGCTGGGAGTTATGACCATCAGACTAGAGCTTGTCTGCTGTAATAACTTGTTGTGTCAGCGAGATTCAGCTTGATATTGCAGACGTCTATTATCCTTGATAACATTCTAATCAGCTCGTCTGATGTGAAATATGACTCGTAATATTTGAGTTGGCTGTTTAACCTCTTTCGAAGCACGTTGTTTCAATGAGCGAACAATGAGATATGATCGAAACAATCCGCTCTGCCAGGATTTCAGTCTTCTTCAGCTTGAAAGCTTCAACTCACTTCTTTGCAATTAATCAAGCTCATAATCATGATTTATTCACTGCACACTTGATGAAATATATTAGCAATACAATAATAAGTTTTGTTAACATCAAAACTATGATTATTCAGGTTCCCAAAACCCAACAATATATTTCAAAAAAGACACATGACAATCGCACCACATAAAATTTTTCAAAAAAAATCTAAAAGTGTTTTTGTCGGACACAGAAGTTTGTTTCCTAAAAAAACTATTTTTTATTTTGTATAATACACTTTCATTTTAAAAAAAAATGTGTTTCATTGGATGAAAAAAACATTTAAGAAACTAAAAGAAAGTAGTTGGAAAATCTAACTTCTAGGATTTGAGTCCATTTATTTTTATGATATTATCCCTACATTAGATCTACGTCTCGCATATTTATCAAGTCTAAGTGTCTTCGAATTTTCACTTGAGACAATTTAGATAGGCATGCTAGTGGCTTAGTGCTTTTGTAATCGAAGGGCTTTTTTTCTTTCCAAAATTGGGTGGTTACATGAAGAATTTAGGAAATTAGAGGATTTTACCTATTTTATTAACACATTGGGTTTTGTAGGATTTTGTGCATATTTACTATAACACATGAGGGTTTTATACAATTTATCCATATTTGTTTTAAAAGGTTTTGAAGAATGGAAGAGGGGTATCTCATGCCAGGGGTCATTTAAGGAAAACAAAAGGACTTCTTAAAATAAAAGGGGAAAAATTGGATTTATTTGAATAAATTTTTTTGGAAGACTAGATTTTTAATGACGTTTCTAGAGCTTAAAAGTCTAGATGTATTCAATCTAGACTTTTATATACTCTATATAAATCTACTGGTATTCAAAATAGACTTTCATAGAGTTTTCAAAAGTCAGGTGATATTTAAACATTACTTTCAAAAAACTCTATAAATCTAGAGGCATCCAAATGCAATAGACTTTTAATGACTCTTGTGTAATTCTTTAAATACAAACATTGAAGCTCTATGTACAACTCTAAAAAGTAAACATTTCTCCTATATTAATCCTAGATATTTGGACAGACTTTTAATTAAAAATACATCGGTAACCAATAAAAACTATTTCTTTACGGATAGTGTAAATTTATTAGCTTTTACAATTTGGCTTATGACTTTCCATAATCTCCTCATCGGAATTTTTCGTACAAAACAACACTTTTTTATTTTAATGAAATCAAGAAAAAATCAAATAATTTTTCAATATTTGGACAACGTATAGTCATAATTCAATCAAAACCAAAGTATCAATCAATATAAATATGAACTTTCAGGGATAAAAAAGATAAAGATTTAATTTCATCGACATAGCTTCAACTTCTCACCTTGAGAATTGTCACGATTTTTATATTGATGGAGCTTATAACTTACACCAAAAGAATACTAAAGTGTGGAACGACTTTGAACATATTGTCAAAAATGAACGTTAGATATTTGTGTCACAAAAAAATACTGAAATTTAATAATGATACATTCATCGTTTTTCAAAATAAAATTCATTTAATTTTTAAGTTGAAAAATTCATTTATATTAATAGATAAGCAATTATTTAAGTTGAAAATGTCATTCATGTTCAATGGCTATTCAAAAAATTCAATAAAAATCTCAAATGGCTCCTCCAATTCCATGTACAACACAAGCAGAGATTGTATTCGCTTGTACCGGAATATATAAATTTTCCGCAAAGAGTGTATTTCTAATGATTTTCTAGTTGAATCAGTTAATGAAGCTTCATCATCTTCATCAAAAACGTTTATGAAGATGACGACTTTGATTTATTCTTTGTTACTCAAGAACAACAACGAGCAAACACTAATGCATAAGGGGTAATATAGCCGCTCGAATGTGGAGTGTTGTTGAACATATTGTTCACAATGAATTTTAGATATTTTTCATGAAAGACTACTGAAAATATATCAAAATTTCTCAGTATTTTGATATTTATTTATCTAATATTGATATAGGTGCTGTTATGTATTTTTTAAAAATTATTTGTTTATGACTTATGCATGTTGAACTGACTTGAATAATTGAAATTTTGATTTCTATAAATTAAATTGTGATTTATTCATCATTTTACATAAATCAACTGATATAGTTTTTACATAAGTAAAATTTATTTATATTAAAATATAAAAAATTATATAATTGAAAAAATTATTCATGTTCAATTGTTAGTTCAATGAAATCATTTATAAGTTACAAAATTTATACAATTTGATTAAAGTTTACAAATATCTAAAATCTTGTAATAGAATTCTATGAAAAAATCTAAAAGAGTTTATGAAAATATTTTTTATAACTCTATGAAATACTATAAAAATCAATAGAAATCTATATTCACAAAAGTCTATTTTTAAAAAAAAGTCATCAAAATTTTATAAAAATCTAGAATGAAGTCTATGAAAATATTTTTATAACTCTGTATAATTATACAAAAGTCAATAAAAATCTATCAACTCTACAAAAGTCTTCATTTAAAAAAAAAAAATCAATAAAAATCCATAATGAATACGCCCCATTAGTTATTAGTTGATAAATATTTTGGAAAGTTGCAAATTTCCTCTATTTTTTAATACATTGAAGTAAATTCTCGAACCCATTCCCACGAGACCCACCTAGGGATGCCTATCGAGTCGGGTCAATCCGGACCCGGCCCGGAACCAGACCGGTTAGTCCGGTTCGAAACCGAAACAGGACTAACCGGTTCCGGTTCGCCCCGAAACCGGTAACAAATCGGTCTGGGGAGGTTCCCGGGAACCAAATCGGTAGCACCGTCGGTTTCGGTGCTACCGGTTTGGATCCGGTTTCGGAACCGAAACCAAAATCGGTTGATTAAAAAAAATAATAAAAATAAAAAGTGTGTTGTGGCTGGTCAGCATGGCAACGGCTTTATAGCCGTTGTCATGTTGAACGTTGGCAACGGCTAAGAGACCGAGAATGCTGAGTCATTCTATGAAGATTGTATGAAGATGTTGAACCAGAATCCATCTATCAGATTAATTGTATGAAGATGATGAGACCAAGAATACTGAGTCATCTTCACTGCCAGAATCTTGTTGTGCCACATTCACATTGGATTTTTCCTTGTTCATACAATCCTTCTTCCAGTGCCATTTCTGATGACAATAGGCACATTCACCCTTTGTATGTCGTCTTCGTGTTGATTCTCCTTTGGATTTCGATCTGGATCTGCCTCGTCCTTTGACATATTGTATTTTGTTATTTCTCTCTCTGGATACTGTCAATGCTTCTGAAGCGGTATCTCTATGATCATGCTGGTCATTCCTCTGATATACATTGTTTACCAAAGCATTGAAAACATGCATGAATTTGACTTCATCTTTATCGTATAACAAAGTCGTGGTCAGATGATCATAAGACTCTGATAGGGAATTCAACAACCTCGAGATTTTGCAAATTGACAATAATTTTGTTGAAATTATCTAGATGCTCAATCATTGGCATACCTTTCTTATACTGAAAACGAAAAAGCTTCTTTTTCAGATGGATCTGGTTCTCTTTGCTTTCGTCATGTACTTGTCCTCCACTTTTCTCCAGAGACTTGTTCCTGAAGTCTCTTTCATAACAAAGTACTTCTGCTCCTTGGATAAGCAGAGTCGGATCATGCCGCAAGCTTGTCTGTTGACATAGTTCAATCCTCAGGTGACATGTCCTCGGACATGGTCTCAAGGCTATACTAGATCCTTCATGGAATAAGAGACCTAATACTTCATATTGCCACATACCAAAGTTGTTGGTGCCGTCAAATTTTTCCACCTCGAACTTTGCATTTGATAGAAATGGATGCTTCTGTTGCATCCGGAAGGGTCAAAATAGTGGGAACCAGTCCTGTATTGATAAAAATGGGCGAAAAATTGACTGAACCGGGCTTTTTCTATTTGGGTGAATTGAGGTATGAATAGTATTTGGCCTTGAATAAAACTGTACTTGAATAGTACCGGGTCGATAAATAGTGGTGGGTCGTGAACAATATTGGGCTGAAAATTTGTAAGGACCCCAAGCCCTTAAAACCTTGATTAGTGTATTAACCACTATGTGTGGTACATGCTTTCTATAAAATGTCAATCGGGAAGCTCTGATGATACTTAATCATTGCCTGTCAATAAAAGACTCATATGTTTGCCCTTTACCAACCCCTTGGTGCCACTTTTCACATTGTAAACTTTTACAAAAATTTGGGCAGAGTCTCCCCATAAATAGAGCTATCCCAAAACAGAGTACAACACATAACAAAATTCCCGGCCAGGGAACACATAATACTCAACAGAAAGCAGTAATACAAGTAGATTCCCAGCCAGGGAAGACACCACACATACGTCAACAAAAGTGGGTTCCAACACCCACATAATACACCAATGACTCTCATATCATTCTAGCAATTCAACCTAATTGCATGCAACCTTAAATGAAAGAGAGAAAGGCTCATGCCTTTATATACAATCCATATACAAGTATAATCGTGCTCACATGCGAGCATCATGAATATGAATATGTATAAATCCTCAGGTGTATATATAGGTACTCTATACGATACCGTGCTCCATCAAGCCCTGGTACCACGATCCTGGGAGTACCTCAAATCAACAGCTCGAGCTCAGCTCCATAGCCATCGATGTACCTGTCCACCTGTCCCAACAGAGACAGCCCCCAACGGGGTGAGCATACCAATACACAAAATCCCATAATCATAATAATGAAATTCATAATTTACAACAAAGGTAAATGCTAATGAATTTAAATGATACTCCCTGGATGGCAACATCCTCATCCGGGATTCCGTGTACTGTCCCTGTTCTCACAACATCAAACTCATCAAATCTCATAAATCAGTAAATCAACACATTGATTTACATATCGCATGCCTGATTCTCAAATACCAAGAATGAATGATTCCAAGTTCATATACATGCAAAAATAGATATATCAATATCTAATATGGATTTCATAACCTTGCTTTCCATTATACTTAGACATCTCATATGTCTTATAATGAAAACATGAGTCTATGAACCTAGACATCTCAAATGTCTCATAATGAATACATGATTCTACGAACCTAGACATCTCAAATGTCTTACGAAGAATGCATGATTCTACAAACCTAGACATCTCAAATGTCTCATAATATAGTCATATAAACCCAGTACCCCATATATCATGCAAGAGTCATCCTACTCTAGTGTCACGCACGCTACAAGCGGCGATATCAAGATTTGGGTCATTCCTTGGCTATATCAACATATATGTATAACCATACGCAAAACATTCAATGCAATCAAAAACACCTTATGCATTTCACATATATATAGTAATGCTCGTACGTCGCACGTACCTTAAATTACCGAAGTCCGAGCCAAACCTTGCTCGAGTTCCATGCCCCGAGGAATGATGTGCTAACACGATAAAATAATTCACAATTATTTACGAACATGTAACCTATGCTCAAGCACACCCATATCCCTCAAAATATTGTCAACACACGACAATTAACCTCTTAAAAGACCCGGGGCAGGGTACATGCAGGGAAGGAATAAATGAGACAATCGAAATTTGTTCAAGAATGCCCTACAAAAATCGAACCTCAATCTCACAATTTCGAACCCAATTAAATACCATAACTCATCTAAAATGTCAATTAAGCTATCCAAGCAAGAATCAACATCCCTTGACAAAAACTCCCCATTTTCGAACTCAACCCCCATAATTTCGAATCCAAACAAGCCCTTAAATTCAAACCCTTAAAATCCTTCAAATTCGAACCAAAGCTTTTCAATTCGATCTCAATCAAGCATCATAATACTCTTAAAACATGCAATAATCGATCAATTGCACGAAATAACACCCATGCCAAAAACCCCCAAATAATTCGAAATTTAATCCCTACGAAATTGGGGAAATTCGAAACAATAAAGGCATGGAAATACATGAAAAAGACGAACAAGGGGGTAGGGAGGTTACCCAACGAAAATCGGAAGCAAAATCGGACGAAATCCGATGAACCCTAACTTTTGGGGATCGACGCATTCCAGCCAAATTCGACTCCAAGACGCGACGAAATCTTCAATTGATGGAGGGGAAAGAAGCGCCTCGTCGAGACGAAGACGGCGGTAGGTCGCACGCCCCGAACGGCGGCCGGACGGCGGCGGGCGGAGCGCTTTTGCGCGCGGAGGCAGGGGAGATCGGGAAAGGGGTCGCGCGCGGGAGAGAGGGAAAAATGAGGGCTGAAAATGAAATTAATCCTAAAATCTTGGGTTCAAATGGTATTTATAGCGAAAATACCCCGAAAACTTAATAGCCCCACAAATACATCATGATTCCTTAAAAATCATCTGTTTTCAAAAACTCTCTCTCTAACTCCAAAACCCTCTACCGGTGCTCACATAGCACCCGAGATTCCGAGACACATCAAAAACCCAACTCTTAGGTTTTACACCGTAATGTGAATACAATCTCAACCTCTGGATCCAACGATCCCAACTACCCAAATAAACGAGCCCAGAAGGCCCAACACCTCGATTAAATCCCAAATCGCCACGTAAAACCACTTTAGGGATTATTAACACTACGGGATTAACACCTATAATCCCTGGTCATCACAATATCCCCCACTAAAAGAATTTCGTCCTCGAAATTAGCACTGGTGTATCACGTAACACCCAGGCTGCACAACAACATGAAGTCATAACCTCGATTCCTGACCATATCAGAATTGTATTAATAAACGCGAGGATACTTACCTCTCATCTAATCTCTGAAACAGAGCGACATACCATAACCAACATAACACCCAAGAGGTAAAACGTACCTCGATGCGGGTCATCCCAGAAGTCAGCCTCTCATGACTGCAAATCAACCAATACTTACGACTGTAGATCGGACAGTCATCCTTTGATCTAATACAACAGTACGAACACATCCTGAATGACACCTCAACCGTAAGAACGTTGACCTCGTGTCAAACTCTGGAGTGGAATAGACTTCCAAATCCATCATAACGTCGAAGAGCGTCAGCACAACTCAACGCTAACAGTCCAAAAGCAGTTAGTCAACTGAAACTGCAAGGATTCGAATCGCTCCTGATTCTATCGTAGATATCATTCCATGACATCTCTATCAAGACTCACGATGTCTAACATACATCGTTACGAAGGAAACACTAGTACAACCACGGTGTACACATACCAAACCTGGTTTCCACTTTCAAACTTCCTCCATCGAAGGAGTAGTCGCCTCATTGCAACTTAATTTGGGCAACTCACGGCCACAAATTCAAACAAAAGACATCTCACAAGATGTCCACCTCCGGATGTTCCAAGAATCACGTCCTGATCATAAATAACAACCGAGACTCCGCAGAGTTTAAAATTCTTAAGGGGCATGCAATAAACCCATTGCATCCTCAACGCTTGTGTCGTCAGCGACACTCAACCAATCCGAAATCCTGCCATCCCTTGAAAATCCTCGGATTTAACAATCCAAACTTGGGAAGGCTGTCGCATAACTCGAAGGAAAACACCAACAAGGGAAATACCTTAACCCTCACAAGAAAATCCCTCCTCAAGGGAGTCAACTAACTTCACGATCATTCCTCATAATCATCGTGCCATGGAGATTCCCAATCTCAAGGTGTTCCATATCTCTCATCAGAGATTTAACCATCCAAAAAATAGCATAACTCTATGCTTAACAGAGAGGAAATCAATAACTGGCATCCGTATACTCACCGGTATACCTGCCTAAGCACTGATATCGCATGCATACTCAATGCACTCGGCTCGGGTATCTACCACATATCCCTAAGCCCCAAACACAACCGTCAATTCTGAGTCATTCCTTACTCAGTGGAGGATGATAATCGACGATTAATAATACACGGTGTGATTCCCAAAATCAACACCACTTGCACCAACTTAACGAATCTTTCAAAGATTCCCAAATAGGTATAATACTACCTCCTTCCTCGCAAGGGAAATGCCATCGAACTCGAGATCCACAAGTCTCGAACCATCGTTCGGAAAAACTGGATATAATAACACCCATTGTATCCCAATACACGGGTTCCTTTAGATTGAGTCAATAACAACCTGATGACTCTCTTGTTGGTACTCCAACATCCTGAGCTGTCCCAGACAAGTCTCCAAGATTTAAACATAAACGTATACACGTTTCAGCGAGGCACGAACAACCTTAACCTCAATGACATGGTGACTACTAGAGTCCACCACAATCCACATCGTATCACCTTACGATTTGCCAAACTTGGTTCCAACGAGCAGTGTAACGGCTCTAGCAAGCCCATCATGGTGCTACACACACGCGGCAGACAACCTAGTCTCTGCCTCTTTAGGTTTACCTCAAACCTACCAATAAGACGGACGTTTCCACATGGTATAACATACTATGGGAGAAAACTCAATAGAGTAGTGGGTCTTTATCCAACATTCCTCAATGCCGATACACCCTGGACAACCCAATGTCCCTATGTACTTAACATAACCTGATCCTACTCCCTTAGGACCCATCCTACACCCTCAAGGGTGGTGTGACCATGTCCACCACATGTCACATCGACAGAAAGCGAGTACTTTCCTCCATGATTACTCCTGTCGTCAAATCACATGGCCAAAAGCCATTCCAACGAGCATACCTCAAGGGTATCACCACTCGTAAAATGATTACCCCCAAACATAAGCTGCGGTACAATCACATGTACAGCGCATCCAACCATTCCTCGAGCAACCCGCTCGGTATAAGGGTCACGTCCATCGGTGTCGCACACACCACCTTGTGCTCGGTACTGGCACCCAAGGCATACCACTGAATACGTATACTCAACGCATCGATCATCGTAACGATGATGCATGTCTAATAAGACATCTCCTACACCATCGTCATCGTCATCCCGTGACGACACATGCCAACTCATGGCATCTAAAACATTGTCAACTAGTGACGATACATGTACCTCAGCGTATGTCATCCACTAACATGCTAGTAAAATAGGCATAATAAAACATGTATATCAATGCATGCCAGCTACAATAAAGCTAATAAAATAGCAATATCTCATACCTCATCGCTAGCAATATAGCGTCATACCTGTCTCCGTCGCTCAATAATAGTGCGTAATCAGCACCCATCGCTCGAAGGCGGCAAAATCCTGTGCTGAGTACATAGCGGCAAAATCCCTCGCTATAGAATCGACGGCATGACACCTCGTCATATAATAAGTGGCATGAAACCTCGCTATATACCTGAGTATGAATCATCGTCCACATAGTAGCGGAAAGAGGCATCGCTATCAATACACCTGGCGGAATGAACCATCGCCAATAGATATAGCGGAATGAACCATCGCTATCAATACACCTGGCGGAATGAACCATCGCCAATAGATATAGCGGAATGAACCGTCGCTATAAATACACCTGGCGGAATGAACCATCGCCAATAGATATAGCGGAATGAACCGTCGCTATAAATACACCTGGCGGAATGAACCATCGCCAATAGATATAGCGGAATGAACCATCGCTATCAATACACCTGGCGGAATGAACCATCGCCAATAGATATAGCGGAATGAACCGTCGCTATAAATACGCCTGGCGGAATGAACCATCGCCAATAGATATAGCGGAATGAACCGTCGCTATAAATACACCTGGCGGAATGAACCATCGCCAATAGATATAGCGGAATGAACCATCGCTATCAATACACCTGGCGGAATGAACCATCGCCAATAGATATAGCGGAATGAACCGTCGCTATAAATACGCCTGGCGGAATGAACCATCGCCAATAAATATAGCGGAATGAACCGTCGCTATAAACCGTGTCCTCATAGAGAAATGAATATAAATCGACACAGCGGGACACATCACCGCTATCATCCGTGTCATCACATAGGAATGAATCATCATCCTAACAAGCGGCATCTCATCCTCGCTTCTTCATACAAGCGGTATCTCATCCTCGCTTCGTATGGCATACCCCGCCTCCATGTGCAAGAGAGCATCCCTGCCCGCTCCACATTTTTAGCGGTACAAGCATAAGCTTCTTCATACAAGCGGTATATCATCCTCGCTTCGTATGGAATACCCCGCCTCCATGTGCAAGCGAGCATCCCCGCCCGCTCCACATTTTTAGCGGTCAAGCATAAGTATAAAAATTCTCACTGTCATAAGCAGGACTCCTGGAATGTATAATCATCATTCCTTTTTATACTCCATATTTCCTGTAACCTGCAACCATCAGGGTTAACAACAATAGCCATATACGCTATGCATCCACATTCAATTCATAATAAAAACACATTATGAGAATGTATGGTTTCACAAATAAATGTCATGATATCCTTCTTTAAATCCTTATTTCATCCTGAGCCCTTATCATTAGTACATTTTAATGCTTCTTGCTACTCCAGGAAAGCGGAATTCTTCCTCGCTTCCACTGGACTTTAGCGTTGCTACTCCATGTAAGCGGAACTCTTCATCGCTTCCAATGGACTTTAGCGTTGCTACTCCATATAAGCGGGACTCTTCATCGCTTCATATGGACTTTAGCATAAGCCATTAAAATCCTTACTAAGATAACTTTGACTCAAGACATGCATATGCAAAAACAATGCACAATAACATATATCATAACCTCAATGCACCACTTTGCATTCATCATGTGTCAACAAGACAACGTAAAATACATGTTACCTCGGAAATATCCCTTTATCTGATTTTCTTAAAACCAGCTTCCTTGGCACATAACACACGGAGTGCCAGACATCCCCATAAATGTCATCCTATCGTGTTCCACACGATTCCTGCAACCACAATGGTTAGCAATACCACTTTTCATATCATAAGAGCACATAAACAATGTGTTATGTCATACAACATTAATGCCATCATGCATAAATATGTGCTATCAATAACTTCCTAGGCCCTTAACAGCCCCAATGAGCAACCACTGCTCTGATACCACTAATGTAAGGACCCCAAGCCCTTAAAACCTTGATTAGTGTATTAACCACTATGTGTGGTACATGCTTTCTATAAAATGTCAATCGGGAAGCTCTGATGATACTTAATCATTGCCTGTCAATAAAAGACTCATATGTTTGCCCTTTACCAACCCCTTGGTGCCACTTTTCACATTGTAAACTTTTACAAAAATTTGGGCAGAGTCTCCCCATAAATAGAGCTATCCCAAAACAGAGTACAACACATAACAAAATTCCCGGCCAGGGAACACATAATACTCAACAGAAAGCAGTAATACAAGTAGATTCCCAGCCAGGGAAGACACCACACATACGTCAACAAAAGTGGGTTCCAACACCCACATAATACACCAATGACTCTCATATCATTCTAGCAATTCAACCTAATTGCATGCAACCTTAAATGAAAGAGAGAAAGGCTCATGCCTTTATATACAATCCATATACAAGTATAATCGTGCTCACATGCGAGCATCATGAATATGAATATGTATAAATCCTCAGGTGTATATATAGGTACTCTATACGATACCGTGCTCCATCAAGCCCTGGTACCACGATCCTGGGAGTACCTCAAATCAACAGCTCGAGCTCAGCTCCATAGCCATCGATGTACCTGTCCACCTGTCCCAACAGAGACAGCCCCCAACGGGGTGAGCATACCAATACACAAAATCCCATAATCATAATAATGAAATTCATAATTTACAACAAAGGTAAATGCTAATGAATTTAAATGATACTCCCTGGATGGCAACATCCTCATCCGGGATTCCGTGTACTGTCCCTGTTCTCACAACATCAAACTCATCAAATCTCATAAATCAGTAAATCAACACATTGATTTACATATCGCATGCCTGATTCTCAAATACCAAGAATGAATGATTCCAAGTTCATATACATGCAAAAATAGATATATCAATATCTAATATGGATTTCATAACCTTGCTTTCCATTATACTTAGACATCTCATATGTCTTATAATGAAAACATGAGTCTATGAACCTAGACATCTCAAATGTCTCATAATGAATACATGATTCTACGAACCTAGACATCTCAAATGTCTTACGAAGAATGCATGATTCTACAAACCTAGACATCTCAAATGTCTCATAATATAGTCATATAAACCCAGTACCCCATATATCATGCAAGAGTCATCCTACTCTAGTGTCACGCACGCTACAAGCGGCGATATCAAGATTTGGGTCATTCCTTGGCTATATCAACATATATGTATAACCATACGCAAAACATTCAATGCAATCAAAAACACCTTATGCATTTCACATATATATAGTAATGCTCGTACGTCGCACGTACCTTAAATTACCGAAGTCCGAGCCAAACCTTGCTCGAGTTCCATGCCCCGAGGAATGATGTGCTAACACGATAAAATAATTCACAATTATTTACGAACATGTAACCTATGCTCAAGCACACCCATATCCCTCAAAATATTGTCAACACACGACAATTAACCTCTTAAAAGACCCGGGGCAGGGTACATGCAGGGAAGGAATAAATGAGACAATCGAAATTTGTTCAAGAATGCCCTACAAAAATCGAACCTCAATCTCACAATTTCGAACCCAATTAAATACCATAACTCATCTAAAATGTCAATTAAGCTATCCAAGCAAGAATCAACATCCCTTGACAAAAACTCCCCATTTTCGAACTCAACCCCCATAATTTCGAATCCAAACAAGCCCTTAAATTCAAACCCTTAAAATCCTTCAAATTCGAACCAAAGCTTTTCAATTCGATCTCAATCAAGCATCATAATACTCTTAAAACATGCAATAATCGATCAATTGCACGAAATAACACCCATGCCAAAAACCCCCAAATAATTCGAAATTTAATCCCTACGAAATTGGGGAAATTCGAAACAATAAAGGCATGGAAATACATGAAAAAGACGAACAAGGGGGTAGGGAGGTTACCCAACGAAAATCGGAAGCAAAATCGGACGAAATCCGATGAACCCTAACTTTTGGGGATCGACGCATTCCAGCCAAATTCGACTCCAAGACGCGACGAAATCTTCAATTGATGGAGGGGAAAGAAGCGCCTCGTCGAGACGAAGACGGCGGTAGGTCGCACGCCCCGAACGGCGGCCGGACGGCGGCGGGCGGAGCGCTTTTGCGCGCGGAGGCAGGGGAGATCGGGAAAGGGGTCGCGCGCGGGAGAGAGGGAAAAATGAGGGCTGAAAATGAAATTAATCCTAAAATCTTGGGTTCAAATGGTATTTATAGCGAAAATACCCCGAAAACTTAATAGCCCCACAAATACATCATGATTCCTTAAAAATCATCTGTTTTCAAAAACTCTCTCTCTAACTCCAAAACCCTCTACCGGTGCTCACATAGCACCCGAGATTCCGAGACACATCAAAAACCCAACTCTTAGGTTTTACACCGTAATGTGAATACAATCTCAACCTCTGGATCCAACGATCCCAACTACCCAAATAAACGAGCCCAGAAGGCCCAACACCTCGATTAAATCCCAAATCGCCACGTAAAACCACTTTAGGGATTATTAACACTACGGGATTAACACCTATAATCCCTGGTCATCACAAAATTAGGCCTAAAAATGGCCCTGTTCGATCAAAATGGGTCGACCCAGTTCTGATCTGAAAATGGGTTCCTCCTTCCCCAACTTTACGTGACTTTTCAAAAGTTTCTTCAAAACTTTAATTTCAATTTCCCGTTGACTTGGAAGTCAAACTTACAAACCAAAAACTGTTCCGAATTCCCGTCGACGAGACAAATTTAGTGGTGTGATCATAAATCAATTTCGGACACTTTTAATTTTTGGTCATTTTCATTACACATGGCTCTAATATCATTTGTTGTGTCAGAATATCCAAAATAAAATATAAACATCATATACACACACAAGAACACGAATATTTACGTGGTTTTACAATTGCTACGTCCACGGGAGACAAACATAATTTATTGAAAAATTCAAACGATAATTATAAAGTCTCCAGGATCCCCCCACTATTCACAGAAATATATATAAATTTTAAAAGCTTTGTTATTTTAATAATATTCAGATTAGGGGATGAATTTCTAGAGATGGGTTTGAGGGGCATTTTATAGATGGGTCTAAGATGAACTTTGCATCTTGTCATTGTTGAATTCCAAACTTCCAATTCAATAGTATTGAAAGCCTCCATTTGTATAGTGTTGGAAAGTTGCCACCGTCTAAGAAAACACCGGCGAACAGATAACTTCACTTGTAGATATACCGAAGATGACCAAATTAAAAATATGAATTTATCCACCCTTAATAAATGAAAAAGATATTAGTAAGATCTTATTGAAGTGATAAAGTTGACTCAATTTAAAAACATCAAAATAATAATGTGATATGTATGTTGTTTCAACATATAATTACGACCCCTAAAAATTTAGGCCAACGAAATATTATGAAATCACGTTTTTTAAAACGATAATTTTCGCATCTCAACAGGAGTTTAAATTGATATCAAGTCTATGTTAAAAATGTTGATTTTCATATCTCAAAGTGAGTGGACGTCATACCAATTGCATAAAATGACTAGCCACGTGACAAGAATTTAAATTTTGTTTTTTTACTAGAAAAAAATCAATATTCATTTTAAAAAACGTGTTTGGTTAGGGAAAAAAGCATTCGAGAAACAATAAAGTGCGATGCCCTTGTCTTAATATGGTTACAAAGTTAAAGTTTAAATTATAACGAATTACAATGTACTACTATATCAAATTATGTTAATTATTTTTATAGAACAATGAACGATATGAAGTAGTTGTTATAGGAGTTCATTGTACAGTCGCATTTGCACGGGCCTGAGCTCGTGGCTTGACACAAAGTTTATAATATAGACTAAAGTTCAATTTTTCTAAAAAATAAAGTATTTAATTTTTTTAGTATTTTATCCATATAATTTTTTTTCTATTTTTTAGCTTTAAATTATATTTATTAAAATATTTTTTGAACCTACAACAAACCTTATCGTAATCAAACTGATCCTAAACTTTTTAGAGTAATGCATCTAAGTATCTACGGTATAAATTGTTTCTAATTTGTTGAAATCATGTTTCCATTGATATTTAATTATTCTATTTTGTAAGAGAAAATACATCCTTTTTTTCAAATGATTGAATTGCATATTTATTTTTTAACAATAGGTGGATATGGAACTAAAGCGATAAACTTGAAAAACATGGGTCTGAATTGAAATTCCAAAACTATAAGACTACAATTGTAATATCCATATTCTTCCGTCTTTGTAAATCCAAGCCATGGAATTTTCATGGAGTTCTTCACTAGCAACTGCGTCCATATTACTTCTCAGTTTCTACTTTCTGCTAAAAATTTCAGCTACAGGAATCAGAAAATATAACACTAAATCACCCCCGGAAGCAGCCGGGGGATGGCCAATCATCGGTCACTTGAATTTGCTGTCGGGACCGGAACAACCTCATGTAATATTATCAAATTTAGCTGACAAATATGGCCCCATTTACAGTATCCGCTTAGGTGTGCATCGTTGCTTGGTGGTGAGCAGTTGGGAAGTGGCTAAAGAATTTTACAACTCCACAAATGATATAATTTTCTCCAACAGGCCAACAACTCTGGCGATTCGGCTTATGGGGTACGATTTGGCCATGTTCGGCTTCAACAAATATTGCGATTACTGGCGGGAAGTGCGCAAGATTTGCATGCTGAAGCTGCTATCCAATCACAAGGTGTCGACGCTTGGCACTGCGTGGGAGATAGAAACCCAGGCTATGTTGAAATCAATTTACATTTCATGCCGAAAGAATGATTTCCAGGTGCCCTTGGAAATGAAGAAGTGTTTCGGGGACCTGACGTTGAATTCGATGGTGAGGATAGTTTCGGGGGCTACAGTGAAGAAAATGGATTTGATGGAGTCTGAAAACTTGAGCGAACAAGTCAGGGAATTCTTCAAAATGATGGGAGTGCTTACTTTTTCGGATGTGGTGCCATATTTGAAATGGTTGGATTACTTTAAAGGAACTAAGAAAGCTTTGAAGAAGACCGGGAAAGTGATGGATACTATTCTTCAATCATGGCTGGAGCAGCACAAGAAGATGAAATCTGGAAAGGGATTGCAGCATGACGAAGAAGAAGATTTCATGGGGGTGATGATGGAGGCTGCGGATTTTACTGCGCGCGAGTTTCCGAGGTATGATGCTGATACCATCAACAAAGCTACATGTCAGGTAATCCAATTCCCATCTTGCACTTTTTAAGATAAGTACAATCTAATCTTGACAAAAAGGAAAATCCCCAATGAATTGCAGTATGAATTTCTTAGATTTTCATTTTAATACGAAATCTTTGCAAGAAGTTGATTATACGCACACCTGATATAATATGATTTTTTAGTAGAGAGATAATAAGATACTTGTTTGATCTTCAGATGTATTCCTGTTTTGTCCTTCCTTATTAAAGATCATTGGGACCATCCATGTTGCATTTCGGTCAATCTTGGCTGCTAATATTTTCGGTGTATACTTTGCTCAGCATACATTATTAACTTAGCCGACAACACACATGCTAAGGGACAGATCTAGGGGCCAGGGAAGGGTGCACCCTCCCCCATAAAAAATAATAATAATAATTTTTTTCTCTACATATATTTTTGGGTAAACTACTCACAAATCCCTAAATCCAAACTTTTCTTTAACCTAACTCCCCTTATCCATTATTCTATATTCTAACTCCCATCTTCATCCTAACTCCCTACTACACAACACTTTACCAAGTTACCCTTACAAGTGGAAAGAGATTAATTGCAGTTTACCTCCTGGAGTTTTAATCTGTTTTCAAATTAACCCAAAAGTTACCATTTTCTCATCATATTGACCTTTTCGATCCGACTTTCAAAAATTGGTATCAGAGCCTAGGTTTATTCTGGAAATACTAAATAATATCTTGAATATTAATTTGTAACCTATACGGAGGAGAATTCAAGAAAAATATGGACCCGAACGAATGTTCGAAGTGTCATGCGTACAGGTGGTATTTTCAGAAATTGAAAAAACTAAATCAAAAGCATATGACAGAAGCTCAACGTTTCAGCCATAAGTGGAAACTTTTACGAGGAATAGGTGTATTAGACACACCCGGTATAAACCATTACAAGAAACTTGAAAGGATGGCTAAGAGGCTCCATCAAGTGAACCTCAAACTACAGTTCGAGCTAGCTGAGCTTCAGGAGGACGATCATCCTGAACATGAAGATGTGGTTCCAGCCACTAATGATCCAACAGGGTCTGGACCGGATGATTAGGATGGGAGAACCAACCTTTCGAGAAATCGAGCCAGATTCTTCTAAGAGTCAGATGGAGACCATGAGTAAACATCAGAAGGAACCTGTCGACGAGGTTCTACTCCTTGTTGGTCCTGATCTTTGCCCCGATCTGTAGCTTCGGGCTTTCTGCTTTGACCAGAACTTTCTAGGCCTCCATGAAGACCTACTTCTTCTTGAACCACCTCTTTGGGCATATGGATGACTTTTGTGCTTCTTCATCTTTCGCCTTTGTGGGTAATTCCCAATGATTGTAGGGATATCATTTCCCGTACAACAAAGAGGAGCCATTTTGTTGATTCATTTGAGCTTCTTGAAATTTTTCTGGAGCTTTGCTTGGTAGCACCACTCCGCCAGCTTTACTTTGAGAAATGACATTATCCTGGACACCGTCTCGATTGCATGCGGTGTATACTCCTGGATAAGCATTTCAGGAGCCATTCGTAAAACTGTCTGGAGGCAGTAAGTTTTCGACTGGTGGCGTTGCGAACCACCTCACCCGGTGCCGTTATGGTTAAAATTGTATTTTTCAGTTTGTTAAAATTTTATTGTAATTCGGAAGCATGATTGGCCTGTTATTTAATTTTACTTCATAAGGGATTTTGGGGCTTTGATTTATCATGAACCGTGAGTCCTTTGCAAAAGTATGCTCTTGGGTCTTCTCAAGATGACAGAAACTGAAGGATCTCATGTTCATATAAGTCTTTTTAGGCCCTTGCATTTTCATATCCCTTTTAGGAGTTGTTTATTGGAAAAAATGAGTTTTGGGTGTGTTTGGAAAAAAACTTAAAACCATTAGGGAGTTTATTGCAATTAAATTTAAGGCTTTTATGTATTTTTAGGTAGGTAGGGAGTTGGAATAAAAAAAGAAGTATGATAGGGAGTTAGATTAAAGAATCTTTGATATAGGGAGGAATGTTAAAGTTATGTTTGGAGGTAAGTATTTTAAGTGAGTTTACCCTATATTTTTTATCCTTCTTGTTTCAAAATTTTATTTTTTTGAACTATTAAGTATTATCAAAGAAAATTTTTCTCCCTCAAATTTTTTTATTGAATCCATCCTATGCTATATATAATGATGGCTTTATTTCAAATAACTTTATTTCGTAATAATTTAAAATCCATGATATTGATTCATAAAAATAGCACATAATAAATTTCAAATTCATCTAATAAAAAAGCCAAACAAATATAACGCATTAAATCATGGATTCAAATCATTAGATCCAAACGCATCTTGAAACAATAAAACACATCCAATATAAATGTAAGCTAAATCTTTTAAACTAATCTAAATTGAAATTACTAGCTTGGGGAGTGGACATTGTGCGATTCATTCGAAGTAGCCAAAAAATCTGAAACACATTGTTTTATGTATCAAAACAATAATTTACCGCACTAATTAACTTATTAACCAGTCCCGTTTCTTATTGTTATAAAATATAATATGCCAATATTTATTATTATTTTATACGAATCAATATATTGTAGTAACCGATTTGTGCCGTTGTGACCACAATAAAATTACAAATATATCTCTGGTTGAACCCTAAATTTTGTATTATATGTAGAAATATGGCCTCTATATTTCCATATATTTGTCTAATAGGAAGGCAATATTTAAGGTTGACCTAAATGGGGTTAACCCTAGCCCCTCCCAAGTCCCAACCCCCTATTTTAAATTAACCTACAAGTTAGTAATTTAATTATTTGCTTACATGGCCTATCTTACCTAATTCAATTAATTGTTCAATAAAAGTTAATTTTAACCTCTCCTGTAATATCTAATGATAGGAATATCAAAAATAGACCTATTTTGATGATTCACATAGAGATATCAAAACGACCAAAAATGTTAAACTTAGATCTCCATCCTTAAAAATAAAGTAGACTTGAAAGAAGAATAGATGAAATGTTACATTGATTCAATCAAAAGATATCATATATATATATATATATATATATATATATATAATTCTGATATAAATGTTATTTCAACAATATAACCAGTACCGCTTAAAAGTTGACTGCAATGAAAAGTAAAAATGAAAAGCAATTTGAGCATGCTAATAAGTCCTTAATCACATGTTAAATAAGAGTATTTTCACATCTCAACATGAGTTCCTTTCATATCAATTGCATGGTATGGCTAGCCAGGTAACTTGACATTTTAAACTTTATTCACTCTACAGACAATGATTCTCGGTGGATCTGATACAACGTCAGTGACTCTCACTTGGGCTTTATGTTTACTACTCAACAATCGCCACACCTTGGAAAGAGCTCAACAAGAACTAGACGATCATGTCGGCAGGTCAAGAAACCTGGAAAAATCAGATATTGAAAATTTAGTGTATATCCCGGCCATAATCAAGGAAACCCTCCGCATGTATCCGCCAGCATTGCTTATACCTCCACGTGAGTCGTCTCAAGACTGTGTCGCTGCAGGATATCAAATTCCGGCAGGCACTCGTCTCATAGTAAACCTGTGGAAATTGCAACGTGATCCCTATGTGTGGGCGGATCCATTGGAATTCAAGCCTGAGAGGTTTTTGATTGAGAATAGAGATCTTGATTTAGAGGTCAGCACTTTCAATTTCTTCCATTCGGTGCTGGCAGAAGAATTTGCCCTGGAATTACATTAGCGATGCAATTTATGGAACTCGTACTTGCTACCCTTCTGCATGGATTTGATGTTGAAACACCGGCTGGTGAAGCCCTGGACATGACAGGGAGTTTAGGTACTACCAATGTGAAGGCCTCTCCCCTTCAAGTTCTCCTCAGGCCAAGATTGTCGCACGACCTGTTTATGTCTTAGATATGAATGTCTGGATTTCTGGTAAATCATTAATAATGTGGTATTTAAAATATGACTATGTTACCAATCTGGTTATGAATTTTGAACCAAAGTTGGGATTTTAGAATGGTATGATTTTGTTTTTATCAGTATGAATAACTTTGTCGTTTGATATTTGATGCATTATTACCATATATAATAAGAGGACAAACGTTACTATAGATATTACCATACTAGTTCCTTTTACGCGGTGTTGGGTACAAGATTATTGGCTATGTTTTTTTTCGGTTTCTTTTTTTTTATTAAAATTTACTATATGAAGCCAGTCGGCAGCTACAATGAACAATGCTAGGTTGGACAATGTAACTAACCTGTTAAAAACAGGGAATTGTCATACATATTTTTTCTTGATCTTCGGATAGACGTGTGAGAACAAAAAAAAAAAAAAAACCGCCGGGACCAAATTCGAGGTCAGTATGTTATGTAAGAAAATTTTCAAAAGAATGACATATGATAAAAGTTAACACATGAGTATTAAGTCATCAAGCAATACTTAGCTATTGGGGATCACCGAGACACGATTTTTTAAGCCCGTTTTTTTGCTTGTTTTGTTTGGCTTTTATCATGGAAGACGTGGTGATCATTCTTGGTGAATGTGCCCATCCATTCATTTCACCAACAGCACCTGTGCTCTCGCGAGTGAGGGTAGTGTGTTTTTTTGGTGTAACGAAGCGACACACTGTTCTCTTTTCCCTTCCGATCAACACTGTACATGTACGAGAGCAATAACTCCAGCGACCGCTCCTCTGTGATTTGGTGGTCTGGCAAAGGGATGGTGCCAAAGATTTCACATACGTCATTTCTTTTCATCTTCATTTCTGGAGAAAACTGTCATTTTCAGACGCCATGGGCTTCTGATTCGGTGTTTTGCCTGCGAACCTTTTTCCATGTGTGTTATCTTGGTAGGTATTTACAGTTTTTTTTTTTTTTTTTTATCGTTCGTGATTTATTGCCTATTCAAATCAGTTGGATTATTTTTTTTAAACAATGGTTTACATTCTGGAACCATGCTCTTGCTATGTGATCTGCGTTGCTTGTTGCAATAACCAGGTGATTTTCTCTCGCTTCCTCGCTACCAATTTGAGATTTGTTGCCTATTCAAGGCCATTTTGGGGCCGTGCTTTTTCATTCTGGCGAGAACTCATGTGTGGATCAGTCTTTAAAAGCTTAGATTTATTTGTTGCGTTCTCTCAGGTTACATATATTCGAAAGTTTTAATTTGTGTTCATTTGTGCAACTCCATATTGGATGATAATTCACGTAGAATTATAGGCTAATGAGTATTTTTATTATTTTCCATCATATCCTTGTCGTCACCTTATTAGAAATATCATAAGAAATTTTATAATTTTTATCATGAGAAAATATATAAACTTTTAAAAAATTATTTTCTAATAACCATACCATTAAAAAATTTACGAATTTTTTTTTAAAATTTTTCAAAATCACAGTCGAGTGGTTTCAAACCATGAACACATAAATTAAAATATGACATGCGCAACAAATATGAAAAAAGATCAATATTTAAAAATGGTTTCAAAAAATATTTCAAATGGCTAATTGTGGAGACAATATTAGTTGCATTATCAAAAGAAATAATAAAAAATACTAGTGATATTATATTTATTAGTTACTTGCATAACGATGATGTTAGAAATAACTACACTCGTATGTAACAAATCATTTTTTTTAAAACCTAAAATTTTTTATTTAACTTTCATTCATTATCATTCAATGTCTTGTAACATATATATATGATGCATTGTGAATATAAGTTGTCCAAATATCACGAATAAAAATTATTCTTGAGGAAAGATTTGTAAACGTGAAATTAAATTTGCTTTATATTTTTGAAAAGTTGTAAATATATTCGATTCAATAGTATTTAAAGAAAAACTTTTATGTCAAGGTTGTAAACATAAATAAATATAATTAGTATATTTTGTAATCACCCCGTAGAAAAAAGTTTCTCTTATCGTACTATATCTTTAACTAATTTCCATTTATCTCTTTCAAGTTTCAACCAAATAATAAAAAAACCTAACTTTGAACTACTACTACCACTATGAAATAGAGAAAGAATAGCATGAGTACCATCATTGGGTTCTGTTTCACGCTTAGACATATACCTAAGTAAATGACACGTCTCACCCGGATGGCCGAACATTTTTTTTTACATCTTTTTACAAATAGCTCTTATGCCTTTTCCCTCAATATTTTCTATATCAAATTATTGTCACATTACTAGTTCTTTTCTTTATAGCTTTCTTAGTTATTGAGGATGAAATATTTGATATACTTTATTCTTCATTTCGATATATCAATTTTATCGTCATAGTTCATATTATAAGATGGATATGTCATTATGTAAAAACAAAATTATATAATAACTTAACTAATGCACCAAAGTAAACAAAAAAAATGTTATCAACCATCTTGAGTTTGATAGCTTGTGTTGCCAAGTTTTGAGACGAACTTCTGCCATGTTACTTACAATTTATGATTAGAAATTAGATTGAAAAATATAATTCAATTGCTCGGAAAGCTTAGAAATTGAGAATACGAGATTTGAGGATAAACGAGAAAATAGAATGTCATTGATATGGAAACAAAAAAGAATCTAAAAACATATGACCATTTGGAATCCATTCCGAATGTTCCAATAACTAAGGCTAGGCACGGTCCATGTACACGGACTGTGCCTAGAACGATACAGTACGTGACAGGCCGAACCATGCAATGCCATGATTGGCCGAGTCAGTTCATCATCTCTAACTCCTAGTGTGGTGAGTCCTTAGATACTTTGAATTTCAAATGGATTCATGTGGGTCCTTCCCTTGTGTTGGAACTGAAGAGGGGGGTGAATGATGTTCCTTGGCTACTTTAGCTTTTTAAAATGAGTTTGCAAAAATAAAAGAGTTTGCGCTTGCGGAAGGCTTAAGTCAATCGATAAATGAATAAAAAGAAGAAGTAAATAAATAAATAAATGCGTAATGTAATAATGCGGTAAATGACAAGGATATTTGTTATAGAAGTTCGGCGATGAATAGCCTACGTCTCCTCTTCCCGGCTAGATAACTTCCAACCGAGGTTCCACTAGAACGAATGATCTTGGCCTTGAGGGCTCCAAGTTAGCCACAACACACTCTTCCCGAGTACACAAAGCTCTTCACGAGCACCACACTCTTCACGAGTCTTCTTGGCCTTAAGGGCTCCAAGGATAGCCACACACAACTCTTCCCGAGTTACCAACACTCTTCACGAGTCTTCTTGGCTTTAAGGGCTCCAAGGATAGCCACAACACATGCACCAACTTTACTTGTTGATTACTTACAATTTTCAACTTGCTTTGGTGTTGGAGGACCTTACAATAACTCAAACACCTTCACGGTGTACCAACACGAAGAAAACAAGACTCACACAAAATAAAAGAATCACAAACTCCAATACAACAACAATGTATGGAGATTGCAAAGCTATATGAATTTTGAATAAGCAAAGCTTTGTATAAGTTTGTAGGCTTGTCTTGTCTTCAAAATGCTCCAAAGCATCAATATTTATAATGTAGGAGACCCCCTAGGCTCCTACCAGCCGTTGCTACACAAAAGGTTGAAATCGGGTTATTTAAAAAATAACCCACATTTAAAAAACATTTAACAAAATAACCTAAAATATAAAAACCTTAATTTTTTGACCCAAAACGCCAACTGAGTTGGCGTGTTCAGGGGTCCCGCCAACTGAGTTGGCGGGGCCAACTTGAAAAGTTGGTCACGCCAACTGAGTTGCCGTGACCAACTTTGCTTTTATTTTTTTTTAATATAAAAGTTGGACACGCCAACCAAGTTGGCGTGTCCAACTTTATTTTTTTTTTTATTTTTTTAAATATATAAAACATAATTTAAAATAAAAAATATATATAATAAAAATATGTCTCACCTTATCATTGTCCAGAAAATATATCAACTCAAATATAATTTGACAATTTTACACAAAACCAAAAATGTACATGATTTTGTAAGTTAATATAAATTGTTCCTTCAAAAATATATTACCAAACATACTTTTATTCTTTAAAATCACTTCTCAAGTTGGCATGTCCATCGTAGTTTTTTTTTAATAAAAAACAAACAATTTATAATAAAAAATATAATAAAAATATGTCACATCTTATCAGGTAAATTGTAAAAACATCGTCTATATTTTTAAAATTTTATTTAAACAATTTTTTTATTATCAAATTATAAAAAAATGCGGTATAGAATGGCCGTCGTCGAACATTATTAAATTTTTTAAATATAAAATTTATATAATTATCTCATCACCTTCCTCGTAACAATTGATGACGTGAAACATTGCACATGGTTTCACTTCAAACCAAAGAACGGATGCAGCATCATCCCTAAGAGTAATCATCGTTACGATGATGCTGCATCCGTTCTTTGGTTTGAAGTGAAACCATGTGCAATGTTTCACGTCATCAATTGTTACGAGGAAGGTGATGAGATAATTATATAAATTTTATATTTAAAAAATTTAATAATGTTCGACGACAGCCATTCTATACAGCAATTTTTTTTAGAATTTGATAATAAAAAAAATTGTTTAAATAAAATTTTAAAAATATAGACGATGTTTTTACAATTTACCTGATAAGATGTGACATATTTTTATTATATTTTTTATTATAAATTGTTTGTTTTTTTATTAAAAAAAACTAAGATGGACATGCCAACTTGAGAAGTGATTTTAAAGAATAAAGTATGTTTGGTAATATATTTTTGAAGGAACAATTTATATTAACTTACAAAATCATGTACATTTTGGTTTTGTGTAAAATTGTCAAATTATATTTGAGTTGATATATTTTCTGGACAATGATAAGGTGAGACATATTTTTATTATATATATTTTTTATTTTAAATTATGTTTTATATATTTAAAAAAATAAAAAAAAAATAAAAAAAAATAAAGTTGGACACGCCAACTTGGTTGGCGTGTCCAACTTTTATATTAAAAAAAAATAAAAGTGGCGTGACCAACTTTTCAAGTTGGTCCCGCCAACTGAGTTGGCGGGACTGCTGAACACGCCAACTCAGTTGGCGTTTTGGGTCAAAAAATTAAGGTTTTTATATTTTAGGTTTTTTGTTAAATGTTTTTTAATTGTGGGTTATTTTTTTAAATAACCCGTTGAAATCACTCCTCGATCGCCTCAGCCATCGCCTCGGGCGATCACCATCGCCGCGCCCCAGTGGTCAGCAAAAATCACGCATCGCCTCAGGCGATCAGTCCCACAAATCATTGACGTAGCCTCAGCTGCTCAAAAAATTCCATCGCCTCAGGCAAAGTCCTCATCGCCTCAGACGTTCAATGCATCGCCTCAGGCGATCATCCCATCGCCTCGGGCGAACTCCCCCTGCACGCGAGCCTCGGCGTCGCCTCTGTCGATGCGCGTGGCGATGCCTTCCTGGCAGCCATGATCACCATCGCCTGGGGCGATCTAGCCCAGGTTTTGCACACTTGATTTTCTTCAATCAATCCACTTTTTAATCAATTAATCTGCACTAAGTAGACACATTAGTATAACTAACACAAGTTTTGTTAATCATCAAAACTCAAAAATAATCCGGAGATAAATTAAAGCATTAAACACAACCATGCGTTTAAGGTTCAACACCTTGTTTTTTTTTAATTTCAAATGGATTCATGTCTATGATGCACAAATAATCCTAAAAATTGCGGTGCGGTATCAGACACTTCTAGGACACCGACACTTCTTGTACACCCCTCGAACAACGTCGAGTGTCCTTAATTTTTTTTAAAATAATAAAATCGGACACTTCCCTCAAAATTGGACACCGTGTCGGACACGATCGATGAGCGTGTTCAACACAGAAAGGACATTTTTGGGTTTGATTGCACAATTTAGAAAGTTTTTTGCTAAAATGAAATTTGGACGTATTAGTTAAACTTTATGTTAATTGAAGTGGTATACATTTGGTGTTAGTATAGTGATGCAATGATGATTCAAGTGACATGCATTCATTTATATGCTTCTTGAATTTAGTAAGAATATTTTTTGTGATATCTTTTATTTGAGCGCGATTGTTAAACTTTATGTTAATAGAACTAATATGTATTTGGTGTTAGTATTAGCGATACTATGATGATTCCAGTGACATGCACTTATTTATATGCTTCTTCAATTTGGTAAGAATATTTGTTGCTTTTACATGGTTTTAGAATTTAATGTATAATATATATAAATATATACAGACATGTCTCAGCTGTGTCGTACACTGAGAATTTTGAAAAATCTATGTTGTCATGTCGTGTCAGTGTCCATGCATCATAGATTCATGTGGACCCTTCCCTTGTTTAAAAGAGTCAAGGATTTAGGCTCCATCAGTTACATCTCGGGTCAAATCATATAGTTTAACCTTCGACATTCATTTTTCAACCTAAAAATATTTTATATGTATTGCACTTGGACCTTACATGTTTAAAATATGTAGCCACAACTTGTTGTGATCATCGGTTCAAATTCAATGATATATACGAGGGCATCAAATACTATATTATGGAGAGAATGGTTGATAGATTTTTGAATGATAAATATAAATATATATATATAAATCAACTTATTGGGTTTTAAGAATCCGAATAATCTTTGTTTTGATGTTAACAAAACTTGTAATTGTGTTGTTAACATATTTAATCAAGTGTACAGTTCATAGATGATATTTTACAGCTTGATGATGTGCCAAAGTGACTTTGAGTTTGGTTGTTGAAATGAGAATTCAAGCTCCGTTGGATCCCGAGCACTGTTGACTAAATCAACCATATCTTATATATCAGACTTCAAAATGATGTGCTTCAAAATGCGTTGAATAGCCAACTCAATTTTCTACAAGTCGTATTTCAGGCCAGCAGACTAGATTCGAAGGTTTACATGACAAAAATATGTCTGCTAGATTCTGCTGGTGCAAAGCTGAAACAGCAACAACGAGATTTTAGCAGATGTGGCAATCCGACCAACTCTTAGCTCGCTTATCAAAATGGAACGATTCAGTATGGGTTGGAAATATAAGACGAGGATCTACAAAGCATCTTCAAAAGTCAAAGACTGAATCAAATGTTAAGATGGTAAAAAAGCTTCTGCAAGTCTTATATTGTGCAGAGGAAATCAGTAGACTTACATCAATAGTACCGTCTGGAATTTCGAGCATAACTCTTGTAATACCCTTGTCCTACATGGGTTGTGGATGAAAATTTAAAGTGGTTTATAAAGGCTTACAATGGACTATTATAGTAACTTGGGTTAACCATTTTCGTATAGCGAGGACGGATACGAAGTAGTTGCTATAGGAGCCCATTGTGCAGTCACGTTTGCGCAGGCCTGGGCCCGAGGCGTGACAGAATGGTATCAGAGCCGGTCACCGGCAGACAACACCGGGAGATAAGTGCTATGCGGGGCAAAGTGCTACGTTCGTGGGAGCCACCTCTTGAACCTGCGGGGCAAAGTGCTATATGACGGGAGCCACCTCTTGAACCTGTAGGAGCCACCTCTAGATTCTCGGTGCCGATGGATCGATGAGTTAGGTCGCGACGAGGACGTCGCGTTTTTAAAGGAGGGGTGATTGTAATACCCTTGTCCCACATGGGTTGTGGATGAAAATTTAAAGTGGTTTATAAAGGCTTACAATGGACTATTATAGTAACTTGGGTTAACCATTTTCGTATAGCGAGGACGGATACGAAGTAGTTGCTATAGGATCCCATTGTGTAGTCGCGCTTGCGCGAGCCTGGCCCGGGGCGTGACAACTCTCTCATACAATCTCGAGATCTAGCGATTCTTGATTCCATGAAAAACTAAGAGAAAGTGTTACAACCTTCATGTTGATCACTTTGCCCAGAAATCAATGAATCAAGAGCCATAACCAAGAGAATATATCAGCAGACTTCGGACAGCAAAGTTGGCATCATACGTCTACTTTGCAAGTAGACATACTCTACCGGATCCTTTACAAGTAGACTTAGTCGACCGGATCCTTTGCAAGTAGACTTACTCTACCGATCCTCTACCGGATCCTTTGCCAGTAGGCTTACTCTACCAGATCCTCTACCAGATACTTTGCAAGTAGACCTACTCTATCGGATCCTTTGCAAGCAGACCTACCATACCCGATCAAAAACAGCAGACTTCCAGAAACAGCCCAGAAACCAGAATATGACTGCTGCAAGCTTGGAAAACTTACCAAAACTTTCCCAACTATTATATTCTTGTATCTAACGTATATATAAATATATTTGGGGCTATATATACAAGACTTGTAAGCTCATAAACAAGTGATTTAAGATCAATCCAAGCATTCCGAAGCAAACCCACTTTGGATTCAATTGGGAAACTTCAAATACAAAATTTGTTAAATGAAGAGCACTCTCCAAACCTCTTAGCATCCGTTTTTTGCGTTTCAACTTAGACTCATATAGGATTGCAGTGGTATAGGTCTTGCAGCCCAAACTTGTTTGAGGAAAAGCTGTTTATTGGTTCAATTCGGACCAAGTGTGATGCCGTAGAAAAGATGAAATTGACATTGTTGGGTTTTGTCAAAACATTCAAATTTGTTCTCAAGTATGTTTGACCAACTATGAAAAGAGGTTATTTTTTTGTTCAAAAATTAATCATGCGTTGCATTTTTTAAAATTTATTTTAGCCTACATCATTTGTCTCTAACTTGCTCAAAATTTCAGACCAATTAAAATTAAGGCGGAGATTTAATTCAAAGGGTGAAGCTTTTATTTGTCTTCCTTTTTTATTCACTCAAAAAGGGGAAGAAATAATATTATTTTAAAAAAATATGATTTATTGTTATGCAACATTACGATTTAATGTTCATATTTTATTCAAATTTTGTGATCATAAAAAATGGGTAGATTGTTGGGTTTTGGAGCCCGAATAATCTATGTTTTAATGTTAACAAAACTTGTCATTGTGTTGGTAACATATTTCATCAAATTAGCAGTTCATAAATGATATTTTACAGCTTAATGATGTGCTAAGAAATGACGTTGGGTTTGGTTGCTGAAATGATAATTCAATCACCATTGGACCCTGAGCGCTGACTAAATCAATCATATCTTATAGACCAGACATCGAAACGACGTACTTTCAATAGGGTTGGATAGCTAACTCAATTTACTACAAGTCGTATTTAGCCAGCTGACTAGATTCAAAGGTTTACATGACGAAAATATGTTTGCAAGAGTCTGATAGTGCAAAGCTGAAACATCAGCAACGAGATTGTAGCAACTGTGTTAATTCGACCATAACTTCCAGCTCGCTTATAGAAGAACGATTCAGTATGGGTTGGAAATATAAGACGAAGATCTCAAATGATCTTCAAAAGTCAAAGACTGAATCGAATGTTAAGATGGTAAAAAAGCTTATGCAAATCTCATATTGTGCAGACGAAATCAATAGACTTACAACAAGAGTACGTTTGGTATTTCCAGCATAACTCTCTCATACGAACTCTAAATCGTGTGATTCTTGATTACATGGAAAGCTAAGATAAACTGTTACAACCTTCATGTTGAACACTTTGCCTAGAAATCAACGAATCAAGAGCCATAGCAGAGAGAACACATCAGCAGACTCCGGACAACAAATCATAACTCTACTTTGCAAGTAGACCTACTATACCGGATTTGCAAGTAGACTTAGTCGATCGGATCCTTTGCAAGTAGACTTACTCAACCAGATCATTTGCAAGTAGACTTACTCTATCGGATCCTCTACCGGATACTTTGCAAGTAGACCTACACTATCGGATCCTCTACATGATCCTTTGCAAGTAGACCTACCCCACGGACCAAAACAATAGACTTCCACAAACAGCCCAGAAACCATAATATGACTGTTGCAAGCTCGAGAAACTTACCAAAACTTTCCCAACTGCTATATTATTGTATCTAACGTATATATCATTATTAGGGGCTATATACAAGACTTGGAAGCTCAAAAACAAGCGATTGAAGATCAATCTGCTTGGGATTCAAAGGTGGAACTTCAAAGATAAAATTTGCTAAATAAAAAAGCAATCATCAAACCTCTTGGCACCTCTTCAAAATGATGAACAACCTTTTGTGTTGCAACTTAGACTCGTAGATGATTGCAGCGGTATAGGTCTTGCAGCCCAAACTTGCTTGAGGAAAAGCAGTTATTTTCGGACCAAGTGTGATGCCGTAGAAAATATGAAATGAACATTGTTGGGTTTTGTCAAAACATTCAAATTTGTTCTCAAGTATGTTTGACCAACCATCAAAAGAGGTTATTTTTTTGTTCAAAAATTAATCATGCGTTGCACTTTTTAAACTTTATTTTAGCCTACACCATTTTTCTCTAACTTGCTCAAAATTTCATACCGGTTAAAATGAAGGTGGAGATTTAATTCAATCCTTGAAAGGGAGAAGCTTTTATTTATTTTCCTGTTTTATTCACTCAAAAAGCTCTAAAATGGGGAGAAATAATATTGTTTTAAAGAATACGAGTTCTTGTTATACAACATCGTGCTTTAATATACATATTTTTATTTAAGTTCTGTGATCATAAAAAGGGGAGATTGTTGGATTTTGGGAACCCGAATAATATTGGTTTTGATGTTAACTAAACTTGACATTGTGTTACTAACATATTTCATCAAGTGTGCAATTCATAGATGATATTTTATAACTTAATGACGTGCTAAGAAATGACTTTGAGTTTGGTTGCTGAAATGAGAATTCAACCTCCATTGTACCCGAACGCTACTGACTAACTCAACCGTATCTCATAGATCAGACATCAAAAGATGTAATTCCAAAGGGGTTGGATAGCCAACTCAATTTCTACAAGTTGTATATTAGGCCAACAGACTAGATTCAAAGGTTTACATGACGAAAATATGTCTGCAATAATCTGCTGGTGCAAAGCTGAAACACCAGCAATGAGATTGTAGCAGCTAATTCAAACATAATTCTTAGCTCACTTATCGAAATGAAACGATTCAGTATGGTTTGGAAATATAAGATGAAGATCTACAAATCACCTTCAAAAGTCAATGAATGAATCGCATGTTAAGATGTTCAAAAAACTTCTACAAGTCTCGTATTATGCAGACGAAATCAGTAGACATATAGCAAGAGTAACGCCTGATATTTCGAGCATAACTCTATCATGCGAACTCAAAATCAAGCAATTTTTGATTCCATGTAAAGCTAATAGAAAAGCTACAACTTTCATGTTGATCACTTTGCCCAAATTAACTAATCAAGAGCCATCACCAAGAGAACATATCAGTAGACTTCAGACAGCAAGGCTGGCACTAGACGTCTGCCTTGCAAGTAGACCTACTCTACCGGATCCTTTGCAAGTAGACTTACTCAACCGGATCCTCTAGGATCCTTTGCAAGTAGACTTACTCTACCAGATACTTTGCAAGTAGGCCTACTATGTCAGGTCCTCTACTGGATCCTTTGCAAGTAGACCTACCATACCGGACCAAAAACAGCAGACTTTCATAAACAGACCAGAAACCAGAATAACTGTTGCAAGCTCGAAAAACTTACCAAAACTCTCACAAGGGCTATATTCTTGTATTTAACATATATATCATTATTTGGGGCTATATATTCAAGACTTGGAAGCTCATAAACAAGTGATTGAAGATCAATATGATAAGTGTGAATTTGCATTTATATTTTATTCTCTTATTTTCCTTTTATGTTGGTATTCGAGTTGAATTACACATTTTGTTGTTTAGGAATACAAAGGACGTGATATTTTATGACTAAAAGATGATGAAAGTGCATTAATGTGACAAGGGTCCAATTTGAGGTTGAATATGTAAAGAAGTCGAGCTACAACGATGGAAAAAGGAAGAAAGTTGAAGAAAAATAGAAAATTCGGAATCCAAGACACATCTTACTTTCTCCTTGATTTTCTTCATGTTCGAGCCATATTTTGGAAATATGATCAATAGAAAGTTGTAGAACTTTCTGTTATCTTCGCGTGGACAATATTAATTCGGACACCGTATGAAAAAATTATGACCAAAATACTAAATTGTGGTGCACGTGACAGAAACATAGGCGCATAGGCGCATGATCGTAAGCGCCTTAGGCGCCTGTAAAGTCCTAAAAAAGGAAACTCGAGATTTCTTGCACAACTTGATTCATACCCTAATTCTTTAGCCTCCAACCCTTATACTCGAATTTTGGACCTCGTTATTCAGCATCTATCATATCTTAGACCTACTTTAGAAAAGAGAGGAGATCGATGGGCTTACAACGAGAGGCAAAGTTTTGACAACGGAGAAGGCGACGACGACTACCAGGGATTGAAGACATCTTCATATTCATTTGATTATATTTTCATTTATGTTTACGATGATTAAGAACATTTCTATGTGTTTATATAATTTATTCATGAACTAATTTATTATTATAAAGGAACGACGTATCTTGACTTGAAACTATGTCGTTGATTATTTCATGAATATATTTTGGTTTTTCATATGGTTTATTTGTAGCTCACTGTTTGATAAAATGACAGTTTTTTACATATTTTACTCACATATATGTAAAATGATCTCAAATGGTTAACAAGTTATAGAGCGGGTTATGTCAAGTGTCTTCCGCTTGGTTTTGAAAACCAAACTCTATATAATATATCGATGCAAATTATTTCAAGAATACGAGCTATTGAAACTCAAGTTTGTTGAACTCGGGTGTGGATTGACAACCCACCCCTGAATCGATCCTAACACAACTGCATTATTTTTTATGTAGTTCATTATTTAATCAATACAGTATCGAATGCATATTCGATATCTAAATACATAATAATAAAGTTAATCAATTTTCATAAATTTTCGGGTAATTATATGAAAAGTTAGACTAAATGATAAGCTAATTTAACGACGCATAACCTAATTAACGAAACTGACGCATAATAATAATATTGATAAATGATAAGTCGTAAGCGTGTCGGGGATCAAGGAAATCTAAGACATAATAGGGGTTGTGGATCCCACATTTTAACGACTTTCAAATTGAATTAATATTATATGTTGCAATTAGTTACTATTATTCCCTTAAATACGCAGTTATAATACATGGAATCTTTTCAGTATATTAATAAATTTGACAAAAACAACAAATTTGCACTGTATCCACATGCCTTGTTTAGGGGAATAATACTAATAGTCACCAATTGCAACATATAATATTATTTACTTAAATGATTTTTTTTCTTTTCAAATATTTAATTTAAGAAAAATAATTTAAATAAATAGTTACAAACACATTGAAAGACGATTGTACCAACTAAATCTATCTATTTGACGATTGAGCTAAAATACCGGTGAAGTGATTGACTTTTGGAGCTACCCACCACATCCATTATCAACCACTCTACATATTTGCAAATCAATCAGTCATAATCTAATGTAATAATTACGAGGTTTCAAATTAAATATAATTTCATGGATCATATACTCTTCCCAAATCTTTTCATCATGCAACGTTAAATTACCAGTCTAAATCGAAATATATGGACAAGAAACGAGTTATTTTGACTGTTTTTATAATTGATTTTTTTAGTTTAAATAAAACATTTGTGACTTTTTAAAAAAAAAATTATATATTGAACGCATAAATGATTGTGCTTAGGAAACCTTTGGAGAGGCGTGTATATCGAAAAATAAAGTAAAAATGGAAATTTTGTCCACTAGTTTTTTTATAGTTTTCTCAATAAAAAGAAGCAAAAGGTCAAGGTACATATCAATCTTTTGGCTGTCATTATTATATGAGTCATGATTTAAATTTATCTGATATTGGTTGAGTTAAATAAGATTAAAAAATTATCATGATTTAGAGAATATGACTAAAAAATAAATTTACGAGACTTAAAACTAATTTTTTTAATTTTGGGCTCGAGGAGACGGTTCTGCCCACTATTAAATTATATACAACACAATTGTGCCGCAAACACCAAATTTTTTCAACGTAGAAGTTTGAAAGGAAGATAAAGGGAGGTGTAGAATGAAGAAAAAGCATCTCCAAGATTGATAAGTAAACATATTCCTCAAGCATTAATCGTTTGTTTTGATCTTTCTGTTTCCATTTCCATCAACATCAAATTCTTGATTCCAACCCTCAACCATATTGTTCACTCTCATCGTCAATCCTTCATTTTCAGACAAAATGACATTGATTTTTTATTTTTTTTAATTTCTCTCTCTTTAACGTACAATAAAACTAATTCATGAATCCATGCACTTTCCTGATTCTTGAAAATGAAAATAAAGGTAAGCCTGTTACAGTTACTCGGATTTGTTCTGTCTATCGTTCCATGTATTTTAGCTTCGTGCAACCAAACATGCGGCGGCCAAAAATTTCATTTCCCCTTCGGCTTCTCCGCTGGATGCCAAATCCAACTAAACTGCAGCTCTAATAGAGCGGTCCTCGCAGCCGATTTCCCTGTTCAATCCATCACATCCCACAACATCTTGCTCACAATTCCGGCGACTTGCGGTAGACCTGTGGAGGAGCTGCACAGCCTGTTCGCACCAAACTATGCTCCAACTTCACACAACGCGATACTCCTGCAGAACTGCAGCCGGCCGCTTACCTCATGTTTCATTCCAACGACGATGGTACAGACCAACTTCGAGCTGCTCGACTGCAATACAAGGAACGATAGCATAAGCTGCTATTCGGAGGAGGGTAATCGGAGCTCGTTTATAGATTATGTGAAGTTGAGGAAGATCGGTTGTAGGTCTCTGTTCTCTGCGATTTCGATGGAGTCTCTAGAGAACAGTTCCTCGGTGTCCTTGGATGTGCAGATTGTGAGACTGGAGTGGTGGGTTCTGGGAGGATGTCGGTGTGCGGAAAATGCAATTTGTGTTCGGGTTAATCCGACGCCGGTTGAAGGGAATCGACCGGGTTACAGGTGCCAATGCCCCGAGGGGTTCGCCGGAGATGGATTCATGGATGGATTGGGTTGCTGGAAAGGTAAAGTCCAGCATCTCTTTTCGTCTCTTCATTTTACTTTCTTTATTTTCATTAGATTATTGCTTTGTTTTTAACTTTTTCCCATCAAAGTCTTCATCTTAAATCACAATGATTATTAGTTAAACTAAAAAAATTAAATGTGACAAATTCTTAAATTCATATTTTAATTGCATTAGGTATGTAATATGTTGATAGTATTTATGAAAGAAGTTAGATCGAGAAATAAAAATAGTTGATTGTGTTTTTGGAAGAAAAAAATAATGTTTTTAATATTATTTAGTTATTTTCAAATTTTAACATATTTCATCTGAATGTAATGTAGAAATATATTTAAACAAAATATGATATTCTTATAAAAAATTTAAAATAACAGCATCAAGTTGAATTTAAAATAATTATTATACAATAGAATATGAAAATGAGATATATATATATATTTTGAAAAATAATATAAGTTACATTTAAAAAAAAATACCTTTAAAAAACCGATCATCTTTAAATTTCCTACACTGTGTACCATAATCATAGTAATGCCGGACGAACTGATGGTGGAACCGGCAAAACATGTGAACCAGATGCAAAGTTTGTCCCGGTTTTTTGTTGAGAGCAATGATCCAATTGTTAAAGACCTTGGATTATTTCCTACTACAATAATTAAATAATTAATTATAGCGATTATAAATCAGAAATGTAACTATAGTATTTTAATTTTTAGTTTCTACTACAATTTAACTTAGGCTTTTGTGCGACCCAAAATATAAGTGTTCTTAAAACTTTAAAATCCAGCGTATGCTTGTATGTTATTATAAAATAGAATCGTATTCTCTTGATATTCATGTATAAATTCTTAACAAACAAATGACTTATTAGAACATAAATAATTGTTATTTGTTTAACCTTTTATATTTCTTTGTTCAGTTTATGTTTTGTTAATTAATATTTATGACTGATAATACTTTAATAATTTTTTTAGAGTACATAATCTTATTTTGTGTTGAGTTTTTATCTGATAAATATTAATTATCAAATGTTTAATTTTATATTTGATAGGAATCGACTCACTGGTTCAATCACCGGTTAATATGTTGAACCAGTAACCCGACGATCCATTGCATTGAACGAGTTTGTTGCACATAATGAGTATATATAACTCAATTGGACCAAAGAAAAGTTAATAAATTAAGGGTTTCGTTTGAAGTGAATGATATGATAAGTAATATAACGATAATATTATGAGATTGTGATAAAAATTATAGTTGACTAAAATACACTTACTACTATTATAGTGTGTGTGTGTGTGTATATATATATATATAATACCCTTTTCCCACATTGGTTGTGGATGGAAATTTAAAGTGGTTTATAAAAGCTTACAATGGACTATTATAGCAACTTGGTATAACCATTTTCGTAGAGCGATGACGGATACGAAGTAGTTGCTATAGGAGCCCATTGTGCAATCGCGCTTGCGCGGGCCTGGGTCCGGGGCGTGACATATATATATAAAATAATAATAACAATAATAATAATAAAATAAAACAATACGAATATAATTATTAAGTTGTAGGAAATAAGTTGTAATTTTGGAGAGAATTTCAAATTCTGATATAGTGAAAAAAGGTGAGAATGAATATTTATGTCATTTTGTTGTAGAATAAGATAAATATGATAGGAATCATGCACCTAATTATATTCTAACGTTTGATGGCTTTCTTGCTCCATTTTGGTTAGGTCAAACACACCCACTATCTACCTAATGTGGAAACAATCATATCTTTCTTTAAGTTTTCGTTAAATTAAACCATGAATAAGCCCTACAGTTATTGGGCAGCTACCCCAGGCAACCCCTGGCATATCATCAAATATTCGCAATTATTGGGCAGTTAGACCTCAAGCAAGATACTAGAAAAGGTAGATCTTTTCTATATTACAGTATGAAAAATTGAGAATTGTGAAAACTGTCGACGATATCAAATACTTTAATCGTTCAATACAATAGATGAAATATGATTTTAATGAAATGCAATGAGCCTTTACGAGCGATTGGGCAATACAAAAACAAATAATTATATAAGTTTGAGACTAAATTAAAAAGAGCGAGCTTAGTATTCCGACCTAAGGAAAGAATATACATGAAATTTTACTATAGAAAATAAATCCCATGTTAATTAACTATATTTTTAGAAATAGCACTTTAAATTTGTCATCATTCTCCATAAGTTGATAGAAATCCACAATCTTGGTAATGATTCGTTACTATCAAAAATTCCTATTATTCGAGATTAATTGATTAAACACTCATCATGATGATTAATGAGCTATTTTTAGGACTTGGGAAACTCTAGCATTACAAAATTTATTTGAAATTTTTTGATCTTAACCATGTGTATACAAACAGAATCATTAAGATGCAATCCTTCAAAGTACATGAATGGCAGATGCGGAGGAACAACAAGAATTGGAGTTCTAGTTGGAGGTAATTAATCACTCCCGTTCTTTCTGGCCATGGCAAATCCATCACAGGATGATCAAAGAGCGGTCGCCGCCTCGATTTAGAGTGTCTTAGGATGTAAAATGAAGAATCAATTTAAAGAAATGTTTAGTTTGCTTTTGCTTTTTAGGAATCTTTTAAAACAGTCAAATTCCATAAGCAGTTGATTTTCAAGGTTTCTAATCTTCATTTAACAATTTTTTAAAAAAAAAATTTGTCACTATTAAATCCAAAAATATAAGAATTTCTACTTCTTCTATATCCATATTCGCCCTAAATCCATGAGATTGCGCTGTTTATGTCCTATATATGCAGCATTACCTTTTTTGCTATCTCCAAATTCACTAAATATTTCACACCTCTGCTTATCAGGTGTAGTTGCAGGTGCTTCACTAATGATCGGCTTTGGCCTCATCTTCTGTTTCATACGAAAAAGGTCCAAACTTAGAAGCAGAAGTAGAAAAGGCCGCCAGCTTTGCAAAACTGCCGGGATAACCATTCCTATTCACCCCTACAAAGAAATGGAGAAAGCTACAGATTCCTTCTCCGAGAAAAGAAGGCTCGGAAATGGGGCCTATGGGACCGTTTACTCAGGAAAACTGAACGAGGAATGGGTCGCCATCAAGAGAATCAAGCACAGAGATGCAGACAGCATTGAACAAGTCATAAACGAGATCAAACTCCTATCCTCAGTAAGCCATCCGAACCTCGTCCGGCTCCTTGGTTGCTCCATCGAACACGAAGAGCAGATTCTTGTTTACGAGTTCATGCCTAATGGAACCTTATTTCAGCATCTCCAAAGAGAAAAAGGCAACGGGATTCCATGGCCGGTTCGTTTAACTATTGCCTCGGAAACAGCACGGGCTATTTCCTATCTTCACAATGCCATGCTTCCTCCTATTTATCATAGGGACATAAAGTCAAGCAACATACTACTAGACTACAACTACAAGTCAAAAGTAGCAGATTTTGGCCTTTCAAGATTAGGCATGATCGAGTCATCACACATCTCGACCGCCCCTCAGGGCACCCCGGGGTATCTCGATCCTCAGTATCATCAGCATTTTCATTTATCCGATAAAAGTGATGTATATAGTTTGGGGGTCGTTCTTATCGAGATCATAACAGCTCTGAGAGCGGTAGATTTCAGTCGCCCTCAGAACGAAGTGAACCTGGCTGCTTTAGCAGTAGACAGAATTGGAAGAGGGCATCTAGGTGAAATAATCGATCCGTGCCTCGAAGGAAACTTGGATTCATGTACAGTTTCATCAGTGCACAAAGTGGCTGAATTGGCATTCAGATGCCTGGCTTTTCACAGGGATATGAGGCCTTCGATGATGGAAGTTGCCGTTGAATTGGAACAGATTAGGCTGAGTCAATTGTCGAATTCGGGAATAAGGTTAATGGGACCATTGGAAGAAGCATCTTCATGTTCATCTTCTTCGAATTTAAGAGACAACCCATTGAAGCAGATGATTTTAAAGCAGGATTTGAGTGGCAGTGACCTGTTCGGTAGCACGAATTCATCAGACACTGTTGTGGATTTTTCTCCAGTTTCGGTTCAGGATTCTTGGCGAAGTGATCAGAGCTCGCCTTCATCAAATAGTTTGCTGAATCATTTCAAAAGGTGAACATTTGGTGTCCTATTTAATTAATAATGCCATAATGTTGATCATATTTTGATTGAACTCTCGTGTATTATGTGTGAAGGGAGTTCATGTAAATTAATTCGAATGGATGTAATATACTTTCTGGTCAAATATCAATGCATCGTAGTTTGTTTGAGAGAAGCTGTGCGATTGTCCAATAAATTTTGGGGTACTATATTCAGCTTTTCGAAAATGAAAGTTTGATATTAATTTCAAACTTAACCAGTATTTACTGCTCACTCCACTAATCTGCGGTTTGCAGCTGTTAACATGATGGAGGTAGAGATTAAAGAACACACATTTAGTATCTGAATTATTGAAGAAGATGATGGTATAAGAGGTCGGACATCATTAATTTAAGACAACGATGGATCACAACTATTAAGGAGTGACCCGAAATCGTTGTTCTTTGTGAACTTCTACGCCAATTGTTAGAATGTATAGAATTCGCAGAAAAAGGCTAATCAAGATGTTACAGTTGCCAATGAAATTATCAAAGATCAGGGAAAATTCAAGGTATTTTATTCAAGAAGAGTACGCATTTATAACTGATCAAAACTCAAGAATACTTTCTGTATTTATCAGCTACAAAACAAAGAAGGATATCAGCTTCAATTCCTAACTGCCTATTTTCTAGATCAGTTATTGCTCCATGAGCTTAAATATTCACCGCCACTTGCTCCTTCAGTAGCAAAATCAAAGCCATCCAATTAACAAATTTTATAATTTTTTCTGAAAAAAATATTCATTTTTGAATATACTTGTCGTATAGTCTGGTCTCTCGCCACCATTCTATCAAAGATACTTGGTCAGCCCCTACGGAAAATGGGAAAAAAAAATAATTTGCCCACATGATCATATATCACAAATCTGTACATATTATAATAATAAAAGCAATAATAAATTAATTTGTAATGAAGTAGTACAGTTTGTCTTCTAGCACTTTAATAGTCGTGTCATCAAGTTGTGTTATTCAGGAATGGAAGCATTCACTCTTCAATATGTAGAATACGTGTTTTGAAATTGGGAACATGCTTGTACTAGTATTGCCTATATAAAAAAAAAAGGCTTGTGATGATACAAAACATGTGGGAATATCAATACATTTCTTTCTCCTATCTTCTTTTCACTTTGTCCGAAATATATTTCTTTTGTTTGCTCATCCTTTCAACGTAATCCCATTTCAAAGTTTTTGATTTAAATAATCAATAAATTTGTAGTATCAGAGTCATGTTCAGTATTTATAAAAAAAAAACTTTGCAACATCGTTCCATTAAAAATATCTAAAGATTCATTAACTACACACATTCATATATTTGATGGGGAAAATTATGAATTTTGAAAAGTCCAAATAAAGACTCTATTTATTTCTCAAGATCTTTGGAAAATAGTAGATAATGGTATACCGGAACCAAACTTGTAAAGATGCTTGTGATATTCTGAAATTGGAGTTGCAAGAGTCCGAGAAAATAATCTTTATTAAACTTCAATCTTTATGGCGAGATTTTGATAATTTAGCCATGAACGATAATGGAAATGTCTGAATATTGAAATAATCAATGAAATAAGAAGTTCCAAAGATAATATTCAAGAAAAAATATCGTTGAATTTTTTTTGAGGAGCTTGCCACAAAAATTTGAACATATTGTGGTTACGATTGAAGAATCAAAAGATTTGGAGCTGATGGTTTCTTTAGAAACCCATGAACAAAGGATGAGTAAATTTGCTAGCATTTCCATTGAACAAGCCTTCGAGTCTAAACTCAACATGGCGGAGAAGAAAAAATTAGAAGATGGAGAACCAAGCACATCCCAACAATTTCAACAAAAAAGAGGAAACACAAAATACCGATATCGTGGACGAGGACGAGGAATGTCACGATTCATCAACACTCAAAGTGGTGGTGGTAATATCAATTCTAACCATTCTTTTATTTCCAAAAAACCGGGTCATGAATCAAAAAATTGTAGGGATAGATACAAAACTTGTAAAATTTCGAATCATTCATATAAAGACTGCTGGTACAGAAAAAAATTGAAAGATACGATGCCAACTTCACGGAGGAAAATGATCAAAAAATCATGTTCTATTCTTGTATGAACATGAACAATAATTCCTTAAATATGTGGTATTTGGATAGTGGTTGCAGTAATCACATGACAGGACAAAATGATATCAAATTTGATGAATTTTTTTTATCAAAAGTCATGATGGGAGATGGAAAATTACAATTTGTTCAAGGCGAAGAAACAATAGCTGTGAAAACTAAGGAATGTAACACACAATTTATTGAAAATGTTTTACATGTCTCTGGTATTAATTCAAATTTACTGAGTGTTGGTCAATTAATTCAAAATAATTACTCAGTTAATTTTGAAAAACGATGAATGCAAAATAAGGGACAAATATAAGAAGCTGATCGTGGATATTAAAATGGAAAAAAATAAAGTATTTCCGTTGACAATGCCACTAGACAATAATATCTCGTTAAAAGTTAAAAATCTGAAGAATCTCTATTGTGACATTTAAGATTTGGACATTTGAACTATCATGAACTTAAACTGTTGAAACATAAAAATATGGTAATTGGACTCCCGGACATCGAACTATTAGACCAAACATGTGGAGGATGTATTTATGTAAAAATACATCGTTTACCTTTTCCTAAGAATGCTTGGAGAGCAAGACGACCTCTTGAACTGATATATGCGGACATTTGTGGACCCACAAGAATATCATCATTTCAAAACAAATAATATTTTCTTCTTTTTATTGATGATTTTAGCAGGATGATGCGGGTATACTTCCTGGAGCAAAAATTAGAAGCTTTTGGAGTATTTGTCCGGTTCAAGAAGATGGTGGAAAGAGAGAGCAATTTCCAGCTCAGAACGCCCAGAAGTGATCGTGGTGGAGAATTCTTGTCTAAAGAGTTCTCAATTATTGCAGTCAAGAAGGAATCCAAAGGCAGTTGACAACACACTACACACCTCAACAAAATGGTGTAGCAGAAAGAAAAAATCGAACCATTGTTGAAATGGCCAGAATTATGTTGAAAGCAAAATCTCTTCCCAATTCCTTTTGGGCTGAAGCTGTTAACGAGAGAAATTTGATGAAAAATGTGAAAAGTATATTTGTATTGGATACAGTGATGAATCAAATGCATATTGTTTAATCCAAAAACAAATGTAATAATCTCAAGAGATGTGCATTTTGACAAAATGAAAGCCTGAGACTTGGAAAATAAGAACACAGTCGAATCAAAACAAATAGAAGATTCTGGTACAAATTCTTCAATAGATCCTGCTCACAGCCAAAATATGTTCGACTCAGAATCTCATTAAGAATCTCCGGTGAGAAGGTACATTCATTAATAGAAATATATGATCTGTCCAATATTGCATTTTTCTCTTGTGAACCACAAAATTTTGAGGAGGCTGTGAAAAAAGAAACCTCGCAAAAAGCCATGGATGATGGTATGACAACTATTCTAAAAAATCAAACTCGGAACCTGGTTGATCCTCCTAAAAATAAATATGTGGATGGATTAAAGTGGATCTACAAAACTAAATTCAATGAAGATGGATCTGTTCAAAAGCACAAAGCTCGACTTGTAGCAAAAACTTTTCACAACAACCTGATATTGATTTTAATGAAACATTTGCACATGTTGCGAGAATAGAAACTATTCGCATTGTACTTTGTTGCTGCACAAAAGAACTACCAGTCTACCAACTTCATGTCAAATCAACTTTTCTAAATGGAGAATTGCAGGAAGAAGTCTAAGTAGAACAATCACAATGCTACGTAGTAAAAGACAAGAAAAAATGGTGTACCGCCTCCACAAAGCTCTTTATGGCCTAAAACAAGTACCTCGTGCTTGGAACAGTAAACTTGACAATTATTTTACCAATAATGGATTTCATCGAAGCCGAAGTGAGCCATCACTTTATGTCAAAAAGTGAGGTACAAATGATTTTTTGATAGTGTGTTTATGTTGATGATTTGATATATGCTGGCACTGACCCTATGATGCTAGAGGAATTCAAAAAAGCCATGATGAATGAGTACGGAATGCAGATCTGGCCTTATGAAATATTTTCTTGGCATTCAAGCACAACATAAAAAGAGAGAAATTGTTATTTCTCAAGAAAAATATACAGAAGATTTGCTGAAAAAAATTAATATGTCAATATGTAATCCTGTCATAACTCCAATGGCCTTAAATGAAAAATTACAACAAAATGATGGAGCAAAAAAGGCCAATGCAACAATTTATCAAAGTTTAGTGGGTTTATTAATGTACCTGACTAACACCAGACAATATATTGTTTATTCAGTGAACATGATATCCAGATTTATGAACGACCCAAGTCAAAATCATTTTTCAGCTGCCAAAGGATACTACGATATTTACAGGGAACAAAAAGAACGGTAAATATGTCAAAGAAAATTAAAATAGTTTAATTGGCTACACTGACAATGACTGAGCTTGATCTATTGATGACAGGAAAAACACATCTGGATATATTTTTTGTATGTGTTCAAACCAATTTCTTGCTCTTCTAAAAAACAGAAGACAGTTGCACTTTCATTTGCAGAAGCTGAATATATTGATGTTACTTATGCTGATTGTGAAGCAATTTGTGTATGAAGAGTTCTAAAAAAACTACAACAAGAACCAGAAAGGCCTACAAAAATATTATGTGACAACACATCTGATATTGCTATGACAACAAATCATGTTTTTCATGGAAGGTCAAAGCACGTAGAACTTTGTCACAATTTCATCAGGAATCTTGTCAATAATGGTGAAATTCAGTTGACTTCTGTTAACAGTGAAGAACAAATAGCAGATTCATTCACAATGCCAATATCTTCAGAAAAATTGCAATACTTCAAGAAAAGGAGATATGTAAAAATATTATAATAAAAATAATAATAATAAATTTATTTTGTAATGAAGTAGTCCAGTTTGTCTTCTACCACTTTAATAATTGTGCTGTTAGTCAAGAATGGAAGCATTTATCGTGACATTCATTCTTTAATATGTAGCATGTGTTTGAAATTGGGATCATGCTTGTACTAGTATTGCCTATAAAAGAGGCTTGTAATGATACAAAACCTGTGGGAAAATCAACACATCTATTTCTCCTATCTTCTCTTCATTCTTTCTCCGAAATATATTTCTTTTGTGGGAAAATCAATACATTTATTTCTCCTATCTTCTTTTCATTCTTTATCCGAAATATATTTATTTTGTGGGAAAATCAACGTAACCCCATTTCTAAATTTTTGATTCATTAAATAATAATTGATACCCAACAAAATCATGGCGTAACTTATTTAATTTAATGTAGTTTTCTTATTTAAAGGCCAAACAACTATTTTGAAACTACGCGTCGGTCTATAAAAGAACACACAAGAAAGAAAGGTACAAAGTATACAGGGATTTCCACACTCCAAATTCTATTTTCCGTGTGACCAAACCGCCGGCTCAAAAAGTGTAAACTGTGGACCAATCAAATGCGTAGGAAAGATACCATAGCCACGTGTCTGGCTTAGAATGCTGTGACCCACACGCTGTCCGAAAAAACCAAATACATACATGGGAGTTGTCCAAAAGTTCCAGAACCTTTCAGAGAGATGGAGAAAAGGGGGGATATAGTCTTCCCACCTAAGATGCACGGATAGTAACTCGGCGGCACTGAAACGACACGATATGACACGGCTACGCTGATATGGATTTTCAAAATTTTCAGGATACACACAGCTAGAACACACCTGTATATTTTTATATATTATACATATACAAAATATTAAAATTTACATTTTTTTTAAATTCTAAAACATGTAAAAACAATAAATATATTCTTATCAAATTCAAGAAGTATATAAATAAATGCATGTCACTAGAATTATCATAGTATCACTCTTACTAACACCAAATACATATTAATTCAATTAACATAAAAACAAATACGTCCAAATAAAAGATAATAGCCAAAATATTCTTACCAAATTCAAAAAACATATAAATAAATGCATGTCCGATTTCATTTTTTTTAAAATTAAGGACAAGCCACGTGGCGTATCTGACACGTGTTCGAGGGATGTCGGTGTCCTAGAAGTGTCCGATACTGCACCAAGAAATTTTAGAATTGTCCTTGCATCATAGCTTCTAACATAGTGACAATTTCAGCAAATACGATATGCTCCGAATCTTCCTTTAACACCATGCACCACGTATTTATACTAGAGGAAAATCCCACTTTCGAAATACCAAGATTAGTTTCAGAATTCTTGAAATTTCTGAGACCATCAATGGCTGCAACTAGATTGCTAACGGTGTCAACTTTACCTTTGGTGCTTGGATTTTCAAAAGAAATTATCTCAAGTTCTTCATTTTCACTGGTGGGTTCAAGGCATAGGACACAAATGTTTATGAGGGATATAGGTTTGAGTTCTGATACTCCCACCCTTGGTGGTCCCCCGAAGCCGGTGACGGTGCAGGCCACAGGCCGCCCATCAGCATGCGTACTGATTTCGGAACCGAAAATGAAGAAAATGGTGGATTCCAGACAAAGGCCATGGACCTTTCATATTCAAATGTTCATTGAAAAGGTGGAATTTTTAGTTTCCTTATTTTTCTGTCAATCTGCTTTTTTATGAGATTCAAGTTTTTCTTACTTTAGATATATTTCAAATGCACAATGATCGTATGTCTCCACCACTTATCTAATTCCAGCGGCATTGCAGGTAATCGCCAACTTAAACATAATCCACATTCATTTATTTCTCTCTAAAACATATACACTGAATCATCCCGTTAGGACTATCATATTGGATCATACGATGTAGAGGATTGATAGAATTTGTTTATTGCAGGTTATTATAGATTGCAGATTTTTTGCATTGCTAGCGGTCGCCGGATCTTTGCTTGGTTCTGTGCTTTGTTGCGTTGAGGTAACTTCAAAAGAATATGAATTTCTCGACTTTGACTCGTCTTATAGTTCAAAACCAATAAATGAGTCAACCTAAAAGTATATATATATTTTTAAAATCTCTTGCAGGGATGTTTTCTTATACTGTAGTCATGTTTCCAAATCTGTCACGCCAGTTCCAAAACGTCGCAACAAGGGCACGTGGTGCTCCTATTAATTGAAGCTATTGGTATGCTTACAATTTCACTTGCAACATTTAATTTTATTTCCGTAATTAACTGATTAATTTGTCTTTAAAAATAATGTGATTGAACTTTATAATTTCTATGCAGATATGTTCCTAGTGGGATGCTTATTTTTGGGATGACTCTCCATATCATGTACCAACTTACAGGATTAGAGTATTCAGCTTCAACCTTGTCCAACAGCTTAACCACCGATTACACAATACAAATGCATTTAACGAAGGAAAATTATATATTTTTTTCCTTAGTTCCTTATTCAAAAAGATTTCAGAAACTCTCATCATGGATAAAAATGCAATGCCGTAATGCAAGCTAAGTCAGAAAATCAGGCATGCTGTGATATTGATTCTTCAAGTGGAAGTCCTTCAAAAATTCAAGTTAATGACAACTGCAAGTTGTTTAGATCTCGCCTGCTAATGCTGGACCAATACAACACTCAGGACACAATAGTAGTAAAGAGCAGCCAATGTATTAAGGGAATTAAAATCGTATGAAGCATATAAGTGGGTATTTTTTTGTTCTTTGATTTGTATAACTGTCTATTTAGTTCGAAATAAAGAAGAAGTGCTACCATAGTTCCTTTAACGATCACTATTTTTTTTTTTTTTGTTGGAACTTACAATCTCAGCGGTTATAAATTCGAGTCACTTCGAGGTGTTTTAAAAAACTGAATTTGATCGTTCTCTTTGAGTTGTAGAGCCATCGATTTGAAATAGACTTCGGAGAAGAAAATGCCAAGCATGCAGATAGATTGTATAGAATTTATAATATGGTCAGATAAAGATGAAACGAGAAAATATTCATCCAACAATAAATGCATGATGTCCATGATTGTGTAAAAATCGAGTGACATCATTTATGTAAAATTTCCCCTATTTTGTTTGAACGTTGCACCTAAAGTTCTCACCAAACCATGAGTTGCCCTCTAGATCAATATTTTTTATTCAAACCCTGCTCTTCCTTGAGTTACATCTCTGGGGTTCTCGACTTAACTGTTCAATGATTAAACACAGGATGTGGCTAATCCAGTAGAGCTGGAATATAACTACAGTTCATCTGCATGCTAAGTGATCCAAGATAAATTCTCGAACACAAGAAAAAGGGACGAAAAAGATATGATCCACCATTCATCAAAGTGCGTAGCAACAAAATTTTTATGCTGGCTTGAATAACACACAAAGGCTACATACAAGACCTGACTTAGAGGTTTTTAAGAATAAATTAAATAGGGATTTACAAATTGAGCACACCAAACAACTCAACTCAAATTTACCGAACATTACCAGAAATGGTTGTTCTGTTACATTGATGCCAAGAGATCTCTCATATCAGAGACTGCTGGGATGGTCTCGCTTGGGTAAATCTTGGCAACGAGTTGGGCAAAACTGTCATATTTGTCAAGAAACTCCTTCTGCAAAAATGTAATTCATTGTAAATAAATTTAGAGAAATAATATATGGAACACAAAAATGCAAATAGAAACTACAGCGGGTAACATTATTGCATGAGAAAAATTTCGAGAGCAGGGGCGGAGGGAGAAGCTGTTAAAAGTGGTGCATTCTCCATATGAGAAAGAAATACCTTGCACTTATCCCACAAGGAAGGTAACAATTCCTCTGAGGTCAAATTCTTCTGCAATTTCTTGTACATTGCACTGATGGACTTGTCAACCTACAAAAATGACACGCATTATCAGCAAGTACAACTCAACTCAGATAGCCAATACTCCAGGCCAATAAATTGCCATACCCCAGACAAGCTTGATTTTACGACCTTCCGCAGATCCATTTTTGACAGTCCAAGCTGGAAGGGAATCTGTAAATTTTGCAAAATTTACTTTTTGTCCCAGACAACTTCATAAACTCTTGAAGGAAAAGATAAAGAGTCCTCTTTCACAACAGCAGAATATATCCAGAAGAATTTAAACTTTACTAAGATTTCTATTGAAGAGTTTTTGCTTAAGTATTGCACAGTGACTACATTTTTTAGCTGGGGGGAAGGATGGGGATTTCAGGATCATAAACTTGAAACCTCTCCCCAACCTCAGAGACATAGTGCCACTGGACTAAGTGGTCTATGGCAGCAGGAAAATTGTTTCAGCCCAAGCTGTAGAAAACATCATGATCCGTTCAATTATCATGGCATATCTTCAAGTAGGTTGAAAAGTGTCATCCAATGCCTCCAGATACTAACCTCTTCTGGCGTAATTGTGTACATTAAATCTTCAATTCTTCGAGCAAACTGGAAAAGTCTTTCAAATTGCTGAAGTTAAGAAAGTAGAATCAGTACGGATTTCTATGAAATAAATTGATGAAAACTATGCAAATAACTCATTCAAAATCTGAAGGAATAATGTGCAATGTACAGCAGTTAGGCAAAGGAGATTGATACTCACATAGTATATGATTGTGCTTATGAAGCGTGTGCATGATTGTTCATAAGATTCACTTGCTTGGTGATAAAATTTTGCCAAAGTAGGCACAACATTGGCTAGGTCATATAGACTGCAAATTCAAAGGAGCTTGTCAGTATAAAAGTTTGTAAAAAAAGAAATGAGCCAAAAATAATAAATTCTCAGGTGAGAATGATAATCCCAATAAATAACATTCTATGTCAATACTTGTGAAGTGGATTACCTGTTTTGAAATGCTGCATAGTTTTCCAATAGCAAAATATCCGAGTATTTTAACTCTGTCTGAGCAATTTTGTCCAATGTCACAAACATTATGGTGACCTGAAATGTAATGTTTTCAACAATTTCAGAAAAATCCACATCATGCATAAACTACGAACGGAACTAAGTAATCATATAAAGTCATTAAGCAAATAAAACTGTAGGGTTCCAAGAGCTAAAGGTTAATGAAAGATGAAAGCTGATCAAGCACATATAAGTCTGAGTAACATAAGATAAAATTAGAGAAAGGTAGTTTTACTCCCTTACAGGAAACACTCAGCAACTCTCTGAATGGAAGTCAACATAGCCACTCAAAACCAAACTTTATCTACTTGTATAATGAAAGATTTACTTGTTCATCGAGAATATTTAAAACATACCATGCCAAATTGAATAATGAAAGTTTTACTTGTTCAACGAGAATATTTTCAACATACCATGCCAAATTAGCAAACTGTACTCGCTTCATAAAAAAAATAACAAGTTGATTTTCTCTGTAATGTTCCTGGACAGTTATTGTGAACAAACCAGGTAACCACGTAACAGGCGAGGTTAAACCAGTAGAAAGGGCACCTGAAGTCCAGTTCACATTCTCTACTACATTTTCTTAAATTTCTAATCAAGGTCAAGTATCTCAAATTAGATCCCAGCACCATAATTTGTAGAATAAATTGTGTGGTAATTGGACAACTCTTAGGAAGCTGAACGTCACAAAATCAATTAACTATCAAGTTAACACAAGAAGTTTCACTCAAAAGTCTCATTCACATATGACGAGCTGCATAGACACCATCCATACAATTATCTGCATATACAACCACGCATACTCTTGATGGGTATTAAATTAAGCTCAATAAAGTTGCTCTGCCACTATAAGGTTGGATCCTTCGTCAAATAACATAACAAATGTTTATTTAAAATGTTAAAAATGATCACAAGGGGAGTACTCACAATTTTTGCATATGCCTGATCAACCAAATCCCTTGATTGTCCTTGGATGTACTGCTCCATACGGGTTGCAAGAGTAGAGAACCTATACAAAAGCCAAACCATACAAATTTATAAATGACAGAAAATAAGGAAGTGAATGAAATGAACCCATGAGCAATGCACGTTCAGTTCCACAGCACTCGTCTCAACAAACAAAGCCACGATAGAGGTGATATACGCAGGCAACGCCATGTAATTACCACATTGAAGGGCCTTACATCCTGAGTTGAATTACTGGATTTCCTCCCAGTACACAAGGCATCCAAGTGCAAAATAGCCCCTAGACTAGAGTTCATCTAATCCTAACATTTGAATGAATCTAATTGCAACCAATTTTGTAACAATAACATCATACGTTCCTTGAAATTTCCAGATTTACTAAAAAATTGAGATCTTGGTAACAAATTCCAGAAAATATCAATGGAAGGACATGGTGATTGCAACTTCACAATTACAGTACAGGGAAACAACAGAACGGATTTTAAAGGATTTCCAAAATTCATCAGTGTATATGAGCTTTATAGAAATAATTGCTACTTATTTTCTCAAAACCACGAGCCAGTCCCCAGTATCCTGAACATGAAATACCCTTATAAGAAAATGTTTTGACAATTAACCAAATATTTCAAATGCCACGTATGTTAATTAAAATAAAAAGAACAATAAAAAACAAATCAAGTATTATCATATCCGAGAAGGAAATAAATCAACTTTGTGCATCTGGCATGAAGCACTGAAACTCCTTCGCGAAGCTACTGAAAGCAGTAACCTCAAACAAAAGATTACCAACATAATGACAAGAATGGTGTCTTCCAGTTTACCTAGGTATATATGACAAGACTCCCAACTGGCGAACATTTCGCTCATTTCTTTCGATCTGGTGGCAAGCTTCATCAACAAACTGATATACAGAACATCGTTTATTCAGAGCATCATTACTCAGAAGGGTAAATGAAACGAGGACAATTACTTACACGGCTGAACTGCGCAGAAATTCTATTTTCCAGGTCATCAAGTAAAATACGGACAAATCCTGCTGCATCAGCTTTCTGACCAGAAATATAGCGCTCCGTAATTCCATGCATAGATATGCAGCGTAGAGGATCAATCTTATACGCCCAGTCTACCACAGCATAGAAATCTTCCTAAAAAGTCAACATGTAGAAAATGATGATGATGTTTGCCATAGTCCATAGGAATATGGAATTGCCCATGTAAGCCAAAGAACCTGTATTCCATCAAGTAAATCACGGAGGGATTCATTTAATGCTTCCAGATCTGCAGATTTTTTACCTATGAAATGGGAAATTAGTGATACATAATGACAAATGGGATGGACCAAGCAAGAGTTGGAAGAGCATGAACAGTACCAGCTTTGTCATTGTCATCAATGTCCATGATACCCAAATCATCATCATTATCATTGTCAGTATCGTTAGGTACACCTTTGCTACCATCGGCAACACCTCCGGGTGGAACAAGTGCTGGGACCTCAAAGCACATGAAGTGTGCAAAAAAGGAACTCTGCAGTTAACAAACAATGGATTTTGTCAGAAGTATGCAACTCATCACACACGAGAGAGAGAGAGAGAGTTTATAAGGCCTAAAGGTGACCTCATCCACAAGGAGTGGAATAAAAATTGTGAGCATTTTGGCATATGCCTCAGAAACTGTATTAGTGTCTGAAGTATTTGCATTCTGATTAGACCCTGTAGAACCATCAAGCCATACAGTTGGATTCCTTGATGCTTTAGTACTAGCACGAAGTTCATTCGCAAACTCTCGAGCCTGGCATGGAAGTTCAAAACCACGTTTTCAAACTTTCAGGTATATAGGTAAAATATTTACGAAAGCAGATAAATTAAACAAATGACATGAATATTGATCTATAGACCCTGAATGGATGCTGAAACACGCACAAGATCTGCAATGCATATGAAGTGTTACTCTGCTGTCATGTTCCAAGTAGAAATTTGACTCCCCACATTTTATATAAAAATTCATCAGGCTCAAGAAGAGAAGTAGAAGTATATTTTTTTTTTAAAAAAAAAGAGAATAACGGAGTTGTATACCGATGACTGACCAAAAGTAATAAATGTTAGGAACAGTAGAGTTGCACTCTAAATACCAAGAATGAAGCCTACATTTTTCTAGCATTATATCTATAAAAATATTGTTGACCATTGATTAGATTTGTCAACTCCAACTTATCAATCATCGCTAAGATACCGCTGACGCAGTGCAAGGGCAAATATATAAATCAACTAACTTTCTTGTAATTCTCAAGCAATAGAAAAGCTACTTCAAGGAATAATAACAACTGGCTATAAAACCTAATTCTAAGTCAACATGTAGCTGCAGAAATAAAAAATAATGATATCAAAGATAGTAAACAACTAGACCCTTGACAATATGTCATCAATATCCAAACCTCGCGGCGTAGAAGCAAATTAAGCGAGCTGCAGTATGCTTTTCTCAATGGAACCATGCAATTCTTATCAAGACTCTGTCAAAGAAAAGATGGAAATGAATTAGGAGACAATGAAGCGAACAAAAATAGGCTAGGACACCAAACAGACTGTTTCTGGCAAAAACTCTTTCCCTTACTTTCAAATGTTGCAAAAGGCGAGCATATGTCCTGCACTTGTATCTCAGATCAGCGTGATCAGGCCTCTTCAGTTGTCCACGCTGTTGTACACCCAGTGGTGAGCAGCAACAAATAAATAACTCATTTTATTGATAAGTAATAGTTAAACATAAAGCATCTTTCAATGATATACCTGAGAGAAATAGCTCTTGTCACTTATCATGAAATCCACCAAACTAGAAAAATAATTTCTCAGGAACTCAGATGCTCTTTTAACAAAAGTATTTTTCAACTTCTCAAGTTCAGCCCGCTTCTCTCTAACCTGTAAGAGTTTCACTGTCATCTCGGATAGAAACAATGTTCCAAAACTCTCAAATGATCCTAAAAAATCTTACTGCAAATCCTTCTCAAAAGTTGCAAGCACATATTTACCACATTCAATTAGTGCTTCTATTTTACATGTTATAAAAGTAGGTTTTACACTAATGTGACCATAATTCTATTTCTCTGGGACAAAAGTGCAGTTATCAAATTAGGATTAAGATCCAACTATTTTTTTCATGATATGGCCAGATATATATTCAAATTTTCACAAACAGTAAATGTAAATAATATAAACAGCATCATAAGAGAAATTCGAATGAAGTAGACATGGCTTCAGTATGAAAGGGAACGAAAACAACAGGAACTAACCATGAGTTAACTATTATAAAAGAATTTACGACATGTGAAGGTCTATTAGCTCATTAACATTATGATGAAAAAGTGCTTTGTGGGACCGGTAAATTTGATCGTACATCAATAAAGTTGGTTCTACAACACACTTAAGAGTGGATGGCTGGCTTTCTATGGCAAATTTTAGGAAGTATATAATCAACTAATTTTCATTAAAACTATGGGTAAATTACTTTAACATGTCTTGGAGGAATAAGCATAGAAGCATCTTCTCTTGCTCAAATATTGTAATGGAACCCCCACATCCTTCATAAAAATTCATGTTTACACTCCTTTTTGTTGATTCAGTAAAGAGATCAGTACATTTACAGTCAGAACCAGCTGTTCTTTGAGTCAATAAAATCCCACTGAAAGTGAACACAATATTTCCTGCTTGATTTTATAATCCGATTCCAAACAAATCAATATATTGTGATGAAGAAAGTCTTGCACAACAAGTCTTGTTATTAAAAACTATGGTACAAGAGTGGCGTTGTACCTCCATCCCAAAACCAAGTCAACATAGTGATGAACTAATCAGTTCAGATAGAAGGAAATCCAATAATGTCATCCCATATTTTCAAATAAACTATAATTTGAAATTAACCTTCCCAAAGCAGGGGCAATAAAGAAACATTATATACCGATCTCATGTTTGCGTAGCTGCGATCCAACTTGGGTACTTCAAGGCTGCGTAAAGCATTAGCTAGCCACTCACAGGCTTCAATATTCTGAAGCATGCGTGCCTCATCAAATGAACCCCCGGTGAGACAAGCTGCATACTGCCATTCAACAGAATATAAAAATAAATAACCCAAACTGCCACGTATAATGTCCTATGTCTGGGGAGAAAAGGCTTCGAGCAAAGCGCACACCATCCAATATGAATAATTCAAATTAATTTCATAAAAAGATTAAGATGTAACTACAGAAAGACCTCAGAAGGAATGCGCAGTCTTTCAAGGAGCTTTTCAAGCTCCTCTATTAATGACTTGTTGTTCACAGACTGCATTTCCAACTTGTTATTACGAGTTTCAATCTGCACATCACAAAAGATGACTGTATAGTGTAAGAAAAGCAGAGGTAAACACCTGATACTAAGTTGTCTTGGAAAATTATCAATTAAGTGATTTCATCAGAATATTTTGGTAACTGGGATAACACGCATAACAGACAAATTGATAGATTGGATTTTGCATAATTGGCATATATGTATAACTAGAGCTAAACTCAGATAGCAAATATACATTGCAAGTCCTGTCATAATGAATACAAAATAAAATTCATGTCTTAAAACAATGAGTACAGATACGTACAGACTCTATGTCCTCTCTCATGTGCCGCAGCTTTACATTGAAAATACCTAACCATTCATCCATGTCCTCAACACAGTTGGTGGCAGTTTCAAGCCCCTGTAATACCTGAAAACCAAGAAAAAAGGGATATAAATACACAAATAAACTTGTATTCTAGGATATCATACAGCCAACCATCAACTTGGGACACTTGACATATCCATCCAAAGATACATAAAATGAGGCAACAATGGATTGTTCCACCGAAGTACACACCAAATTGATATGGATTGTATGTCTTTAACGTGCATCCTTCATATTGGTATTCTTTATGCAAATAAAAACCTTAAGAAAATAAATGCAGCAATTATTATTTCTTTAGTTCAGGCAGTGAGATAATAAATCTGGAGGAGATAAAAGAGAGATTTTTCTGGCACGAGTGCTAACAAGGAGGATCATGTGAATTCCAAATACTGGAAAACAAAATCCTGATAGGAATACAAACACTTACTCGTGGAAGCTGAAAACTACCTGAACTATTAAAGGCTCACTCTCCAAAATTGCATGCACATTTGCAGCTTCCAAAGCTTGGAGCTCTCGCTTCAACCGCTCAGAAAATGCCTCGGCTTCACCAATTCCCATAACATAACTGCAAGCCAAGCAATTCTTAATAACATAAGCTCCGGGGTCAAGCAACACAAGAATGTGATGAAAAAGCATGTGTTAGAAACCTAGCTGAACTTGCCATGGGCAATTAAAATGAGAATAACATAATAAACCAGCCGAATCTATACAGTACAGCAGAAATATATGCAGATAATGCAATCTTTTAATCATAATCACCACCCAGTATCCTCTAAGTAGGGCTTCCTTAATAGGTTGGTTGCTTGATTTTACTATGATTTTACCATCGATTAAAACCTTCATACTAAAATTTTATGAGATAATTATTCCCCTTGTGTCCCACCCAAAACTCTAATTTTCTAATCATAATCCATTTTACCTCCCAAATCATCATAGGAAACCAAAATAGACCTGTTACAAATAACATCTTGTTGTTGCATTGAAACATATAAATGTCTCATATTTCAACATGTACAGACAACAGCAGCCTCATATATCTCCTCAGGAGTTCCAAACTTATACAAGCCATGTCTTAACCGAAGTATTACACTCAGTCAACTTCTTACATTCAATCGGGACTAGCACATCCTGATGACATTAAATCACAAGACACTCTTCTCTGAATATTCAATCAAATTGCAAGTTTCTTATCCCTCTATTGTGCAAAAAGCGTTATTCTTGAATGAATCACAACTGTCCCCCAAACAAACTTTTGTTTCTTTTTCATAACATTTAGGTTGTTACTTTTAATAGTACATTAAACATGACATTTCATGATCCATTTGTGTATATGCTGAAAGTCAATACACTAACAATGGCACACGTTTTCTATAACTCCAAAAATAAAGTACATACGTGCCTAAAAGAGCCTCCATATCCTCTTCCTCTGCTTGAGATACAAGTTCCCTTTCAACAGTCACTTTCATTTCACCTTCGGCGACTGTTTCTGTAAAAGCCCCATCTTGAATGTTCCCCTGCGGCTTAGTAATTGCTGGTGTATTTTCCTGTCAAAGACGTAATGCAGACTCCAAGATTATAAATGGAGAAAATTGATGCAAATAGCCAGTACATTAAAGAATATTTCTATTTGAATATAAGTCAAAAAAAATATTTCCGTTTGACAACTTCTTTATGTTTGTCAAAAAATGCATCTCTTTGAGCTTAAATATAATCTATGTATAAAAAATATGCACAAAACACTTATCATCCATAAATAAAGAAATTCTAAATGATGCTAATGATTAAAACAAATTAGCGAAGAAAATAAAACATCAGACATCTCCTCCAGAAGAATAATTCATAAGTATCACTATTTGTCAAATCTGAGAGAAGTAAAAATACAACGTGAATACCATATAAATAGTCCTCCAGTCTCAATGACCAAATACCAGTAGAGGTCAAGTGTGATAGGACTCGTTTGACACAACAAAGTGAAGTGTGTGTATTGAGAAAAATGTTATCTATTATGATGCACCTTAGCCCAAAGAGCCATCTCCACGACATCTATGCCAACAACTTTAGGAAGACGACCCAACACATCCTTGCATGTGTTCAAGATGCACAGCAGAAGGCGATTCCTACAACATGAAACAACAATGTTTACAAAGGAAAGTGTCGCAGGATAAATGTGCAAAATATAATGAGTAAATTTGCACCACCAGTAAGAATACCTGTCATCAACATTGCGCATTGTCCATTGAGGTGGAGCAACACTCTGACTTCTAAGATTATCAAAACCCTTCAAAAATAGATAAATATTAATGAGATTTATTTCAAGAAGAAGAAGTTTCAGCAAGGGCACTAATTCTGAATATCAAGAGAAAGTATATCGAAATTACCAGCATAAAAGTGCATCCACTTGGGTCATTCGTCACAACTTCCACCTTTGACAGATGTTTGAGCTTGTATAACTTTGCAGGCTGCAAACAGAAAAGAAAAATTATCTAAACAAACTGTAAACATTTCAGGACTAATTATGAAACAAGTATTTTATATGAAGAGATTACTTTGCTAAAATCAATCAGTTGCCAACAATATACAGAAGCTAAGCTTAACTCCATCGGTTACCACTGTTTTTTTCAATTTCAGCACTGTCGACAGATTTTTCTGAGTATGCATGTTTTTACCAGCCAATCATCATTTTACACAACAATTGCATTTTCTCAATCTTAACATAGTTTGCAAAAACGGTCGCGGAACTGTCGAAACGGCCATTTCGGAAAGGGAACGGTAGTTCCCGCGGTAAAGTTCCATTGTAAAAGTGTAACTATAATGGCGATTTCACGGCCATTGTGGAACGGACCGGAGATTTTGCTGCCCTGAACAGCCGTTACGGAACATTTTTTTCAAATTTTTTTTATTTTTTTCCATTGTAAATTTGTCCAAATTATCTAATATTTTTATTTTAATTAAAAAAAAACTCTACGGCAATAATCGTGACCTTTTCGCGAAATGTCAATAGAAAAGCTTCCTCCGCGACCGGCGAACCATGAATCTTAGTGAGGCATCCGTACATATCTCAAACAAAAATGGACTTCAACTATGCTATATCATCTTATACAAGTATCAAACAAGGCAACCGGAACAAAAAAACTGTTAGTTACCTCAAGAACGCCACCATTTGAATATTTTAAGACACGAAGAAAAGCTTTAGTCCGTTGGACTTTTGCCTTTGCTGCAACCAATTAAATGGAGTTACATCATAGTTACCAGAAATATAAGATGCATAGGTATAGTAGGCGCAAGGTACGTGGCTAATTGAAGTAAAGAAAGGTCTGTCAATCAAGTTATGTCAACACTAACACTGACTTGGATAGTAGGGAAGCATCAAAATGTCTCTCGTTAACCATGAAAAAGAACTATTCGGAGTCTCCTTTAAGTTAACCATATAGCAGGGCAATATCAAAATATTATCAGCAAACTCCTTGTAAGCCTCAATGCAAACGATAGACAGTTATACACGCATATCTAAAGAAATAAAACATTCATACACTCAGAAAGAATGGAATAAGCATACTTGAGATGGCGAGAACGCGTGGCTTTGCCATGTGGCCGCGGCTCAATTTTCCAGATTTGCCCCAGATCCCGTGGCTTTTGGCCACTCTAATCGACAATACTATCTTCTGCTTGGTCCCCTCGATCGCAGCCTCGCACGCGCGCCGCAGCTCCTCATCGTCCGCGCTCGATTTCGCCATTTTCGTCTCAGCTGTCTCGAGGAAATGATCAAGTATGGTTATTGATCCGAAATCTGTGAATTTTCAGCTTAACTACTGGATAATTTGTTAAGATTAAATTTTGTAGCCTAAAACGAGGCCGTTTTGAGATTTGAGGTTCTTCGTCCTGCGTTTAAAAACAGTATAATAATCGATCCCAAACAAAAAAAAAACAGTAATAATAATTTCAGGTGTTTCTTTATTGAATTAGTATCGCATGATATTATCATAATTAAATCAAAAATTTATGTATTTGTTTGTATGTATATGCATAAAATACATGTATATTACTATTTACTTGAATCAAATTTGACGTAGATAGTTGTTTTTTGTTGGTGTTATTGTTATATAATTTGAAAATTTTAAATCACATAATTAATATTCTATACTTTTTGACTATACACTATCAATTCTACAAACATAAAAATAATTATTTTAATAAGACATATTTTATACACTTCGTTATAAACTGAAATACATACAGTATTCGGTCAAATCAAAAACTGCATTATTTGTTTTAAATTAAATTTTATATTAATTTAAAGCTTTTTTGTTCGTTTGATGTATTAATTTGCCATGCGACCCAGATCTTTATGTAACCACTCGAGTTTGAGTCTTTCCAACTCATAATTAGGGTTGTTAAAAAAAATTACAAAGATTATTTAAAATTGTCAAGTCCAACATCCAAAATCATTAGACCTTCACAGTATAAAGAAAACGGTGTTAAAGTGTGTGCATGATGATCATTGAATTATTAACAATGAAGGCACAACACTTGCAGAAGAAAATTTCAGAAGGAAAGAAACTCGTTTATTCGAAATGCATGCTTGGGAAAAGATCTACATGATTTATTTAAACAACTAATCACTAACTACTTACCATTATTTACTCTAACTAATATTATCTAAACTGATAAGATCATAAAAGATCATGATCTAGATAACATGAATATTGGATAAACTATAACTAAAATCCCCCCTCAAGCTTGTAATATGTTAATCATGGCAAGCTTGGATAAAAGATATTGATGCTCATCTCCCCCTAAGGCCTTCGTAAAAACATCAGTTGTTTGATGATGAGTAGAGAAATGTGTAACGTATCAATGACATTTGAACGAATCTTTTCACGGATAAAATGACAATACACCTCAATGTGTTTGGTGCGTTCGTGGTAAAGAGGATTATCTGCTAGATGAAGGGCAGCTTGATTATCACAATATAGAATAGTTGGATGTTGGAATTGTAAACCCATATCAATAAGTAAACCACGAAGCCATGTGATTTCACATGATGTTGATGCCATTGAGCGGTCCTATGCTTCGGCGGAAGATCGGGAAACAGTAGTTTGTTTTTTTGGTTTTTCACGAGATAGCTGATGAACCAAGTTGAATGAAGAATCTTGTGACTGATTTTCGACTAATTAAACATGACCCCCAATCGGCATCACAATAAGCAGAAAGAACCAAATCATTTTTTGAAGAGAAGAAAAGCCCCATGGCTGGAGATTTCTTCAAATAACCGAGTAATTGTGAGATAAATTAGTCTGTCAAACAAACGTTGATAGCTTGTGGGATCAGATAGAAGAGGATCCGAAGCAGAAGACTAGTTGCATTGCTCATATTCAAACAAGGTTAGCTTCAATTGTTGCTCCATCGGCGTATCAATAGATTTACATCCAGTCATGCCAGCATCAGAAAGAAGTTATGCGGTATTCTTACGCTGGTCAAGACAAATACCAGATTTCGATCGAGCTACCTCAATTCCCAGAAAGTATTTAAGTGTTCCAAGATCCTTAACAACAAGATGTAGATGTAAATGTTGCTTCAAAACATTTATGGAATCAAGATTATTACCACTAATAACAGCGTCGTCGACATAAATTAAGAGCGTAGTAATATAAATATGCTCTTTTTAATGAAAGAGAATCGTGCATTGATTGAGAATAACCAGCATGTATCATGACATGACAAAACTTCGAATTTCATTGTCTTGATGCTTGTTTCAAACCATATAATGATTTAAGAAGTTTGTAAGCATAGCTTCCTATTTGTTTATCGAAGCCCTGTGGAATTGTCATATAAATTTCCTCACCACCTTGTAAGAAGGCATTAGTGACATCTAACTGGTGCAAAGACCAATCCTTCGCTGCTGCAATAGCCAATAAGCATCGAACAGTAACAATTTTCGCAATGGGAGAGAATGTATCATGATAATCAATGACATATTGTTCGGTGTAACCCTTGACAACTAACCGAGCTTTTAATCTGTCCACACTGCCATCTGCTTTGTATTTGACCTTATAAACCCACTTGCATCCAATATGTTTTTTGTTGGGAGGTAGAGGAACAATTACCCATGTTTTATTGGACTCCAAGGCTGCAATTTCATCAGCCATTGCCTCACACCACAAGGGGTCAGAAGATGGTTGTTTGAAGGATGTTGGTTCAGAAAGTTGGGAATTGAGGCAAGAAAGGATTGATAATGTGGTGAAAGTTTGGTGTACGAGAGAGAAGTTGATATATCGTATGGTGTGGAGGTAGAAGTCTTAGTGGGACTATGGGAACAAATGTAATCCTTAGTCCAGAATGGTTGTTTGAGCGTCCTTGTAGAATGTCTGGTAGGAGGACATTGATCAGTGGTAGAAGAAAGTTGTAACAGTGGAGAGGGAGAGATTGGAATCAAAGGTGGAGATGATTGAGTATCATCTAAATCAACAACTGGTGTACTAGAAAAGATTGTATGATCCTGTTTTTGATAGAGAAGGGAAAAATATCTTCATGGAACACGACATCCCTGGAGACAATAAACCCATGTGTGGACATATCCAATAGTATGAATCCTTTTTGATTCACGGGATATCCAAGGAAGACATAAGGCTTTTCTCTAACATCAAATTTGTGCAAAGGCTTGAGGTTAGATGCATAGCATAAACACCCAAAAACTTTAAGATTCAAATATGAAGGTGATTTTTTAAAGAGAATTTCGTAAGGTGTTTTATTGGACAACAAAGGAGTCGGTGTGTGGTTAGTCAAATAAGGAGCATGCAAAACACATTCACCGCAATAAGGATCGGGAATTGATGCTTGAAATTTGATTGCCCTGACTATATTAAGATATAACGATGTTTCCTCTGGACTAAGCCATTTTGTTGAAGGGTATACGAGCTTGAGCTTTGGTGGACAATACCCATGGATGTAAAGTATGAACGACATTCTGAGTTAAAGAAATCAGAGGCATTGTCGGTGCGTATGGTTCTGATTTTGTCATCAAAATGCTTCTAAATGAATGTGAAAAATTGCTTTAGGATTTGTAATGTGTCTGATTTAAAATGCATAAGGAAGACCATGTGCATCTCGAGAAGTCATCCACGATAGTGAGGAAATATTTAGCCCCGTTATAGGTGGGAGTCCTGTAAGGACCCCATATGTCAATGTGCAGTAGATGAAATGCACAAGGATAGAGATTTCTTTCAACCTTTGGAAATGGATTTCTGGTTTGTTTGGATAGGGGACAAATAGAGCAATGTTTTGACAATGTCTTTTGATTAATAAAAGGTAAGAATTGTAAACGAGACAAAGATAAATGCCCAAATTGTCGATGCCATAAATCCAAATCATTGTCTGAACAAGTAGAAACATTACAAAAATTCAAAAACAAAGAAAAATGTGGCTGCTCAGGATGATGAAGAGTGTTATAAGCAACAGAGTCCATGAAGGTAGGAGCGTGTGCGAGGTAATAAAGACCATTATTTTGTCTGCCAATCCCCATGATCTTGCCAGTCAAAAGGTCCTTAAATAAACAAAAGTGTGGGTAGAAAACAACAAAGCATTTGTGATCCTTTGTGAATTGAGATATTGACAAAAGATTGAATGAAAATTCAGGAACATTGAGGACATGATTTAGTGTACAAGCTGGGGAAAGTGGATTGGAACCAGTAGAAAGGATGGGAGTTGTGTTACCATTAGGCAGCTTGATCGACCGAGTGGGTGAATCACAAGACTGTGAATTTTGCAACTGATTGGAAGTACCTGTAATATAAGCATTTGCACCACTATCTAAAATCCATTCATGAGTATGTGAGATAGACATCAAGCTGGTGAAGTTACCTGCCATATTGGTACTAACTTCAGTAGAAGAAGGATATTGATTCAGGAGAGTCGTGATCTGCTGGTATTGATTATCAGTGAACGTATGTGGCATTGACTGAGCAGCTTTTGTATCTTCAAATGCATGTGTCGATTCAACATGATGAGCAGATGGGGTGGGAGGCTTCAGATTGAATTTTGGCGGTTTATGTTGTGGAAATTTCTTATGAAGTTTGTGACCCGGAGGATATCCAATAATGCGAAAACAGTTTTCTTTCATATGACCCTGTATGCCACAATTTTCACATTTGACAGAGTCATGCTTCTTGATTGATGAAGAGTAAAAAACTGATGTAGGAGCATCTAAAGGTGGCGAAGATGATAGGACATGTATGTTAGATTCTTCACGGCTGATGAAGGAAAATGCTTGATTCACAGATGGAAGTGGTTGAATCATCAGTATTTGACTTCGGATATGACCATAGCTATCATTTAAACCCATAAGAAACTGCAAGAGCTTTTGTTGTTGGTCATGCTCGACATAAGCATTTGCACTATTACATTCGCAAGAAGGTACCGTGACAAGAGAATTGTATTCATCCCATAATCGTTTCAATGCCGCAAAATAAATGGAGATGGACAAGGAACCTTGAGATAGCTTACCGATCTCCCGGTGAAGAGAAAAGATACGAGAACCACAAATCTTGTCAAACCTTCCTTTAAGATCAGCCCAAACTTTTGAAGCCTCAGTACAATAAATTATATCATTGAAAATTTCCTTAGATACGGTGCTCATGATCCACGAAAGTACAATAGCATTACATCGTTCCCATTGATGTAGGGTTGGATGATTTGGTTCTGGGCAGGGACATGAATCATTGATGAAACCAAGTTTGTTCTTTGCACGAAGAGCCAAAAGCATTGTTCTGCTCCAGACGCTATAATTTTCAGTTCCAAGAAGTGGATCTTGAACAAGAGAAAGGCTAGGAATATCCGATGGATGTAGATATAATGGATCATGGAATCCAATATTAGGAGTAGAAGTAGCCATGAAGAAAGAAAATGATTGAAAATTTAATAGTGGAAGAGAATTACTTCTGATACCATGTTAAAGTGTGTGCATGATGATCATTGACTTAGTAACAATGAAGGCACAACACTTGCAGAAGAAAAATTCAGAATGAAAGAAACTCGTTTATTCAAACTCTACATGGTTTATTTAAACAACTAATCACTAACTACTTACCATTATTTACTCTAAATAATATTATCTAAACTGATAAGAAGAAAAAGAAAAAAGATCATAAAAGATCATGATCCAAATAACATAAAATATTGGATAACTATAACTAACAAAAGTAACACACAAAGGTTAAATGTTTATGCATCAGCTCATGCCCTACAATTTTCGTGTAAGATCCTTTATAAATATTTACTCGGGAAAAATTTCAATTTTCCCGTAGGATCTTCAACGAATAATTCCATATAAAGAAATGTTGAAAGTCCTAAAAAGACAAGAAACTGAAATCATTGCGGCTGCAAGCACAAGCTTCTCTACCAGTAGGCAACCTGTCACCCTGGCTGAATTATCGTCAAAATTGCATAACTTAAATGATAGTTAGAAGCACATTGCAACTGTACCAGTTTAGGTAGAATAATTTCAGGAAGTTCTTCTGATGCTTTTTCGATCCCTTCAGATCTATACAATGCAATTATGTGAGTTGTCTGCCGCAAGATGTTGAATAATAGATAAAGATGTCATGCGTTTGACTTATCAAGACCTATAGATAAAATATTAGTATTTGATATTCATAGGATTTGATTTTATCTCGTTATCTTTTTATTTTAGAGTAGATTGTTTCCTTGATTAGATTAGATTGTTTCCTTGATTCTAGGTATTAGAAGTCTATATAAAGATGCATTGTATCTTTTTATTATTATTAAGAAATAAGAGTTTCATATTCTGTTTTTCTACATGGTATCAGAGCTTTAAGTTGGAAAAAGTAAGGTTAAAGCTTATCAAACCCTAGCCGCCGGCGAGTTGTTGCTATCTCAACTCAGCCACCGGCGGATAGGCCTACAATAGTGAATTCATCCTGCGTTCAAGGTTGTCTTCCAGTCGGATATATATCCAATTGAAGCTTTCATTGCAGCAATTGCTTAACCTTTTCTCTACCCTTCGAATCGCATACACTGTGTGCGGTAATTTTTTCATAACTTCACAAGGCAATTTTTTCTTTCTATCAACAGTAACTTCGCGGTTTTTGCTACAGTAACTTTGTGATTTTTTTCCCCTAGTTTTGCGGCGACGGCCGGAGTTTTTTCGTCATCTGTTTTAGGGCAATTGTGATCCTAATATATTGTTGCTTTTGGTCACCAAAAGAATACATTGCCAATTCTTGGATTGGATGGGAGTTTTTTTATCGATGCAAGTTTGCCCCAGCCACTGGTGGGGAATAATGCAGTCTGGAGTTTCATCTATTACATCTATTCATCCACAGTTATTGGGCGACTTGTCAGTCAGACCACAAATTCATGTGTCAATTTCCTGTTATTTGAACCAACAAGCGTTATCTCACCGATCCATGAGGATTCTCATGTGCCTACATCTCATCATCAAGCTTTGTCTCATCAACATATATAGAAAGGCTTGAGGGGGGAGTAGATAATATCAAATCTATTGTTGAAGACTCATTCACTCTAGAAACGGAGCAGATACAGACTCCCGAAAGAGGAACTGACGCAAACTAGCAGATGCAGACTCCAGAAAGAGGATGGGACGCAGACTAGCAAACACACTCTCGAAAGAGGAACTGACGCAAACTAACAGTCGTGCATTCCCGAAAGAGGAGAGACGCAGACTAGCAGACACAGACTCTCAAAAGACGAGAAGACGTAGACTAGCAGATGCAGACTCCCAAAAGAGAAGGAGACGCAAACTAGCAGACACAGACTCACAAAAGAGGAACATATGCAGACTCCAAGAAAAGGAACAAGACTCCGAAAAAGAGGAGGAAATCTCAAATAGATTTTAATAACATCTTGACAAAGGCCCTTCACTAACCTAAATTTGAAGACTCGAGTTCCAAGCTGAGTATGATAAACATATGACTTAACATGAGGGAGATTGTTGAATAATAGATAAAGATGACATGTGTTTGATTTATCAAGACCTTTAGATAAAATATTAGTATTTTAATATTCATAGGATTTGATTTTATCTCGTTATCTTTTTATTTTTAGAATAGATTGTTTCCTTGATTATATTAAATTGTTCTATATAAAGATGCATTGTATCTTTTTATTATTCTTAAGAAATAAGAGTTTAATAATCCAATATTCTATTTTTCTACACAAGTAAACCGAGTAATTCATTGTCGATGCAATCATACATGCATATAGTCTCTCTATATATGAGTTCCGATAAGTAATGACACCAAAATCACTTTCATAACAAATCAAGATTATAATATGTTCATAGTTGAATAACTTAGTACTTACAGTTCTTCGCATGGGTAGTTTGTAACATATGTGAAAGCGATGATCACCATTTTTATTTCTAGAACATTTTGTAAATGATACGTTGCAAATGGCACTTCAAGAAACATTGAGAGTCGCTCGACGTTCGTCTCAAGTTATTGATGTTGATCCTCGAAAAGTCTCTGCTTTATGGTTGTCTCTTCTTCGGTCAGTCATCTCATGTTGAATGGCACATAAGCGAACATAAAAAAAATGCATAGGGATATGAATAAGAGAGATCCTTTGGGATAACATCAGTATGTTAAATCCATTTGGGATCCAACTAATATCTTTCGACGGCAATTCTCTTGATTCCAGAGTATCCTTCTGCCGCAATTTTTCCATTAGTTTTTCTTCGGCCTTCAAAGCATCTGTGTGAGCTTTGTGCCAACTACAATAGTGGCAAGAACGCATGATTTCATTATTTGAATATGCAGTTTTCAGTACATGGTCTTCTTTGTACCGTCCACACTCATGATTTTCTATACTAGACAAATCATGTGCAGAACCTAGACACGAACACAACTGTTGAATATTTTATCAACTTGTCCAATTACCAATTTGTGAATTCAAACTGGTTTGAAAATTGAGCTGGCATCAACCGGTAGAAGTTTCCAAAGGCAGTTGGAGGAGGTTATTTGCAACCTGATGACTGGCTTGGGGATAGGTGTTTCACCTGGAATTAATTGCGAGATAACTAAACATCTTCCAGAATGAGGATTCCATAAAACCAACAATGGTATTTACTCACCCAAGTATCAATCTTCATCTATCCACAATCAAATATGTTACAAACAAATTCTAAATTCCAAAAATATCCTTACTCCATCACAATAATAATAATTGTAAATTTTCTCGGCTACATACAAATTGCACTCACTATATATATATATTATGTAATCAAACAAGAATCTCAAAAACATTACTTACAGTGATTATCCTATAATAATTATATGATGTTTAATTAATATGCTCCAAGATTTCTTATCGAGAATTGGCTTATTCTTGGCATATTTTCCGAATGCCTAAGTCCCAAAGTAAGCGACACATCTCCCGCCTCGCTTCCACCCCTAACCACATTTCCACCATCACCGAGCTTGGCCTCCGTCCGATACTCAGGTAGAGGAAAACCACTAGACGCGGCCAAAGAAGTGGTGGCACCTACTGGTGACAACCCATGGATGTAATTATTGGCTTCTTTTGTATGGTCGTTTTCTGCTGCATTAATTTCCAATCTATTGTATCCTGATGAAGAGTTGTGCGTTGGAGTTTGTGCAGCTTCTGCTCCATGTTGTACATCATCTTGAAACTCCTTCTGGTACATTTCTTCCACCATGGGCTTCCACAGACGAACCCTAGCATTTATAAACCAATTTGATACCTGGAAATTCATTGAATTAATTTATGAGTATGTATTCGGTGATTTGTAGTAAGCACTGATAAGTTTGTTGCAGCATTGAATTCAGTAGTTAATATTTATCGAACATAAATCAATTCATGCAAATAAATACAGCCTATATGTACTTTGTACCATTATGTCCGAACGAGTTTTTTTCTTGATTAGGTGAATGGAGAAAAACAAAAAAGCGGACTTATATTTTACTTTTATTCATGTTTTTCTTTTGCTACAAAAAACAAAAGTCACAGCCAAAGTATGCATATTATCAGATTGAGAATTAAAATGGAAGATGCTCCACATACGGCACAGTTAACTGAGGGGTTATAGGGAATAACAGGGTCCTAAGCTTCGTATATAAAATTTAGAGGGTTGTATATCAAATATCAGCTAGAAAAATTAATTAGCTAAATTTGCCAGCAGAGAAGGGTCGCTCTATTCGTATTGTTAATTTTTCTATAATAACTTGTAAGCTGTTCAAGCGTTTATAAGCTCTTAAAAAGTGGTTGGTTAATGAACTTGGGAAATTAAATAAGTAAACTATTTTAACAGTTTGTAAGCTACTTAAAATAAAGTTCAAGGATAAATTTCAAAAAAATGTCCAATAAAATATAGATTTTTCCAATACCAGTCACAAACTTTTAGGACTAATCAAATATAGTTGTTGGGTTCAATAATTGCCTCTGTTTTATGATCGGTCGAACACGTGGCACTTGTGCTAATGTATGGTTGAAAAGATTGATGTTGCACCATCACCCTTAACTATAATTATTGGAAAAACGGTAAGCGCTCGATCCTACAATTGATATCAGAGGTCGCGTGTTCGATTCTCATGACTTGCAAAGAGTGCAATTATTGGGGGATTGATTGTTGGGGTTCAACAATTGCCTCTGCTTTATGATCGATCGAACACGCGGCACTTGTGCCAGTGTATGGTTGAAAAGATTGATGTTGCGCGATCACCCTTAACTATAGTTATTGGTAAAGCGGTAAGCGCTTAGTCTTTCGAAAATTGTTTTTAACCAAGAATAGTTCTACTTAAATTAAAAAATTTACTCCAACAAAAATTTAATTTTAAACAAAAGTGGTTACATAATTGATTATGAGCTTTTTGAGACCATTTTTTTATTAAAAAGTTTGGATTATTATTGATTAAAAAAAGTTTGAAACTATTATTGATTAAAAACAAAAGTTTGGTATTATTTTTTATCAAAAATACATTCAATTGGACTATTTTTGATTAGTCCTATAAAGTTGGGACTAGAATTGTAAATATCTCTATTCTATTCTATGGGACCATTTTTTAAATTTACCCGAAAGTTGAGTCATCCTAATTTATATTCTAAGATGTTATTTTAATATCTTAAGACCAAAATATTCTTATAAATTTTATTATATTTCAACCATAGCTTACATTAATTAAATGATATAAATAAGTATACATAATAGGCGAATTTAGCATTTTTGTTCAGCATGGCAAAAAATAATAACATAAAAAATGAAGAGTACAATTTTTTAGGGGTTAAAATATTATATTAGAGGGTAAAATACAATTTTGTTGAGGACAAACTCAATTTTTGGGAGGCAAAAACAATCTTTTTAGAGACCAAAGGCCCCTCCAAATATTCTCCTGGTAGATATATTTATTTACGGGGTAAATTGTTACTTTATAGTTTTACTGTGAGGTAAATTTGTCCTTATATTTATCATCTGCATCGTAATATACATATATAAATGAAACTAATTAATTTAAAGGATTAAATTACTTAGAGACAGTAGGATAGATGACAAGAATCTGCACATAATCAATTCAAAAACCAATTGGGTAAAATGAAATATCCCTATCACAGACAAACGACACATCGATTTTGATACCAAAAGAGAGATGTAATGAGTACCTGGTTTTTTGATAAACCAGTCTGTCGAGACAGCAGATGTTTGTCCGCATCACTTGGGTACCTATTAGACAAAAACAATAACAAAATATTGTTTCACCCACCATATCTATGATCATTTTTCCCATTTAATTTAAATGTATATTTAAAAAACATCCACAACAATCCATCATTACACCAATAAAAATTATTGCATGGGATTCTGTTCAATTATTATCGTAGCAGGAACAAATGGGATATATATATATATATATATATATATATATATATATATATATATATATATATATATATATTTACCTAGTAAATCATTTATTTTACTCAATTTACATTAACACGGTGTATGTTCATGAGCACAGAAATTTATGTTCATGTTTTTGACCTTCAAAACCTCTAGCCTTAATATATAGTTCCTAGATTTATGTATGGTACTTTTCAACAGAGGGTACCTAAATAATCAAGATTCTTAATGATCTATTAACGAATTTTATCATCACAAAACAACCAAACAGATTAAGTATTAATCAAGTTTCTCAACATAGAAATCTCTTTATGAACTATTTTCTACCAAGAAAGGAGAGACCTCTTGCCATTTATATAAAATGTCAGCACGCGTTTGTTTCTTGTGTGTGAGTAAGAATTAATCAAAGAGATAAAAGAGAGAAGTATAATACGGATTAAGAAAATGCTCAAAAAGCCAGGATCTCAATATGTTAACAGAGCGCTCAGGCAATCCTCTTTGGGGCCTCCAAGATTCAGGATCCAGTATTCCCATATTCTCTATTGCCTTTTGCTGCCTATACTTTTGTTCAAGAATTTTCAGCCTTGGTGTCTCCCCTTTTTTAAGTCCACTCCCTCCTATCACATCTTTCTCCCCCAGAACCTCACAGCACAGCCTCAACTCGAAGGCTATCGCATCCTTTAGGCACCGGAAGTGTCGTGACATCGCCTTCTGCGCGAGCCCCGTGTATGTGGACAATGCCCCGTGACCAAGTACCATATCGAATGAGTTCACTATTGCTTGCATTTGTTCAAAGTATCTTGTGTATCTTGCAACCACCTGATAAATTTACTTGTTAATTAGGTCAAATACATATATTTTTATAAAAAAAAAATCATTCTTATTGTTTGATTCCGGGCTTAAAGTTTTAGATGAATTGATCATCACAAAAGGTCAATCAGATTTGAGTATTTCATGTTACATGAATATCATCAGGAATCTATCCGGTGTGTGAACCTTTTCCGGCAGAGGGAATGTAGAAAGTTGAGGCATTGTCTTTTTATACTATGCAATTATTGCAACTAAAGAAAACATAAATAGTTATTATATTGAAGAAAATATAGCATGAATCTTGATTTAATTCTTAAAAAACTCTAGACTCTATTGTTTATGAGGACCTTTTCTCCTTTTGATCAAAGCCTGCCACCAATTCACCATTATGCATTAATTTATAACTATAATACATGATTAAAAAATAATCCAACGTACATGGTCCCCAATTGGAGACAGGCTAAACCATATTTTTTTCTTGAGCAGAAAGCTACGTAAAACCATTCTATAATGTTGATTCGCAGCAACTATAATGGAGGAGTGTCTATTATTGGCTCGACATGCACCCCCAGCGATCATCCTAAGAAACGTTTCAAATTGGATACTTTATTTGACTAAAGTACTACCTCAGTAGGTATAACAAACATATATTTGTATACTAATGAATGTCCTAGGAATTTTATACTAAGTGGTAAGTTTGGTGAGATATTCATATCAGCAGCCTTTTTCATCTTGCTTGATTTGCTGCAAGAAAGCTGATTGTATTGATTTTTATGTAATATTTGAAGGGATTTGTGGTCTGGAAATTAAACTTAGGTATTTGAGTTCGTGTGAGATTTTATTCAATAATTAAAGAAACAGTACTGTTAACCAATATATTGTCATACCTCATCAAGCATTGACAGTAGCTTGATTTTCCTCATATGGTACTCAGTCCTTTCAGAAGAAGATAACGTCTGCCCCTTGCCACGACTGGCATCCGAGTTCGAATTAGGGTTTCCTTCAACTTTCTTGAGTTTCTGATTCTTCAATTGCCCTCGTCCAACACAACAAAATTCGTCTAACAGTTCTTGTGCAGCCTTTAAATAGCGGGAATTCCTTAATTCATTCATGACTCTTGCGGATTCTGCGAACCCGAAATAGATTTGATTCTGATCATGGAAGAATTGTTGATTAGATGCAAGAGCATTCAATCCATATTGATGACTTGAAGGCCCTAGTCCATGGAAGAACAATTCACCATGTCCAATACTTAGTTTCTCCATTTTTGTGGCTTCCAAGTTTTTTAAAGAGGAAGATAGTGATAAAGAAAGGCCTTGACCTTCAAGAATCCTTCCGATTCTCGTGGTTTCAGTGCCTAATCCACCGCCACCGCCGCTGCTCGGAATCCAAGTAAATTGAGATGGATTAGTACTTTCAGGTGCTGCTACTGCAGGACTGATCAAGTGGAACCCATGAAGGTGAGAGTTATCTGATGTGTTGGGACTGAATTTTTGAAGTGAAATCTGCATAAAAATTGAGTGGATTCAAGATTAGTAAACTTTAATTTCTCTGAATTTTGATGATGCCATGTATGGTAGCAATGATAGTATCTTTATCCTTTTTTTTTCAGTATATAAATATATAAACTAATTAATTAATGTACCTCATCTGCATATTGGATCTGATCATCCAATAAACCGGAAGCTGTTCTACCTCGCCACGGCAAGTTGATCACTTCAGCCAGCATAGACCCTCCACCGGTGCCGTCGAATACCGGTGGCTGAGGCGATAAGTTATCCACTTGCGATGATAAAGGATCAAAGCCTTGCAATCTTATCATCCAATCTCCTCGATTCTTTGCTGCCATAGATCTTTCATATGCATTTGAAAAGTAGTTGATGCTTTGGGACATAAAATTTCTTGAAATACCAAATCTCTTGAGGCTAAAAAGATTGAAAGTTCACAACTTCTTGGGGGCTTTCTAGGTTATTTTATATGCACTTCTTCAACCTTGTTTCAGAACACCATACCTAGTCTTGAACCTTGTAAAGTACACCATCAAACAAGAAGCATAATCAAACATCAACGTATGAGTTAAAAAGGAAAATTTCCAAGATGAATATTACCACTAATCAAGAAAAATAAACCTGATTTTGTCGAACTACATATACAAGACTCTTTTCCTTCACTTTCTTCTCATTTACACTGCCGAAGAACTCCCAGTTTATCATCATCCATAAAAAGACGATCGAACAGGTCAATGATAGCACGATTCAGATACGATTATACCAAATCCCAGAAACATCCTTTTCTCTGCTGAATTAATCATATGATATAGAATTAAATTAACTCTCCTTAAATTTTCTTGGTGTTACAAATCTACTTCACGAAATCTTAAATTCGGTTGTTTTTTCCAACTCAAACAATAGAAAAGCCAGAGGGAAGCGACAATGAAAGAAAAGGAGAAACACCTACCTAGCTTTCACTCCCTCACTTCACTTTCACCAAACTTTCCATATAATATAAATACAAAGCTTACCATTATATTTATTAAGTTAAACAGAAAGTTAAGGTAGTGAGAGTAATAGAGAACAATATATACATGTACAGTACAATGCCTTAGTGGACTCAAAAAGGTTTAAGGGTATCAGAGATTTTGACATTTTAAAGTATTTTTAAAAGCATTATTAACATAGGGATGATGTGCTAGATTCTACAAAGATAGGGTTTTCAAAAATAAGTGCCATTTCAATGCATGACAATGTCACTATGATTTGTTTTAGAATATTATACAATATAATAAGATAACAATGTCTTCTACAGTAAAATGAGTCCTAACCACAAAAGTTATGAACAGTACTTTTTTTCCCCTTGGCTTTGGTTCTTTAATTTTTTTTCCTGCCTTCTTTCATTACCTTCCATCAATCCAGCCGTCACCCAAGCAGCATTATCCGTCGTGCCTTTCTCAGAAGCTTACATCGGCTTCCAATCTTTTTCACTAAGTTTATTTTTAATAATTAATAATATTGGACTGAGTATTTTTTTTGTCTCATTAAATTGATAGATGGTTGCTCAGCCTTTCACGTCTAATCAAGGGATGGCCATCTCTCCTTTTGCGTCAAACAAAGCCATGCTTGGCTTATCAATAGGCAGATTGAACAATGCATCACTTTGTTTTATAGTTTCTGTTTCTTCTCGTTGCTATTCTATTCGGGATTCTTGCTCGATTTCCATGGAACAAGCAGAGGTATATTGCAATCGGTTGTTCCTTTTTTCGTGGCAGAGGTATGGTCCTCAAATTTCTTACCCTCATCTAAAAATTCCAGGTCTTAATGCTCCTATTCCTGCTGGAGCTAAATTTGGTTACAGTCACAGAGATTGGTGTAAACTTCATGTTGATGAAGTGTGGTTGAACTTTCTTTTCAAGATGTCGTTCGATCTATGGAGAGCCTTCCAATGTGATGTCTTTACTTTTTCCATTTATTCCATGTTTTCTTTCGAAATGAGAGTATTTTACAAAATGTGATGCATGATAATCATCATCATAATAGATATAAGGAAGTCTTATTGTTTGTTTAATTTGAATATCAGCTTCTTACTTTTGTTATGTTCTTGTTTTTGGGTTTTAGTACTCATACTGGTGCAGAAACTCCTGATGTTATTGACTTCGTGAGCACAGAGGAAAGAACCTGAGAGCCATCAGCCAAGTTGGTGCACCTTTTAACATTTTTATTCGTTAAAAAGCCTTTCTTTGCTTTTCATTTCGTGTTTGGTGATTAACATTTTCCTTCGTTGTTAACATCACTTTCTTTGATTGTTCTGGAACAATTCATTTCATGATTGATTAACATCCTCTTCTCTTCTTGGCTAGAGCAAGGACGAGTCGATTGCTTCAATCCCTGTTCATGAACTTATTCAGAAGGCTGACGAGTTTGATGAAGTCTTCCCAGGTAGGCATCACTTTATCAAACCAAATACTTGCGATCGCGGGTGTGTTTATGTACATGTAAGAAGAAGAAATATATTCTGAAATATGAGTTTTTGAATAGACTGCAAGAATGCAAGAGATGAAACACAGTTGTGGTATGACTGTCGATATGCAGAACAATTCAAAGGAATTGTCAAATGTAATTTCTCATCCAGGGTTGACATCTCAATTGTCAAGCATTTCAACGGAGAACTTCAAAGAATCCATCTACATGTAAACATTTTGTCAACAAAAATTCTTTTTCAGTTAAAGTGATCACATAAGGATCAGTCTTGTGTTGAGTGAGTCTTGCTTCTTAGCTGGTTTCCTCGTTTCACTCTGCGTGAGTTGATATGACATCATTATTGAAAGTTGAAGCTTAGAGACAACTCACACATAATTATTTAAAGTTTGTTGGTTAATATTATACTCCATTATTTTGCCCACTTGCAATCTCTCGTAAAGATGAACATAAGCAACAATTTTGCCTTGTTACAACTCTAGTAAAGATGAACATAAGCAACAATTTTGCCCACTTGCAATCTCTGCCAAGATCAATTGGAAACCTTGAAATGCTAGAGGGATTGGACATCAACGATAACCAAATAAGAGTCCTTCGAGACTGATCTAGAATGGTGGCTCAGCTGCGAGTCTTGAATTTTGAGGGAAATACTCTGTCGGTGCCGCCAAGAAAAGTGATCGAGGAAGGAGTTCAAGTAATCAAACTTTGTTTTATTCTCTATTTTTTCTTTTATCTTAAATAATTGTTTTACTAAATATGATTTTTTTTCCTTATGATGTTGTTCAGTACATGACTAACCTTTATGCACATAAGGATGCCCAGTCACAGCCGCCCAAGAAAAGAAAACATCGACTCAGTTGTGCTTCCTTTCGACATCTGACAAACGTAAAGGTGATGGTGTGGGATATTCTAACGCATAACATGAAACACCTTGGAAAGAGCACATTAAACTTCTTCGGTATAGCCATTTCTCATGTTGATGTATTTCTCCATTGTTCCTTATAATGTAGATAGTTGGCTAAATGAAATGTGCCATGACAACTAAGTCCGTGCATAGTGGAACTTCGTCACTGGGTTTGCCATTTTACTCCAACTTTAGCCCAGGGGGAGCAATTCTTGTAAATTGATATTACCATTTTTTAATTTACTCCTTCTGATTAGTATCATAGTAGTTGTTTCTTGCTCTAATCCTCACTTACTTTCTTCCGTACCATGCAGGAGTTAAACAACGACTTGTGGACTAATAGTTCTTTCCAAATTCGTACGCCTTGAGAAAGTACTTTTTCAGATATGCTCTGATCCTTGCTTTAGAAAATTTGTTGCTTCGTTTTTGTTTTTTTAAAAAAAAATTCAATTGTTGCAGGTTACGGATGATCAATGGCACCTTAGTTCTAAAATGAATCTTGCTTATGTCGAATCTTTAATGCCCGATGATTTTATTTTGCACTTTTTTGGGTTTTCTTGCTTCGCTGATGTACTTGAAACTTGTGAAGGATTTTAAAACCATTTTCTCATTTATGTATGAATGGATGAAACAAAGGTTCAGATTCTAAATTATAATTTTTTGCACAAATTTGAAAAAAAATACTAGAAATACATGATGTTGATTGTCATTGTCGTAGCCCTTTGAGTACGACAAGAAAACTATTGAATGTAAGCTTCTGCTTTAACCGGTGGATTTCACGTTCCCAATACTTATCCTTACAGAAAGCAGGGATTTTTTTTTTCCAACCTTTTAACTGGAGACAAAAGCCACTTAAACAATTACAATATTTTAGAAGAGGTGCCTAAGTAAGAAAATCATAACGAATCAAATCTTAAATAATAGCCAACACTTCTTAATCTCTGATTGTTATCCTATTTTTGCATCAAAATAATTTAGTCCTGCCACACCGTGCAAGTCATTCTATGACAACACTTCTTTATCTATGCTTGTTATGCTGTTTTTGCATCAAAATAATTGGTTCCTGGCACCGCACCTTGTGCGGTGCAAAACGAACTAGTATATATATATGTGTGTTATTTTTTAATGAATTAGTATTTGTTATATAGAATTTAATGTTTTTTAGGAATTTTAATTCCTTGCTATATTTTTATTGTTACAAAATTAGGCTGTTGAGAAACAATTTTGCTGCCAACAGACAACAAAGATTTTGCTTTAAGAAGCGGGGAAACGCATGGAATGTACCGACAAAATTATAATTATTAGACTAGATTCAGATTTCTAAAACAATTTTAAAATGAAAATTATTTGTATTTTTTTATTAAAATATTGGAAAATTTTAGTTTGCCAAATGTCTTTAGCCTAGTATATATAATGTTTTTACCTATTAAATGATGATTGAATCCTCTCATCCCAATCGTAACCACATGAACATGCAGTTCAATGTGTAATATTCAAAGATAATTAATATGATGTGATTATCTAAATTCAACCCAAAAGGTTGTAAAGCCGTAGAATATATTCCCCCTTGATAGAATAATAGAGGAATCCGTATTCTCAATTATATACAACATTCAATGAAGAAGAGTAACTTATATTAGCTACACACACGCACCAGTAATTACTGCATGTCAAAAAAATAAATATTCAAAGCCTCTTATATTGTTACTGTTCATATTGATCAATATGGCATCTTGTGTCCCTAGTTGGATGCTGGCTAAAATGCAACAACAACTAAGTATTTAATCCCAATGGTTTGGGGTAGGCTACATGAACTATAAAATAAATCAAGTTGGATCGTGCACATACGTTAGTCTTCTCCAAGTGCTTCTTTATATCAGAATATCATATTTGTTCCATTTGGACTCCAAGTCTTTGTACATAACTTCGAAACATGTCTTCTTCGGTCGTCAACATGCTCGTGAAAGAGCCGAAATCCATAGACTCTACTCGATTAACAGATGTATTACTGGACTACATCCTATATGATCAAATCAGCGTAACGATTTTATTACATGTGGATGCTGCCTCAAATCTATTATTAAAAAAAAAATCAGCATTCAGTTATTTTAATGAAAATAGTAAACTAAATGAGCTACTTAATAGCATTGTTCAAGTATTTTTCGACTTGGTTTATAAATTCTTTCATATTTAACATAAAACTTAGGTATCACAACATCAATGCCACAGTACAATACAAATGGTCTTATTTAATTTAAAAACAAAAGTATTACCATATAACACGACTATTGACCGAACGAAGCAGTACATTATATATGTTAAATGTGATATAAGAATAGAAAGATGATCAAGGGACCACATGCAGTTGTGTTGTCGAGCATGGAAATATGGAGATGCTGTGTGTGACTCAGAATTCTTGAAAAGGAATACTTCTTACTGATAAAATTATAAGTGCTGTGGGGGAGTGGGGACTACAAACAGCAAGCTGTAGTTAGATGGTGACAACCACCATTATATTATCTTTATTCAACAAAAAATAAAGTATACTTATAAGCATGTTAATAGTTACAAGATTATTATTATTATCATCATTACTTTTATTAAATTTTAAAACATGCAGATTGATGTATGTCACGTATGACCTTGTGTTATTTTATAATAAATATGTGACATCCTACTCATGAATTAATATATTTACCATTTTTAAAACAATCATATTTTCTACGGCTCAGCATATGCTTAAATCAGCTGATTTCAATTTGCTCAATTTGTAAAATTTCAAGAAAAAAATCAGCTCACTTTACAAAGTCTACTCAACCTATGTTGATAACCATCAGTTGTAGTTATGCTTAACTTGTACCATCAACTCTACTTATGCTCAACTTTAATCCAAGACTTGGTCAACCCCACTAATCCAATATTTACAAAGAATAGTAATTGAGGCTACAGTTACAGAATTTGAAGGGATGAACATTGAAGTGAAGTTAGTGGGCAAGTAAATAGAGATCATGATTTGTAACATCCGGATTTACATCCCTATAAATACCAGATTTATCTCAATGGGAGAATGACACATAAACTCTACACTGCTCGAAATTACACACGTGTACTTTGCATTTTCTACAAGGAAGAAGGCTCTGTGCGTGTCTTTGTTCAAACACGTTTCAATCTTTGTAAGTGGGTTTTGTTGTTGATAGTTATTTAGTTTGAAACTCATATGTATGAATTAAATTTCAATCGGACATGTTCAATACTTTGAAATTATGAAAAATCTGTTATATGGAGATCAACTCTGATTTGTGTTACCAGATTTGTTCTTTTGAAATCAGTTCCGATGTGTGTTATCGGATCTGTTATATTGGGATATTAGTTCCCATGTGTGTTACCGGATCTATCATGGCTCTAGGTAATCATAGTGATTTAGGCTCTAGTGAGAGCAATAAAAAAGAAATGAGACTGATATAATAAAACCAGTACTGATGTTATTTACTTTAAGAATTATTTATATGTGAACTTATTTTGTAAGTTCGATTGTCCCCTACTTGCTGGGTGTTTTTCCAAACACTCACCCTTACACCTCTCCCCAGATAAGATTGAGTCAGAAGTTGAAGACGATGAACATTATTAGTTTTGGGATTGGTGATTTACTCCTGCTGATTTGAAGTCAACCGTTGTTGTTATTTTAGTTTTACTATTTTACGCTTCCGCAAATGTTTACAAAATTATCAGTTGTAAATCAGTCTTATTTTATTTTAGTTCAGTTGTAAAGACATTTAAATTTTGTTTATGGAATAAAATAATGGTTTATGTGATATCTATATCTAAGGCTTGTTGTTTTCAAATTTTTAATTTGGAAACAACACCGATGCCATTGACTCCGATCTCGAGATGTGACAATTGTGGTGGGTCTTCTTTTTTAATCAGGATCGGAACACAAACATATTTCAATTGGCCGTCTGTATATTAAGTCGGCACATGTAATTTTTTACCCGTATTTAATACTATTTTATTCATATTTAATATTATTGAATATAAGTTGGTCTTGAACAAAGATTGTGCTAGCAATGATTTCAAACGGCCATATTTATTTTTATCAATAAATCTTACGTTATAAATATTTCAAAATATATTTAAGTGTGTGTGTGTGTGTCTAATACTTATGGTTCTTTGACTCGACTCGTGTGCAGCTCTATATGGTCATTTAGGGCAACTTAGCCTTACATTGACATTTATTGTTCACAAGTGAAAAACCATGTATATACCACAACTCATGAACTAATTACTATCAAACTCATTCTCTAGGTTTCATGAAAATTGAAATTTTAATTTTTTTATCAATATTTTCTCAAGTTTTTAACATGTAATAAATATGAATTTTTTGTACATTTTTTAGGATTATTTGTATTTTTTATAATAATAATAATAATAAAAAGATTAATTAACCGTGCGAATTGCTAGGACTCCACTGGTCACTATTTCCAAATCAATGATTCGGTTTCAGGTTAATTTACGATTTGTACTAATTTTAGCCAAAAATATATCATTTTAATTAAATCATAAAAAATAACGGGTCGACTCTCTTGAAGCCATCTAATTATCAGAATAATAAATATATTATAAAATATATATTTTTTGGGCCAATTGTCTATCCATCATTGAGATTTTAAGAACTTAACTAATATATGTTGCCGACTGTGATTACTGTTCCACTTGATTTTGGAACCAAAATCGATCCGTAAGCTTTTAATTTGCTTCCGATTATACAATCAAAACCACAAAATTTTGATTTTTTAAAAAAATGCTTCAATTTTGGATGAGAGATTGACTTTGAACAGAATCACGGTCAGATTTTTATCTTGCATTAGGGTTTCGGAAAGCACAACGTTATATCATATTTGGGGAATTTGATTTACTAGAGCCTATTAGAACAAGCTCCATTTTTAGTACCATTTAAGGTTTTCTCATAAAATTACAAAAATACCATTCATCAATAGACATTTGGATATTGACAAAATTTTAGTTCGGCACTTGAATACTGGACACTCAAATCTATTCACACATATTTTCATTTCTCAAATGTCACCTATCACTTGACCTGGGGTCGGGGCCTACCATTATGCCAATAATTGCCAGATCCGACCCAGCCATTCCGGTCTTATCCTAGAGACTCAATATCATGGATTAGATCTATCATTATCGTTGAATTGATAGTTAATATTTTACATCAATAATGATGATGTTCTTAAAAATAACATCAAACTAACTCCTTTTCGAACCAATGTCAAAAACATAATCATAATTTATCTTAAAAACCATATAATTGGGGTTTTCCAAATATATATAATCTTTTAGGATAATTATTTAATATACTAAACGCATATATTTTTAGAATATATACTAATTAAAAATATATGGATGACTACTTTGTAAAATTCATGTTTAATTATAATATTTGGAAACTCTTATGAGGTATTATCTTACTTTTCTATTGGCATAATTAAACGAAGTTTAAAAATTTATCATTAAATTTCAAAATTAGATAAAATGTGAAATCAATAAATTTTATTTGTTCGTTTGTTAATCTTCCATAACTTCTATGCTACATTTGGGATACTATTAATTTCTCAGAACTTGCATATAAACTATTTTTATCTTTTATTTTATTATTTATCATACGATGAATATTGACGCCTATAGCAGTACGACTCTTACTCGGGAAACAATATTTTTTTCTCCCGGTTGGGTATACCCTTTTTTTACCGGAGAATTTGTTATCAAATACCCTATTCAAAAACTATTTATTCACGTAAGTCTACTTTCCAAACATTTGTTTTAAAAATGTCTTTTTTCATTCCCTAAATACTTTTACTTTATGCATGCTATCTACTTCTTTTTGCATTCTCTCTTCTCATTTTTGCATTCTCTCTCATCCCTCCTACTTTTTGCATTCTCTCTCCTCCATTTACATTAATTTTTAAAATAAAAAAAAAGATTTACGATTGGCATGACAATTTAGAAAATAACTGGTACATGAAATCTGATAAAAATAACATGTGCATGAATGATTAACTGGTGCATGAATATTTACACTGATGCATTACATTGCACTGGTGCATGACATTACACTGCTGCATGAAAATTTTAAAAACAATTAGTGCATGAGGTCTGGTAAAAATAACTGGTGCATGAATTTTTAACTTGTGCATGAACTTTTACACTGATTGACAATACTCTAGGACATGACTATACACTGGTGCATGACAAAAATAACTGGTGCATGAATTTTTAATTGGTGCATGAAAAATTTAAAAATAACTAGTGCATGATGTCTGATAAAAATAACGGGTGCATGAATTTTTACAATGAATGACAATACACTAGTGTAATGTCATGCACCAATTAAAAATTCATGCACCAGTTAAAAATTCATGCACCAGTGTAAAGCCATCACCAATGTAATGCCATGCACCAATGTAAAGCCATGCACCAGTGTAAAGACATGCACCAGTGTAATGTCATGCACCATTGTAATTTCATGCGCCAATGTAAAGCCATGCACAATGTGTAGTTATGCACCATTGTAATATCATGCACCAATGTAAAGCCATGCATCAGTGTAATGTCATATATGAAAATTTTAATTTTTCATGCACCAGTTAAAAATCCATGCACAAGTTAAAATTCATGCACCAGTGTAATGTCATGCACCGTGTAATGTCATGCGCCAGTGTAAAGACATGCACCAATGTATAGTCATGCACATGAATTTTAATTGGTGCATGAAAAATTTAAAAATAACTGGTGTATGAAAATTTTAAAAACAACTGGTGCGTGAGATCTGTTAAAAATAACTGGTGCATGAATTTTTACAATAAATAACAATACTCTATGTCATGACTATACACTGATGCATGATAAACATAACTGGTGCATGGATAATTTAAAAAATAACTTGTGCATGAAACATTAAAAACAACTGGTGCACGAAAATTTTAAAGATACTGGTGCATGAAAATTCAAAATGGTGCATGAAGTCTGATAAAAATAACTAGTGCATGAATATTTACATTAGTGCATTACATTGCACTTATGCTTATATTTTTAACTGATGTAAAGGAATAGAGAATACAAAAGTAAGAGAGATAATATAAAAAATAGGAGAGAGAATCCGAAAAGTAGGATAGAGAATGCGAAAGTATGATAGTGTGTGTGAAAAGTATTAGAGAGAATGTGAAAATTGAGAGAGAAAATCTGAAAAAGAAAGCAAGAGAATTCGAAAAAATAAGGGTCTATTTGTCATTTTAGCACAAAATGAACCTAAATAATTGAATTTTAAAAACCTAGACTATGATGAACAAAGTTTCACCTTACAACACCGATCTGAATTTCCTTTTTAACTAATTGAGTCAAATCAATCACATCCGTTATAACCCAAGGCCTCGTTCATGCAAAGTTTGTATTATGTAAGCCGATTACAAAGGCCCAAATCCTGTTTCTGGGCCCGTCGGCTAACTTCATGGATTATCTTGATAAATCATTGATACCATTAAAGCATTCACTCGTTCAATAAATTATTATTATATACATGCACACCATCCGTCAAATATTTTCAACTAATTAAATTTTCAAATTTAATAATTGTTTTTTTTTAAAATAAAAAATACCTTCAAATTAATATCATTTTGGACTCAAAATTGTTAAAACTATGTCAAATGGGCACCGCAACCTCATATCACATTTATGTGCTCATGGTATTGTAAGTAATCCAACAAGCATACAACACAGCGAAATATTTAAAAAAATTGGATTACTATAACCGCGGATCTATACAAAGTGATCATATCGGATTAGAGATAATAAGAGTCTCACCCTTGTAGCGTGTTTGAGCAGAATCCACGAAGCACCACGTCCAACGAATTCCGAGTCACGAGCAACACCTCCAAGGTCTTGCCTCTACGGTATCCACACGATCAAATCGAAAGGGGGATTTAAGAACAAGTTGCTAGACTCGTTCTTAAACCAAAACTCAACTCACGGTTCAAAACCGATCGATGGCGGCCAATCAAAAACCAAAACCTGCACGGCGGCGGCGGCGGTGATGGTTGATGAAGGGATGGCCGAGAGAGAGAGAGGTAGAGTAGGTTTTGGTTTTGATATCAAGGATTAATCCTATTAATTACCTTGTTATCAAATTATATATGATTTAATTAAAGGCTTTCACAAAGCCTCATGGGCCCAAACCCATGATTTAATTAAATCCTTATAATCATGTAATTAAGACTCTTCTTAATTAATTAATTCATCCAATGAATTTAATTCCCTTTATCGATTTAATCTTTTGTGCGACCCGATTGGATCTTGTAATATTGGCAGTGACATAAAATCTCATTTTACGTCAAAAGCAATGAGCGGTATCTAGCAACACATTAAGGCTACCCAAATTACAAGAATGTCTTTGACTCGACATAACCTTAGAACTTGTGATAATATTAACCATGTAACTTAATCCCTTTGTCCATGTGTTTAGAGTGAACACGAGTCATGGAATAGTCACACTCGTATATTCAATCTATATTTCTTGATCCCCAAGTAGAACTAGAATAAACGAATAAGCTCGATATCACATATCGACTCATTCGAGCACGGCCATGCATTTTAGTCTTACTTGATCAAGGGCCCAAACACTTCTCCTGTTATATAGGAGGGACAAATACTATCTTGATCAATCAACATCCCTCTACATAATTCGTAGTGTATCCAATAGTTGCCTTTATAGTTTACCCTGTTACATGTAACGTTTGACAATATCAAGATACATTACTCCTTATGTTGGGATCTTTGATGATCTCAAGTCGTAAGAATTACATACATTATTATCACTATGAGAATTGCTTATGACACTCATATAACTATCCATGTAGCATTCTCATGGTGGGTCTGTCCAGTACATTGTTCTCTAACATATACCCATGTGTTGATTTGATATCTCGTATCCATGAATTAATTCATCAATCAAAACATACTAGTCTCAATGTATTATCATTATCCTTATTTATGATAATACTTGACTAGGGACAATCTTTAAGAATAATACAATATTATTCTAAGGACATTAACTTATATATAAATTCATATTACACAGATATTCGAATAATATATAATAATGATTTGCCATTTATAAAATCATAATACATTGTATGTCATAAACAATCATCTAATGACATGTCTTAGGGCATATCCCAACAGATATATGATTAGGGCTACTTAACGGGCCGGATCAATCCGGACCCAGCCTGAAATCGGACCGGTGTAACACGGTTCAGAACCGAAACTAGGCTAACCTGTCCCGAACCGGTCTCCAACCGGTAAGTAACCGATCCGGATCGGTTCTACCATTCCGAAACCGATAGCTTACCTGTTCCGGACTTCCCGATTCAGGTTCCGGGATCGGGACATGAACCAAAATCGGAACCTGGTTTTTTTTAAAAAAATTAAAAACATTTGTCGCCAACGGTTGAAAGAGTCTTTGGCCATATTTTTTTTTAAAAAAAATTGTATATATATAGGGATTGAGGTGTGTTACTGAATACTTACTATCATTTATCAATCAACTTACCCATTCTTTCAATTCTATCGAGCCTTGATTGTGTTACTCATTCTCTCAATTATCTATCAAAGTTATATTGATATTTGTTAATTTCATTTTACAACATATCATTATGACATCTTCATCTCGTCGTGGTGTAACTGCCAATCAGTTGGTTCATCGACGATGAATTTGCCGGTGCTAATTCCTGAGTTAAATGAAGATTATGATTTCTTTGTTGACAAGATGCTACATGTCCACCTATGGTGTTCGAAGAACCCGGACAACACGTCCAAGTCCAACCTTCCAGTGCCCATCAGATACCACATGTCGAGTTATTCGGAGCGACTACCGCAGCTTCAGCGAGTAGAACAACGAGTCGTGCCAAAAGAATTAAGTATGTGATCATTTTGATATCGCTCAAAAAGAAGGTACAGATGAATATGTTGCAATTTGTAAATTATGTAAAAATAACATACACATATAAAGCTGGTGATTCAAGTGGAGGCGCCAGAACATTTAAAAAATAGTTAGTAAAAAAAACATAATTTTGATGACGCAACACTACAACCAATTGGTAGATAGGCAACACAATCGCAAATTAAATCAATGACATGCACAATTTTTGTTTTAACAGCTACAATTAACCGTAGGTCACTTGTTAGATATCTGGTTAGATGTGAACTTCCTTTTTTACAATGTGAACATGATGGATTTATTGAACTTACTTCGTCTATACAACATATGTTTAAACATATTTCTAGGCACACATTAAAGAAAAATTGTATGGAAATGTTTCTTGAATATAGAACTACCTCGATTGAGCATCTTTCAAAATTGTCGTGTAGGGTAAGTTTGACAACCGATATTTGGACAAATGTTAAAATGGATTCATTTCTTGTTGTGCCTTTTCATTGGATTGATGAAAGTTGTTGATGCAAAAACAAATTTTATCTTTAGATGCATTAGATTATGCACATATTGGATATATAATTGCAAAATATATATTGAATGTTTTAGAACTTATGGAATTGAAGATAGAATATTTTAAATCACCTTAGACAACGCCTCAAATAACAACTCTGCGATGCATGATTTAAAAATTTATATGAAACAATTGTTTGATGGTGTATTTTATCATATTAGATGTGCATGTCATGTTATTAATTTGGCGGCGAAAGTTGGTTATGGGGACTCTGAGTCACTTAGTATTGAGAAAATGAAATATTGTGCTGAATGGTTATGCACGAACCGTGTTAAGCGTGATTGAAAATAAACATGTATATCTAATGGTTTGAAGCATCTTCTTTTTTCACCCCCAATAGCAACTTGTTGGAATTCGTTGTACGATATGTTGAATTCTATGTAACCTTATAAAGAAATTTTAACTCCATTGTATAATTCAAACCAAAGAGAAGATACTAATGAAAGTATATATTTGGATGATGGTGATTAGGAGTTTGTTAGCAATTGTGTATCATTGTTAGGTATTTTTAAAGAAGCAACCGTAGGTTTTTCCGGTGTTTCTTATACTACCTCCATTTGTTATCTTCCAACAGTATTTAACATGTTTTGTAAATTTATAGAATTTAGAGAAGATGATGATATGCATTCTTTTGTTGCTTTAATGGAGACTAAACATGCCATCGCAACATTGTTAGATCCTAGTCAAGGATATGGGTCATTTGAAACATTTTTTTAGTATTATTCACAGTTTTTGGAGCAGAATGTTGACGCTCAAAAGACGTCAATAATGCAGTCTCTCCAAAAAAAATTCAATTTTATTACAATGAACATGTAAGAGGAGATTCGCAACAACGGGAGATTGAACAAGAAAACATAGATCATTCAAAAGGAGGTATAAATTTGCTGAGGAGTCTCGGAAGGAAAAAAAACTTAAGGGACGAGGACCCTCTTATAGCACGTCTAATGAGTTGTATTTTTTTCTCAATCAATAATTTCGAACAAACGAGAACTTCGACATATTACAATGGTGGAAGGTGAATGCAATACAATATTCCGTCTTAGCATCAATGGCTAGAGACGTGTTTGTGGTACAAGCATCAAGTGTTGCATCTGAATCGGCTTTCTCAACAAGTGTCCGAATAATGGGAGACCATAGAAGCAGTCTTGATGCTGATTCATTATGCATGCTTACTTTACTAAAAGATTGGTTTGGAGCGGAACGTAAAAATAGAATATAAGGAGCAGTAAATGAATTCGAAATTTATCATTCTAAAGAGGAAGAAGAACGCTCTAAAATAATACACATCAACTACGAGGAGTAATATTATTTATTTAAATTTCAATTGTTGTAACTCTTATTTGTAATAATAAGAATTTTCTATCAATATTGTACTTAATACTTTAATTTAAAAATACGATCCAAAACCAAACCAAAACTAAAAAAATAAAAAATTTAATAAAAATTAATGTTCGCGATCGAGAGGCCATAGGGCCGATCGATCGCGTACAACAAATAAAGTCTTACCAACTTTCTGTAACACGCGATCGATCGCGTGTTTTCGTTTTTTTTTAAAAATATTATTTCAACAGGTTCTGGTTTTGACCGGTACCAACCCGAAATCTTAGGAATTGGAATCGGATCCAATCCGGTTTCTTACCGAAATGGTCCGGTTTCGAGGAATCCGAATTCGGACCTGTTGGAACCGGACTATCCGGCCCATAACCACCCCTATATGTGATACTTGTTTTCAGTTTTAATTAATAATGTATAAAAACATGAAAACCACATATTTATGTCTCAAATTACAATCATATAATATATTCTATATTGGCTAATTTGAAGTTATTTTTTAAGTTAAATTTGTCATTTGAACCACCAGATTTTGGACAGACCAATATTGGGTGCTCAAATCAAGTCTTTGGCAACTAAACATAACCTCATAATTTAAAATGCAATTCTCATTTATACTGTATTCCAAGATCGTTTATATGGATTTGTTATTTTTTACGTCTCAAAAGTCTGTTTATGTTCGTATTTCATTTTCCAATCCTTTTTGAGTTCATGCATTTTGCTGATTGGATCAATTATCATTTATCAAGAGCGTGAATACACATGCTTTCCGTGATTTTGTGAAAGGTTATCGAAGTCTGAGACAAGATGTTGAAGAAGGTATCTGCCAAGTCATCGCCAACTGCCCTTAAGGACACTGCCCTCAGGGCATCATCCATCATCCATATGGAATTTTTTTTTAAAAAATTAAAAAAAGATTCCAAATGAATGGTGATGATGCCCCTGAGGGCACTACCCTTAAGGACATCATCAAACAAACCCCTCGTCTGACAGTGGCAAGCATCGACCTCAAGACGGGGGAAAGTCTCCTTTTAAGAGAAAACTTAGCAAGTTTTTCAAGAAACAAAAAGCAACAGATACATCTGAGATATATGGAAAAATGTAAATGGTATGGAAAAATGTAAATGGTCTTAGAGCTGGTAACAAGCGTTGCTCAAGTTAAGTTTACGGAGGACACTGGACCACATGAGGGAGACAGGAAACTTTCCTAGATGAAATTAAGTTTCAAACTTTGATAACTTCTTCTATTCTAAGTTTATATTTTGCTGTCTAATTATGTATTGGCCTTTTCATTTATTAGCATCTATGGCCAATCTATAGGACAATACATGTCAGGTTAGGTTTAGGGAGTCATTTCTATACCTTGTATTTACAATTTCTTGAATATATTACTTGAAAAATAATAAAATTCATCTTCATTATTGGATTTTTTTTGTTTTAGATTCAACAAGATTGTCAGTTGCGTGTACTATTACAGTCGATACTTTATATGTTTTGGTACTGTTTGAAATGATGAATGTGATAAGTAATGTAAATATTAAAAAGTTAAGAATGATCGTGAAAGTAATGTATTATAAGTTATACGTTGTTTGATTGGAGGATAAGATAATTGATAATGATTATTGTTTGGTATAATATTGTAAAATACAGAGGATGAGCTTAAGGTAGTGACTCAACTTTCCTTGGTGAATGTCATCTTGTCATTGACTCGTGATACTACACTTGATTTTTGCAGATTGAATTGCACTTTCAGAAGAACTGAAACTACCTCAACCATGTTTGGCCGATTTTCATGATCTTGCGCCAAGCAGCTTAAACTTAATTTCACCAATTGAATGCCCCATCCTATTCCTCCATTTTCGCCAAGACCATGTTCAATGAAACAGATTAACTCAGCTTCTGAATTTCCGCTTTCCATTATAGCTGATCTTTTCTGCAGACAATATTTTTTCTCTGCCATCCTGCACACACGGTGTCTTTTCCTGTGAGCAATTCCAATAACATTTAGCAATGTCCTACAAGCCAATGGGTTAATGGTTGGCATGTTGGGCTTAATGAACCCTAGCTCAACCAGACAACTATAAATATGTCAGTCATTCTCTAGGTTTAATATATGACTCCATTCACTACACACAATTCTTATAGAAAAATTCATATCAAACTAGCACTGGTGCTGAGCTTGTAGATCTGGTTAGGTTGATTGGACTTGAGGATCACCGCTATCAGATTTACGTCGGTGAACCGTAATTCTTTTTCGTGCATTTATATTCGATTTATGCTTGTTCATATATGAATTAGGAGCGATCGTCTGCCCTGGGTAGCAAGAGTTGTTGCAAATGTTGTTTGAAACATTTATTTAATATAAAATATTGAACTGGTTAGGAACTGGTTTGAGCAATTATTTATTTGTTCTAGATTTAATATCATGAAGGTTTTTCTTATTTTGATAGAGAATGATATTCTCTTAAATTTGCGAATGTGATTTGAAGTTTTTTTAAGAATGCATGTTTTATTGAATCTGGTGAACTTATGAACGATTAGTATGATTATGTTCAAAGAATATAAAAAGAATGATAACTTAAATCCTACATATCTTTAGCATGTGATGAATGTCCATTGAATTTGATTTATATAGACGTATGTGGAGCACTAAATGTTAGTACAAGAGGATTTTGAGTTATCTTAAACAGAATGTGATTCTCTTTGAGTAACTCTCTAAAGTTACATATTTGTTTAACATAATTCATACCAATAAAGTGATCAAAACTTCATATACGATATGGACTTGAAAATAACTCCAAGATTTGAGATTGTTCTGCTTATGTGAAACAGCCAATGGGAGATGAGTTGGATAGTTGATCCATCTTATGTTATTTTGTGGAAATTTATATTATCAATTGGAGATAAAGTTTTTGTTTCGCAAGTGCAGTCTTTTTAGAGAAAATATTTCTATTATAAATGAATGACAATATAATATAACTTGAAAGGGTTCAAGAACCACAAACCACTGAAAAAGTGAAAACAATGAAATTACTTGAGTCAATCATGACTTTTGAAGTACACGGATAAAGGAGATCTGAAAGTGTTTCAGGAACTCCTGATAGATTGGATTCACTCCTAGAAAGTAGTCAAAATGATTTTATCATGGATGTGATCCTAGGACTTTCAAGGAGACGATGTTGGACATAAATTCGGGACATTGGCAAGATGCCATGAGATTTGAAATAGACTTCATGTGCTCTAATAAGGTATGGACCTTAGTTGATCCTCTTGAGGGAATTGTTCTAATTGGCTGCAAATGGATCTACAAGCGAAAGCTTAGAGTATATGAGAAGATAGCGACCTTCAAAGTTTAACTGATGGGAAAGGTTATTCTCATAGGCAAAGAGTTGTCTGTAAGAAATTTTTCATCAGTTGTAATGCTATGGTCTGTTTAGATTTTATTAGTTATATATGCATATTATGAATATGAGATATAACAGATAGATGTGAATACAACATTTCTCAATGGTGACCTTGAGGTAGAAATGTAGCAGCCAGGTGTGTTCACAACTACTGGGTGTGAGCAAAATAGCAAACTCTAGAAGTCCATGTATAGGCCTAAGAAGGAGTCCCGAAAATAGAACTTTTGTTTTGATAACATTACCAAAGTGTTTTGTTTTGTTAAAAATCCAGAAGTGACATGTGTGTGAAAAAAAGGTTAGTAGGAGCGTGATTACATTTGTAGTGATTTAAGTCGATTATATCATACTCATTGTTAATGGTAGTGGATCAATCAATTAAAGCATGATTATCTACTAATTTCTCCATAAAGATTTGGGAGAAGCGTCATACGTGCAATGCTTAAGGATCTATAGGGATAGATCTAAAGGATGCTTGAGATCTCTCAAAGTACGTACATAAACAATGTGCTAAAAGTGTTTAGCATGTAATAGTCAAAAAAGGGGTTACTTCTCAATATGTGATGCCCGTGAATTAATGGTGTTAATCCCGGAGTGGTAATGATCCTTAATGGATTTTATTTGTGGTAATTTTGAATTAATTACGGCGTTTGAACACCCGAGGATTGTTAAATTGGGTATTTGGGATCGTTGGATCCAAAGGTTGAGATTGTATTCTCACCCGTGGTGAAAAAACCTTGGAATTGGGTTTTTGGTGGTATCTGGGGTCCGGAGTACCTTGTATTGGGGCTGGTATGGGAAATGGAGATTGGAGAGATAATTATTGAAAACGGATGATTTTTAATGAACCATAATGTAATTGTGGAGGTATTAGTATTTTTGGAGCCTTGGTGCTATATATACCGAATGAACTCGGTATTCCGTCATTATGCGGAATCTATTCTCTCTCTCCTCTCCCTCACACCACTCTCTCACCCCAAACCCTTCCCCCTTTTCCCTTTGATGAACAAAATCGATTGAGGCTCATCCTAGGAGCCGGATTTCTGAAGATAAGTTGGTAATTTTCTTCTCCTCACTTTTAGCTTCGATTTGATTAGGTATTGTGTGGTTTGGTTGTGATATGAGTTGGGTTTGAGTTTTGGAATTTTAAAGAATTTTGGGTTGGTTGGTTTGAGGAGTTTTGATGGTGTTTACTTTGAGGATTTGTGTTGTATGGGGTGTGAGGATTGTTGTTGGGGAAAATTTTGCAAGAAAAATGCCATGTTTGGCTGTTACAGGTCGATGCGATCGATCCCTAGAGCGGGGCGATCGATTGCCACGACGTTGGAAAAATTCTGAGGAAGATGAACAGTGAGGCGATCGACCGCCTCAAATGAAGCGATCGATCGCCATGAGGCAGTAGCCAAAAACACTGAGAGGCGACCGATCGCCTGGAATGGAGCGATCGATCGCCCATGCCATTTTTTTGCGAGGCGATCGATCGCTTGTAGTAGCCAAAAACACTGAGAGGCGACCGATCGCCTGGAATGGAGCGATCGATCGCCCATGCCAGTTTTTGAGAGGCGATCGATCGCCTGGGATGAAGCGATCGATCGCCAGTGTCTGTTTTTGGGGAATTATTTCGTGTTGAGTTTTCGATGCATGCTTCGCCCGGGGTCTTTTAAATTGGTAAATCGTCATGGATGACGATATAATTGGGGGATCTGAACGTACTTGGGCACGTGATTGCATGCTTGTGAATAATTATGAGTTATTTATGTGTTAGCACATAATTCATCGGGTCGTAAGACTCGGGCAAGGTCGGACTCGAACTACGAAATTATAAGGTACGTATGGCGTACGAGCATAGCCCTTTATTATAATTGCAATTGTTGAGTGCATGGTACACCATGTTGCAATAAATGTATATGAAAATGCATGGTATATGGTATTAGCAAGAAACGGATATTGAAATGCATGGCTTATGTTAATCGCTATAAGTGGATATATATATATATATATATATATATATATATATATATATATATATATATATATATATATATTGGAAATTATATGGTGCCGCTTTTGAACGAGCAATGATTGGGATGTTGTCGTCATTGAGCGACCATCGATTATGACGCCGCTGTCGTTGAGCAAGCGTGGGGTTAAAATGCCGCTATTGTGGAGCGAGTAATGAAATAGAAACATGAAATCATTGGTTAGATATATGTGATATCTACGGTCCTTTATTTAACGATTTAAACATATTTGATTATGGAACTGGTATGGCAGAAATGGTATTAGTTAATCTATGTGGTGATTAATTGGCTTTGGAAATTTGATGAGTTTGGTTATTTTGAGAACAGGGACAATACAGGGGATCCCGGATGAGGATGATACCATCCAGGGAGTATCATTTAAATTCATGGCATTTACATTCTGTAGATTATGAACTGTAATATTATGATAATTGGATTGGTGGTATTGGTATGTTCACCCCGTGTGGTGGATGTCTCTGTTAGGGCAGGTGATACAGGTGCAGCAGTAGTTTTGGAGTTGAACTCGAGCTATGGATTGGAGGTGCTTCCAGGATCGAAGTACCAGTGACGGTATTGAGCATATTGTCTTATACATTTGATACATATACATTTGTTGATGCTCGCATGTGAGCACTGTTATATGTGTATATGGGTTGTATAAAGGGCATTGGCCTTTCTCTTTTCATTTATTGGTCGCATGCAATTACTTATTGAATTGATAAATGAACTGAGAACATGCTAATGTATTATAAGGGTGCATGATATGTATGTGGACTTGGTTGGGGAAAAGTGGACATTATGTGGAATAATGTATGAAGTTTTCTTATTGGTATGCTATGCTATGGTGGTATGGGTTCTTTTCCCCTGGTTACATGATTACATGCACTAAATACAATGGTTAATACACTAATAGAGGGTTAAGGGCACGGGGGTCCTTACACAATATGTCATAGTATTCATCTCTCGAGTCAATGGGTCTTAAGATTGATGAGGAGAGAGAAAAGATGGCATTGGTACCTTATGTTTCGACTTTTAATAGCATAATGTATGCTATATTATGTACTTGATCTGATGTATATTCTTAGAGTAATGAGCAGACATCAGACAGCTCACTTGCGGGTCATAAAGTTGTTATTTTGGGTATTCAGTGATTCTGTCAGAGGCCTATGATTATCGTTGGGGATTCACCATTGGTTTGATGAACCGGGATGTCCTATGTGTTTTTCTGTATATGATTCAAGGAACCTCTGGCCAGAGTTGGTAGTGCTTGTGAAAAAAGAATTTTTCATATACACAATGGATCATATAACGTGAAACAAATACATACTTATTGAAATCATAAGGGGCCTCGACCAACCAATGCCCAGATTCAATCGGGACATATAAGTGAAAGGAATGTACTGCACGCTAACTATGGCTGATAGGTTCTCATACATTGCTAGTCATTTATATCTAGGTCTTCGTGAAATGCTAGGGGCTACCCATGATCGGTAGATTGTTGATGGAATTATATTTCGGTCATTGTCTGTTAAATGAGTTTAATTGCCAATGGGGCATTCAAGGTAAGCCCAAAGAAGTTGTTTGACTTCTAACATGACAAAGGTTGTGATCCTACTGCTATGATACACTTGAGCATCGTTGGGTCACAGTCAATCGGCTACCGATCTATCGATGAGAATTGAGACTTAAGTGTTTAGTGCTCCAATTGAGTGTTTTAGAAGAGATGCATTTAATTTTTGAAAGCTCATCACTTTAATGGAGTTGCTATATTTGAAAATTTTCATTTATAGAGAGTTCTGAAATTAAAACGTATGATATATTTATGTCTCATAATTATGTACATTGGTAGTACAAGCTGCTCAATTGGATTGAGTTACTTGGATTATGAGTTTGTAGTTTTGTGTTGGCTTTTGGGCAAGTGGAGATTGTTAGCAATGCCCTACAAGCCAATTGGTCAATGGTTGGTGTAAGGACCCCCGTGCCCTTAATCCATTATTAGTGTATTAACGCAAGCATTTAGTGCATGTGATTATGTTGAGCCTTAAACGCATGGTTGCGTTTAATGCGTTAAATTATCCCCGGTTAATCTTTGAGTTTTGATGATCAACAAAACTTGCATTTGTTATACTAATATGTCTACTTAGTGTACAGGGTTATATTGATAAATTGGTTGGGAAGACCAATGGAAGAGAGCCCAAGTTATACAATAACATATGCGAGTTCATAGGACAAGCGGTGATTTTTATCAAGGAATCTATTGAGCTTGGACGAGAAGGAATGACATCTATGAACAACCAATTTAAGTGTTCAACATGTGTGGAATGATGTTGGAACAATTTCTTATGATGGGATGAAAACCCACAAACCAATGGTCTGTTGGTGGGCAAATACGGATAGAAGCCAATTGGAGCGAAGTGCAATGTTTTGATTATATCTCTTGGCTCGATGCTCCAAACAAGGTGAATCTAAAGAGGTTGTAAAGGAAACTCAATATTATAGATTTCATATTCGAACATCTCAGTCCAATTCGGATTGCATCATGGAGCAAAATGTCATGGAAGTCATAACAAGTGCAGATTGTAGCAAGGTTTGAGCGACTGTAGCATTTTGGGCATAACTTCTTCATACCTTAATGCAATGCAATGAAATTTTGTACACACCTAGATAAGAGGAAGAGCTACAACTTTCATGTTTACCAATTTTCCCAGAAATGAGCTTAAGATGGTCGAATAGTGCAAAGTTTGAGAGTGCTGAAATCTGGCAGATCACCTCAGGCGATCCGGGCCATCACCTCAGGCGATCCGAGCCATGTTGCGCACCATCGACTGAAGCGATGGCACGGTGGGCACGCTGGAGATCAGATCGCCCCAGGCGATGGTCAACCTCGCCCCAGGCGATCCAGAATGCTTCCTAGGCCATTTTTCTGAAGGGCGATCGCCCCAGGCGATGCAAGGAACGCCCGAGGCGATCCAGAACTTTACCTACGGCCTTGTTTATCATTGATGATCGCCCCAGGCGATGGGGAGATCGCCCAAGGCGATCTGGGCCAGATTTGACCGTTAAAGGGTGGCGATGGAGATCGCCCGAGGCGATGTCCGAGGCGATCGAGGCGTGATTCAAGCCTTATGTGTAGCAACGGCTAGTAGGAGCCTTGGGGGCCTCCTACACAATAAATATTGATGCTTTGGAGCATTTTGAAGACAAGAAACAAGCCTACAAACTTCTACAAAGCTTTGATCATTCAAAATTCAAATAGCATTGCAATCTCCATACATTGTTGTTGTATTGGAGCTTGTAACTCATTCTTTTTGTTAGAGTCTTGTTATCTTCGTGTGAGTACACTGTGAAGGTGTTTGTTGGTTTATTGTAAAGGTCCTCCAACACCAAAGCAAGTTGGAAAATTGTAAAGTCGCCAACAAGTGAAGTTGGTGCATATGTTGTGGCTATCCTTGGAGCCCTTAAGGCCAAGAAGACTCGTGAAGAGTGTTGGTAGCTCGGGAAGAGCTTTGTATACTCGGGAAGAGTATTGTGTTCGGGAAGAGCTTGTGTACTCGGGAAGAGTAGTGTGCTCGGGAAGAGCGTTGTAAACTCGGGAAGAGTTGGGTTGTGGCTAACTTGGAGCCCTCAAGGCCAAGATCGTTTATTCTAGTGGAACCTCGGTTGGAGGTTATCTAACCGGGAAGAGGAGACGTAGGCGATTCATCGCCGAACTTCTATAACAAATCCTTTTGTTATTTATTGCTTTATTTTTCATTACGCATTTATTTATTTATTCTTTTTATTTATCGATTGACTAAAGGCTTCCGCAAGCGCAAAACTCTTTTATTTTTCAAACTCATTTTAAAAAGTTAAAGTAGCCAAGGAATCTCATTCACCCCCCCCCCCCCTCTTCGATTCCAACAGATTATATATGTAGGGGAAAATTCCACTTGACATCCTGACAAACCATGCCAATAATAAAATTCATTTACATTATTCCATACAATGCCTAGTTTCCACAACCAAGTTCACATACGTATCATGCACCATTATAATACACTAACACATTCTCAGTTCATTTAGCAATTCGATAAATAATTGCATGCATCACATAGATGAAAAGAGAAAGGTCATTGCCTTCTTTATACAACCCATATACACATCATAGTGCTCACATGCGAGCATCGAATAAGTATGCGTGTATCTAATGTATAAAGTATCATGCCCAATACAGTCGTTGGTACCTCGATCCTGGAAACACCTCAAATCCACAGCTCGAGCTCAACTCCAAGCCATCGATGTACCTAATAACCTGCCCCAACAGAGACAGCCCCCACACGGGGTGAGCATACCAATATCTCAAATCCAATAATCACAATAACACAATTCATAATTTACAAAAATGTAAATGCTATGAAACATAAAGGATGCTCCCTGGATGGTATCATCGTCATCCGGGATTCCTTGTACTGTCCATGTTCTCAAAACAACTGAAACCATAAAATTCCCAAATGCCAGTTAATCATTACATTGGTTAACAAATCCATTTGCTATATACCGATATCACAATCAATAATACCAATCATTAAACAATGATTACAGATATTCCAAATACCTCACTTATGGTTCCATAGTCCTATTCCATTGCTCACTCTACAATAGCGGCATTTCATACTCACGCATGCTCAACAGCAGTGGCGTCATAACCGATGTTCGCTCAAATGCGATGACATCCCAATAATTGCTCGCTCAAAAGCGGCACCATATAAATCCAATGCATACATATCCATTTATATCAATTATCGGGAATCATGTATTTCAATATACATTTAATGCTAATACCGTAAACCATGCATTCCCATATACATTTATTGCAATACAGTGTACCATGCACTCAACAATTGCAATCATAACAAAGGCTATGCTCGTATGTCATACGTACCTTATACTTTCGTAGTTTGAGTCCGACCTTGCCTGAGTTCCACGTCCGCTGAGTTATGTGCTAACACGCGAATAACTCTCAATTAAACATAAGCATGCAATCACGTGCCCAAGCACGTTCACAATTACCAAACCTATCGTCTATCCATGACGATTACCAAAATAAAAGTCCTCCGGCTAAGCATGCATAATACCCAAAATATTCCATTTTATATATTTAAGTGATAGCCAAAAACTCAACCGAGAATTCCATTTTATTAAATTTTGGCTCCAACCAATCCATTTTAAAAGTATAGCATTCCCATTGGAATGTAGACATTGCCCCGGAAACGGGTCACTCAAACCTCGATTCCAAAATCCCGACATTTTCCAAAATTTCCAAAAAAAGAAACCCTGCAAGCGGCGATCGATCGCCTAAAACATCGCGATCGATCGCCTCCAACCAGTGGCCAAAATTGCCTACTCGTGATCGATCGCTACCCCTCGCGATCGATCACCAACCTGCTCGCGATCGATTGCCTAAACCACGCGATCGATCGCCTGCACTGTTCATCTTCGTCAATTTCAGCAGCTGCTCGTCGCGATCGATCGCCCCTCCTCGGCGATCAATCGCCACCTGCGATTTTCCGAAAAATTCGAGCTTCCATGGTGTTTTTGACACCCAAACTCAAAACCAACATCCCTAACTTCCTCAACACCCCCAATACTCCATTTAAACTCAATAAAAACACTAAAATCAACATTTTAGATTTTTAACCAAAACCCCCAAATATCAAATCCAACCCAAAACTCATCCATTTAGCACAAAACTATAATCAAATCGAAGCTAAAGGTGAGGAGAAGAACATTACCAGCCTTCCTTCAAGAAATCGGGCTCCCAAGACGAGCCCCCAATGATTTTGCATCCAAGAGGAGAAGAGGGAAGGGTTTGGTGTGAGAGAGGCGTGAGGGAGATGAGAGAGGGAAGTGATTCCGTATAATGACAGAATACCGAGTTTATTTGGTATATATAGCTCCAAAGCTCCAAAATACCGACTCCTCCACAAATACATCATGATTCATTAAATATCATATGTTTTCAAAAATCATCTCTCTAACCTCAATTCTCATTACCAGCCCCAGTACAAAGTACTCCGGACCCCAGGTTCCACCAAGAACCAAATTCCAAGGTTATCACCACGATGAGAATACAATCTCATCCCCTGGATCCAACAATTTCAAAAACAGGATTTAAAATCTCCGGGAGTCCCAAAGCCACAATTAATACACAATTGCCACAGTTAAAATCCTTTAAGGATTATTACCACACTGGGATTAGCACCAATAATTTCGGACATCACAGTTGGCATGTTGGATTTAATAAACCCTAGCTCAACTAGACAACTATAAATATGTCAGTCATTCTATAGGTTTAATATATGACTCCATTCACTACACACAATTCTTATAGAAAAGATCATACCAAACTAGCACTGGTGCTGAGCTTGTAGATCTGTTAAGGTTGATTGGACTTGACGATCACCACTATCAGATTTACGTCGGTTAATGGTAATTTTTTCGTGCATTTATATTCGATTTATGCATGTTCATATTTATGAATTAGGCGCGATTGTCTGTCCCCGGGTCAGATCTGTTTATGTTTATTTTCCCCTGTGTTTGGATCTGATGCCGGGGGACGGAAGTTTGACGGCATGACCTCCAAATATGGAAAGAAGATCATTCACTACATACAATAACACCACTCCAAATGCATATACATCATCAACCCAGGCGCCATGTATCTTCTAGTGCCCGGAACCCGTGTTTTTACATCATCATTGTTCGTTTTTCTTGCCAGAATAACATTTGCAATCTTTGCTCGTAGATTGCCGTCAAGAAGAATGTTGCAGCTTCTTATATCATTGTGGACATATGCTGGAATCATGAAGTTATGAAGATGGAGAAGTCCATTGGCCACATCAAGTGCAATCTGAATCCTCTGATTCCATCCTTTTTTGATGTCGGGTCATGTTCTTCGGAGCCATTCTTGGAGCGAGTCATTTTTCATGTACTCGTATACAAGGTATGTGTCATCTTTATGTTCACAGAATCCATGAATTTTTACTATATTGAAGTGATTGATCTTATACAACATCTTCACCTGGGTGTGTGATTCTCCATCGGTCTTTTTAACGGCCAAAACTTCTCTTCCAAAAGTTCCACCGTATACGCTCCCCTTTATCCTTCTTTTGGTCGAAAATTTCATGTTGCCTTCTTTACTTCAGTGAATTTGAACACTTTAAGAGCACGATCAAATCTTGCAATTTCAACAATCAAGTCTTCTGGAGAATACGACTTTTCATTGCTTAGTCTATTTTCTAGAACTCACGTTCTATTCTTGCATCACAGGAAGATAACTAGCAGAACAAGAAATAGTACCATATAAAAGACTCCTGTAGATATACCAGCAGTTGAGAGTACTTTCTTTGATCTATTTTTTTCGATCGCCCTCCGTTTATAACCTCGAGTTACAGTGTTTGAATGAGGGTTCCCTCGGCATTGAAATTAAGATTGTTGTGAAAGGATAAATCATGAAACGATCGTCAAAAAAAACTATTTGTTTCACAAATGCTCATTAAGCTTACACTGAATCTTTTACTCAAAGCATAAAGGATGTCTCCCATGGCAATCGACTATGTCAGCAAATACTTGGTTCCTGTTAGAACTTGCTCCCTTGTTGGACATGCACTGTAGTACAAAATTTATGGGATATGTATTTAGGAAGGTAGTAAGCAAAACAACAAATGGCTTTATAATAGGAATGTCGATACGAGATTTGGAATCTCCGTCGTTAAGACAATATTGCCTCGCTACGATGCTAACGTTTGCTTTGGCAATTTGTCTCCCAAGATACAACGACTATGATTTGTGATAGGAGCACTCCAAATCAAAAATTCTCTAAACCACAAAGGTTTAAAAACGCTCAATAATAACAAGGATGAAGACCCACAAAATTACTCAAATTTTGATCTTCAATATGGTATGAATTTCGAAAAATTCCATGTTAAACAAGTGAGGGAATTGTTATATTTATAGTAAACCAAAATATATGTTCAAATGGACACCATTTGGAGGCAGAACATCGCGAAAAATCACACCTGAACATGAATGGACACACCATTCCGCGCAACAGACACATGGTTTGATCGATCGAGCACATGTTTCCAACTAATGGAATTTTCTGTCCTTTCTCGATCGATTGAGCATTGGTATCGATCAATCGAGTGCTATATTTATTTTTTTCTTTAATTTACTTCAAAAATTCCAACAATCCCTCACATGAATTAAATTAATGCATGTATGCAATTGAGTGCTTTTAACGAATATGGCATTTAGAGAGATAGTTTGCGGCTTTGAATCTTCTGTAGTATTATTCAATCGGATTTACTTGACTTAATAGTGAACTTATAATTTTAAACTATTTAGTCGTTCATGTAAACCTAGACAATTGAACACACACCATAACAATTCTAACATTCGTATTGATTTTTTACGGTTGTGTCCATTCCGGCCTTGGACCACGCTTGGTTTCATAAGTGCTTTCCATCTTTGAAGCGGCCACACTTCGCACTCACGTATGTGATCTCCTAGAAGAGTATCCCGCTATAATCTGATAAGTGTGAATTTTACACATATTTTGCTATATTTTTTGTATTGATTTTCGTATTGATTCCTGGATGATTTTACGCTTTTTGGTATATTTTTGTGTATTTCAGAAATCTAGGTCCAAAGGGATAAAAGTGGAGGAAATAAGCTAATAATGTTGAAAAAGGACCAAACCGAGCGAAGACGTGAGAGAATGGACTGAAATCTCGAAGTATTAATTTTATACAGCTCGCGATCGATCGGCAGCAACATCACGATCGATCGCCGAGCCATAAAAATGGATGCTGAACAGAATACATTGGCGATCGATCGGCAAGAACTCGCGATCGATCGCCAATATACAGTGAAGACTCGCGATCGATCACGAGGGAACGAAGATCTATCACAGAAATGTTTATTTTGGCTATCACGTCCAGTAGAGATTGAAGATAGATCGCGAGGGAACGAAGATCGATCACCGCTGTGATGCCCCGAAATTAACTGATGGCAATCTAAATATTAATTATGCTTATATGATGATTTATTACGATGATTAAGATATGCGTGGGAAATGAAGAAGTAACATGATTTAAGGATGTTGATTTTAATTATGAGGGTGATATGGGATTAATGAAGTTGGTTGCATTTTGTAAATGCTTATCATGTTAATGTGTTTTATAGACATCATGTTAATTATTGGGGTACAAGTTGAAAGAAATGAAGATTTAACACTTAACCCACCATTTCACCTCACTTTACCCTTTACACTTAAATCCCCAAAATCACTCTCCCAAAACCCTTTTCCCCTCATTTTCGAATTTTGACCTAAGGGTGGGAAGAAATCCTTGTAAAAGCTTTGTTCTTGCACTTCTTGGTAAGATTTAGTGCCTATGATGTTTATATATATATCTCATTGATGTTCTTGAAGTGTTGATTGAGTTTGGAAGGGTTTTAAAAAGGGTTTGAAATGGGTTTGTTTGGGTTAGTGTGATTCTTTGTAGGATGTTGGATTTTTAGTGGTTTTATGATGTATATTGAAGGTTTAAAGTGTTTTTGTGTTTTGAGTTTGTTGGTATAAGTGTTGTGGAAGTTGGGAAGTAATTTTTTGGTGTAAAAATGGTGAAAAACGTGTACCTGTGCGAGGCGATCGATCGCCTGAAAAGAGGCGACCGATCGCCTAAGGACAGTGGGCGAAGAACAGGGCAGGCGATCGATCGCCTGAAATGAGGCGACCGATCGCCGAGAGGCAGTAGCCAAATCAAAGGATAGGCGATCGATCGCCACATTTGGCGCGATCGATCACCGCGAGGAAGAAATTGAGGCGATCGATCGCCTCAGCGAAGCGATCGATCGCCAGCTGTGTAATTTAGAAAAATGATGTTTTTTATAGAATTTTTGGTATTGGGCTATTGTTTAGCTTCTAATATTGATTTTTATGGTTGTGTAGAACCATCCCAGGTACCAACGACCTCGAGGAGATAAAGTACTACAACTTCACAATATTTTGAAAAGGTACGTAAGAAACGTACGGGCATCAAACGGTAACATATTCCTTAACTATGACTTTGCATTAATTGCATAAGTATTGATGATGATGATTATGATGATTATGATGAATAAGTTTATGATGATGAAGTTGTGATAAATGAAGATGATATGATGTTACGATGTCAATTATGATAAGATGATAATGTTTGAAATGATGATGCTAATAAGATGATGACGCATGTTTGACTATGCTACTTAGAATGGTTGAATGTCCGGTGACTATTATGGGCAAGCGAGGAAGGTCTTGCCGCTCACATAACTGAGCGATGGGGTACATCCGCTATCAAGGTGTAGCGATGGGTATCATCCGCTGAATAAGAGATACATCCGCTATCAAGGCGTAGCGATGGGTATCATACGATGAGTTATGTCGAGCGAGGGGGCCAATTGTGCCGCTGTCATAATAGAACCCGGATAGTCCCATTTCTAATTAACATGGATTGATGTGAGCTTATATACGAAATATGATGTTAATCATTCATGTCTTGAACTAATGATTATATGCGTAATTATGACACAGGGACAACCAAGGAAGGATAGTACTATTAAACAGGAAGTATATGCTATCAATTATTTCCATGCATTATTTATATGCCATTTACTCATGATGTTAAGTAACGATGTACATGCTCACGATGGGTTATTCCTGTAGGTACACTTTTGGATCGAGACTAAGGGTCGGGTTGAGATGGTGAGCTAAAGGAGCATAAGAAGATAGATACAGGATTTTGTTAGCCTTAACATTCATTTTGGGGAATGTAATTAAATAACTATTGAAGTTTCATTTTGGCCTGTAATTACTTTGAGCTCACATAACAACCAGAACTCTAAGATGTCTCTAATATATGTTTAGTTCATAATATGCTATTAATATGATGTTAAGGTAGGAAGACCCTACATTAGTGGTATCAGAGCAGTGGTTAGATAACCCGGGGATGAGTGAAGGGTAGCCTTAGCAGTAGGTTGGCTAGGCGCTTACTTTTGTCATATTATGTTGCATTGCATATGAAGTATATGAGTGTTATGATAACATGTTATGGCTTTCTAACGCTGTTTATATGAACTGCTTTTGGATCTTGTTGTTAACCCTTGTGTTGCAGTATGGCAGCAAATATCGACATTGGTGATGCGGTAAGTGTGAATGCTAGTGCGGGGCGCACGAATCCCCTACCCCCGCCAGCCCTAGGCGAAGAACCATCCGAACAACAGCTATTGCCCGGAAAATTGAGTTTGACTCAATTCCTAGCGTATCGGCCCCCGACATTCGAAGGGACTGAAACAGGGGAGCGGGCCGAGGAATGGCTAGAAAGAATAGAACAAATATTTGTGGCAGCCCCGTGTGCAAAGACGGCATGGATAAGGCTAGCAGAGTTCCAATTAGCCAAGAAAGCACTGATGTGGTGGAGGACCACCGTGATTGAACAGGAAGCACAGGGTCAAGAGGTAAACTGGAAGCTGTTTAGAACTAGATTCCTGGCCCGATACTTTTCAGCGGCTGCACGTCAAGCTAAAGAGGATGAGTTTAATAAGTTGAAGCAAGGTACCATGCCGGTGTCAGATTATGCCCTCCACTACTGTTCTCTACTCAGATATGTACCTCATATCGCTGCCGACACTCAAGCAAAGATGAGGAATTTTATGAAGGGCTTGAGGCCAGAACTCTATGATAGGGTGATTACATATGGCCCTACCTGCTTCGACGATGCACTTACACTGGCTGAGTTAGCCGAACTGGGGGTTGGTGCATACCCTGATGCTATACCACCTCCAGCACCCCCTCAGAGATCTACTCCCGATAATTTGAAACCAAGGGGCGATCAATTTAAGCCTGGAGGGAACACTTCAGTATCTAGATTCAGTGGAAGGAGGCCCGATAATCGATGGAGAGGAAACCGCAGGAATGACGCCCCACCAAGAAGAGGACAGCCTCGGGGAGGCAGTGTTGGGGAGGTTCAATGCTCCATTTGTGGGTTACCACATTTGACGAAGAATTGTATAGGATGCTATGTTTGTGGCGAGAGAGGCCACTTTGCCCGACAATGTCCCAACAGGGGAAGGCAGCAGAATTCTACTGGGAGGTCTACGGACAGAGCAACACCACACAGGCCCCCATTTATACCGAGGCAATATGGAGGTCAGCCTACGGGGCCACCTCAAGGACAGGTGTATGCATTGACAAGGGAGCAGGCTACAGCGGCTCCGGAGGAGGTTATAGCGGGTACGTGTCTTTTATTTACGCACCCTGCCTTTATATTGATCGACACAGGTTCGTCACACTCTTTTGTGTCGACGAGTTTTGTGGAAAGACACCACATATGCACTTCTCCGTCGCCCACGCCTCTTGTAGTCTCGACACCCGCTGGAAGGAGTTTGATTGCTGATCAGGTTGTCTATGATAGCCTCATTTATTTTGAGGATAACAAGTTAAGGTCGGATTTGATCGTTCTGGGAATGTCAGACTTTGACTGTATATTGGGTATTGATGTTTTGAATAGGTATCAGGCAGTTGTGAACTGCAGTCAGAGGACTGTACGATTCAGAGCTGATGAAGGAGTTCAGTGGACGTTCTATGGAGATGGTTCTCGTTCAAAGATTCCGTTAATATCTGCAGTCAAGATGACACAATTATTGGAACGAGGCCATACAGGATATCTTATTTATGCTGTTGATATTTCTGGAAAGAAGGAAGAACTAAAGGTTGAAAATGTGCCCGTAGTGGCGGAATTTCCTGATGTATTTCCTGAAGAGATCCCTGGATTCCCACCGGCGAGAGAGGTCGAGTTTGGAATCGAATTACTACCGGGGACGTCAGCCATTTCCCGTGCCCCGTATAGGATGGCACCAACGGAGCTAAAGGAATTAAAAGTTCAGTTGCAAGAACTCCTTGACAAGGGCTACATACGCCCTAGCGTATCACCCTGGGGTGCACCAGTTTTATTTGTTAAGAAGAAAGATGGCTCGATGCGTCTGTGCATCGATTACAGACAACTGAACAAAGCTACCGTGAAGAACAAGTACCCACTCCCGAGGATCGATGATTTTTTTGACCAGTTGCAGGGTACGAGGTTGTATAGTAAGATCGATCTGAGGTCGGGATACGATCAGATTCGGGTGAGGGAGAATGATGTACAGAAGACAGCTTTCAGGACCAGATATGGGCACTATGAATTCTTAGTAATGCCCTTTGGGGTGACGAATGCCCCAGCTGTTTTCATGAGTTTAATGAACAGGGTATTCCAACCATATTTGGACCAGTTCGTCATAGTCTTCATCGATGACATACTTATCTACTCCCGGACTGAAGAAGAACATGTTGGGCACTTGAGGACAGTACTTCAGATCCTTAGGGATCATCAATTATATGCAAAGCTTAGCAAGTGCGAGTTTTGGTTGGACAGTGTGGTGTTTTTGGGTCATGTAATATCCAGCCGTGGGATATCTGTGGATCCCCGTAAGATTGAAGCTGTTATGGAGTGGGCTGCACCCACTTCTGTGCCCGAGATACAGAGTTTCCTTGGTTTGGCGGGCTACTACCGACGTTTTGTCGAGGGATTCTCTAAGATCGCTAAGCCGTTGACCCAGTTGACTCAGAAGGGAGTTCCGTTCTATTGGTCCGAAGCTTGTGATGAGAGCTTCCAAGAGTTGAAGCGTCGCTTGACGACAGCGCCAGTGTTGGTAATTCCTTCTGAGGATAAGAAGTTTGCCTTGTACACGGATGCATCATTGCAAGGTTTGGGTTGTGTGTTGATGCAAGATAAGCACGTGGTAGCTTATGCTTCGAGGCAGTTGAAGCCCCATGAGACCAGATACCGAGTCCATGATCTGGAACTGGCGGCCATCATTTTCGCCTTGAAGATTTGGCGTCATTATCTTTATAGTACGACGTTCACCATCTTTACAGACCACAAGAGCTTGAAATTCTTATTCACCCAAACAGAACTGAATATGAGGCAAAGAAGATGGATGGACTTACTCAAGGATTATGATTGTGAAATAGAGTACCATCCGGGTAAATCAAACATGATAGCAGATGCCTTAAGTCGAAAAGTGAAGAGCACCGCTGAGGATACTATGAGCTTATCAGCTATGCTTACTTCTTATTGCCATCTGGGCTATGATTTTGATGTGGACACGTCGCCGGTGCGAGTGTCGACCTTATTGGCTGAGCCAGATATATTTGAGGCTATTAGGAAAGCTCAGAATTCGGATAATGAAATTCAGAGATGGTCATCAATAGTGCTCCAAGGGCAACCATCAAAGTTCCGAGTTGCTGAAGATGGTTCATTGAGACTTGGCAACCGATGGGTGGTACCAAAGACACCAGAATTACGCCAAGGAATCTTACACCGTGCCCACAGTAGCAGGTTCAGTATCCACCCAGGAGGAAGAAAGATGTACAAGGACCTATGTAGTCAATTTTGGTGGAGACGCATGAAGCGGGAAGTAATCGCTTTTGTTAAGAGGTGTCTAATCTGCCAGCAGGTAAAGGCAGAAAGACAGAGGCCTGGGGGTGAGTTGAAGAGCTTAGAGGTACCTAAATGGAAGTGAGAGCATATATCTATGGACTTCGTGACCCACTTGCCGAGGACGGCCTCAGGATTTGATGCGATCTGGGTGATCGTGCAAAGGCTGACGAAGACGGCTCATTTCATCCCTTATAGTATGTCATATACATACTTGAAGATGGCCCAGATGTATATACGGGATGTGGTGAGATTGCATGGTATTCCAGTCTCGATAGTGTCTGACAGAGACCCGAGGTTCACTTCACATTTCTGGGAGGGTCTCCAGACAGCTTTGGGCACGGAGGTAAGACTGAGTACAGCCTATCACCCTCAGACAGACGGTCAGACAGAGCGTACCATACAGACGCTCGAGGATATGTTTAGGGCATGCGTTTTAGAGTTTGATACTCCGTGGCAGGATTCAGTACCACTGGTGGAGTTCTCCTATAACAACAGCTATCAGGCGAGCATTCAAATGGCTCCTTTTGAAGCTCTTTATGGACGACGATGTAGATCACCGCTGTATTGGGAGGACTTGACTAGTAAGGCGGTCGGAGGACCGGATATGATTAAAGATATGGGAGAAAAGATCAAGACGATACGTTTAAAGATGAAAGCGGCCCAAGATAGACAAGCAGCCTATGCCAATAAGCGGCGATGACCGCTAGAATTCCAAGTAGGAGATAAGGTCTTCTTGAAAATCTCACCCTTCAGGGGTGTGGTCCGTTTTGGTATGCGGGGAAAGTTATCTCCGAGGTATGTGGGGCCGTATGAGATATTGCAACGCATCGGTACTTTGGCTTACCGTTTGGCTCTACCACCGTCCTTATCCGGTATTCATGATGTCTTTCATGTTTCTATGTTGAGGAAGTATGAACCCGATCCATCTCATGTATTGCAGCCTTCAGAGGTCCAGTTGAGTTCAGATGTATCCTATGTTGAACGACCGGTTAGAATTCTGGATCGTGAAGATTGCAGGCTACGAAGTAAGATTATAACGATGGTCAAAGTTCAGTGGGATCGCCGGGGTGTCGAGGAGGCTACGTGGGAGACGGAACGGCATATGGTGCAGCACTACCCGGAATTATTTTCTGGTATGATTTATGTTTAGTTTCTTTTTGGGTAAGTGCATGTGATTTCGAGGACGAAATCTTATAAGTAGGGGAGTAATGTGATGCCCCGAAATTAACTGATGGCAATCTAAATATTAATTATGCTTATATGATGATTTATTATGATGATTAAGATATGCGTGGGAAATGAAGAAGTAACATGATTTAAGGATGTTGATTTTAATTATGAGGATGATATTGGATTAATGAAGTTGGTTGCATTTTGTAAATGGTTATCATGTTAATGTGTTTTATAGACATCATGTTAATTATTGGGGTACAAGTTGAAAGAAATGAAGATTTAACACTTAACCCACCATTTCACCTCACTTTACCCTTTACACTTAAATCCCCAAAATCACTCTCCCAAAACCCTTTTCCCCTCATTTTCGAATTTTGACCTAAGGGTGGGAAGAAATCCTTGTAAAAGCTTTGTTCTTGCACTTCTTGGTAAGATTTAGTGCCTATGATGTTTATATATATATCTCATTGATGTTCTTGAAGTGTTGATTGAGTTTGGAAGGGTTTTAAAAAGGGTTTGAAATGGGTTTGTTTGGGTTAGTGTGATTCTTTGTAGGATGTTGGATTTTTAGTGGTTTTATGATGTATATTGAAGGTTTAAAGTGTTTTTTGTGTTTTGAGTTTGTTGGTATAAGTGTTGTGGAAGTTGGGAAGTAATTTTTTAGTGTAAAAATGGTGAAAAACGTGTACCTGTGCGAGGCGATCGATCGCCTGAAAAGAGGCGACCGATCGCCTAAGGACAGTGGGCGAAGAACAGGGCAGGCGATCGATCGCCTGAAATGAGGCGACCGATCGCCGAGAGGCAGTAGCCAAATCAAAGGATAGGCGATCGATCGCCACATTTGGCGCGATCGATCGTCGCGAAGAAGAAATTGAGGCGATCGATCGCCTCAGCGAAGCGATCGATCGCCAGCTGTGTAATTTTGAAAAATGATGTTTTTTATAGAATTTTTGGTATTGGGCTATTGTTTAGCTTCTAATATTGATTTTTATGGTTGTGTAGAACCATCCCAGGTACCAACGACCTCGAGGAGATAAAGTACTACAACTTCACAATATTTTGAAAAGGTACGTAAGAAACGTACGGGCATCAAACGGTAACATATTCCTAAACTATGACTTTGCATTAATTGCATAAGTATTGATGATGATGATTATGATGATTATGATGAATAAGTTTATGATGATGAAGTTGTGATAAATGAAGATGATATGATGTTACGATGTCAATTATGATAAGATGATAATGTTTGAAATGATGATGCTAATAAGATGATGACGCATGTTTGACTATGCTACTTAGAATGGTTGAATGTCCGGTGACTATTATGGGCAAGCGAGGAAGGTCTTGCCGCTCACATAACTGAGCGATGGGGTACATCCGCTATCAAGGTGTAGCGATGGGTATCATCCGATGAGCGATGGGGTACATCCGCTATCAAGGTGTAGCGATGGGTATCATCCGCTGAATAAGAGATACATCCGCTATCAAGGCGTAGCGATGGGTATCATACGATGAGTTATGTCGAGCGAGGGGGCCAATTGTGCCGCTGTCATAATAGAACCCGAATAGTCCCATTTCTAATTAACATGGATTGATGTGAGCTTATATACGAAATATGATGTTAATCATTCATGTCTTGAACTAATGATTATATGCGTAATTATGACACAGGGACAACCAAGGAAGGATAGTACTATTAAACAGGAAGTATATGCTATCAATTATTTCCATGCATTATTTATATGTCATTTACTCATGATGTTAAGTAACGATGTACATGCTCACGATGGGTTGTTCCTGTAGGTACACTTTTGGATCGAGACTAAGGGTCGGGTTGAGATGGTGAGCTAAAGGAGCATAAGAAGATAGATACAGGATTTTGTTAGCCTTAACATTCATTTTGGGGAATGTAATTAAATAACTATTGAAGTTTCATTTTGGCCTGTAATTACTTTGAGCTCACATAACAACCAGAACTCTAAGATGTCTCTAATATATGTTTAGTTCATAATACGCTATTAATATGATGTTAAGGTAGGAAGACCCTACAACCGCGAAGAATTTTTGGAAAAATAAAGACTTTCCATGTTTGGTTCAAGGTGGAGTCCTTCCCAATTATTGTTGCGCTATATATCAGACCTAGGGACGAATTTTAGAGGATTTTTTGCCAATTTTTGCTGAGACCTAGCAGCCTCTCCTCCATCCAAAGAAATACCACAAATCATTGAAGAGCAAGAGCAACGGAAGGAACGAAAGAACGGAGCGACGCACGGAGCGACATCCTCGTTATCTTAGTATTTCTGAACTTGATTATTTTTATTTCAGATTGTGATGTTAAATTTGTTTAAAGACATGTTTTTGCATTATAATTTGATTATGGTTGTTGGCTAAGATATTTGTCAAGACATAGGGGATCCCATGTTTGAACCCTTGAGTTAATTAACGGTTTTGATTTAATTTCTATGATCTTTGCGCATAATTTATGTTTTTAATGCTTGTAAAAGATTAGCTACCTTTTGCATGATATTGGTAATCGTAATTGAATTGACCATAGGAGATTACGATACGACATAGTAAATTAGGCCGTGGATTTTAGGTTGAGACGGACCAAGTAAAATCTAGCACACGTGTGATAGCAATAGATTTACCAAAATCGAAGGCTAGTAGTTTTCACGAAGCGTTTTTCGGTATTAATCATTCAATAAAGACACGGGAGTGATTTATTGTAGATTAATGCTAGACTTGTTATAACCGGACCAAGGTATAACGAATGAAATATGAAAACTCGTCACCCTAGAACATAAACCATTGAATCTTAATTAATAGACAACTCTTGGGGGATTACATGGGTGAACCGACGTCTTGATAATTCGTTTATAAATTCTCTTCAATTATCCATCATTGCTGGTTAGGTTAATTTTTGTGCTTAAGTCAATTTAGTTTGATAATCATTTCATAATCGTAGGTTAAATATAGAAATTCTAATCAAACGTGGTAATTACTACTAGTCTTTGTGGGTACGACACTCCTTACTTTTAAACCATTATACTAAAACTTGACACAGTGCACTTGCGGTAGAGAATCGCTACACTGAGGAATAACTGTTTAAAATAAAAGCGATCATAATCCAATATATTCTTATTTGTCTTAGGAATCATTAATGGCCTTTTATCTATCCTCGTAACCCTTTTGGAGGCTACACCCCTTATCATAGGAATGGGTTGGAGAGTGATCTCCAATGTGTTTATACAATCTCATAATTTAGTTGTCCCTTTTGAACCTAGATCTTGGGATCTCTGGTCAACAAGGTTGGGTATCCAATATGAGATTTTGATTATAGGATTTTAGCCTCATTCCCCTTGATAAACTTCCACATGATCTATCGGTTAACCAATTTATATGCGGATCCGCGGTTTCACATAATCACTCATGATTATGCCACTAGAGATCATTTGGTCATATAACACTAGCGCAACATATTTTTAGTATGCACATGATTTTTCTCAACAACTTATAAAGCCACTCGGCCGAATAAGCTTTATATGTTTTGCATAGAGAATTTTCCACAAAAAGTATATCTTCAATTTTGGTAATCATTTTACCTCCTTCTCATCATTTAATCCTTTTAGGATATTTTCGTCATCGAATTTAAAGCGTTGGTATTTCTTACAACATTCGAGACCAGAAGAAATACTCAACTTTAATTCACAATTCATATTTAACCTCATAGATTCTTAAAAATTACAAGTTCAAGATTCTATTTCTTGCAAACTTGAAATTTAAGTGCAAAGCTTAAAATTTAAAACTCGAATTAATCCTTGAGATTTCATTCTTCAAGTATCTTGGAAACTTTAATTCCAAGTATTGTTCTTGATGCACGCATTTCAAAAATGTCTCGTTAACATTTTTCTTTGTTACTTGATGATTTCTAAATTGCTTCTCCAATGAGCATATCATCAATACACAAGCAAACATATGCTTAGGAGTGTACACATTTATCACACTCGTTGACCTGTTTGACAACATTATTTGTCAAACTCTTCATGTCACTTATTTGACGTTTGTTATGACTTCACTTTAGCCTTCATATTTCTAGTTTAGTCAAGTACCCCCACATTTCAAATATTGTAGGAAACTCTCTTTTCCTTCGATCACAAGGTTTTTCGTCCTAGACAAAATGTGGTACTTAGTATGTGATTGAATCCTAGAATTGCAACACCCCACCACTTCGGGTAGTAACGAAGTGCACTGGCATTCAAACTTTCGTGTTTCAAGTTCTAAGCGTTATCGTCTTACAAACCCAAATTCAAGTTTTTATTTCTTGAAAATTTCGGATTTAAGCATGCTTGCTTACAAAAGTTGAAACTTGGATAATATTCTCAAACTCGGTTCACAATGCAATTTAAGCGCACTAACTTAGAAAACATGAATTCAATATTTTAAATCTTGTAAATTCATGTTATAAACATACTAGCTTAGAAATTCAAAATGAACCAATTTGAGATATTACGCCTAGTCAAAATTTGTGGCTTCGATTTATCAATTGTGTTTTAAGCGTACAAAGCTTAGAAACTCGAATTCAAGATTTTATAGTCTTGCAGATTCAAGCTTAAGCGTCAAATTCTTAGACAACACAAGTATAATCTACTCACGATTTCCCATAGAAAAATTCATTTGCTAAATTTTATTGCAATATCATTCTTGAAGTGTTTAAACACATCATTTGGCCTTGTTTTTTGCTTCATAATAAAGAACTCACAACAATATCATATGCAAATATTGATAAAGTAACAAATTACTTTTCTCACATCTCTAGTTTGCACAATCTTTCTATCACAAACATCATTGTGAGTTAACTCTAGAGACGTTACGATTCTTCTAACAAATGAATGACGATTTTGTTAACTCAGTGCCCACACAAGCAATAATTTAACATTACAATTTGTGATGCGAACTATGGTTTAAATGATCATATCAATCATGCCACAAACCATAAGATTCAATATAAGAAGTAATAACATAAATTTTATTGCTTTCAACAAATATCATCATTACATTTATTTACAATCACTCTATTCTTGGAGTTTTACAACTTTCGAAGATACACAATCTAATTAAGCGGCAAACGCTTGATCATCCAAATCATTTGAGAGACGATCTTCTTCTGTCACATTTACTTGATCCATAGCCTTCCCACGATCGTCTTTATTGCGACAATCTTTTGCCATATGATTGGGTTTTCAACATTTGTAGCACTTGCCTTTGAACTTCTTCGCCTTTCCATATTTGGAGGCCATGCCGTCAAACTTGCGCTTTGTTCCGGCGTGTTTTTCCACTAAATTCACGCGTACTTCATGTTGGTGCCAATATTCCTACCTTTCAGAAATTATGTTGTCCTCTTCGATTCTCAAGCGAACCACAAGGTCTTCAAGAGTCATCTCTTTTTGTTTGTGCTTGAGATAATTCTTGAAGTCCTTCCATGACGGAGGCAACTTCTCAATCATTGCGACCACTTGGAATGAATCACTTAGAACCATTCCCTCCGCATAAATTTCGTGCAGGATTACTTGCAAATCTTGCACTTGCTCTTTCACCGGCTTTGTGTCAACCATTTTGAAATCCAGGAATCGCCCAACGATGAATTTTTTCATGCCAGAATCCTCGTATCTATACTTTCTCTCCAAGGATTTCCACAATTCTTTGGCTGTCTAGACAATACACATTATATAACACGTTGTCCAGTCCGTTGAGAATATAATTGTGCTTCCACGCATCAACCGCAACCCTCTTTTGGTTGTCGATTTCACTCTCCATAATAGTATGAGCATCCTCATTGAGGAACATTTCCAACCCCAAGGTTGTCAAATAAAACAACATTTTTTGTTGACATCGCTTGAAATCGTTTCCATTGAACTTTTCAGGTCTTTCACCATGATTAACTAGAGTCGTTGTTGCACTCGACGAAGCCATTTTTTGCTGCTATTGTCTTAAGATTGTAGTACAAAATTTATGGGATGTGTATCTTAGGAAGCTAGCAAGCAAAACAACAAATGGCTTTATAATAGGAACGTCGAGGCGAGATTTGGAATCTCCGTCCTTAAGATAATATTGCTCAGCTACGGTGCTAACAGTTTGCTTTGACAATTTGTCTCCCAAGATACAACTACTATGATTTGTGATAGGAGCACTCCAAATCACAAATCATTTAAACCACAAAGATTTAAAAACGCTCAATAATAACAAGGATGAAGACCCAAAAAATTACTCAAATTTTGATCTTCAATATAATATGAATTTCAAATATTCCATGTTAAACAAGTGTTGGAATTGTTATATTTATAGTAAACCAAAAGATATGTTCAAATGGACACCATTTGGAGGCACACATCGCGAAAAATCGCACCCGAACATGAATGGACACACCATTCCGCGCAACAGACATAGGTGCTCGATCGATTGAGCCTGGTGCTCGATCGATCGAGCACATGGTTCCAACGAATGGAATTTTCCAGCCTTTCTCTATCTATCGAGCCTTGGTCTCGATCGACTGAGTGATATATGTACATTTTTTTTCTTTAATTTATTTCAAAAATTCCAACATGCACATCGTAGAGGGACCATGGTTCGCTGTCGCGGTCGCGGAACGGACGGAACGGCCGTTTCGTAACGGGAACGTTGGTGGCCGAGCCAAGTTCTGGACTGAAACGTAGGTTGTTGTGGATAGGCGTTATGAAAGCGTAACACGGCGATTTAACGGTGGTGCGGGTAGTGGAACGGCGGAACGGAAGCGGCGCGGAACGGATACGGGTAATAAATACATTTTTTTTAAAAGCACCGAATGTAAACATGCCATCTTTTCACTAGCGATGGTTGGATATTTTTTTTTGAAAAGTTTGGTTGGAATTTTGTGAAATGAAAACCATGTACTATGCCCGATGGTTGGATTTTTTTTTTTTTGAAAAGTTTGGTTGGAATTTTGTGAAATGAAAACCATGTGCTAAGCCTACTTTTCCTTTAAAAACCGTCGCTTTGCTCTTCTTCTTTTTTTGTTTTTAAAACTTCACTTACATAATCACATGCTCTTCGGTTCTACAGACTACGAAGTAAGTAATTATTATATCTTCATTTTATGAATTTTAGACTCAACTTTATGCTTTTATTAGCTCAAATTCTGGCTTGGTTATTAGTTTGAGCTCACCATGTGTATTATCTGTTTGTAGAATCAAATCTTGAACTTTTAAACATAAATAATTTTGATAATATTTGGCCCTAAAATACAAGTAGAGTCGATTTTAATATCTCATTCATCATCATAATCTTTGCCTATTTTATTTTATAAATTATTATACGTGAATGAAGATTGTTGTGTGTGTAGATATAACTTATTTTATGATTAATGTTTTTTGACTAAAAAATTAATTTTTATATGCAACGTGGTTTACATGAAAATGTTATCATTCAACATATAATAAAACTTAGTTTTTTTTTTTCCAATTGAATTTTTTTTTTTAGAAGAATGACGCTGAAACTTGATATTGGTTGGGAGTTTGGTCAACCCATTTGACACAATCGAAAGATAATACGATGCAAATTTTGTGAAAAAGTTGTAACCGGGGGAATTACAAGATTAAAACAGCATCTTGCACATGTTTCTGGAAATGTTGAGTCATGTAGTAAAGCTCCAAAGGAGATATCATTAATGCTTCGGAAACATCTTCAAGATACCAAGTCTGAGAGAAATGTAAGAAAAAAGAAAAAAGAAATTGCAGTAGATGCAATTCAACAAAGTATACATGCACTTGACAGTGACGCTGACAGTGAAGATGATTATAGATATGATACTAATGAAGAAGCTTTAGAAAATATGGAAAATAGGGCATTGCGAAAAGCAATGAAGGAAAGTCGTAAAACAAGAGCATTGGAGGACGAGATGCGTAACCGGTATGGTCCAGGTAAATAAATATATTATTATTCTAGTCGATGGATATTTATACTTAGTTACATAAATGTAAATTTATTAGTTTATATTATTTAATTCCAGGAAATTTAGGTGCTAGTTCATCACTTGATGCAAATCCCAATTTAAGGAAACAGATGCCACGTAGCTTTAGTGTAAAAGAGGGAGCTCAAATACCATCGAAAGGGATTGATTCTTATATGTTTCAATCAAAACGAAAGAGTATTAAAAATTGGTTTGCTCCTGAAAAAGTCAAAGACGTTGGTAAGGCTATTTCAAAATGGTTTATATACAATGCAAGTCCATTTCATGCGGCGGATAGCGGTCCATACTACCAATCAATGATTAATACCATTGCCGCAGCTGGTCCCGGAATACAAGGTCTTTCAGGAGTCAAATAGGAGGTGTTTTTTTGCAGGAGGATGTGGATGATATTACTGGATATTTAAGTACTTTAAAATCAAAATGGCCTAAATATGGATGTACAATAATGTGCGATGGTTGGAGCACACGTAACAAACATCATATCATTAACTTTATGATATATTTTCTTCAAAATATGGATGTTTTTTTTTATGATTTACATATATTTTTTTAACAATTTTCTAAATTATCGAAAAAAAATGAATTCTTTTATAATTAAAAAAAATCCGCCGTGCCCGTTCCGTGAAATGTCAATGGAACTGGAACAATAACCTCCGCGACGGCCACCGCGACCGCGACCGCGAACCATGAGAGGGACTCACACTTTCTTGCACGAACCAAATTAAACCCCACGTTAATATTTGAAAGTTTGATCGACTCGCAGGTCGACAACCCCTGGAAAGTGTCGTTTGAAATAATAGGGTATGTTTCATGCTCGCCTAGAATTTGTAAGTGGTTCCATCAAAAAAAAAAAAAAGAATCTGGTAAGTGGTGCTGGCTTGGTAGTATCGAGCTGAACAAGAGCAATTCACCGGAATGATAACTTATTGCTCTGTTTTGAAAACCGTAAACTGCATAACATTTTTCATAATTTCTGCTTCTTCAGATGATGTAAGAGTTGCAATGGTCGGAACTGTATTGAATGGAGATCTTGTTGTGAAGATCAGAAAAGCTCGGCAAGATGAGGATTCGCCATTACATGTGCATAGAAAAGATTCAGATGCATTTGTTTCTCCACTGTTGGTGCAGTTCGATTCTGCATCTCCTAAATATTTCTGCTGTGAATTAATGCATGGTGTGAAGAAAGTGAAAGATATTAAAGAAGTTAGAAACAAGTTCATTTTTTGTTTGATAGAATTATTTTGTGTTTGATCAATTTGCGAGGGCTCCTGAATTTAAAGAATTGCAGTGTTAACAGTAATATACGTGTGGAATGATTATTAAATTATTGCTTCGGCTTAACATAATGTAGGGCCAAGCATCAAGAATTCAAGGAAGAAAATGTTAAGTTAACATAGCCTCAGTGAGCGAGTGTGGAATCAGATTTGGTGGGGAATTTGTAAGAAAATGTATAAATAGGACAAGGATTTGAGACTAGACTTGTACTTAGTCAAATGTTGGGGACTGCTGCTTTTATTAAATACTAAATATCTGCGGATGTAACGAGTGATTACATTGATGACGGGCAACTCTCGAGACCCATATTCTTTTTTCCATTTTCTCAACAAAAATGGTAACGTCGTGGTTTTCTCAAGGGCATCATAAAAAATTCAATTTTTTTTATATAGGGAGGGAATATGGGGTCTCGAACCCGTGATGACATTATGTAATGAATAACATTTTAATATGGGGGGGAATGTAGGTAATCTGAATTAAAATAATTTTTTCCTGGAAAATGTAACAAACCTCTAACAAACTAGCCGAAGAAAGACTCCATGAAACTTCATGTTTGATTTTCATGTAATGGTTAAAAGGCAGGAGAAATTAAGGGGGGAAACCAAGAAAAACTTTCAGAAAATCTTGTGCTAATCTTTATTATAATTTTCATTTAAAGAGTATATTTTGGCATGGTCCAAGTGGGACAAATAATAAATAAAGATTAGGGCTTGGCAATCTTTCTCGATTTATTCTGATGGGTCCTCTTTCGAATAATTTAAATATAAAAAACCGGACAGGTTTTCCCGAAATTTTGAATTTAAAACTAGCGTTAGATCCAGGGGCGGACATATAAAATTTGATAAGGGATCAAAAAATTTTAAAATAGAAGTGGAGGGCAATCAAATTTTTAATAAAATGAATTGAGGAATCATTGATGAAGGTTATATGTTTTTGAGAGAGAAAAATAATTATCGTTTTAGTATAATTATATATATGTGTGTGTAAATTATCTAAAGATGGTTCAAATCGATTTGGATTGAAATTTATTCGTAGAAGAATAATGTCACAATGTGTTGGATAATCAAAATAATTAAATTTATTTCTTTTACATCAATGTTTCAAAATACTTTATTATTTTTTCAAACGATGTCATTACAAATTTGCATCTGTCGCCTAACACATTGAAACATGTGGATACAATTAAATGAGAATCATATTTTCAAAACTATTATGTTTATCACGTCAAATAATATATATTTAAATAGGCGGAATTCATATTACATACATCAATAAGATCCAATGTTATATATCGAGTTCTACACTCATACTCATGTATGACAACAAAATCTTTGGTTGATGTCACTTTTTGAAATTGGGGTCGATAATATCGGCGTTGATTCCAAATATAATTCAAAATCAACAAGCCTCAAAGTACAGAATCTAACTAAAATCAATCTTTTATCCATAAAATAAATATTTCTTACAAATATCAGCGGAAGCTTCAATAAATCAGTGACAGTGGAATCTTGAATAATATCAACTAAATCACCATCTCCAAAACCGATTTTGATCTTCATCTTCTATTTTTTTATTCGCTTATATCTGGGGAGTGGATATAAGGGGTGAGTGTTTTAAAAATACACAGTAAGTTGGGGCCAATCGATGTGACAATAAAATATTTTTTCATAATTTTCCAAACATATATCATAACCGGAGCATAAACTGATATGAATACTGAAACATAAACTTAACAGAATTGTTCTAATCAAGAGCCAGAATAGAACATGTCATATCAGAAATATTTTTCATATACGTAAAGCACAGTAAATACTCTAATTTCCTCCTAGTATTAATATCAGTTCTCTAGACTTAACCCTCATAGAGATATCAGAAACGATTCTTGCGTATTTCAATGAATTTGGGTGGTAAAAACGTGATGAATTTCCTCTCTTTTCCTTGCTGAAAATTTCATACATTTTAGTGTGTGCTAGTTTGTTTCGAAAATTGTGTGAACTGTGAGATTTTTTGAGTCACATATTATGTAGAAAAAGTTATATTTATAGAGCTTGAAATTCAAGAATCTCGATTCCTGCGACTTCTGAAATTCAATCGTATCTTCCAAAACTTATCTTTAGATTATGATTTATCTTCGGATTTGGTTATATCTACATATCTAAAAGATTATGATATATAATTCAATATTATCTATACTTAATATTTGGCTTGACCAAATAACATCAAGTAGTTGGGTTAACTTAAGGATTCTAATTGTGGTTTAACAAAAACTCTAGTGGTTGACTTGGTTGGAAAAATCGGATTTTCATGGTTGATCTACAATCCAATCTCATCTTCACGCAAAAGAATGGCAAGACATGTTAATGAATACTTAGAGATGTAACACCACTTATATAGACACATAATACCACTTATATATTGTAATGATATCTAAATTAATACGTAATTGATATATATTTTTAAGCGACTGGCAAATTTAAATATGATAACTCTTACGCAGTTTTCTCGACAAATGAATTTAATCTACGAATTTTAGACAAATCCTTAAAAAGATTTATCTAACTCATCATCCTCTGAAATTCGTAAAAATCCAGAGCACCGTTGCCATCAAGATCATAAGCCCGAATCATGTCTTCACATTCTTGATACGATTTCACGTCCCCGAGCCTCCGAAGAACGCTGCGCAACCCCTCCGGCGTGATGAAGCCGCTGCCCTTGTCCACCTCGTACACCTCAAAAGCTCGTCGGAGTATTACAACGTTATCATCATCGCTGTCTCGTAATTCCGCCATACGTACGAAGTCTCCAAACTCTAACAGCTGGGAATTCTTGCCACTACGGCCACCCCCTTTGCCCTTGGAGAACTCTTGTATGATTTTCACCGCCTCCTCGTCCGACAAGGAATCTCCAAAAGACGCTAAGTAATCCCTCAGCTCATTCGCAGAAATCTTCCCATCTTGGTTTTTGTCGAAGTACCGAAAAACCAGCCGGAACTCGTCTTCTTTGGTACTTGCCATGGGTCCATAACCGCTGCTTCCGCCGTATCCGATACATTCCGGTGGTGGACTTTCACGTGTTTCCCTCGAACGGAGGCTGCGGGGTAAGCTGAGCTTCAAAGCTCTGGTGCTCATGAATGAATTCTTAATTCTTGACATCGCCATTGATTATCAAAAACCAAGAATTATTAATTCTATGTATATTGTAACGGGTTTATATAGTAATCGAAATCCAAGTTACACCAGAGAATTGGAGGGGGAATTGCCGAATGATTCTTCTTGTAAGTTGTAACGTAAGGAGATGGGCTGGCTAGGGACGGACCGACTTTGAGAAATTGTTTGGTAATTTCCTGGATTTCTTAATATGGCGATAATTAATTAAATAAAAAGGTAGCTTAAATGATTAATTATATTTTACCTTTTATAATCAATCAATATCATATTATCCAGGAAATTTACTTGAAATTTTCTCCCCTTTCTTTTGTTATTTTTTAATTAACAAATGCATTAATCATATAGACCCTTCCGAGAGAATTTTCCGGGAAACTCCCCGAAAATATGGCCAAACAAGAAACAGATTAATTAATTGCAATAAAAAGGAGTAATATATATTTAGTAACATAAATAATTAACGAATAATCGATTTGATAAATAATATTTCAAACTACTGAATTAATATATATGCTAAAAATTGAATAAAAATATTATCATTCTACCCAATCTAATAAATATGAAGACCAGTCACATAATCAACTCACATAAGAAAAGAAATTCTTCACCAAAGGAAAGTGCAACAATTAGGTTAAAATATTCTACCGAATGAAGGTGCTCATTAATTTGCGGAACGAAAATCATAGTACCATACCTTAGAACAATTAATATCCTAATACATTAGAAACCTCAAAATATCATTCTTCCAAGGAGCAAGAAATCTCGAATTTCTCCCAATGGCACAAAATTTTCAAGCAATATTCTCAAAAACCGCTTTCCAAATTCAGCCACAAGTTTCGAAAATATTCACACATATATAGATATCCAAATCTGGTCTCCACCTTTTAGAGTATACCTTAAGCATGCTCTCCAAATTTGAACTCAATCTCACGGCTAGATTTCTGTCAATGCCCTCCGCAAGAAAAATGAACAATTTCTATTCGGAAAACAACATCTTATGTTCATCTCCATAAACTGACTCAAACTATCACAAAGACCGATCTCCACCGTTCAAAAATTAGTTAACGTGCTAGCAAAATTTCAGCTTGATCCAACGGTTGTATTTGTCGCAAATGCTTCTTTCCTCGGACTAATTTGAGGCATATGCCAATTCGAAAACTCCATCAAAAGATAAAAGGAGATTCACATGGTTTGCAACCCAAAATCCATTCAAACGTGTCTAGAAATCATCTTTAATCGGTAAGTGGGTTTTTGCTATACAAACATTCTTTCGTTTTGTAGAGTAAGTATGTGTTAAAATTCAAAATTGAACATGGAAGTATTTTAAGATTAAATCCTAACGAGTAATGTGATATGTGATAGTAAGCAAATGGCTATATGGGGCAAAATACCACATGTGTAGGAGTCACTATTTGAAACAGTGGGGCAAAATGCTACGTATGATGGGAGTCACATCTTGAACCTTCAGGGCAAAGTGCTACATATATGAGAGTCACATCTTGAAACTTAAGAGCAAAGTCCTATGCATATGAGAGCCGCATCTTGAACATATGATAGCCATATGTGATTATGTGTATGTGACGAAGATGTGATAAGGCTAGTTGAGCAACTATGAGTATATAAACAAAATCGTTATGTGGTTTGTAAAGAATATTGGAAGTTTATGCTCATGTATTGTATTATTTTCAATTGGCTCCTGCTTGCTGGGTGTTTTCCCAAACACTCACTTCTAACACCCTCTCCCAGATAAGAATGAAGAACAGGTTGAAGACGAAGAACAAGAATAAATTTAGGATTGTTGATTCTTTGTTGCTGTCGTGACTCGAGATACTAGTTTAGTTTATTCTCGCTTTCGCACATGCTTTAGAATATTGAACAATTTACAATATTTATATTTCAATTTGTAAATAAATATTTGATTATTTTGGATTAAAGACTTGTTTTCGTTATAATCTGTATTACGATGCTTGTTGACTTTAGAATTAATTTGGGAATCAACGTCGGTATCGCATGCTCGGTTTCGGGACGTGACATAAAACATGTTTCCCAAACTTTTTTACTTTTGCCAAATTGGATTTTCTCTTACAAAATTTCTTAAAATTGTCAGATTGTTATATATCTAGTAAACTAAGAAACTTTCAATTTTTAAAACAAATTAAAGAGTTAAATTTATTGTAGATTTTCAAAGTAAGTTATCTTGTATAAAGAAAGAATTAAATACGTGCATGTGTTTTTTTTTCACCAAATTGCTATTAATTTTTCGCAAAAAGTAATTTTGAAAAGTGAACTTATTATTTCCTAATGCTTATTTAATACATAAAGTTGAGAGATTTTTGAAAATTTAAAAGTAATTATTCACTAGCTATATAACAATCTTACAATTTTAAGAAAAATCGTAAAAACATTAGAAAATAAATGGACAAACAACATGTTTTGAAATCGAGGGCAAAATGATAGATTTTTTTAAAAAAATTAGGTCATATATCGATTTAATAATTTATAGTAGTTTGTATATGTGTTTCATAATTTATCGATATTTCCTATGCCTCAATACATTTAAATCCAATAATAAAAAATACTTTAAAATATTTGGAGGAAGTTGGGTTCCATTGTGCAACCAATTAAACGATGACCAACATTCCCAATTACGTAGTGGAGAGCTGGAGATGAATCATAAAGTGTCACTAATACATTGTCATTCACACGCTTACGTAGTTCATAAAGTGTTATAATATATGGACATTCACACGCTTACGCAATGCATGCTGTACATTTTCCAAATTAAAAAAAATTACATATTATAGATCTTTTCAATATTTAAAATAAAATATAAACAAAATTATAAAGAGAACTAAAATACGAAAAGAAAAGAAAGAAAATGTGGGGTGGGGTTATAATTACTGTCACTAAAAATATTATTTCATTTTATAACAAGAACATATAATACAAGTACAGTGTTGTAGTTTAGTTATTTTTTATTTACTATTGACTTGTTCTATCATTATAATGCAACTGTATTTATAATTATAATTATAATACTTAAAAAACAATAAGTTAGTATAAAAGTCGGCTTGTGGCATTTGTGTGGCGTGGTCTGACGAGACAAACTTTTGATGGGAATCTTCATTACCCAGATAACGTGGTGTCATTTCAATTAATATAAATAGTGATATCACCTAAATTTGCGATGACTTGCTGATATCAATAGAGAGGGGGTTCACCTCTCTTTCTCCTCCAACACTCAATATAACAGCAGGGGTATTAGCAAATATCCTCTGCAATGACCTGAAAATACGAAGCAAATGTGAGAAGGGGCCGGAAGTTATTCCGGCGGGTCCCCTCCGACGCTCAAGTCAGGCGAGAGAATATGAAGAGAATATATGCTGTAAGTGAAAGCAATTATAACATTAATTAATCAATACTCCAAACCTGGTATTTATAGGCGGAGACCTAAGAGTAGTATTGCAACAAGGACTCTTTCCATGTTTATCCAAATCTTACCCAGATATGTCAAGATCCTGATAACACAATCAAATCTCTGATATTGCTCCGCATATCTATGACTAGATATCTTGGGGAACTGGTTTCCTTGCTGAGAGCCGGTAGCAACAAGGGAAATGAGGAGAGCTCGGCCTATCAGCTCGGGCTCCCAAAAGAGGTCTCATGTCGAGTTAGTGGAGGGAAACAGGTAAGGCGAAACAGGTCGGCCAAACAGGTCGGGCCTCGCAAAAGAGCTCGGATGGGTAGGCGAGGTCTCGCCGAAGAAAGACGAGTAACATGCCTTGGAGCTAGGTCGGCTCGTCAGGTGGTATCTTCTAGCGGGTATCACAGTCCCCCCTCCCTGTCGAGCTGACGTTGTAGACCAGAAGCTCGTATGTGCTGAGTTATCCTGACGAGCCAATTCTTGAAAATAGCAAAACTTGATTTAGGCGGGAACTAACGGCTACAAAATTTGAATTTTAAATTGAAATTGTGACCGTTGGGCTCCCCTCCCGATTCCCGAGGCTAATCTAGACCGTACAGCGCATCAAGGATCAACGGCCAGGATTCGTTGAGGTCTCCCTATATATATACCAATCCGGGTCCCTCATTATCCACTTTTGCCATTTTCGAAACAGATCGGATCCGACCTCTTTAGCTTGCCATTTTTATTTCTGAAAACTCCTAGGTACGTTTTCTCAGCTGTTTTTGTTACAATGTCTTCACCTGATCAATTGTTTCCTTCCCCTCTTACTGACGAGGAGCTTAGAGCGGTAGATCAGTATGGCTCATTTTATCCCGAAGGGATTGCCCTTCCTGAGGGAGTTGAGCCCCTTGAAGAAGTGGTGCGCACTGAGGCTCCCCAGGAAGCTGGGACCTCGGCCGAACCCGACCTTCAGGTGACTGAGGTCAGCCCTCCACTTAGATCAGAGTCGCCTCCAGGCAATTATCATTGGTATGAACTTTATGTTCCTGTCTTGGATGAGTCAGATGAGGCCAAAATAAGACAGGTCAGCCAAGCCCCTTCCGATTATGAATTCATCTTCCCTTCTTCTTCTCAACGACCCAACCAACCTCCTGAGGGTTTTTTTACCTTCTACCGCGGTCAGCTAGAAGGGGGTTTACGTTTTCCTCTTCCTGAATTCTTTCAGGAGTTCAGTAGTTTTTATCAGCTAAACCTTAGCCAATTTTCTCCCAACTCCTTCCGAATTTTGTGCAGTCTCGTAGTTATCTTTAAGGCGTTAGGCTTACCTTACGACCACCCCACCCTCTCTTATTTTTTTCACATCAAGAGATCATATGAGGGCCCTTGGTATGTCACCAGCCGACCTGGCTGTGCATTTGTTGGGGGTTATCCTAGCAAAATCAAAGACTGGAAAAATGAGTTCTTTTTTGTAAAGCCCTCCCAGCCCTGGGTCTGCTACTCTGATTGGCTTGAACATCTCCCGGCTCTCCCCTCTCCTCCTAAAAATTTCAAAAAGAGCACCGCCTTCTTAGATGTAATGAACGCCATAGGAGGTCACTGTTTTAATTCATCTAAGCTGGTGGTGGAGGATCTGCTTTGTTTTGCTGGGCTGAGTCCAGCTGATCTGACCTTAAGGGGGAGAGCCGGTACTTGTTCTAACATGCTTTCACAATTATTTTATTCACGTGTATTTTGTTCGGTGTGACTGAACTATATATCTGTTTATACAGAAGACAGAGTTATGAACTCATTATTGCTGAAAGCTATTCAGAAGAGGAAGCAAAAACAGGGCCAACCCCCAGCAGCCGAGGGAGTCACCATTGTGGATGTAGGAGGTGAGAGCCCCCCCCCCGAAGATGTAGCCCAGTTATCCCGGAAAAGACCGGCAGCTCCTGAGGGTTCGTCAGGGTCTACTGCTGTTGAAGCTCATCCTTTGAGGCAAGTTCGGTCACGCCCAGATCCGTCCGACCTCCCTTCAACGGGTGAGAAAGGGGGTGCACCAGCTCGTGTGGAGAGATGTCGTGAGCGGGTGATGGAAGCTTACCGAGGTGGTGTGCGACTAGTTGGGGAAGGACCGAGCACCGTTGCCTTAGCTGTGGCTCGTGATCTTCCCAATACTGAGGATGCCCTTTATATGAGCCAACTGAGCTGGGGGGACCTGATGACCCGAACTGGGAGCCGTCTGACCGAGTCTATGCTCTTGATGGGTGAGTTTATGTCAAGGGCGAATATGATCCGAAGACAATCCTTGAAAGATGCCAAGGTCTTCGATAATATGCAAGACACCCTTGCTGAGGCCCAATCTCTTTATGAGAAAGACATCTCGGAGCTGAAAGCTCAGGTTGAGAAGGGGGCCGTCGCTGTGGCCGAGGCTCGCTCTTTGGTTGAGGTCCATAAACGTCAACATGAGACTGAACTCCGGGAGCTGCGTAATGAGTTAGCTTTAGCTAAAGGGCTAGCTACTTCTGCTGAGCAGGAACTTGCTAAATCTCTAAAGGAGGCGGCCGAGGAGAAACAAAAGTCTGAGGAGTTGGTAGGAGAGAAACTCCTTACTTTTATTGAGGCTGGTTTCCAGGGATGTCTTAGCCAGATCAAAGAACGTGGCTGTCTTGTGCCTGACGTCCCCTTAGATTTTCTAGACGTAGAGAAAGTAGCTGCCTCTCTCCCCCTGATCTATAGATGTAATTTCCTCAGAATTGTTCTCTTATTAAATGTTATTTCTGTTTTACCGTTCTTGTCATTTTTTGTGGCGGACCAAGCATGTCGTAGCTCGGATTAGCTTAATAATTTACCACGTAATGGCAAACACTAAACAGATAGGACCAAGGTAGATACAGCTCGGCCTGGTTTAATAATGTACCAAATAATGGCAAACAGTAAACAGCTGGGACCAAGGGCGACTTAGCTCGGCATGGTTTAATAATGTACCAAATAATGGCAAACAGTAAACAGCTGGGACCAAGGGCGACGTAGCTCGGCATGGTTTAATAATGTACCAAATAATGGCAAACAGTAAACAGCTGGGACCAAGGGCGACGTAGCTCGGCATGGTTTAATAATGTACCAAATAATGGCCAACAGTAAACAGCTGGGACCAAGGGCGACGTAGCTCGGCCTGGTCTAATAATGTACCCAATAATGGCACAGTACACAGCTGGGACCAAGGGCGATGCAGCTCGGCCTGGCGTAATAATTTACCGCATAATGGCAAACATTAAACAGCTGGGACCAACGGTGAAGTAGCTCGGACTGGTCTAATAATTTACCAAATAACGGCACAGTAAACAGCTGGGACCAAGGGCGACGTAGCTCGGCCTGATCTAATAATTTACCAAATAATGGCAAACAGTACACAGCTGGGACCAAGGGCGATGCAGCTCGGCCTGGCGTAATAATTTACCGCATAATGACAAACATTAAACAGCTGGGACCAACGGCGAAGTAGCTCTGCCTGGTCTAATAATTTACCAAATATCGGCAAACAGTAAACAGCTGGGACCAAGGGCGACGTAGCTCGGCCTGATCTAATAATTTACCAAATAATGGCAAATAGTACACAGCTGGGACCAAGGGCGATGCAGCTCGGCTTGGCGTAATAATTTACCCGTGCTCCTGAGGCAGGTGGCACACCCATGCTCCTGGCGTGACCAGGGTTGAGCTCGTGCTCTTGAGGCAGATGGCACACCCATGCTCCTGGCGTGACCAGGGCTGAGCTCGTGCTCTTGAGGCAGATGGCACACCCATGCTCCTGGCATGACCAGGGCTGAGCTCGTGCTTGCACACCCATGCTCCTGGCGTGGCCAGGGCTGAGCTCGTGCTGGCACACCCATGCTCCTGGCGTGACCAGGGCTGAGCTCGTGCTTGCACACCCATGCTCCTGGCGCGACCAGGGCTGAGCTCGTGCTCTTGAGGCAGATGGCACACCCATGCTCCTGGCGTGACCAGGGCTGAGCTCGTGCTTGCACACCCATGCCCCTTGCGTGACCAGGGCTGAGCTCGTGCTTCTGCGGTTGGTTGCACACCCATGCTCCTGGCGTGACCAGGGCTGAGCTCGTGCTTCTGCGGTTGGTTGCACACCCATGCTCCTGGCGTGACCAGGGCTGAGCTCGTGCTTCTGAGGCAGATGGCACACCCATGCTCCTGGCGTGACCAGGGCTGAGCTCGTGCTTGCACACCCATGCTCCTGGCGTGACCAGGGCTGAGCTCGTGCTCCTCAGGTAGGTTGAAAACCCTTTTCCTGGTTGTACAATATCTAGCAAAAATTATAAAACTTTGTATAATAAAAGAGTATATTGTCCAAAAACAAAAACAATCTTCGCTAAAATTTAAAGAGCTGAACTAAGAATAATATTTTCGGAGATGGTAAGCGTTCCATGGTCTTTTCAACATCTTCCCATCAGGACCTTCTAGGTAGTAAGCTCCTGAGCTTAGCTTTTCAACAATTTTGAAGGGACCCTCCCACTTAGGGTCAAGCTTGCCCACTTGAACCTCTTGCACCTTTCTTAGTACGAGATCACCGACCTGGAAAGTTTTCTGGATGACTCGTCTGTTGTACATCCGCGTCACACGATTGCGGTAGGCTTCCATTCTGATGGCCGCAGCCTCCCTTATTTCTTCAATCAGGTCCAGGTCAGCAGCTCTTCTATCGCTGTTTTGTTCGTCATAGAAATGCACTCTTGATGATTCCGCTCCAATTTCAGCTGGGAGTACCGCTTCATTTCCGTAGACCATACTGAATGGGGTTTCACCTGTTCCCGTTCTTGGTGTAGTTCGATATGACCATAGAACATTAGGTAGTTCTTCAACCCAATTTCCCTTAGCTTTTCCCAACCTAGCTTTGATGCCTTGCACGAGAGACCTGTTGGTAACTTCTACCTGACCATTGCTCTGAGGATATGCAACGGAAGTAAAAGCCTGATGGATTTTTAATTCTTCACACCATGCCCTGAGCAAAGCTCCTTGGAATTGCCTTCCATTGTCCGAGATGATCTTCCGCGGGACACCAAATCGGCAAACAATGTTTTTCCAGATGAAGTTGAAGACCTCTTTCTCCGTGATTCTGGCTAGTGGCACTGCCTCCACCCATTTAGAGAAGTAATCAATGGCAACAATCAGAAATTTCTTCTGAGCTTTACCTGTTGGAAAAGGTCCTACTATATCAATGCCCCACTGATCAAATGGGCATGCCGCCACAATAGCTTTCATCATCATAGCTGGATGATGTTGGAGCCTGGAGTGTCTTTGACAACTATCACACGATATAACCATAGCAGCCGAATCCTTCTGAATCGTAGGCCAGAAATATCCGGCTAGGAGCACCTTCTTTGCCAAGAAATACGATCCTAGGTGATTTTCGCAGCACCCCTCATGAATTTCCCTTAATACGTAGTCTGACTCTTTCGGACCCAAACAACGCAGAAGTGGTTGGGCAAAAGACCTCTTGTACATGACGCCCTCAATGAGTATGAATCTCTGACTCCTTTTTTTGAGTCTATACGCTTTTTTGGTATCAGAAGGGAGCTTGGCACTGGTAAGATAGTCTAAGATCTCTTGTCTCCAATCATTCTCTTCCACGGGTTCAGATGGGACGTCCTGACTAGGAGTCAACTCAATTTGAAACACCACGTCTCTATCTTGCCAAGCGCGGAGAGCACTAGCCATTCTTGACAAACTGTCGGCCTTTCTATTCTCCTCTCTTGGTATCTGTTTGAATGCTACCTCTAGAAATCCCTCCTTTATTTTTTCTATGGTACTTGCATAATGGATTAGCTTCTCGTTTCTAACCTCATACGCGCCATTCATTTGTTGGGCTACCAGCTGTGAATCAGAGAAGACATGTATACGCTTAGCTCCGACATTTCGAGCAGCCCTTAATCCAGTCAATACTGCCTCATACTCTGCTTCATTGTTGGAAGCTCGGAAATCCAACCGAACTGCCAAACATACTTCTTCTCCGGTAGGAGAGATCAGCACAACCCCAATCCCACTTCCCTCGTTACAAGAAGAACCATCTACAAATGCTTTCCATAATTCTTCTTTTTCGGGATGTACAGTCTCCGCAATAAAATCTGCTAAGGCCTGAGCTTTGATAGCTGTGCGTGGCTCATACTGTATACCATACTCACCTAGTTCGGTTGTCCATTTAACAAGTCGTCCGGAGACATCCGCGCGACTGAGTATTTTTCCCAGGGAACTGTTTGTTAGCACCGTTATAGGATGGGATAGGAAGTAAGGCCTGAGTCTCCTAGCTGTGATGATCAACATTAGAGCCAACTTCTCGATCTCCTGATACCTCAGCTCCGCATCCTTCAAGGCATGAGATAAGTAATATATCGGCTGCTGTTCTGATTCTCTTTCTTTGATGAGAACCGAGCTGATTGCTTCCTCAGTCGCTGATAGGTAGACATATAGCCTCTCTGCCTGCATAGGTTTGGCCAAAATTGGTAGTTCGGCTAAGTATTTTTTCAATTCTTCAAATGCTTCCCCACATTTTTCGTCCCAATCAAATTTCCCAGCCTTCCGGAGTATCTTAAAAAAGGGGAGATTTCTATGAGCTGATCTAGAAATAAATCGTGATAAAGAAACGATTTTTCCTGCCAAGCGTTGCACCTCTTGAAGGTTCTTCGGCGGAGACATCTCACAGATAGCTCTCACCTTTTCTGGATTAGCTTCAATCCCCCTTTCTGTCACTATATAGCCTAGAAATTTCCCGCTTTTTACCCCGAATACACATTTCTGAGGGTTTAACTTTAACCCGTAAGACCTAAGGGTGGAGAAAGTCTCAGTCAGATCGGCAATGAGATCGGTGCCACTTTTTGATTTTACAAGAATGTCGTCCACATATACTTCCACATTGCGGCCTAGCTGTTTTGAAAACACCTTGTCCATCAAACGCTGGTAAGTAGCTCCTGCATTCTTGAGCCCGAAGGGCATAACAACATAGCAAAAAGTCCCATCTTATGTGACAAAACTGACTTTATCTTGATATTCTCTAGCCAGAGGAATCTGATGATATCCCTGGTAGGCATCCATTAAGCACAAGTACTGATGTCCCGCTGTTGAATCAACCATCTGATCAATCCTTGGTAATGGGTAACAATCCTTCGGACATGCCTTATTAAGATCTCTGAAGTCTATACACATCATCCACTTTCCAGAGCTCTTTGGTACTAAGACCACATTTGAGAGCCATGTTGGAAATTGTATTTCTCGAATTTGACCTGTCCGAAGGAGCTCCTCCACCTGCTCTCTTATGACCTTATCCTTTTCAGGTCCAAAATGTCTTTTCTTCTGTTTTACAGGTTGGACTCCCGAGAGCACATTCAAATGATGTTCTAGTACGTCTGGTCTAATTCCTCTTAGATCTCGAGCACTCCAGGCAAAGATATCCTCATTTTTAATTAAACATGAAATGAGATCGGCTCTAATGTTTATTTCCAAGTCCTTGGCTATTTTTACTTTTTGATCAGTAGAGACTAGCTCAATTATTTCAGGTTCTTCATCCAAGCTGTTGGGAATGCCTTTGTCTTTAGGAACACTATACCCAGCTCTTTCAATACAACCGACCTCCCGGCGAGCTCGCTTCACGTCTTCCTTTACTTCGTCCACGTAACATCTGCGGGCTGTTTTCTGGTCACCACAAAGAACCCCAACTTCTCTACCCACTGGGAATTTTAATTTCTGATGATAGGTAGAAGCTACCGCCTTGAAGTCCTTCATTGCAGGTCGGCCTAAGAGTGCATTGTACGATGAAGGTGCCTCTACCACAGTGAAATTAACCATCTTTGTTATGCGAGACATCCCATGACCCAGAGATAAGGGTAAGTTGATCTGTCCAAGCGGTTGAATTGCGTGCCCGGTGAACTCATACAGAGGAGTTGCAATGTGTTCATATTTTGACCCCTCTATCTGCATCTTTTCTAAGGTATCTTTAAATAAGACATTGACTGAGCTCCCAGTATCAATGAAGATCCTTGCTACGTCATAATTAGCTATGGTTACAGTCACAACTAGGGCATCATTGTGTGGAGTTGCAACTCCTCTCAGATCATTAGGTCCGAAGCTTATGACAGGCTCATCCCTTTCAATTAACTCTTCTGATACTTCGAAATTTTCCATTCTTCTACCATGACTTTTCCGAGCTCTGCCCGAGTCTCCATCCGTGGGTCCCCCTGAGATCATATTAATAGTTCCTCGGGTAGGATTATTATCCACCTGTTCGACCCTTCTCCTTTGATTATCTGTTTCTTTAGGAGCGATACCCCTTTCACGGGACCTGGTTCGGCCCCTATATGGTGTCTTTTCTCTTCTTTTTCCTCGGTACCGGCTTCTACCCTGTCCTTTCTGAGAAGGTTCCTGCTTCCTTGTTAGCAGAGTTTTTATTTCAGAGTCTCTTCTGATGATTATTTCTACCTCATCTTCAAGCTTCTGGCACTCATTCGTTATATGACCGTACTCTCTATGTAATTCACAATACTTATCAGAAATAGGCGTACGGGACCCATTATCCAACTTCCTGGGTCTTTCCAGTTTCTTTCTATCATCACATATTTCCATAGCTCTTTCCAAGCTCATGGATAAAGGTATGCGTGATGCAAATTGACTTCTAGTTCGACCACTTTCATCAGCCCTGTCAATAGTTCTTTTCTTACTTAACTCTAACTTATCCTTCTTCTCTGATGGACGCAGATCAACCCTTCTCTGTCTCTGAGCATCTGCCAGATTGATATACTTTTCAGCTCTTCCCAGAAGTTCGTCATAACTTCTAGGAGTTTTCTTTACCAAGGATTTAAAGAACTCTCCTGCCTTAAGCCCTTGTGTAAAGGCATTAATAAGGACATCCATCGTTGCAGTGGGGACCTCTAAGGCTACCCCGTTAAAGCGTTGTACGAACTCCCTCAAGGACTCCTGTTCATTCTGCTTGGTAGTGAACAGGCTCAAAGAAGTTTTTTGATACCTCTTACTGCTGGCATACTGGTTTAGAAAGGCCGAACTGAACTCCTCAAAGCAGCTTACAGTGTTTGGTTTAAGTAAATTGAACCATTGTTGCGCCGATCTAACCAGGGTGGTAAGGAAAACACGGCATTTGATCCCATCAGAATACCTATGCAACAGAGCAGCATTCTCAAATCTTCCAAGATGCTCTTCAGGGTCTGTGCTTCCATCATATTCTCCCACTGCAGGTTGTCTGAAATTTGGCGGGAGTTCCTCTCTTAGAATAATTAGGGAGAATGGACTTTCTCTCCTAGCCACTGGAGTTCGGCCACCAAGATGCTGAGCCAATCGCCTTATCTCTCCCCACACAGCCTCCATTGGATCTATTAGCGGATGCTCTACTTGTGTATCTACTACAGCACTGGCTACCCTATTGTTTTCACGGACTTGTTCTGGCTGAACAGGCGAAGGCGCCTGATTTGTTTGAGAAGGCGGTGGAGGTTGATTAGATTCCGTTGGTGGCGGAACCTGGTGTTGGAAAAGAGTATTTTGCATGGTCTGACTGATGAATTGTGCCAGTTGCTCCATAGTCATATCTCCCACCTTCATAACAGATGGAGGTGCCTGATCTTCCTGCTGTGGAGGAACATCTTGATTTTCCACACTGGGATTTAATCTTTCTTCCTGATTCCTCCTGACTCCACGCCCACGTCCACGTCGTCCAGCCATATCAACGTCTTCAATTCAGTAAATAGTTTCCCACAGACGGCGCCAATTGATATCACCTAAATTTGCGATGACTTGCTGATATCAATAGAGAGGGGGTTCACCTCTCTTTCTCCTCCAACACTCAATATAACAGCAGGGGTATTAGCAAATATCCTCTGCAATGACCTGAAAATACGAAGCAAATGTGAGAAGGGGCCGGAAGTTATTCCGGCGGGTCCCCTCCGACGCTCAAGTCAGGCGAGAGAATATGAAGAGAATATATGCTGTAAGTGAAAGCAATTATAACATTAATTAATCAATACTCCAAACCTGGTATTTATAGGCGGAGACCTAAGAGTAGTATTGCAACAATGACTCTTTCCATGTTTATCCAAATCTTACCCAGATATGTCAAGATCCTGATAACACAATCAAATCCCTGATATTGCTCCGCATATCTAGGACTAGATATCTTGGGGAACTGGTTTCCTTGCTGAGAGCCGGTAGCAACAAGGGAAATGAGGAGAGCTCGGCCTATCAGCTCGGGCTCTCAAAAGAGGTCTCATGTCGAGTTAGTGGAGGGAAACAGGTAAGGCGAAACAGGTCGGCCAAACAGGTCGGGCCTCGCAAAAGAGCTCGGATGGGTAGGCGAGGTCTCGCCGAAGAAAGACGAGTAACATGCCTTGGAGCTAGGTCGGCTCGTTAGGTGGTATCTTCTAGCGGGTATCAAATAGTTTTTCAAAATTCATAATAAAAAGGAGAAAAATTATATATAGTACCACTTTCCAAAATATTTTGTAATAAATCTTTCAAAAAATATTCTTCTCAACTAAATACATATTCTAGAAAACTTCTTTCAAATAAGTCCATCTTCTGGAACCTTAACCTACTTAATCCATTTTTCACGACCCTTTTGAATGAAATATCACTGTCATTGCTTGCTGGAACAGAAAAAAACTTGCACACCGATTTAGACAAAAAAAAAAACTAGATGTGATTTCAGCGATGAGAAAAATCGCACAGTGGCTGGGTATAAAATTTTAATCGGCAATTAGTGTGATCTACCGATGAACCACACAAGTTATCGTGAATTGTCTGTAGATAAATCGGTAAATTAATGGTGATTGACCAGTGAATCAATTAATGACAGAATTGAGGTGGCATCATATACGAGACCTGGGGAGAGCACTTTTTGAGGGTCTACATGGCCGGATCAATGAGAATGGTGTTGAGAGTGAGTTGTCAGCTGCGTCGCGAAGAGTGGAATTGGTGGTGTCGAGCGTGAAGGCACTGGTCATCAAGGCAGATTTGGCTCCAATTTGGATGAGCTGCTAGGCCAAAGGACGTGCTTGCAAAATTCTAAACATTATATTAGTGTACAGGAATACAGGAAACATACATGCACCACACGAGAGTAACAAGAAATTACTATCGGTGCATGTAATTTACATGCATCGTATGAGACTAACAATGAATTATCTTACATGCACCGCTAGTCTATCGGTACATGTAAATTATGCACCGATAGACTCAGATACTGTCTTTAACCAAAATTTAGTCTACCGGTGCATGTAAATTACATGCACCGCTATGTAATTTCTTGTTAGTCTCGTGCGGTGCATGTAAAATTACTCATGCGGTGCATGTAATTTGAGTCATGCAATGCATGTAAAATTACTCATGCAGTGCATGTAAAATTGAGTCATGCGATGCATGTAAAAATTATTCATAAGGTGCATGTAAAATTTTCCCATGTTTCGGTTAAATTTTTTATATGGGCTATTTTAGTAATATATTTTAGACTAATTTAAGATCTTATTTGATACAATATATATCATTTAATTATATGTATGTATATTAAAATAACATCCTTCTAAAATTTAATATCATGTTGGTACCATCAACCGGTTAACTTAATTCATGCAAAACTCTAATCCACCTTCCTGCACCTACTCCAACCCCCAAATATGGCATGTGTTATTCTCAACTAAATCCGCAAAATCCCCATTTTCATGTGATGACAGAAGAATTTCTTGAATTTGTTTGTTCACTAAAATTTGGCTAAAAACACTAGATTTCAAGTCTTCGGACATTTTCGAAGACAGCACAATATTTTTAGTAATATTATCATCGGCATAAGTCGAATTTACCAAAGAACTACTCTTCGCATCATCAAAATATGATTTTTGCATCAAATGCGGTTCGATTCCACGTCTTAAAAAGCTCAATTCCCGCTTCTTAAGTAAATACAGAGCGCAGAATTCGGCCTCGCGCATGCGATTAACCGAAGGACTGTCGCCGAGATTCTTAACAATCGGAATGCGGGTTTGAAACATATTCTTCAAGTCTGTTGTAAAATAGAGTACCAAAATTATCATGGGCAAGTAAATGGCAAAAAATTCCGATGATTTAGAAAATCAACGATAAAGAACGCGAATGGTGGAAAGTGGGCAAATGTTTAGGGATGAAGGTATAGGCAAGGGCATTTTAGTCATAATTAATGGACTAATTAGATTAGGGTTTGATAAAATGGACTTATTTGAAATAAGTTTTCTAAAGATGTATTTTGTTGAAAGAAGTATTTTTTGAAAGATTTAGTTGAAAAATGTTTTAAAAAGTGGTATTAATTTCCTCATAAAATAATTGAGTTTTCGGCCCTTTAATCAAGGCCTCGACCGTTGACGTGTATTGAGTGAAAAATGTTTTAGAGAAAGTGAAAGAAAATGACAATCAAGGCCTCGACCGTTGATCATATACTAGAATGAGACACCACGCACATTTGGAGAGAATGTTAAAAAACATGTTAGCATAAAATACCCTATAAGCCAAATATTGGTTCAATGGGCTTTATGGGCCCTAGCCCAATTAGCTAACTCATAACAACTATAAATATAACTCATCTCTAGGGTTAGAAAAGGGAGGACCTATCATTCCAATCAATTCACTTCTCTTAGAAAAGCCGACATCGCACTAGCACTGGTGCGACTTGTAGATCTGGTTAGGTTGATTGGACTTGAGGGTGACCACATCAGCCAACAGAACTTTCTTGCTGAATTCCATGACAGGAACCTCTACGAGATTTGCCGAAGAACTCTTTGAAACAAAAAGAAGAATTCTTTAGGAAAACAAGATTCCGGCAGGAAAAGAGACTTACCGAAAATTCTGCAACATGGCACACATTGGCCGATGGTTAGACCATATTTGCCAAGCATGCCCGGAACAGAAAGAACCAAAGTTCAGGAACGGATTCCGTTCCAAACCTGACAGATCAGAGGCAGGAAAAGACAAAAGACCTGCTGACAAGAGAGCCCGTTTTCTAAAGCCCGGGGACCACAAAAACCACTAATGTAAAGATTCCCCGACAAAGGAAAAGAGGTGGACCATTAAAAGTTAGTGCGGATACTATTCAACGCACTCAGACAAAAAATAATGGACCACTCACAAGAAAAGTTGGCACATGCAAAGATGCCAGACCACGTGAAAGTTAAGGCGCACTCACAGGCGCACTCAACATTTATCAAGATTTGGATTCCGCGTTTGAAGTCCGGATTCATGCCTATATAAGGGCACTCATTCAGGAAGCTAAGGACATCGAAAATTCTCCATAGTTTTCTGAAAAATAAATATTGTAGTCTCCAAGCTTTGTAATCTTCAGCTTTCTTAGCTTGGTAATATTTCTTTTCTTTCTTTAATTTCATAAGTGTCTGTAATATTGTTCTGTTTGTTGCAAGTTTATGTGCTTTGAGTCAAGCCTCATCTATATGAGATGCTAAACAAGTTCGTCTACTCCCAAAATGATACGTTTTAATGTAATAGATGTTATAAGTATTCCAGAATAAAAATAAGGCTGTTGCCCAGCTATCTCCCAGATTTCTTTAAATCTTTTTTATATCTTGAGTATACCTTACGCCCTAAGGTAGGAAACGAATTAGGGTTGTACTGTGCGGTTTCTGAAGGAGTCGGATAACTGGCAGACTAGCCTCGCCCGTGAGCTGAGGTTGAATGGTGAGGAGCCATTCGTAAAACAGTCTGGAGGCAGTAAGTTTTCGACTGGTGGCGTTGCGACCCACCCCACCCGGTGCCGTTATGGTCAAAATGGTATATTTCAGTTTGATAAAATTTTATTGTAATACGGAAGCATGTTGGGCCTTTATTTATTTTTAACATGATCTTCAAATCGGGTTGTGAATTATAATTAGAAGAACGTTATATGAACCGTGAGTCTTTTACAAAAGTATGCTCTTGGGTTCGCCCGAGATGAGAGAAACTGAAGGATCTCATGTTCATAAATGCTACTGTTTCATGAATAAAAGGATAAAGACGATGATAAATAGTATATAGATGCTTATTTGTTATTTAAATATTTTCTTAGGGTTAAGAATGCAATTTTATTAAGAGTTGGTTGGACCATGTGGACCACTTGGATCACATGGGAGTTTTATAGTCATTTCAACCAAGAATGGACCTAAGTGAACTAAGGTTGGGTTTTGCAATAAGGGTCGTGTGTTTGGTTGAGCTATAGGTCGTAGGAATGGTGTGGAACGGGGACGATTGTCATTGAGTTTGGCCTCTATTAATTTAGACAGACCAATGTCTGGGGAAATGATGATAGGTTTGAAAACGGCCATATCTCTTTGGATTCGAGGGGCAATCCGGACTGGAAACAATTAAAAATTGTTTCCGTAGGTTAGCCAGTTGCACAGTTTTTCAAAAACTTCCTGATAATTAGCGACAGTTCCCTGTTGCCTAAGCTTGAATAATGCTGTCTGGTGGTTCTCATAAGTATATGGGCCAAATCTGAGCTCTAATCTTTGGTGAAAGCATCCCACGTAGTGAATTATCTGTTGGCATGCGCCATTTAAACCAACTAAGGGCAGCTCATTGCATATAGAAGAAAGTCGTTGGTCAGCTGGCACTTGATAGAAGGTAAAATACTGATCTGCTTGAAATAACCCGTCAAGTGGGTTTGTTCCATCATAATTAGCCATGTGAATTTGAGGAGCTTTTAGTTGGTTGGTTTGTAAAGTGGTTGGGGTGTGTGTTTGGTATGGGGGTGTTTGAGAGGAGGAAGGTGAGTGTGCTGAATGATTGTCAGTAGGCATTTTGTCCCACTGATTCTTCATTTCTGCCATCAGTGCCATCATCATATCCAAGTGTTGCTTATTTTCTATTCGTAGTTCGTGCAGGTGTTGCTGATGCACGATGCGAACCCCAGCTAGTGCAGTCTGGACAAGCCGCAAGGATTCAGCCGGCTGTGTGTTGTCGCCATTGGTAAGGACTTGGGTATGTTTGGGAGGCATGAATTCTGCTGGAAGAGAGCACCAAATTGTTAGATGAAGATTTTGAATTCTGTTTTTGGAAGTGTGAATTCGAACACTCCTTAGATTGTTTGGTTAAAGATAGTAGATAATATTTTTTTGAAGAATATTATCCTCATTTTCTTAACACGGTGTACTTAAATACAACTGGAAAGTGACTACGGATTATCCACTAATACCAATAAGTCCTGTACGTGTAATGGCCATGACTCCCTATAAATGCTCAACTATGTAACTAATGACAAGACCTATTCACATGTTTCTTAAAATTTAATTAATCAGAAATAACAATACTTAAATAAAACACAATATTGGTCCAGTAATTAAGTAGTGTAATCATGGGCCCATATTGGTGGACGCCTAACTCATTTGGGCCGCTCCTCTTGGTCCATAACATTGTGGATGGTAGCACAGTAACCTAGGATTATGGGATACTGCTGGTAATTCTTTGGAGTTGCATATAACACTCTCTCTTGATTTAAGCATTTCTTGTTTTGGTTTTACATAATACACTTCAGGTCAGGAGGAATATAATAGATTACGGCCATTAAGCTACCGTGGAGCAGATGTTTTTCTTCTTGCGTTTTCTCTCATTAGCAAGGCCAACTATGAAAATATTACAAAGAAGGTTAGAATCGGTATAAGTTTCCTCTGTTGTCCAGTGTGTGTAAAAAATCTGACTGCATCTTTCCTCTATTGTCTATATTTGGTGGGTTCCCGAGTTGAGACATTATGCTCCTGGTGTTACAATAATTCTTGTCGGGACATAGCTTGGTAAAATGGTTGACATTGAACTACTGTTTTCCTGTCTTACGCTTTTGAATGATTTTCCAGATAGTAGCGACGCAATATGATTGCAGAACTTTAATGCCAGGCTAGAAAAGTTTGAGAAGATTAGAAAATGGTAGTGATCCGCCTAAACACTAGCTTTAGCAAGAAAAAGTGTGAACATGCAATAAACATGATTTAGTTTTCACTTATAGCTTGTGTTTTATCCCGTCCTCCTATCAGAAGCTTGTGTTTTTTCGTTTCAATTTGGTAATTCTCGATCATGTGACAATAACGATAAGATTGATGTGCGCAACGTTTTGATTTGCAGATCTTAGAGACTAAAAGCAATTCTTCATCAATCATCCTGGTGCCATTCCTATTACTACATCTCAGGTAAGAAGACATATATATATCTTAGTCTTGATTCTTCCATGTCTTCTTGTTTTGTCCGTCTGAGGTCCTATTATTAGATATCCGTATAGGGAGAGGAACTCATGAAACTAATAGGCGCTCACATGTGTACATCGAGTGTAGTTCAAAAACACAGCAGGTATTTTTAACTCTCTAGTCTCTACCATTTACATGAAAACAAATTCCTCGCTCTCTTACAAAAGGTGTATATTTTCATGCTTTTTCGCAGAATGTGAAGGCTTGTTTTCGATGAGGCAATTAAGATAGTATTGCAACCACCGAAGCAAAAGAAGAAGAAGAAGGAGAAAGTGCACAAAGCCTGTTCTATTTTGTAACTGAGGCAAGAGAGTGTATATGAAGCGGCTAATCCCTAACTTAGTGGATTGATTATATTTGCTAATGCGTTGAGATTTCCTTTTGTTTTGCTTCATAATATTGGGTTCTTACCAGTGTTCTTTCTAATGTGTCGTATTGCTCACTTCTCAGTTAAGTGTGATGGCCAAGAACATACACGATTTGGCTTGTTTTTGTATTCCAGTAGTGAATTATAAAAAGCTTAAAGTAATCGCAGCCATTAGTCAATTTATTTCTGGTTGGAGCTCAAGAGATGCTAAATTTGAGCTCGACTCTATTAGGAAACTTGTTCTTGAGTTCGACTCAAGGTCCATTGATCTTTAGCTGTTTTCGGCATAGCTTGAATGCTTATCGAGAGCTCGAGATAGAAATTTCTTTGGTATGCTTCATTTATTTCTTTCTTTATTTTTTTTTCTGCTCGCTACTGCCATGGGCAACAACATTACTGCTCGCTACTGCCACCTCTAAATTTGTCCCCATAATCATGACCGTTCAATCACCTCATTAACCTTCACCCCAATCATCTGAAAATCACTCATTCATGTCATTGACTCATTAGGAGACTAAGTCATCTGATTTACAATCAATCTCATACATTACTCATGATTACATCATTCATTACTTGCTCAGATTTTTTATTTTTTTTGGCCGGAAAAATAGATATAATAAAATAAAAATCCTTACACACCAAAACCAAAATCAAGATGCTAATAAACAAATTCTAGGTTCGTTCACCCAATCAAAAAGTATATAATAAAATCTAAATCTGCTTATATTCCTAATCCAAAACCAAGATCTATTGAACTAGATTCAAAAGGTCATCATCGAGCTCGTTGTTCCCTTTGAAAATTCTTTTATTTCTGTCTAACCATATGGTCCATATTATCACGAATCATATAGTTAACCCACCCTTTCTTCCTCTTTTTTGCTCCCAAAGCCCTTTGTGCTGCATTAAGTGAGTAACCGGATTGCTTGGAAGTACGCGATTGATTCCTGTCCACTTGTAGCATTTCATCCATAACGCGTAGGAATCCGAGCAAGTGAACAAAAGATGTGCTGAAGTCTCATCCACTTTTTGACATAGAACGCAAAAATCTGGAATAGGTCCTAGTAGAATATTATGTCTCCGTAAGTTGTCCTTCGTCGGAATTCTGTCTTTAAGTACCCGCCATGCGAAAGCTCCAACCTTGTTCAGAGCCAAAGTCTTCCAAATGCCGTCATAATCCATCAGAGAGTTGTCGTCGAGAACTTCATCCTCTACAAAGGTTTCATATGCAGATCAAACAGAGTATCATTTGTTATCTTCGAAGCGCCACTCCCAGGTAGGGGTGAGCAAAAGTTCGGTTAAACCGAACAAACCGAAAAACCGAAATATTTTGAAAAATCAGTTCAGTTATTTCGGAAATTCGGTTTTGATTTTTTTAAAAATCGGTTAATTCGGTTCGGTTTCGGTTTCCATTTTAAAAATATCGGTTATCCGAATAAACCGAAATTTTTACTTTTTTAATATTTTTTTAAAAAAGAAATTGTTTTTTATTTTTTAAAAAATCAATTAATATCATTCTTTATTTAAATTTTACTTTTTAAATTTTTAAAATCAAATATCTAATTATTTTAATTTTTAAAATCACATTATCTAATTTTTAAAATTTATTTTAGTTTTTTTAAAAAATATCGGTTAATTCGGTTACCGACCGAAATAACCGATTTTTTATCGGTTCGGTTTCGAAAAATAAATCGGTCGGTTCGGTTACAGTTTTAAAAATCGGTTCGGTTCGGTTTTCAGAAATTCGGTTCGATCGGTAACCAAACCGACCGAATGCTCACCCCTACTCCCAGGTATCTTCCTTTCCTTGGTCCAAAGCTGAACTATCAATGAAAGTTAGTAACAAAACAAAAACATCCATCTCCCATTCGAACAACTCTCGTCTCCAATCCCATCTCCAAGACCAGAGTCCATCAACCCCACAACCCCCCCCCCCCCCCCCACTTATTCCCTACTAGAATTTCTCTATCCCGCACGATCGATGCTTATTTAGGAAACCTTGCCTCCAAACTTACCTTCCCCACCCAGATATCCCTCTAGAGTTTTGTCCCAAACCCATTCCCTACCCTTTGAAACAGCACCCCCCCCCCCCCCCCCCCACCTCCCAAAAAAAAAAAAAAAAACTCCGAATTATCTATTAAAATGTTTTTTTAGAAGATCTCCACCACACCGACTGCATTCCCCTCACAATATATACACACACGTTGGAATGTGCAATGCACATACAAAAATTATATGTGCAGAGTAGTCCGAAGTCTTCATTGATTCAAAAAGATTCTGTTACAAACAATTTAGATGCTTCGATTCAAACATATTTATTGTGCATAATATTTTAGCAAATAATTTTTAGGCCGGGGCGACGAGATGATGCAACAAGATGGTGAAGGAATAATGATCTGAGAATCGTCGGAAAATTGGAGATTTTACGTGCAGAGGGGGAAAATAGATGACGTTAAGAGTTCATCTGCAATTAGGTTTAGAGCTATTTTATAACTTAAGGGTAAAAAAGATCTTTGCAAACCAACTCTTTAAAAAGTGGACTCATATAAATATACTTCTCTCCTAAATATGTTTTTTTTTAAATATTATTTTTGCTAGAAACAGACTTATTTAAATTAACCTTATGAAAGCATGATCAATATACAAGACAACGTTAATATACAAGGTACAACTAATTATAATCGTAAATAAAAAAAGCCAGCCAACCTCTAAATTTTCCAGGGTTTTCAGATTTTTCAAACACAATCTTACAATTATGGTTTCCAAAAAATATAGCCGCCGCCATCAGCGTCTCTCCTAGACTACGTCATCTCCGTCTCCGCACGCCACCACCACGGTAGCAGCAACGCCAACATCGTCGCACGCTTAATCATGGTAGCAAATCAAAGTTTTTCAGATTTTTGTTTGCAATCTTAGTCCCGAACTCGCCGCATAGAGCCATCGCTGTGGTGAGCATCCCTGGACTTTCGCCGTTCTCAGGCGAAGTCTGATATGCTACGGTGGCATCGTCCCGTGCTCCTTTTTTTTTTTTTTAAATTCTGTTTCTTTTTTTTTTAAAAAAAATCGCAGGGGATGTCGGGACATGGTCACACGTAGGCACGACGGCCTCACAGAGGGCCGCCATACATAGCTTCGAGGTTGCGCCCGTCAAGGCGCAATCTCGGCTGTGGATTTTTGTAAGGCCCCGATATTTGATTACAATTAATTAAATATAAATTGTGAATTTATTAATAATTAATTTGGAATTAATTAATTAGAAATGAAATTGACAATATAAATGTTAACTGACAATTTAATCGGAACATGATATATTTTTGACTTGGTAAAATAACTCCGATAATATTTTTTAAAATATTTGATTAAATTAAAGAATTAGTGGTATAAATCCCAATTGTTGATTTTAAATGTAATTTATCCGTATACTGGCGACACCCCGATATATATAACCGGACTGGAATACAACTACTATTGTGTTGTTTATGTATTTATCGCTACATACTTTAAAGTATCTCACGCACACAGTAACTACACATCAGATGAAATGTTTCATTCCCGTCTGCTTCTCCCTCGCGCTCACCTTCGCTTCTCGCCACTCAAACGCCGCGCCTCCAGCCGTCCGACCTCCGTCCGGTGATCTCGACCCGCCACCATGCTCACCACTCACCGGCGCACGTTTCTACACCATCAATTTGAGGTTTCGTCGCGGATTGCGTTCGGATTTACCAGAAAAGCGCAGAAAATTTCGAACTAGGGCTCTTGAAATTTAGGAACGAATTCTTCCAGATTTGTTCAGGTAATCATCGTGTATCCCATACTCACTCTTCCCTGCAAATTTCGTGAAGTTTGGCTCGGTTTAGACAATGCATGCGAGAAAGTGTTCGGTTTTCAGATTTTGGGTTTAAAGTTTCGAATTTTCTATGTGATCAATTGTTAACCAGTTTAAAATCATGTTTTAGCTTGATTCATATTATGTTGGAGTATTGTTATAGATTTTTCACATTTTATTCCCTGTTGAACCGATTGCATGTTGTTTGGGGAATGTGATTTGTCTACTGTTATAGGGAGGGATTTCGATTGATTCTGGTTTTAGGGTGCTGGTCATTTTTGATTCACTTAAATCATGTTTTAGCTAGATTAATCTTATGTTGGAGACTTTTTCAATTTTTTGTCAAGTTGGTCTTGTTGGCTGGATCGATGCTGCATGCTTGTGGTTTTTCCTATTGGTCTTATGGGTTTTGAAGGTTATTAACTAGTTTTAGTCATGTTTAAACTGATGAATTTGGTATAAGAGGATTTTAGGAAATTTTAATGCCATTGTTGTTTGGATTCGGTCTCCTTGCTGTTTTGAGTTCAAGAATTTGCTTCATGTTGGTGCATTGTATTTGGCTTCCAGAAGTTAGGAAGTGAAGCTGTATAAATCTTTCCCTTAGTCTATTTTAACCCACTTTAGGAATGTGTTAGCTTGACTTATCATTAATGGAGGGTTACATGAGTTTTACTTTCAAAAATCCTAAAACTGGTCGTTTTCTTATATTGTTTGGGGTTAGGGACGATTTGATTTCAATACTTGAGGTAACTTTAGTGATAAAGAAATAATGAAATGGTGTTGAATGAATTTGATAGATTAATACACGGCATGGGTGTTTCACGAACTAAGAAGACTACATTTCAGCTCCTAGAACAAGAAACTAAAGGTATGTTGCGGTCGGTAAAATACATCAGGTATCTGTATTATTTGATATTTGATTTGCTGAACTTACGTGACTTACGTGAAATTACTTGGCTATGTGATTTTACTTGAATGAGCATTCAGAGTTGATATATCGATGTATGAAAATAAATGTTTTGTTAACACACATCTTTTTCTATAAATGTACATCGATATATGACTTTCATGTTGGACATATTGAGTTGCATCATATGAGATTATGATATTGGCATGATGCATTGACACGCATGGACATTGAGCATGTCATGTTGATCCTATCGATTCGTTTCTTGGTACCTATATCTTTTCTTTGGTATCTGTGATGCGTGTCTGGGGATGATGGGCAGCCGTTGGCTCGGCGGAGAGAGTGAGCTGAGTGATGCCTTAGCGACGAGCGTGCCGACGTCGCCCAGACACGAGGATGATGGACCGCCGATGGCTCGACTGAGAGATAGATCGGAGCACGGAGCGTGTCACATCCTGCTCGAGCACTGATGAGTGATTGATGATCTTCCTTTGGATTCCCGAGATGATTTGTACCTTTCATGCATCGCATTGCATTGCATGACATCACATATCACATTTTATAGATGCACGTTGTATTCATGGAACTTTGACCATCGGTATAATCTTGCTCCGTAATCTGCGATCCTCATGATCCAGAATTCTGACCGGTCGTTCAACGTAGGATACATCTGAGTCTAACTGTACTTCGGTAGGCTGTAATACATGAGACGGGTCTGGCTCATACTTCCGTAACATAGAGACATGGAAAACATCATGAATACTAGATAGAGACGGCGGTAGAGCCAAACGGTAGGCCAATGTACCGCTACGCTGCAGTATTTCATATGGACCAACACACCTCGGGGATAACTTCCCCCGCATACCAAAACGAACCACACCCCTGAAGGGTGAGATTTTCAAGATACCTTGTCTCCTACTTGAAATTCTAGCGGTCGTCGCCGCTTATTGGCATAGGCTGCTTGCCTATCCTGGGCTGCTTTCATCTTTTGGCGTATCAACTTAATCTTTTCTTCCATTCCTTAATCATATCCGGTCCTCCGACCGCTTTACTAGACAAGTCCTCACAATATAGCGGTGACCTACATCGTCATCCGTAAAGAGCTTCAAAAGGGGCCATTTGAATGCTCGCCTGATAGCTGTTATTATAGGAGAACTCCACCAATGGTACTGCATCCTGCCATGGAGTATCAAACTCCAAAACACATGCCCTCAACATATCTTCGAGCGTCTGAATGGTACGCTCTGTCTGGCCATCTGACTGAGGGTGATAAGCTGTACTCAGTCTCACATCTGTGCCCAAAGCTGTCCGAAGACTCTCCCAGAAATGTGGAGTAACCCTTGGGTCTCTGTCAGACACAATCGAGACTGGAACCTCATGCAACCTCACCACATCCCACACATATAATTGGGCCATCTTTAGATACGTGAAAGTCATACTGTAGGGGATGAAGTGAGCTACCTTCGTTAGCCTATCCACGATCACCCAGATCGCATCAAATCCAGAGGCCGTCCTTGGCAAGAGGGTCACAAAGTCCATAGTGATATGCCTCCACTTCCACTTAAGTACCTTCAAGCTCTTCAGCTCGCCACCAGACTTCTGCCTTTACCTGTTGGCAGATCAAACATCTTTTAACGAAAACGATCATATCGCGCTTCATGCGTCTCCACCAGAACTGACCACATATGTCCTTATACAACTTTCTTCTTCCTGGGTGGATACTGAACCGGCTACTGTGAGATCGCTCCAAGATTCCTTTACGCAACTCCGGCGTATTTGGGACTACCCAGCGGTTGCAGAGTCTTAAGGAATCATCCTCAGCCACTCTAAACTTTGATGGCTGACCTCGAAGTACTAATAACGACCACCTCTGAACCTCATCATCTGACCTCTGGGCTTTCCTAATAGCCCCAAATATGTCTGGCTCAGCCAATAAGGTCGACACTCGCACCGGCGACGTGTCCACATCGAATCATGGCCCAGATGGCAACAAGAAGTCATCATAGCTGATAGATTCATGACATCCTCAGCAGTACTCTTCACCTTCCTACTTAAGGCGTCTGCTAACAATTCGCTTCACCTGGATGGTACTCAATTTCACAATTAAAATCTTTGAGTAAGTCCGTCCATCTTCTTTGTCGCCTATTCAACTCAGCCAGTGTGAACAAAACTTCAGGCTCTTATGGTCCGTGTAGATGGTAAACGATGTACCATGCAAGTAATGCCTCCAAATCTTCAAGGCAAATGTAATGGCTGCCAGCTCCAAATCATGGACCGGGTACCTAGCCTCATGTGGTTTCAACCGCCTCGATGCATAAGCCACCACATGCCTATCTTGCATCAACACACAGTCCAAACCCTGCAGTGATGCATTTGTGTACAAGGCAAACCTCTTATTCTTAAAAGGAATCACCAATATAGGTGCCGTAGTCAACGACACTTCAATTCATGGAAGGTTTCCTCACAAGCTTCGGACCAATAGGACGGCACTCCTTTCTGAGTCAGTTGTGTCAGGGGTCTGGCAATCCCTAAGGATCTGGAGTACTGTTCTCAAGTGCTTCACGTGTTCCTCTTCAGTTCGAGAGTAAATAAGCACATCGTCAATGAAAACTATGACGAACTGATCCAACCATGGTTGGGGCACTCTGTTCATCAGGCTCATAAAACAGCTAGGGCATTCGTCACCCCAAAAGGCATGACTAAGAATCCGTAGTGCCCATATCTAGTCCTGGAAGCTGTCTTCTGTACATCATCCTCTCGAACTCGAATCTGATGATACCTCGATCTCAGATCGATCTTACTGTAGAGCCTCGTACTCTGCAGCTGATCAAACAAATCATCAATCCTCGGAAGCGGATACTTATTCTTTACAGTAGCTTTGTTCAGTTGTCTGTAATCGATGCGCAGCCGCATCGAACCATCTTTCTTCTTAACAAACAAAACTGGTGCACCCCAGGGCCTTATCAAGGAGCTCTTGCAACTGAACCTTTAACTCCCTTAGCTCCGCTGGTGCCATCCTCTACGGGGCACGAGAAATGGTAGACGTCCCTGGTAGTAACTTAATCCCAAACTCGACCTCTCTCGTCGGTGGGAATCCGGGAATCTCTTCCGGAAATACATCAGGAAACACCGCCACTACGGGCAAATCCTCAACCTTTAACTCTTACCTTTTTTTTTTTTTTTTTTCAGTAATATCAACAACATAGATGAGATATCCTTTGTGGTCTCATTCCAATAACTGTGCCATCTTGACAGTAGATATTAACGGAATCCTTGAACGGGAACCATCCCCATAGAATGTCCATTGGACTCCCATATCAGACCTGAATCGGACAGTCCTTGTCTACAGTCCACAACTGCCTGATACTTGTTCAGCACATCGATGCCCACAATGCATTCGAAGTCTGACATTCCCAGAACAATCAAGTCTGTCCTCAGCTCGTTCCCCTCAAAATAAATGAGGCCGTCATACACAATCTGATCAGTTATCAAACTTCTTCCAGCGGGTGTCGAGACTACAAGAGGCATGGGCGACGGAGAAGTGCATATGAAATCGCATAACTTACTTCAGCATTTGCTGCTATGCTGCAACACAAGGGTTAACAACAATACCCAAAAGCAGTTCATATAATACATCGTTAGAGAAACAAAACATGTTAGTACAACTTCATATACTTCATATGCAACATATGCATAAAACATGTTTAAAAGTAAGCACCTAGCCAACTTATTGCTAAGGCTACCCTTCACTCATTCCCGGGTTCTCTAACCACTGCTCTGATACCACTAATGTAGGGTCTTCCTACCTTAACATCATCTTATTACACAATTTATGGACTAAACATGCATTAATAACGTCTTAGGGTTCCGATTGTAGCTTTGAGCTAATAAGATTTCAGGCCAACAATGAAATTTCAAAACTAACTCATTACATTCTCAATAATGAATGTTAAAACGATAGAATTATACTACTCCTAGAGTAGAGACTATCCAAAAGTCCTGTATCCTATCTTCTTTCATCCTCATTTTAGCTCACTGCCTCAACCCGACCCTTAGCCCTTCGGTCCAAAAGTGTACCTACAGGAACAACCCATCATGAACATGTACATCATTACTTAACATCATAAGGCAATGGCATATAAATAAATGCATGAAAAATAATTGGTAACATATACTTCCTGGTTAATTGCATTAACCCTCTTTGGTTGTCCCTGTTTCATAGCCATGCATATAATCATTAATTCTTGACATGAATGATTAAAATCATCGTCTTACAAATATCATCATCTTATAACATCATCATCATATAAGCATCATCATCTTATAAATATCATCTTATAACATCATCATCATATAAGCATCATCATCTTATAGCATCATCATCTTATAGCATCATCATCTTATAATATCATCTCATAACATCATCATCATATAACCATCATCATCTTATAGCATCATCATCTTATAGCATCATCATCTTATAATATCATCTCATAACATCATCATCATATAACCATCATCATCTTATAACATCATCATCTTATAACATCATCGTCTTATAATATCATCATCTTATAGCATCATCATCTTATAACATCATCATCTTATAACATCATCATCATATAAGCATCATAACAAAATATAACAGTAAATGTACGAAGTCTTGGTTAAGTAAACTTGCTGGTTATTCGTTAACTTCTTTTTGTTGACCCTGATTTACCATCATGCATATGGGCATCTTACCCCGTGGCATCTTACCACACAATAACATCGTATGACCTCTTACCATATGGGCATCTTACCCCGTGGCATCTTACCACATAGTAACATCGTATGGCCTCTTACCATATGGGCATCTTACCCCGTGGCATCTTACCACATAATAACATTGTATGGCCTCTTACCATATGGGCATCTTACCCCGTGGCATCTTACCACATAATAACATTGTATGTCATCTTACCATATGGGCATCTTACCCCGTTGCATCTTACCACATAATAACATTGTATGGCATCTTACCATATGGGCATCTTACCCTTTTATAAACATCGTATAACATTATTATAAACTTACTTATCATATCATCTTCATAAACATCATCATCTTAAACTTATTTATCACAATCATCATCATAAACATTATCATCATAAACTTACTTATCACAATCATCATCATAAACAGCATCATCATAAACTTACTTATCACAATCATCATCATAAACATCATCATCATAAACATCATCATCATAAACTTACTTATCACAATCATCATCATAAACATCATAAATACTTATGCAATCAATGCATAGTCATAGTTAGGAGTGTGTTACCGTCCGATGCCCGTACGCTTCTTACGTACCTTAATTCCAAAAGTGGAGAAATTGAAGAACTCTATCTTCTCGATGTTGTTGGCACCTGGGATGGTTCCACACAACCATACAAATCGATATTAGAAGCTAAACAATAGCCAAATACCAAAAAATCAACAAAAATCATCATTTTCCATGTTTTACATAGTGGCGATCGATCGCTACTTGAGGCGATCGATCGCCTCGCTCTTTTGCCTTGCGGCGATCGATCGCTTAATTTTAGGCGATCGATCGCCTGATACGTGAAATGGCTACTGGCCATCGGGGATCGATCGCCTCTTTTCAGGCGATCGATCGCCACCTGCTGGTGCGCGATTTTTCGCCATTTTTGTGCATTTTCCAAGCTCAATCCCATACCATACAAACCCAAACTTTCCAACAACACTAACATCATCATAACTCACTAAAACCCAAATAAAACACTTCAAAAATCATACCCCAACAACATACAACACATACACAAATAAACCCATATAAATCACTTCAAAATCATCCCATTTCAAATCCAAACTTCATAAAAACTTTAGGAAGGGTTCCATACCTCTTGAAGACTCCAAATCTTGACAAGAATCACACAAACAAAAGTTTTGTGGAACTTTCCTTCTCCTTCCATTGGAGGATTTCGAAAATGGGGAATGGGAAGGGTTTTGGTAATGAATTGGGGATTTTAGAGGGGAAAGGGTAAAGTGAGGGGAAGGAGGGTATAGTGGGGGTATATAGGTTAATTAAATTGTACCCAAAAATTAACATGATGTATAAAATACCCCAATATGGTATTTTAAAAGCATTTTACAACTTCATTAAATCCATACTTTCCTCATAATTAACAATCAACACAATTAAATCACGTTAACACCCCATTTTCTATCATGCATAACATGCACCTTGAAACGTAACCCCCGGGTCATGCCTATCATGTGACTAAGCATTTCATCGTGATAATTAATTTCAACACGTAAATCAATTATCCACATAATTAATCATATAAACATAATTAATTCCTTAATTGCAATTAATCATTTCGGGGACATCACAGATAGTTTCATATTGGGCTTTGGCTCACCCCGTAGGGGGCTGTTGTTGTCTTTGTGTGTGGGCAATTGCAGGTATTACAGGTGATCAGGATCCCAAAGAGGGAATGCTCGCTGGGTTCAGTTCTTCCTCTCCCACGGCACCCCCTCCTTCGGTGCTTTCTACTTCTTCCTCCGCAAGAACATCGTGAACACACCTATGTGTCGGGTTGTAGGGTGCCGCACATTTGAAACACAACCCCTTTTCCCGACGATGTAAGTACTCTTGTTGAGATACAATTCTTCCATCTCGTCCTCTTATCACTGGGCATTTGTTAAGATTCCTAAACTGTGAGTTTCCCTATCCAACTTTCATGCGGGGTCCGCCTCTGCCTCTATCAATTCTTGTCAATGGATTAGGAACTTGATTATACTTGCCTCAATCCTTGTCATTATGGAAGGTCTGATTGACCCAAACCATAGGTGACCCCGGATCCTGTCTTACTCTTACCTCGATCAACCACATCTCCATTCACCTCCAACTCAAAACCACGGGCCAGCTGCATTGCTCGATCCACTAAGCGTGGATTATGAACGGACATTTTCCTTCTAAGTTCTCCCCGCAATCCGCTAAGGAAATACCCAACGCATTGTTCTTAATTTGTGTCGCCAATTTGGGCGATAATCATCTCAAATTGTTCAATGTACCAATCAACATTGTGCTGGTCCTATTTAAGTGATGCTACCAATTCAAAAGGATTGGTATCACCGCCACTATACCGCTTTATTAATTCCTCAGTAAAACTTGTCCCAAGTCAAGTGTGGTATTCGAGTCTTCATCCAACGGAACCAATGAATCCTAGTACCTTGCGTACAAATGCACGCAAGTTTTAGTTTGATGTCGCTTGGAGTATCGTGTATTTCAAAATATTGCTCAGCTTTTCCCAACCAAACCAAAGGATCCTCTCCCTCAAATCCCGGCAATTCAACCTTCCTCAACGCCTATTTCATCTCCTCCCGTGCATTCGCTTCAACTCCCTCTTCCTCCATTTCTCAATTTATTGACCCAGAATTCTCCGGCTGTTTTTCCTTATTGTTTACTTGCTCCGAACCCATAATTACTTGGTTCTTAATTACCTTTTCTACCATCGCCAGCATACTTAAAAACCCATCTTCCAATCGATCGATTTTATCCAATCGACTCTGGATATGAGTCATGTGCTCCCTTATATGTGCCACTGTCTTGCAACCCAGCGACGGAGTTCTCTGCAGCCTCGACTAGCTTCTGAATGTGTATTAGCCATGAAATTGCTCTCGTTCTCTTCGGGCTCCTGCAGGTCAGACCATTGTTATCCTTAGCAACAACGAACTTAAAGCAACAACAATAGCAACAATACATGAACTGAGTTGCAATCTAGAAGTCTAGAAACGATTACAAGACACAAAGCTTAACAATTGGTAAGTCATGAAGACATATAGAAGACCAGAGGCACTCCTCTGTATTTCCCTAGCTATGCTAGTTTTCTGTTTCTGCCAATACAACCGCTACCCCCACCCCCCAATCCACAATCATTATATTCCTCCCACTCAAGTACCTGTTCCCGCCTTCCCTCTTTTTGAATAAACTAATTTAATCATGGGCTTATCTTTGTCAGTTGGGCTTGGATCAACGGGTGAAATACTTGGGGTCATAACAGTGTCCATGTGGATGCATGCAGAGTTGAGGGTGTAACGAGAGTTTGGATTGGCCCAAGGATAGCTATCTATTCTGTTGAATGATAGAGTTTTACTTATCAAGGACTCTAGATAAATAATTTTATATCCATAGGAGTGTTGATAAGTTAGTTAGGAGTTTTAGTTTATCTAAAATAGTATACTAGTTTATCTTTTTATTTAAATAGATTTATCTTCCTAGATTTTAGGATTATGAGTCTTCTATAAATAGAAGACATATGGTTGTATTTATTTTAAGATTGAAACAATCAATAAAGAATTGAGTCTCTCAAATAATTCCTTTATTCAAACTTACATGGTATCATAGCCAGGTTTGAAAAAAACTAAGATTAAAAGTTTATCAAACCCTAGCCGCCGGCGAGTTGTTGCTATCTCAACTCAACCGCTGGCGGCTAGGCCTTCAAATAGTAGCCGTAAAGCAAATCCTAGCAGCAGCCAATAGCACGCGACTTCCGCTACAGTATTTTCGCGTCTTAGCTACAGTAATTCCGCGTTGCTACAGTAATTTCACGCGCTTGCTACAGTAACTTCGCGCCGCTACAGTAACTTCGCTATTTTGCTACAGTACTCGCTACAGTATTTTCGCGATTTTGCTACAGTACGTCGCGATTTTTCTATTGTTTTCGTGGCATCGTCGGGTGTTTTTTCATCATCTGTTTTAGGGCAGTTGTGAGGATTCTCATGTGCCTACATCTCATCAGCAAACTTGATCTCATAAACATCTATAGCCAAGCTTGAGGGGGAGTAGATAATATCAAATCTATTGTTGAAGACTCAGTCTCTCAAAAGAGGAATAGACGCAGGCTCCCAAAATAAAGGAGGAAACGTAGACTAGCAGACGCAAACTCCAAAAAGAGGAGGAGACGTAGACTAGCATACGCAGACTCCAAAAAGAAGAGGAGACGTAGACTAGCAGGCGCAGACTCACAAAAGAGGAGGAGACGTAGACTAGCAGACACAGACTCACAAAAGAGGAGCAGACGTAGACTAGCATACGCAGACTCACAAAAGAGAGCAGACGTAGATTAGCAGGCGCAGACTCACAAAAGATGAGGAGACGTGGACTAGCAGACGCAAACTCACAAAAGAGGAGCAGACGCAGACTCCAAGAAAAGGAGCAGACGCAGAGTCCAAGAAAAGTAGCATGACTCTGAGAAAGAGGAGGAAGTCTCAAACAAAATTTGATATCATCTTGACAAAGGCTCTTCACTATCCTAAATTTGAAGATCTGACTTCCAAGCTGAGCATGATAAACATATATGACTCAGCTTGAGGGGGAGTGTTGAATGATAGAGTTTTACTTATCAAGGACTCTATATAAATAATTTTATATCCATAGGAGTGTTGATAAGTTAGTTATGAGTTTTAGTTTATCTAAAATAGTATACTAGTTTATCTTTTTATTTACATAGATTTATCTTCTTAGATTTTAGGATTATGAGTCTTCTATAAATAGTAGAGATATGGTTGTATTTATTTTTAAGATTGAAACAATCAATAAAGAATTGAGTCTCTCAAATAATTCATTTCTTCAAACTTACATGGTTTTTTTTTTTAATTGGATTAGATAATTACATTTATTTCAATGATAGTTGGGTTTTTGTTTTAATGTGAATTCAAACCCACGTGATCCTATGGACAAAGTGAATCCCACATGGTATGATGTGCCCATCAAGCATAGAACGTATCCGTGAATTAGACCAAGAAGGTGTAAAACTTTTCTTTCAATAGCCGAGGTAAGGTCCATGCGTGATGGCTACAAAACTATCTTATCATCTTTCGGAATAACCTACAAGATAAGAGAGATGGACACATGCTTTAACTTGTACGCCATTTCAAAGTTTCTGAGCATTTGATGAAAGATACCCAATCTGCTCGGATAGCAGTTCCGTGCGATGAGTTTTATACCCACTCATTCTCCTTTGGCTTTCTTTCCCCTGCCTCCAGAAGTTCTTCAGTTAAAGTGGAGTCAGTCTCTGTCTCAGATGGAAATGGACTCCGAAGAAAAGTTTCCCAGAAAGGATCACCAACTCCAGGAAGTTCTTCATTATCCCATTCAATTTCAGGATCAGGAGAAAGTCCATCTATGTCGGTCGGGATTTCTCCACTTGGTGCTAATAATGTAGCATCCATAAAAGTACCGTTCTCTGTTTCCATAACATCACCATTGCTTTCTGGCATAATTTGCGAGAGGTCCAGCATTGTATCATCAACCAGCGGAAGGTAATCCAAGGCACTTGTTCTGCTATCTGAGGACTAACGTCCGAATGTTGCTCAGAGACAATTTCAGCAGAAGAACAGAGGGCATCTTGAACCTCGGTTTTCATTGCAGAACCAAAAGCTTTAATTGGTATGCCTGATGGTATGAATGGCAGCCCTGAAGTAGGGGGTACCTCTTGAAGAGTCACTTCTGAAAGATGATGAGTCTAGTGCAGTGGACGGGGATGAATTGTTATCCATCAAGAAACTATCAGAATTGTTACCGACAATTTCTATCCTAGTAGAACCCAGTTTTACAATCTGTCTTAACATTGCTTTTGCTGCCTCGTTTATCAAAGGTTGATACTGAATGATCTGACCATTGGAGGCATTGCTAACAGAACTATTCTATAATCCTAAACATCGTCCTGCTTAAGTCTCATTTTTTTGTTGCCTTCAGTTATACGTCTGTTGCTATCAGTTTGTTGGTGCATAAACTGAGCAAGAAAACCTGGGCTGTTCACAGCTTTTGCTAAGAAAGAGATCATCTGTTGTTGACGTTGTTCCATACCCTGAAGACGCTGAAACATTGTTTGTAACTGCCCATCAGTGGTTTGCTGCTGTTGCCGCATCCTTACAAGCTCCTGCATTAGTACATTCTTGTCCCTCGTAAGCCTTTCAACTTCCTCTTCGAGCCCAAATTTCCCAACCTCAACACATGCTCCAACAGAAGATCTCTGTCCAATTGGTGGTTGCTGCTGATGAGAGTGGGTATGTGCATTGCTAGAGAAGTTATTGTGTTTGAAGTACTTAGGAAGCAAGTCTCTAGAAAACTCAGAAGAGTCCAAGACAACGAAACTATTATTCGAAGTTTAATTTTTAAGGTTATGTGCACCAAACTCGGGTAGCTAAACCTCACAGATAATTTGTGAAGATGATGTAAAGTGTCAACCGAGGTGAATAGTGAGATGGGTAGATTCAGGGACGTATAATATTAATGTACTACATTGCACATGCAACGCGTGTCGTTGTCCGCTAGTTAGAATAATAATAGTGGGATTGATGGTATTTGGATTTTGGAGATTTAAAACAAGGGTTAGCTTAAATAAAACACACTCTATCTCCAACGTTTTCCCCACCATCCAAATCGATCCCTTTTCTCCCCATTCCCAGCAGCGAGAGACCTGGATTTTGCTCCAATTCAGCCACGATTTCTCACAGGTGTGTGTATAATTGATGATAGTTGGTTCCTTGGTTGATTAACCTTTTTATTTCAAATTTTAGCCACTTTTTTGTGTGATTTTTGGGGTGAAACTGGGGGGGGAAGAAATGTTGCTACGTTTTCTCATTTTGTACAGAGATTTGTTCTTCCTATTGTTTATGTTGATGGTTGTTGCTAGGCTAATGTGTGTGTGTATGGCGAACGGGTTGTGTGCTGCTGTGTGCGTGTGTTAGTGTGTGTATGTATGTGCATAATACATGCTTATGTGTGTGCATGCACTGTATATACAAGAGGAAGTGTATTGAAGTATGTACGTGTGTTCATCAAGACTAATTGTAGTGAGAAATAATTATAATTGATTTTGTCTAAATATACGAAGATCCTAATGTGTAAATTAGGGAGTGCTTCTGCATGTTTCCTTAATACAAACCCGCAAAATCGACGTGCCATCAAACCACAGAGATTTTGGAACGTAGTATGTCAGAGCATGTACGATGAAGCGTTTTTGTGAGAATGTTTACTAGTTGATCCAAGGTGTTGACGTAGGAGACTTTAAGATGACCTCTGCTAGACAAAAGTCACGAACAAAATGAGCATCAATAGCTATGTGCTTCATGCGAGAATGTCTGTGTTATGATAGCATGATCGCGTTATTAGAAAAGTGATAGAAAGAAAACTGTGTAACGAAGTTAGCCACATTGTTATCAAAAGAAATTAACTCAAGACTCAATTCTTAATTTTATTAATCAAACCATCCTATTTACTCAAATAAAATCATCTAATAATTCTAAACAAACTAGATAAACTTGCTGGAGATAAACCAAATACTCATAATAAAATCCAAATCTGAAAGCAAAAACAAATATCAGTCGAAAATCCTAATCCTAGTCATAATATCTCCTCTTTCTTCTTGCTAGGTTGGACTCTTATCATGTGTAACATTTTGTTCGCGAACACCGCTTGGTTTCATTAAAAATATACATTGCCCTAATATCTTATGTTTAAAAAAATGTGTTCATGGTAGCCTACATTTCTTTGTACCACCTCATCTCGTTTAGAGTTTCTTTTTCAGTGTATATGGACCTAACTTGAATTTTCTTTTTCAGTCCATCGAACTCATGGACCGTGCTGCCCATAATCATCCATCATATGATGATGTACTATATCTAAGACCCAATTTAAAGAAAATGGTGATAATAATATCTTTTTCTCGGTTTTTTCATCAATTTCTTAGATTTTTTTGGTGTTTTTTTCCGTAGATGATAATGACAGCGATAGCAACGATGGGTGAGAAGAAAGGTTCGAGCAAGAGCTCTATATCTGACTATATAGAGTCTCAATACTTAAATTTACCACCGACTCACCAAGCATTGCTGAGTCGTCACTTGGACGAGCTGAAGAGCACCGGCCACATTACAATGGTGAAGTTTTGCTACAGGATCTCGACATCCATCCTTGATTCTACTTCTTCTATAGGACCAAAGAAGCTTGGTCGCCCGCCGAAGGGCAAATTGTAGACTACTGGTTTTGGGCCACTCGAGTTGGCTTCAGTGAGTTGCGCACGTGTCTTAATGTTTGAGAAGAAATTGTAGGCTGAGCCAACGATACAGAAAGAAACATCAGAAATTAACATTACTTGCTTGAGAAGCGATGTGCAACAATTAAGAGAGGATCGAGACAACCTGTTGTTGCAAGTGAAGGCTTTAGCAGATGAACTAGAAGAATTCACTGGAAGCATCAACACATCTTGTGAGCAAATGAAGGTATCAAAAAACAATCTCGAGATTTTGTCTCTCAAACAATGTCGGGTATTTAAATTTTCATATGCAATTTTAACAAATAAATTATTTTTGAAGTTTACATGAACGACTGAAATAAGAAGATTACAAGAGCAACTAGCTTTGGCGGAGAATCAAATTCAGATTATTAGCCTTTGCTTTTGCTTCCATTCCCGAACTATACCAAATGATTCATAAGATTCTATGAAACTAATATTCTACAAATAATTATCAACAGAAACAAAAGCAAAGGCTAATAACCTGAATTTGATTCTCCGCCAAAGCTAGTTGCTCTTGTAATTTTCCTACTTCAGCCGTGTATGTGTTCTTCAAAAAAAAAAAAAAATTCTTAAAATTGCATATAAAAATTAAATACACGACATTGTTTGAGACAAAATCTCGAGATTGTTTTTTGATACCTTCATTTGCTCACAAGATGTGTTGATGATTCCAATGAATTCTGCTTGATCATCTGCTAAAGCCTTCACTTGCAACAGCAGGCTGTCTTGATCATCTTTTAACTGTTGCACATCGCTTCTCAAGCCAGTAAAGTCAGTGTCTGATGTTACTTTTTGTATCATTGGCTCAGCCTGCAATTTCTTCTCAAATATTAAGACACGTGTGCAAATAGAAAAGTATTATAAAATAGTAAAAACCAAGCCATCTAAATTTTTAAACAAATCATGGGCGCAATTAGTCAGGTTAAATAATAACTGTTACCTCACTCACTGAAGCCAACTCAAGTGGCCCAAAACCAGTAGTTTGCGATTTGCCCTTCGGCGGGCGACCAAGCTTCTTTGTTCCTATAGAAGTAGAATCATGGATGGATGATGAGATCTTATAGCAAAACTTAACCATCGTAATGTGGCCGGTGCTCTTCAGCTCGTCCAAGTGACGATTCAACAATGCTTGGTGAGTCGGTGGTAAATTTAAGTATTGAGACTCTATATAGTCAGATATAGAGCTCTTGCTCGAACCTTTTCTCTCACCCATCGTTACTATCGCTGTCATTATCATCTACGAAAAAAAAATCTAAGAAATTGATGAAAAAACCGGGAAAAAGATATTGTTATCACCATTTTCTTTAAATTGGGTCTTAGATATAGTACATCATCATATGATGGATGATGATGGGCAGCACGGTCCATGAGTTCGGTGGACTGAAAAAGAAAATTGAATTTAGGTCCATATACACTGAAAAAGAAACTCTAAACGAGTTGAGGTGGTACAAAGAACTGTAGGCTACCATGAACACATTTTTTTAAACATAAGATATTAGGGCAATGTATATTTTTAATGAAACCAAGCGGTGTTCGCGGGCAAAATGTTACACATGATAAGAGTCCAACCTAGCAATAACATAGAGGAGATACTAGGATTAGAATTTTAGACTGATATATGTTTTTGCTTTCAGATTTGGATTTTATTATGAGGATTTGGTTTATCTCCAGCAAGGTTATCTAGTTTGTTTAGAATTATTAGATAATGATTTTATTTGAGTAAATATGATGGTTTGATTAATAAAATTAAGAATTGAGTCTTGAGTTAATTTCTTTTGGTAACAATGTGGCTAACTTCGTTACATAGTTTTCTTTTTATCACTTTTCTCATAACGCGATCATGCTATCATAATACAGACATTCTCGCATGAAGCACATAGCTATTGATGTTCATTTTGTTCGTGACTTTTGTCTAGCAGATGTCATCTTAAAGTCTCCTACGTCAACACATTGGATCAACTAGTAAACATTCTCACAAAAACGCTTCATCTTACATGCTCTGACATACTACGTTCCAAAATCTCTGTGGTTGATGGCACGTCGATTTTGCGGGTGCGTATTAAGGAAACATGCAGAAGCACTCCCTAATTTACACATTAGGATCTTCGTATATTTAGACAAAATCAATTGTAATTATTTCCCACTACAATTAGTCTTGATGAACACACGTACATACTTCAATACACTTCCTCTTGTACATACACTGCAATGACACACATAAGCATGTATTATGCACATACATACACACACTAACACACGCACACAGCAGCACACAACCCGTTCGCCATACACACACACATTAGCCTAGCAACAACCATCAACATAAACAATAGGAAGAACAAATCTCTTTACAAAATGAGAAAACGTAGCAACATTTCTTTCACCCCAAAAATCACACAAAAACGGGGCTAAAATTTGAAATAAAAAGGTTAATCAACCAAGGAACCAACTATCATCAATTATACACACACCTGGTGAGAAATCGTGGCTGAATTGGAGCAAAATCCAGGTCTCTCGCTGCTGGGAATGGGGAGAAAAGGGATCGATTTGGATGGAGGGGAAAATGTTGGAGAGAGAGTGTATTTTATTTAAGCTAACCCTTGTTTTAAATCTCCAAAATCCAAATACCATCAATCCCACTATTATTATTCTAACTAGCGGACAACGACACGCGTTGCATGTGCAATGTAGTACATGAATATTATACGTCCCTGAATCTACCAATCTCACTATTCACCTCGGTTGACACTTTACATCATCTTCACAAATTATCTGTGAGGTTTAACAACCCGAGTTTGGTGCACATAACCTTAAAAATTAAACTTCGAATAATAGTTTCGTTGTCTTCGACTCTTCTGAGTTTTCCAGAAACTTGCTTCCTAAGTACTCCTAAGAGCTCTATATCTGACTATATATAGTCTCAATACTTAAATTTACTACCGACTCACCAAGCATTGCTGAGTCGCCACTTGGACGAGCTGAAGAGCACCGACCACATTACAATGGTGAAGTTTTGCTACAGGATCTCGACATCCATCCTTGATTCTACTTCTTCTATAGGACCAAAGAAGCTTGGTCGCCCGCCGAAGAGCAAACCGCAGACTACTGGTTTTGGGCCACTCGAGTTGGCTTCAGTGAGTGAGGTAACATTTATTATTTAACATGACTGATTAAGCGCCATGATTTGTTTACAAAATTAGGTGGCTTGGTTTTTACTATTTTATTATACTTTTCTATTTGCACACGTATCTTAATGTTTGAGAAGAAATTGCAGGCTGAGCCAACGATACAGAAAGAAACATCAGACACTAAAATTACTTGCTTGAGAAGCGATGTGCATCAATTAAGAGAGGATCGAGACAGCCTGTTGTTGCAAGTGAAGGCTTTAGCAGATGAACTAGAAGAATTCACTGGAAGCATCAACACATCTTGTGAGCAAATGAAGGTATCAAAAAACAATCTCGAGATTTTTTCTCTCAAACAATGTCGGGTATTTAAATTTTTATATGCAATTTTAACAAACAAATTATTTTTGAAGTTTACATGCACGGCTGAAATAAGAAGATTACAAGAGCAACTAGCTTTGGCGGAGAATCAAATTCAGGTTATTAGCTTTTGTTTTTGTTTCTGTTGATAATTATTTGTACAGTATTAGTTTCATAGCATCTTATGAATCATTTGGTAGAGTTCGGGAATGGAAGCAAAGCTTTAAAATGAGGAACATGAGACTGTCATTCTCAATTTGCAAGAGCGCCTAGCGGATGCTAATTGTAAAATTAGCGAAGGAGAGAAACTTCGGAAACAACTACATGACAAAATTCTGGTATTATGTTTTGCTCATTACTATTTCAATATCCTACTAGTTTTTTGTTATATTTAGTTTCTTTTTTTTTTCCGCTAAAATCATTATTAATCCAACTAACTTAGATGATCTTAATGAGAATCTTTCGTTAATGCAGGAATTAAAAGGGAATATCCGTGTATTTTGTAGGGTGAGACTCATGTTAGCCGATTTAGCTACATCGAATAGTAAAATTTTATCCTTCCCATCATCAACGTAAACACAGGGTCAAGGCATTGAATTATGCCAAGATGGTGAGTCTTCATAGTTAAACGATTTTAAATTAACATGTTCTAACTATCGTATCTTATTCACAATAGTTGTCCTTCTAATTTGTTCTATTTTTATTTGTTTCCAAGGGCGAAATCATTTTTTTCGTTACAACAAAGTTTTCCTTCCTGATGCATCCCAAGAGGATATTTTTGTAGAGATATCACAACTAGTTCAGAGTGCCTTGGATGGTTATAAGGTTTTGTATTACCTACTGCACTCCATTATTTGTTATTTTGTATTACATTTAACACGTGAAGAATTAATAATATTTTAATAGAAGTTGGGTTTGATCACTCTAACGAGCATAAAATGGAAACTTTTAAGGATCAATAAACTTCAATTTAGTTTGAGATAAGGTTTTTATGTTTTGAAAAGGTTGGCTGATTGTTAACATGTTTATGAGGAATTTTTATGTTGGAGCATTTAAGAAGCAGCGAGATGAACAAGCAAATTATATTCTAGTTGGTTGCTATTTTTAAGATTAAATCTGTGTGAAAAACAAATTTTTTTTGTTGTAAATGAAAAGCTAATTTAATAAAATGTTTAAAAATTCGCACTGATTTGACTCCACATTGTATCAGGTGTGCATCTTTGCTTACGGACAAACAGGATCTGGAAAGACTTATACAATGATGCGCACACTGGGAAATACTGCTCATGTAGCTTTGATCCCGCGATCACTGGATCAAGTATTCGCGACAATGCAAATTCTTGAATATGAGGGATGGAAGTTTGAGATGCAAGTTAGTAGTTTATTTACTTTGTTCTCTATTTTCTGAAATTTGTGCAATGAGTTCAAATTTATTTACCATTATTTATTTACTTTACGGGTGTCGATGCTTGAAATATATAATGAAACAATAAGAGATTTGTTGACACCAAATAAATCAGGTTCTGATGCATCACAGCAGTGTAAAATCAGACATGATGCAAATGGCCAGATCATTGTTGCTGGTCTTAAAATTGTTAATGTTCGTAGCTGTAAGGATGTTTCTTCACTTTTAGAACGCGCGGCACAAAGCAGGTAAAACCCTATTGTTTCATGTTTTATGAATTGCCACACAACAAAATATGAACCAATATCATATTATAAATTACAACCTAAGAATATAAGCACACAACAAAATATAAACCAATATTAAAAAAAATGGCATCCAAATAAACAACAATATGTGGCGGTCGGCGGGGAGGCGGCAGTAGCAGTGGAAGGGCAGTGAAAGAGAAGTTATTAAATCAATAATGACTACGACGTGTTTATACCCTAATATATAAATTATTTATAAAATATGATTTGGGCTTATTAAAAATAGGATTTGGGCTTATTTTCTTAAGTTATCTGAGCCCAACCCTAACAACACTCTTCCTCTCATCAAGCCACAGCCCAGGGTTTAAGGCCTAGGCACCTAGACGTTGAATTGGTGCCACCTCTCACGCACCAAAGGCGCCACACTCTCGCCTAGGAGAGCCATGCAAGGCCTTTTACAACCATGAGCCCAGCACTTTACAACAGTCTAACTGTTTACACATTGTGAGCTCTTTTGATTACTCAATTAGAGTTCCCTCAAGTAGTTGTTTTTTTCTTTGTTTTTGAACTTTTTTCTCAGGTCTGTAGAGCAAACTAAAATGAATGAGCAATCATCAAGGAGTCATTTTGTATTCACCTTGCGAATGATGGGTATCAAGGAGGTATTGTCACTTGCCATGGTGATTACAAAAATTTGGTTTCTACTTATATATCTATAAATAACATCATAATCTATTGTATTTTAGTACACTAATCAACAAGTCAATGGTGTGCTGAATTTTATTGACCGGTGTTATTTTAGTGAGCGTCTAGATCAAAGTGGTTCCACATGGGATAGATTGAAAGAAACGAAGGTATAAGCAAACAATAATCTTTATTTTTATCAAGGTTTATGGCTTAGTCTTGACTGTTTACTTTTTATGACTATATATATCAGGCCATAAATAGTAGCCTAGCGTCGTTAGGCGACGTAATTAATGCCTTGGCTAAAAAGGAAAAGCAAGTCCCGTTTAGGAACTCTAAACTCACCCATCTTCTCCAGGTAATTTGTACCCTAACCTTTAGCGATTTCTCTCTCGTGTAGATCACCATTTTTCTTTCTTTTTAGTGTGAAGCCATGACTATGTTTAAACTGATCTTACATTGTTTCTTCCTGTTTCTAGCCTTATACTGCTTAAGCCTAATTTCTTTTCTGCCTGCATCAGTTTCCTTTTCCCCGTTCAAAATTGCACGTGTATTTGCATCACCGAAATTTGGAATGCCTTCGTCTCTCGTTTCCGATCGATCCCTTTTCATGGAATGCTCTAGCATGCGTTCATCTGTTAGTGGTTCATTTATGGAGGTTGTTGCATATCCTAGGTAGATATTCAAAGTGAGAGAAAAAAGTAGGCTTTATGAGTAGCCCAAACTTTGATATTCTTTCATAAATAGATTTTAGGGTGGCGGAAGTTATAGTATTTAGAAAATCAAATAAAATTTTCAAATTTATCTAATCTTACAAGGCAATAACAATTAACCGCCCTCACCCTCCTTCTGAAGTTAACCACAACTGTGGACTGCAAAGGAGCAATGTAGGAGATACTGACATACCTGATGAGGGAGGAACCATAATTACATCATTTGATCTAACTGATGTGGTGATACTGGAACTCAAATACTTTCCCTACAAATCAACATCCTCTTCCTCAAGTTCACGCAACAAAGCCAACGAATCAAAATATTCATCTGATAACTTGCTCGGACAGCTTGAGTTCTGTGAACTCGAAGAATGTGATTCAGGATCTTCTAAATCATTCAATTCCAAGTAGTCACCTCTCAAGAAATATTCTATGTCTGCAATTTCTTGTGGAGAATAGTTTGCCTACCAAATGCGGAATAAAACAAAGATCAAAGAAGCAGGGTCATTAAGAAAGGAATTCAGTTCATTTCAAACATAACCCCAAAGCAAAGAAACTATAACATAAAAAGATGTAATTCTGCCCACCTTAGATTCACTTCTAGAATCTTGCTCGGAGACAGTATTAGCTTTTGGGACATCTGATGCCCTTAAACTGACATTCTTTGATTCAATATCGTTTTGGTAGTCGCGGGTGTGTGTCCCATTTTCTGAATTGCTCCGGTTGCAGAAGAAGACCCTACATAATGATGTAGACTCCTGCAAAAAGTTCAACCAAAGGCTTTGATATAACTAAGCAGCATCATAAAGAATATGCATTAATTTTCTGTTACAGTTGTTACCTTTGGACTATTTTTTTGACACAGTAGTCCCTTTTGAGTGATGCTATACTCTTGCATAAGCCAATCGGTTCTTTGAGTATGAGGGGCTTGGCCATCGTAATATTCTAGAGTAGAGCGCCACCCATTTATCACAGAGTTTGAATATATCTCACAAGCTTCTCCCTTGGCTTTCCAGAATCCAAAAACTGATTCTTTTTTCTCATTTGAGTGTACCAAGTACAAAATCCCTTCTGCAAGTACCCCATACAGATTGAAGTCAGCGAGTTTTAACTTTGAAACAGTGAGTAAGCATGTATAAGTGGACGATTCTTTAAAAGGAGATGATTATCTACCATTGAGATTACGACCAAAAAAAGACCTCGATCCATGAGATTGTATGTGACATAATATACCAAGCCTAAATGTGTATTTATGACGGGGACACGGATTGATCAGAAAAAACAAGTACCTTTTGTCATATATATAAATATGAATCAAATTGTATGTGTGGAATAAAGTTGTAAAGAAAGTTTAACCCATCCATAGCAAATCAGAAGAAAGAATGCCACTAATTATATAAACAGAGCCATCCAATAACTCCAGATCTACTACAATCATTTGATAGCAAATCAACTCGTTCTCCAAAAAATGCTGAAAACGAGTGAAGGCAAAATAATCTAATACAGAAACATCGAAGCCAACCCGGTAAATTAGAGTGCCGGTACACGTAGGGGCATGAATCTGCCAGCACGTTATTTAGGAGACAAACTCCCCGTGTGTATTCATCCAGGAACAAAAATATTTGCTCTATCACTCCAATAAAAACCAATTTCAGCAGGAGAAGATGGTGCCTGTGCTGGACACATGGGAATCCAAATGCTACAGAAGCATGATGCATAGTCTAGTTTAATAAGAATAAGAGATAAATCGAAAAATTCGACTCATGAGCTGATTGATCAGAAAGAATAAATATGGAGTTGATTATAAGAAAAGCACACAAATCCCCATCTGTTCCACTTTAGCTAGTTGATCAAGATGGAATTATCAGTCTTAAAGTTTCACGCTTTCCATTAACAAGTACAGAAATGAAGTTGATCAAGATGGAATTTTAAATGCATAGCATAAATTCAAGATTTTATGTGCCATCAAAACCAGAATGAAGTTTCAACTCCACCATCCAAATCACAGAAATCAATCAAACATCAACTCCATACCAAGATAATAACGCATCAATTACTGAATCATAGGATAAATTTGTAAATGAACAAGAGTACGAACATGGGAACGTTTTCGAATACCCAAAGTGAAGTCCTCTCCGATTCACTTCAGCTATATAAACCCAATAATTACTCCAAATTTAGGTTGATCAAGAAAGAATCTGGGATTAAGGTGTGTATTTATAGAGGCTGCTGTTCGGGTTTTGCTAAGCTAACAGGCCAATCTGTTTGCCCAAGCTCACAGTCCAGTCTCCTATATCACTGCAATGATAAATAAATTTGGGTTTCTTCGCCTATTTGTTTTCCCCTACGTGGCACTGCACTAATGGCTAGATTACGCAGACTGGGAGGTCAAAGTGTAAGATTCCATTGGTGTCACCGTGTGTTGTGGATACCGTTGGATCATGTTGGCGCGTATAAGTTCATGTGGGGCTAAAAGATCTAACGGTGGATACTCAAATTAAAGGAGCCCACTTCTGAGTCAGCGACAACCAACTCACCATACGAACTTCTTTATTTCCAGATATAACCAGTGTTTTGAAAATCGGTCCGAACTGACCGGTTCAATCGATATTGAACCGGTCCGGTTGACCCTTCAAAACCACCCTGATAAAAAATCAGTGGGAACCGGTAAAAAATCGGTTCAACCATTGAACCGGTTGACTGATTGAACCAGTATGTTCCTTCATTTTTCTTTCTTTTTTAAAATTTTAATTCTTTTTTATTTTTTTAAAATTATAAATCAAATTTGTAGAACAAAATATATTATATATAATTTATTGTTACTGAAATGATTACAAAATAATATTTTATGCGTGTGCTTATAAAAAAATTCATATAATTCAATAAATGTGTCTTATATATTATATATAAACATGCTTAGTTTTTCGTAAATTATAATTTATATGAATAATTTCATAATAATATAAATATTTTATTATAATTATGGGATATTGATTTTTTTGGCATTATTTATTGTTTTTTAGATGTTTTATTATTATTATTATTTTATGTTAGACATTTCATTGAATCTGATTTTTTAAGTTTGACATGTTATGTTGGTGTAACGATATTTTTTTATTGTGAACAACTTGAAACTATAGTAAAATATATGGTATATATATTTTACAAAACTTAAAATATGTATTACATAAGGCTGGCGTCATCAGCGGTTGAATCAATGGTTAAACCGATCGAATCTGTAATCAGTAAGGGCACCGATTTCATGTCAGGTTCGATTTTGAAAACACTGGATATAACATAATTGTCGGAATGAACATATAATTATTTAGAAATCCTAGAATTCTTTTATTATTGTTATGTTAGTATTACTATAATTATAATTATTGTCATTATTTGCACCACAAAATACAAAATAACTGTATCACGCAAAACCTTTTAAACTTGTAATTGACCCAAAAACTCTTTATATTATTAGGAGACAATAAGGAACATATGCAAGAAAAATATATAAATAAGGATATTTAATTTTCTAATTTATTAAAGACATTTAAACTAATAATCAAACTAATGTTGCTCTAATACTTGATATTTTCGCAATGAGAAAATTCTTGCATGTATCATGTGTGATATGTATGCACTCCATATAACCGGCATATGCAAGAATTTCCCTACGTAATGGGAGTAAGTGACTCAAATAATCATTCATTTATGATGTCAAGAGACATATTTGACGTTCACGCTCTTAATTACTTTAACTGATTACCGAAAATAAAATTGCCATAGATCTTTTGTTTTACAGATAATATTTATTATACTGTTAATTGACTAAAAAACAGTTTAAAATTTTAATCGGCAATCAGTGTGATCTACCGATGAACCAGACAAGTTGTCGTGAATTGTCTGTCGATAAATCGGTAAATTAATGGTGATTGACCAGTGAATCAATTAATGACAGAATTGAGGTGGCATCATATACGAGACCTGGGGAGAGCACCTTTTGAGGGTCTACATGGCCGGATCAATGAGCAAATGGTGTTGAGAGTGAGTTGTCAGCTGCGTCGCGAAGAGTGGAATTGGTGGTGTCGAGCGTGTAGGCACTGGTCATCAAGGCAGATTTGGCTCCAATTTGGATGAGCTGCTAGGCCAAAGGACGTGCTTGCAAAATTCTAAACATTATATTAGTGTACAGGAATACAGGAAACATACATGCACCACACGAGATTAACAAGAAATTACCTATCGGTGCATGTAATTTACATGCATCGTATGAGACTAACAATGAATTATCTTACATGCACCGCTAGTCTATCGGTACATGTAAATTATGCACCGATAGACTAAGATATTGTCTTTAACCAAAATTTAGTCTACCGGTGCATGCAAATTACATGCACCGCTATGTAATTTCTTGTTAGTCTCGTGCGGTGCATGTAAAATTACTCACGCGGTGCATGTAAATTGAGTCATGCAATGCATGTAAAATTACTCATGCGGTGCATGTAAAATTGAGTCATGCGATGCATATAAAAATTATTCATAAGGTGCATGTAAAATTTTCCCATATTTCGGTTAAATTTTTTATATGGGCTATTTTAGTAATATATTTTAGACTAATTTAAGATCTTATTTGATACAATATATATCATTTAATTATATGTATGTATATTAAAATAACATCCTTCTAAAATTTAATATCATGTTGGTACCATCAACCGGTTAACTTAATTCATGCAAAACTCTAATCCACCTTCATGCACCTACTCCAACCCCCAAATATGGCATGTGTTATTCTCAACTAAATCCGCAAAATCCCCATTTTCATGTGATGACAGAAGAATTTCTTGAATTTGTTTGTTCACTAAAATTTGGCTAAAAACACTAGATTTCAAGTCTTCGGACATTTTCGAAGACAGCACAATATTTTTAGTAATATTATCATCGGCATAAGTCGAATTTACCAAAGAACTACTCTTCGCATCATCAAAATATGATTTTTGCATCAAATGCGGTTCGATTCCACGTCTTAAAAAGCTCAATTCCTGCTTCTTAAGTAAATACAGAGCGCAGAATTCGGCCTCGCGCATGCGATTAACCGAAGGACTGTCACCGTGTAATGCCTCGAGTTATGGTATATACGTGTGATCTGATTATGGTGTAATTATATCACGTGGCAGTATGATATTGGGGGTTCGGGTGGAACTAAGAATGAATTAATACATGTATAGTAGAATATACCATTGGTGTACATGTAGCATGCATTTGAAGGTGCATTAGAATGTACATGTGAGTTGCATTTGACATGAGTTTGAAGGGCATTACATGTGCATGTGAATTTACTTGCAATTGGAATTACATTTGAATTTGGAGTTCATTTCATGTACATGTTACTTAACATGTAATTACCTTTAAATAACATGATAGCAAGTAAATTAGGGGATTAAGGATCTATATCAAGTGGATTAGGGAGGTGGAATCACATACTACACCATTTTACACCTACAAATCTCTACCAAGCTCCTCTCCATCTCTTTCAACTTTCTTGTGGTTTGAGCTTGGGATTCACTTGTAAATTGAGCTAGGAAGGTGTGTGAAGTGCTTTCTTACTATCTTGGTAAGAATTTCATGGGTTTACACTTGAATTATGTAATTGGTATTGATTTATGTGAAGGGGAATATCAATTATTGATGCTTAGAATCATAACTCGTTTCTTTGCCAAGAATTGGATTCTAGGATGTTAGGAACATGTTTATATGATACTAGGGAGTGCATGAATCATGGTTACATGATAAGAAATGAGTTGTGCAAGAAGTACCATGAAGATAAGCTCAAAATCGCCATTGTCTCATTTTTTCTGATCGCGCCGATCGATCGGCATGTGATCTCGATCGATCGCCGCGAACAGTAAAGTTTTAAGGCGGTTTGAGCATGAGGCGATCGATCGGTGAATTGAGGCGATCGATCGGTGAGCATGTGGCGATCGATCGGTGATTTTGTTCGATCGATCGGGGAAGAGTGAACAGTTCAGCGATCGATCGAGAATTCGGGGCGATCGATCGGTGATGGCAGAATGTTGAAAATTTTTATATTTTTGTAGAATTTGATTTTAATGCCTATGATAACATGATATATTGTTGGCATTGTTGTAGCATCATCTCAGGGGACAGGACAACGAGGCACTTAGCCAGTGACGCCTAATTTATCTCGTTTGTGTCGCCGTACATGTACGTGTTGACGTACGGAGTATAGATATGATGTGATGATGATGTTATGGTTTTGATATCATATGATTTATGTTATCTTGTGTCATATGATTGGTAGTTTCATATGCATGTACATACATGGATTTCATATGATTGGGATGGAGGCCTTGATAGATATGTGTATATGCTTTGGTGAGATCATTGCCTCGATAGATATGCCTGGTGTGGTATATGCTTTGGCTGGGATCGTTGCCACGATAGATATACTACATATGCTTTGGCTTGAGAGATATACACCTGGTGTGGGTATATGCTCTGGCTATTGTCACAGATGAGCATGGTACTATGATATGTGCTGCTAATATGAAGATGTGATGTGGTTCCACTGACATATTGAGCTGAATAGGCATATCATATGGGGCTCGTGATAATAGGGTGATTATTGAGACATGTCATGACATAGTGCATTTGTGGATGCATGATACATAACATTCACGTTAGATGATTTCTTGTGCTTTATCATTGATATTGATATTGTGTTTTGATATTGCACTGAGATAGTTGTTCTCTATACTCATTGTGTGAATGTTTTCTGTAGGGACTCATAGACGTGGGGAGCGTGAGTCATAATTTTCCGCTGCAAGCTGAACCACTGCCTAGGAGTTATGTTGGATTAGGTGGTTACTTGTACATGTGATGTATAGTTGGTTAGGTTTTGTAAACCTTGTAACAACTTAACTAGTTAGAAACTCTTAATCAGTGTATGTTCTTACTTAATTCAGACTCACATATGTATGTTAATATGATACATATTGGATTAAGTAACGAGGACCCCACATTAGTGGTATCAGAGCAGTGGTTCGAGAACGGAGTGAACATGGGTAGAGGAAGTGTATTAGGGAGTTACCTAAACACGTTGAGAATGGAAATAGCATGTTCGTATTTGGAATATGATGTTATTCTAACATGTTATATACTTGTAAATGTTATTGTTAACCCTTGTTATACAGCTATGACAGACAGAGGGTATCATGAGGATGTTGGGGATGCCCTGAGTGGCCATGCTAGTGTGAGGATGGTGCCTGTGCCACCACCACCGATTGAGCAAGGACCAGTGGAACATGTACTATTGCCTGGAGAATTGACTTTGACGCAGTTTCTGAGTTATCAGCCACCCAGGTTTGAGGGGACTGAATCAGGGAAACTGGCAGAGGAGTGGCTGGAACGTGTGGAACAGATCTTTGTGTCAGCACCGTGTGCTAAGACAGCTTGGTTACGTTTAGCTGAATTCCAATTAGCAAAGAAAGCTATGATGTGGTGGAAGTCCACAGTACTTGAGTTGAGGGCTCAAGGACATACAGTTAACTGGGATGTGTTTCGAACGAAGTTCCTGGAGCATTATTTCTCTGTTGCTGCAAGGCAGAGGAAAGAGGATGAATTTACAAATTTGAGACAGGGATCAATGACAGTATCTGATTATGCTGTGCATTATTCTTCTTTGTTCCGGTATGTGCCACATATTGCTGTGAACACCAAAGCTAAGATCAGACAGTTTGTGAAAGGGTTGAGGCCTGAATTGTTTGATAGGGTAATGTCCAATAACCCTACATCATATGAAGAAGCGTTGACTAGAGCGGAGATGGCTGAGATTGCTGTATGGGTATATACAGATGTTGGACAAGCCCAACCACCTACATCTGACAGTATGAGACCTAGAGGGGAATCATTTAAATCACCACGAGGTGGTGCATCTTCATCTAGGTTTAGTGGGAAACGTTTTGGAGCACGAAAAGGGGATGACCGAAAATCTAAGGGACAGTCCCAAGGAAGTAGTAGTAGTAGTGGACGAGGATTACACTGTTTTAAATGTGGAGGGCCACGTTATCAACGAAATTGTCCACAGTTTAATACGGTAGTTTGTTTCCGTTGTGGGAAACCAGGACATGTGATCCGTGATTGTCCTCAAGTGGGTGGACAACAGAGGAGAGGACCCATGTCAGAGAATACAGTGCAGCAGAGACCACAGGGTGTACCACAGTCTGGTGGAGGACAGAGGGCAGGAACACCTCAGGCTCAGGTGTATGCACTGAACAGGGAGGAAGCAGAGGCAGCTCCTGATACTGTGATAGCGGGTAAGTGTACTTTATTTACTTATCCTGCTTTTCTGTTGATTGATACTGGTGCATCACATTCTTTTATTGCACAAGCTTTTATTGATCAGTATCATATATGCTCGTCTCCACTGTTGATGCCTCTTTATGTCTCGACACCCATGGGAACTACTGTGAGGACTTGTCAGAGTGTGTCTGATTGTGCTATTCAGTTTGAGTCTGACTATGGCCTACAAGCTGATTTGATTGTGTTAGACATGTCAGATTTTGATTGCATCCTTGGAATTGATGTATTGAGTAAATATCAATCTGTTGTGGATTGTTGTCAGAAGGTAGTAAGATTTCAATCTGATACTGGAACTCAATGGTATTTTTATGGCCAAGGATCGAGGGCAAGAATTCCTTTGATATCAGCAATCCGAATGTCGCGTTTATTAGAGCGTGGATATGCGGGTTATTTGATTTATGCCCTTGATGTAAATGAACAGAAAAGAGAAAGGAAAGTGGATGAGATACCAGTGGTTGCAGAATATGCGGATGTGTTTCCAGATGAGATACCTGGATTTCCACCGAGTCGAGAAGTGGAATTTGGTATTGATTTGATACCTGGTACTTCTGCAATTTCACGGGCTCCTTATCGGATGGCACCAACTGAATTGAAAGAGTTGAAAACTCAATTGCAAGACTTATTGGACAAGGGGTACATACGTCCTAGTGTATCGCCTTGGGGTGCTCCGGTTTTATTTGTTAAGAAGAAGGATGGGACAATGAGATTGTGTATTGACTATAGACAGTTGAACAAGGTAACGATAAAGAATAAATATCCTCTTCCTCGTATTGATGATTTGTTCGATCAGTTGCAGGGATCAAGGATTTATTCGAAGATTGATTTGAGGTCAGGGTATCATCAAATACGTGTGAGGGAAGGAGATATACAGAAGACAGCATTCAGAACTCGTTATGGACATTATGAGTTTCTGGTGATGCCATTTGGAGTGACAAATGCTCCTGCTGTCTTTATGAGTTTAATGAATCGGGTTTTTCAGGAATACCTTGATCGATTTGTCATTGTCTTTATCAATGATATACTGATCTATTCACGGAGTGATGCAGAACATGTTCAACATTTGCATATGGTATTGCAATTGTCACATCAGTTGTATGCCAAACTCAGTAAGTGTGAGTTTTGGTTGACTAGTGTCGGCTTTTTAGGACATGTTATTTCCGAGGAAGGTATATCAGTTGATCCAAAGAAAATGGAAGCAGTGTTGAATTGGTCAGCACCTACTTTTGTGCCAGAGATTCGTAGTTTCTTGGGTTTGGCTGGATATTATCGACGGTTCGTTGAAGGATTTTCAGCAATTGCCAAACCATTGACACATTTGACACAGAAGGGAGTATCATTTCAATGGTCAGAGGCTTGTGAGCGTAGTTTTCAGGAATTAAAACATCGATTGACTACAGCTCCAGTCTTGATCATTCCATCAGAGCATGATAGGTTTGCAGTATATACTGATGCATCTTTACTTGGTTTGGGTTGTGTATTGATGCAGGACAAACATGTAGTGGCTTATGCATCACGACAGTTGAAGCCACATGAAATGAGATATCCAGTGCATGATCTGGAATTGGCTGCCATTGTCTTTGCATTGAAGATATGGCGACATTATTTATATGGTACGTCTTTTACCATATACACAGATCATAAAAGTTTAAAATTTCTATTCACTCAAGCAGAGTTGAATATGAGACAAAGGAGATGGATGGATCTGTTGAAAGATTATGATTGTGAGATTGAATATCAGCCAGGAAAAGCTAATCTTACAGCAGATGCCTTGAGTCGAAAGGTACATCATACGGCTGATGAGATGATTCATTTATCTGCCTTGATGACTTCTTGTTGTACTTTGGGTTATGCGTTTGATATGGAACTAGTGCCAGTAAGGGTATCAACATTGTTGGTTGAACCCGACATTTTTGAGAAAATCAGAATGGCACAACTGACTGATGATGAAGTACAACAGTGGAAGGACAGGATAAGTCAAGGACAAACATCTCACTTTGTACTTACAAGTGATGGAACTGTGAAGTATAGAAACTGTTGGGTAGTACCTGCTTCATTAGGACTACGCCAAGAACTACTACAACGTGCTCATTGTAGTAGATACAGTATACATCCTGGAGGAAAGAAAATGTATCATGATTTACGTACCCAATTTTGGTGGAAACGTATGAAACAAGATGTATTGAGCTTTGTGAAACGATGTTTGATCTGTCAACAAGTGAAAGCGGAAAGATAGAGACCAGGAGGTGAATTACATAGTTTGGAAATTCCTCAGTGGAAATGGGAACATATCACGATGGATTTTGTGACTCATTTACCACGGACGTCTTCTGGTTGCGATGCTATTTGGGTGATTGTTGACCGACTCACCAAAGTATCTCATTTTGTGCCATATTGTATGACGTTTACATATCTGAGAATGGCACAGTTGTATATTCTATATTCAACATGTAGTGAGATTACATGGGATACCAGTTTCCATTGTATCGGATAGGGATCCGAGATTTACTTCTCATTTCTGGGAAGGGTTACAGACAGCGTTGGGAACTGAAGTACGGTTGAGTACAGCATATCATCCTCAGACAGATGGACAAACAGAGCGTACGATACAGACGCTTGAGGATATGTTGCGTGCCTGTGTATTAGAGTTGATACCTCTTGGCAAGAGTCGTTGCCATTAGTGGAATTTTCATATAACAACAGCTATCAGTCTAGTATACAGATGGCACCATTTGAGGCTTTGTATGGGCGACGATGTAGATCGCCATTGTATTGGGATGATGTGGATCAGTCTACTTTACATGGACCAGATATGATTCATGAAATGGAAGAGAAAGTAAAGGTCATTCGATTGAAACTTAAAGCTGCTCAGGATAGACAGGCGGCGTATGCCAATAAGCGACGTAGACCACTTGAATTTCAAGTTGGTGACCGTGTGTTCTTGAAAATCTCACCTTTTAAAGGTGTAGTACGGTTTGGTAAGCGTGGAAAATTGTCTCCACGGTATGTTGGTCCGTATGAGATATTGCAACGTATTGGTATGTTAGCATATCGATTGGCACTACCACCGGCTTTGAGTAGTATTCATGATGTCTTTCATGTGTCACTGTTGATGAAGTATGAACCAGATCCGAGTCATGTATTACAGTTACCTGATGTACAGTTGGATACAGATGTGTCGTATGAGGAACGACGGGTTATGATCTTGGATCGAGCTGAACGCAGGTTGCGTAATAAGGTGATTCCTATGGTTAAGGTACAGTGGGACAGACGAGGTGTCGAAGAGGAAACGTGGGAGACGGAGCAGCATATGATGCAACGGTATCCGGATTTAGTTTTTGGTATGCTTTTACAGTGTTATGATACTGTTGGTACATACGTATTGTACTGTTGCATACATGATTATGTTTCCTATCTTTTTATAGTAGGATGATTGAGTTGCGTATCATGATATGCATGTTTTGTATATACAATTTCGAGGACGAAATTCAATGAGTGGGGGAGAATTGTAATGCCTCGAGTTATGGTATATACGTGTGATCTGATTATGGTGTAATTATATCACGTGGCAGTATGATATTGGGGGTTCGGGTGGAACTAAGAATGAATTAATACATGTATAGTAGAATATACCATTGGTGTACATGTAGCATGCATTTGAAGGTGCATTAGAATGTACATGTGAGTTGCATTTGACATGAGTTTGAAGGGCATTACATGTGCATGTGAATTTACTTGCAATTGGAATTACATTTGAATTTGGAGTTCATTTCATGTACATGTTACTTAACATGTAATTACCTTTAAATAACATGATAGCAAGTAAATTAGGGGATTAAGGATCTATATCAAGTGGATTAGGGAGGTGGAATCACATACTACACCATTTTACACCTACAAATCTCTACCAAGCTCCTCTCCATCTCTTTCAACTTTCTTGTGGTTTGAGCTTGGGATTCACTTGTAAATTGAGCTAGGAAGGTGTGTGAAGTGCTTTCTTACTATCTTGGTAAGAATTTCATGGTTTTACACTTGAATTATGTAATTGGTATTGATTTATGTGAAGGGGAATATCAATTATTGATGCTTAGAATCATAACTCGTTTCTTTGCCAAGAATTGGATTCTAGGATGTTAGGAACATGTTTATATGATACTAGGGAGTGCATGAATCATGGTTACATGATAGGAAATGAGTTGTGCAAGAAGTACCATGAAGATAAGCTCAAAATCGCCATTGTCTCATTTTTTCTGATCGCGCCGATCGATCGGCATGTGATCTCGATCGATCGCCGCAAACAGTAAAGTTTTAAGGCGGTTTGAGCATGAGGCGATCGATCGGTGAATTGAGGCGATCGATCGGTGAATTGAGGCGATCGATCGGTGAGCATGTGGCGATCGATCGGTGATTTTGTTCGATCGATCGGGGAAGAGTGAACAGTCGATCGCTCGAGAATTCGGGGCGATCGATCGGTGATGGCAGAATGTTGAAAATTTTTATATTTTTGTAGAATTTGATTTTAATGCCTATGATAACATGATATATTGTTGGCATTGTTGTAGCATCATCTCAGGGGACAGGACAACGAGGCACTTAGCCAGTGACGCCTAATTTATCTCGTTTGTGTCGCCGTACAGGTACGTGTTGACGTACGGAGTATAGATATGATGTGATGATGATGTTATGGTTTTGATATCATATGATTTATGTTATCTTGTGTCATATGATTGGTAGTTTCATACGCATGTACATACATGGATTTCATATGATTGGGATGGAGGCCTTGATAGATATGTGTATATGCTTTGGTGAGATCATTGCCTCGATAGATATGCCTGGTGTGGTATATGCTTTGGCTGGGATCGTTGCCACGATAGATATACTACATATGCTTTGGCTTGAGAGATATACACCTGGTGTGGGTATATGCTCTGGCTATTGTCACAGATGAGCATGGTACTATGATATGTGCTGCTAATATGAAGATGTGATGTGGTTCCACTGACATATTGAGCTGAATAGGCATATCATATGGGGCTCGTGATAATAGGGTGATTATTGAGACATGTCATGACATAGTGCATTTGTGGATGCATGATACATAACATTCACGTTAGATGATTTCTTGTGCTTTATCATTGATATTGATATTGTGTTTTGATATTGCACTGAGATAGTTGTTCTCTATACTCATTGTGTGAATGTTTTCTGTAGGGACTCATAGACGTGGGGAGCGTGAGTCATAATTTTCCGCTGCAAGCTGAACCACTGCCTAGGAGTTATGTTGGATTAGGTTGTTACTTGTACATGTGATGTATAGTTGGTTAGGTTTTGTAAACCTTGTAACAACTTAACTAGTTAGAAACTCTTAATCAGTGTATGTTCTTACTTAATTCAGACTCACATATGTATGTTAATATGATACATATTGGATTAAGTAACGAGGACCCCACACACCGAGATTCTTAACAATCGGAATGCGGGTTTGAAACAAATTCTTCAAGTCTGTTGTAAAATAGAGTACCAAAATTATCATGGGCAATGGCAAAAAATTCCGATGATTTAGAAAATCAACGATAAAGAACGCGAACGGTGGAAAGTTGCAAATGTTTAGGGATGAAGGTATAGAGCAAGGGCATTTTAGTCATAATTAATGGACTAATTAGATTAGGGTTTGATAAAATGGACTTATTTGAAATAAGTTTTCTAAAGATGTATTTAGTTGAAAGAAGTTTTTTTTGAAAGATTTAGTTGAAAAATGTTTTAAAAAGTGGTATTAATTTCCTCATAAAATAATTGAGTTTTCGGCCCTTTAATCAAGGCCTCGACCGTTGACGTGTATTGAGTGAAAAATGTTTTAGAGAAAGTGAAAGAAAATGACAATCAAGGCCTCGACCGTTGATCATATACTAGAATGAGACACCACGCACATTTGGAGAGAATGTTAAAAAACATGTTAGCATAAAATACCCTATAAGCCAAATATTGGTTCAATTGGCTTTATGGGCCCTAGCCCAATTAGCTAACTCATAACAACTATAAATATAACTCATCTCTAGGGTTAGAAAAGGGAGGACCTATCATTCCAATCAATTCACTTCTCTTAGAAAAGCCGACATCGCACTAGCACTGGTGCGGCTTGTAGATCTGGTTAGGTTGATTGGACTTGAGGGTGACCACATCAGCCAACGGAACTTTCTTGCTGAATTCCATGACAGGAACCTCTACGAGATTTGCCGAAGAACTCTTTGAAACAAAAAGAATAATTCTTTAGGAAAACAAGATTCCGGCAGGAAAAGAAACTTACCGAAAATTCTGCAACATGGCACACATTGGCCGATGGTTAGACTATATTTGCCAAGCATGCCCGGAACAGAAAGAACCAAAGTTCGGGAAAGGATTCCGTTCCAAACCTGACAGATCAGAGGCAGGAAAAGACAAAAGACCTGCTGACAAGAGAGCCCGTTTTTCTAAAGCTCGGGGACCACAAAAACCACTAATGTAAAGATTCCCCGACAAAGGAAAAGAGGTGGACCATTAAAAGTTAGTGCGGATACTATTCAACGCACTCAGACAAAAAATAATGGACCACTCACAAGAAAAGTTGGCACATGCAAAGATGCCAGACCACGTGAAAGTTAAGGCGCACTCACAGGCGCACTCAACATTTATCAAGATTTGGATTCCGCATTTGAAGTCCGGATTCATGCCTATATAAGGGCACTCATTCAGGAAGCTAAGGACATCGAAAATTCTCCATAGTTTTCTGAAAAATAAATATTGTAGTCTCCAAGCTTTGTAATCTTCAGCTTTCTTAGCTTGGTAATATTTCTTTTCTTTCTTTAATTTCATAAGTGTCTGTAATATTGTTCTGTTTGTTGCAAGTTTATGTGCTTTGAGTCAAGCCTCATCTATATGAGATGCTAAACAAGTTCGTCTACTCCCAAAATGATACGTTTTAATGTAATAGATGTTATAAGTATTCCAGAATAAAAATAAGGCTGTTGCCCAGCTATCTCCCAGATTTCTTTAAATCTTTTTTATATCTTGAGTATACATTGCGCCCTAAGGTAGGAAACGAATTAGGGTTGTATTGTGCGGTTTCTGAAGGAGTCGGATAACTGGCAGACTAGCCTCGTCCGTGAGCTGAGGTTGAATGGTGAGGAGCCATTCGTAAAACAGTCTGGAGGCAGTAAGTTTTCGACTGGTGGCGTTGCGACCCACCCCACCCGGTGCCGTTATGGTCAAAATGGTATATTTCAGTTTGATAAAATTTTATTGTAATACGGAAGCATGTTGGGCCTTTTATTTATTTTTAACATGATCTTCAAATCGGGTTGTGAATTATAATTAGAAGAACGTTATATGAACCGTGAGTCTTTTGCAAAAGTACGCTCTTGGGTTCGCCCGAGATGAGAGAAACTGAAGGATCTCATGTTCATAAATGCTACTGTTTCATGAATAAAAGGATAAAGACGATGATAAATAGTATATAGATGCTTATTTGTTATTTAAATATTTTCTTAGGGTTAAGAATGCAATTTTATTAAGAGTTGGTTGGACCATGTGGACCACTTGGATCACATGGGAGTTTTATAGTCATTTCAACCAAGAATGGACCTAAGTGAACTAAGGTTGGGTTTTGCAATAAGGGTCGTGTGTTTGGTTGAGCTATAGGTCGTAGGAATGGTGTGGAACGGGGACGATTGTCATTGAGTTTGGCCTCTATTAATTTAGACAGACCAATGTCTGGGGAAATGATGATAGGTTTGAAAACGACCATATCTCTTTGGATTCGAGGGGCAATCCGGACTGAAAACAATTAAAAATTGTTTCCGTAGGTTAGCCAGTTGCATAGTTTTTCAAAAACTTCCTGATAATTAGCGACAGTTCCCTGTTCCCTAAGCTTGAATAATGCTGCCTGGTGGTTCTCATAAGTATATGGGCCAAATCTGAGCTCTAATCTTTGGTGAAAGCATCCCACGTAGTGAATTATCTGTTGGCATGCGCCATTTAAACCAACTAAGGGCAGCTCCTTGCATATAGAAGAAAGTCGTTGGTCAGCTGCCACTTGATAGAAGGTAAAATACTGATCTGCTTGAAATAACCCGTCAAGTGGGTTTGTTCCATCATAATTAGCCATGTGAATTTGAGGAGCTTTTAGTTGGTTGGTTTGTAAAGTGGTTGGGGTGTGTGTTTGGTATGGGGGTGTTTGAGAGGAGGAAGGGAGTGTGCTGAATGATTGTCAGTAGGCATTTTGTCCCACTGATTCTTCATTTCTGCCATCAGTGCCATCATCATATCCAAGTGTTGCTTATTTTCTGTTCGTAGTTCGTGCAGGTGTTGCTGATGCACGATGCGAACCCCAGCTAGTTCAGTCTGGACAAGCCGCAAGGATTCAGCCGGCTGTGTGTTGTCGCCATTGGTAGGGACTTGGGTATGTTTGGGGGGCATGAATTCTGCTGGATAAGAGCACCAAATTGTTAGATGAAGATTTTGAATTCTGTTTTTGGAAGTGTTAATTCGAACACTCCTTAGATTGTTTGGTTAAAGATAGTAGATAATATTTTTTTGAAGAATATTATCCTCATTTTCTTAACACGATGTACTTAAATACAACTGGAAAGTGACTACGGATTATCCACTAATACCAATAAGTCATGTACGTGTAATGGCCATGACTCCCTATAAATGCTCAACTATGTAACTAATGACAAGACCTATTCACATGTTTCTTAAAATTTAATTAATCAGAAATAACAATACTTAAATAAAACACAATATTGGTCCAGTAATTAAGTAGTGTAATCATGGGCCCATATTGGTGGACGCCTAACTCATTTGGGCCGCTGCTCTTGGTCCATAACATTGTGGATGGTAGCACAGTAACCTAGGATTATGGGATACTGCTGGTATTTCTTTGGAGTTGCATATAACACTCTCTCTTGATTTAAGCATTTCTTGTTTTGGTTTTACATAATACACTTCAGGTCAGGAGGATTATAATAGATTACGGCCATTAAGCTACCGTGGAGCAGATGTTTTTCTTCTTGCGTTTTCTCTCATTAGCAAGGCCAACTATGAAAATATTGCAAAGAAGGTTAGAATCGGTATAAGTTTCCTCTGTTGTCCAGTGTGTGTAAAAAATCTGACTGCATCTTTCCTCTATTATCTATATTTGGTGGGTTCCCGAGTTGAGACATTATGCTCCTGGTGTTACAATAATTCTTGTCGGGACATAGCTTGGTAAAATGGTTGACATTGAACTACTGTTTTCCTGTCTTACGCTTTTGAATGATTTTCCAGATAGTAGCGACGCAATATGATTGCAGAACTTTAATGCCAGGCTAGAAAAGTTTGAGAAGATTAGAAAATGGTAGTGATCCGCCTAAACACTAGCTTTAGCAAGAAAAAGTGTGAACATGCAATAAACATGATTTAGTTTTCACTTATAGCTTGTGTTTTATCCCGTCCTCCTATCGGAAGCTTGTGTTTTTTCGTTTCAATTTGGTAATTCTCGATCATGTGACAATAACGATAAGATTGCTGTGTGCAACGTTTTGATTTGCAGATCTTAGAGACTAAAAGCAATTCTTCATCAATCATCCTGGTGCCATCCCTATTACTACATCTCAGGTAAGAAGACATATATATATCTTAGTCTTGATTCTTCCATGTCTTCTTGTTTTTTCCATCTGAGGTCCTATTATTAGATATCCGTATAGGGAGAGGAACTCATGAAACTAATAGGCGCTCACATGTGTACATCGAGTGTAGTTAAAAAACACAGCAGGTATTTTTAACTCTCTAGTCTCTACCATTTACATGAAAACAAATTCCTCGCTCTCTTACAAAAGGTGTATATTTTCATGCTTTTTCGCAGAATGTGAAGGCTTGTTTTCGATGCGGCAATTAAGATAGTATTGCAACCACCGAAGCAAAAGAAGAAGAAGAAGGAGAAAGTGCACAAAGCCTGTTCTATTTTGTAACTGAGGCAAGAGAGTGTATATGAAGCGGCTAATCCCTAACTTAGTGGATTGATTATATTTGCTAATGCGTTAAGATGTCCTTTTGTTTTGCTTCATAATATTGGGTTCTTACCAGTGTTCTTTCTAATGTGTCGTATTGCTCACTTCTCAGTTAAGTGTGATGGCCAAGAACATACACGATTTGGCTTGTTTTTGTGTTCCAGTAGTGAATTATAAAAAGCTTAAAGTAATCGCAGCCATTAGTCAATTTATTTCTGGTTGGAGCACAAGAGATGCTAAATTTGAGCTCGACTCTATTAGGAAACTTGTTCTTGAGTTCGACTCAAGGTCCATTGATCTTTAGCTGTTTTCGGCATAGCTTGAATGCTTATCGAGAGCTCGAGATAGAAATTTCTTTGGTATGCTTCATTTCTTTCTTTCTTTATTTTTTTTTCTGCTCGCTACTGCCATGGGCAACAACATTACTGCTCGCTAATGCCACCTCAAAATTTGTCCCCATAATCATGACCATTCAATCACCTCATTAACCTTCACCCCAATCATCTTAAAATCACTCATTCATGTCATTGACGCATTAGGAGGCTAAGTCATCTGATTTACAATCAATCTCATACATTACTCATGATTACATCATTCATTACTTGCTCAGATTTTTTTTTTTTTTTTGGCCGGAAAAATAGATATAATAAAATAAAAATCCTTACACACCAAAACCAAAATCAAGATGCTAATAAACAAATTCTAGGTTCGTTCACCCAATCAAAAAGTATATAATAAAATCTAAATCTGCTTATATTCCTAATCCAAAACCAAGATCTATTGAACTAGATTCAAAAGGTCATCATCGAGCTCGTTGTTCCCCTTGAAAATTCTTTTATTTCTGTCTAACCATATGGTCCATATTATCACAAATCATATAGTTAACCCACCCTTTCTTCCTCTTTTTTGCTCCCAAAGCCCTTTGTGCTGCATTAAGTGAGTAACTGGATTGCTAGGAAGTACGCGATTGATTCATATCCACTTGTAGCATTTCATCCATAACGCGTAGGAATCCGAGCAAGTGAACAAAAGATGTGCTGAAGTCTCATCCACTTTTTGACATAGAACGCAAAAATCTGGAATAGGTCCTAGGAGAATATTATGTCTCCGTAAGTTGTCCTTCGTCGGAATTCTGTCTTTAAGTACCCGCCATGCGAAAGCTCCAACCTTGTTCAGAGCCAAAGTCTTCCAAATGCTGTCATAATCCATCAGAGAGTTGTCGTCGAGAACTTCATCCTCTACAAAGGTTTCATATGCAGATCGAACAGAGTAGCATTTGTTATCTTCGAAGCGCCACTCCCAGGTAGGGGTGAGCAAAAGTTCGGTTAAACCGAACAAACCGAAAAATCGAAATATTTTGAAAAATCGGTTCGGTTATTTCGGAAATTCGGTTTTGATTTTTTTAAAAATCGGTTAATTCGGATCGGTTTCGGTTTTCATTTTAAAAATATCGGTTATCCGAATAAACCGAAATTTTTACTTTTTTAATATTTTTTTAAAAAAGAAATTGTTTTTTATTTTTAAAAAAATCAATTAATATCATTCTTTATTTAAATTTTACTTTTTAAATTTTTAAAATCAAATAATCTAATTATTTTAATTTTTAAAATCACATTATCTAATTTTTAAAATTTATTTTAGTTTTTTTAAAAAAATATCGGTTAATTCGGTTACCGACCGAAATAACCGATTTTTTATCGGTTCGGTTTCGAAAAATAAATCGGTCGGTTCGGTTACAGTTTTAAAAATCGGTTCGGTTCGATTTTCAGAAATTCGGTTCGGTCGGTAACTAAACCGACCGAATGCTCACCCCTACTCCCAGGTATCTTCCTTTCCTTGGTCCAAAGCTGAACTATCAATGAAAGTTAGTAACAAAACAAAAACATCCATCTCACATTCGAACAACTCTCGTCTCCAATCCCATCTCCAAGACCAGAGTCCCTCAACCCCACAACCCGCCCCCCCCCCCCCCACTTATTCCCTACTAGGATTTCTCTATCCCGCGCGATCGACTCCACCACACCGACTGCATTCCCCTCACAATATATACACACACACGTTGGAATGTGCAATGCACATACAAAAATTATATGTGCAGAGTAGTCCGAAGTCTTCATTGATTCAAAAAGATTCTGTTACAAACAATTTAGATGCTTCGATTCAAACATATTTAATGTGCATAATATTTTAGCAAATAATTTTTAGGCCGGGGAGACGAGATGATGCAACAAGATGGTGAAGGAATAATGATCTGAGAATCGTCGGAAAATTGGAGATTTTACGTGCAGAGGGGGAAAAGAGATGACGTTAAGAGTTCATCTGCAATTAGGTTTAGAGTTATTTTATAACTTAAGGGTAAAAAAGATCTTTGCAAACCAACTCTTTAAAAAGTGGACTCATATAAATATACTTCTCTCCTAAATATGGTTTTTTTAAATATTATTTTTTGCTAGAAACAGACTTATTTAAATTAACCTTATGAAAGCATGATCAATATACAAGACAACGTTAATATACAAGGTACAACTAATTATAATCGTAAATAAAAAAGCCAGCCAACCTCTAAATTTTCCAGGGTTTTCAGATTTTTCAAACACAATCTTACAATTATGGTTTCCAAAAATATAGCCGCCGCCATCAGCGTCTCTCCTAGACGACGTCATCTCCGTCTCCGCACGCCACCACCACGGTAGCAGCAACGCCAACATCGTCGCACGCTTAATCATGGTAGCAAATCAAAGTTTTTCAGATTTTTGTTTGCAATCTTAGTCCCGAACTCGCCGCATATAGCCATCGCTGCGGTGAGCATCCCTGGACTTTCGCCGTTCTCAGCGAAGTCTGATATGCTACGGTGGCATCGTCCCGTGCTCCTTTTTTTTTAAAAAAAATTCTGTTTCTTTTTTTTAAAAAAAAAAATCGCAGGGGATGTCGGGACGTGGTCACACGTAGGCACCGCGGCCTCACAGAGGGCCGCCATACATAGCTTCGAGGTTGCGCCTGTCAAGGCGCAATCTCGGCGGTGGATTTTTGTAAGGCCCCGATATTTGATTACAATTAATTAAATATAAATTGGGAATTTATTAATAATTAATTTGGAATTAATTAATTAGAAGTGAAATTGACAATATAAATGTTAACTGACAATTTAATCGGAACATGATATATTTTTGACTTGGTAAAATAACTCCGATAATATTTTTTAAAATATTTGATTAAATTAAAGAATTAGTGGGTATAAATCCCAATTGTTGATTTTAAATGTAATTTATCCGTATACTGGCGACACCCCGATGTACATAACCGGACTGGAATACAACTACTATCGTGTTGTTTATCATACTTTAAAGTATCTCACGCACACAGTAACTACACATCAGATGAAATGTTTCATTCCCGTCTGCTTCTCCCTCGCGCTCACCTTCGCTTCTCGCCACTCAAACGCCGCGCCTCCAGCCGTCCGACCTCCGTCCGGTGATCTCGACCCGCCACCATGCTCACCACTCACCGGCGCACGTTTCTACACCATCAATTTGAGGTTTCGTCGCGGATTGCGTTCGGATTTACCAGAAAAGCGCAGAAAATTTCGAACTAGGGCTCTTGAAATTTAGGAACGAATTCTTCCAGATTTGTTCAGGTAATCATCGTGTATCCCATACTCACTCTTGCCTGCAAATTTCGTGAAGTTTGGCTCGGTTTAGACAATGCATGCGAGAAAGTGTTCGGTTTTCAGATTTTGGGTTTAAAGTTTCGAATTTTCTATGTGATCAATTGTTAACCAGTTTAAAATCATGTTTTAGCTTGATTCATATTATGTTGGAGTATTGTTATAGATTTTTCACATTGTATTCCCTGTTGAACCGATTGCATGTTGTTTGGGGAATGTGATTTGTCTACTGTTATAGGGAGGGATTTCTATTGATTCTGGTTTTAGGGTGCTGGTCATTTTTGATTCACTTAAATCATGTTTTAGCTAGATTAATCTTATGTTGGAGACTTTTACAAATTTTTGTCAAGTTGGTCTTGTTGGCTGGATCGATGCTGCATGCTTGTGGTTTTTCCTATTGGTCTTATGGGTTTTGAAGGTTATTAACTAGTTTTAGTCATGTTTAAACTGATGAATTTGGTATAAGAGGATTTTAGGAAATTTTAATGCCATTGTTGTTTGGATTCGGTCTCCTTGCTGTTTTGAGTTCAAGGATTTGCTTCATGTTGGTGCATTGTATTTGGCTTCCAGAAGTTAGGAAGTGAAGCTGTATAAATCTTTCCCTTAGTCTATTTTAACCCACTTTAGGAATGTGTTAGCTTGACTTATCATTAATGGAGGGTTACATGAGTTTTACTTTCAAAAATCCTAAAACTGGTCGTTTTCTTATATTGTTTGGGGTTAGGGACGATTTGATTTCAATACTTGAGGTAACTTTAGTGATAAAGAAATAATGAAATGGTGTTGAATGAATTTGATAGATTAATACACGGCATGGGTGTTTCACGAACTAAGAAGACTACATTTCAGCTCCTAGAACAAGAAACTAAAGGTATGTTGCGGTCGGTAAAATACATCAGGTATCTGTATTATTTGATATTTGATTTGCTGAACTTACGTGACTTACGTGAAATTACTTGGCTATGTGATTTTACTTGAATGAGCATTCAGAGTTGATATATCGATGTATGAAAATAAATGTTTTGTCAACACACATCTTTTTCTATAAATGTACATCGATATATGACTTTCATGTTGGACATATTGAGTTGCATCATACGAGATTATGATATTGGCATGATGCATTGACACGCATGGACATTGAGCATGTCATGTTGATCCTATCGATTCGTTTCTTGGTACCTATATCTTTTCTTTGGTATCTGTGATGCGTGTCTGGGGATGATGGTCAGCCGTTGGCTCGGCGGAGAGAGTGAGCTGAGTGATGCCGTAGCGACGAGCGTGCCGACGTCGCCCAGACACGAGGATGATGGACCGCCGATGGCTCGACTGAGAGATATATCGGAGCGCGGAGCGTGTCACATCCTGCTCGAGCACTGATGAGTGATTGATGATCTTCCTTTGGATTCCCGAGATGATTTGTACCTTTCATGCATCGCATTGCATTGCATGACATCACATATCACATTTTATAGATGCACGTTGTATTTACCTTGATAGTTTCATATTGGGCTTTGGCTCACCCCGTAGGGGGCTGTTGTTGTCTTTGTGTGTGGGCAATTACAGGTATTACAGGTGATCAGGATCCCAAAGAGGGAATGCTCGCTGGAAGTATTACCTGAGGTTGTTTTCTTTTGTCTTTTCTCAGTCGTAGGATAGTTACATATACCAGGGTGTGTCCTGGATAGTATAACCATGTAAATTAAGTTTATTGCCATCGAGTCTTGATTATGGGTGAATATTTGCTGTTTATTTACTGTTGATGGTAGTATGTATTTACTTGCTGCACTGGGATATTGTTTTTGTGTTTTCATTTTTTTCTGGTATGTCCCTCTGCGCGGAGGTCATGCCGAAATTTTTTTTAGCGCCACTTGTTGGCAGAACTTTAGAACGTTTTAAAAATAATTTTCCGCTGTTTACAACTAAATAATCATTGTGTGATAATTAAACACTTGATTAGGAACGGTTCCTCACAATTTTCAATCGAAACCACCCACTTTTTTTTTGTGTGTTTGTGCAGTCATTTGCTCGAGTTGTTCATGGTCTATTGTCGAAACCCCCCTTGACAAGCTACTCGACCTCCATCTCCTAAACACACTGCAAAATACACACTGTTATCAACTATTAGTCCCAACTCATTTATCAAACTTTTTGACACAAAATTATGGCTGACCCCACTGTCCACCACAGCAACCACTTCACGATCAGCAATCTCGGCCCTCATTTTCAAAGTTTGAGGACGATTGATCCCATTCACCAAATATAATGGCAATTATAGTGGGTTATACTCAATGTTTGGTGCCTCAGAACTTCTCTCAATCTCTCCACTGCTTGGGTTCAGTTATTCCTCTCCCACGGCACCCCCTCCTTCGGTGCTTTCTACTTCTTCCTCCGCAAGAACATCGTGAACGCACCTATGTGTCGGGTTGTAGGGTGCCGCACATTTGAAACACAACCCCTTTTCCCGACGATGTAAGTACTCTTGTTGAGATACAATTCTTCCATCTCGTCCTCTTATCACTGGGCATTTGTTAAGATTCCTAAACTGTGAGTTTCCCTATCCAACTTTCATGCGGGGTCCGCCTCTGCCTCTATCAATTCTTGTCAATGGATTAGGAACGTGATTATACTTGCCTCAATCCTTGTCATTATGGAAGGTCTGATTGACCCAAACCATAGGTGACCCCGGATCCTGTCTTACTCTTACCTCGATCAACCACATCTCCATTCACCTCCAACTCAAAACCACGGGCCAGCTGCATTGCTCGATCCACTAAGCGTGGATTATGAACGGACATTTTCCTTCTAAGTTCTCCCCGCAATCCGCTAAGGAAATACCCAAGGCATTGTTCTTAATTTGTGTCGCCAATTTGGGCGATAATCATCTCAAATTGTTCAATGTACCAATCAACATTGTGCTGGTCCTATTTAAGTGATGCTACCAATTCAAAAGGATTGGTATCACCGCCACTATACCGCTTTATTAATTCCTCAGCAAAACTTGTCCCAAGTCAAGTGTGGTATTCGAGTCTTCATCCAACAGAACCAATGAATCCTAGTACCTTGCGTACAAATGCACGCAAGTTTGAGTTTGATGTCGCTTGGAGTATCGTGTATTTCAAAATATTGCTCAGCTTTTCCCAACCAAACCAAAGGATCCTCTCCCTCAAATCCCGGCAATTCAACCTTCCTCAACGCCTATTTCATCTCCTCCCGTGCATTCGCTTCAACTCCCTCTTCCTTCATTTCTCAATTTATTGACCCAGAATTCTCCGGTTGTTTTTCCTTATTGTGTACTTGCTCCGAACCCATAATTACTTGGTTCTTAATCACCTTTTCTACCATCGCCAGCATACTTAAAAACCCATCTTCCAATCGATCGATTTTATCCAATCGACTCTGGATATGAGTCATGTGCTCCCTTATATGTGCCACTGTCTTGCAACCCAGCGACGGAGTTCTCTGCAGCCTCGACTAGCTTCTGAATGTGTATTAGCCATGAAATTGCGCTCGTTCTCTTCGGGATCCGGCAGGTCAGACCATTGTTATCCTTAGCAACAACGAACTTAAAGCAACAACAATAACAACAATACATGAACTGAGTTACAATCTAGAAGTCTAGAAACGATTACAAGACACAAAGCTTAACAATTGGTAAGTCATGAAGACGTATAGAAGACCAGAGGCACTCCTCTGTATTTCCCTAGCTATGCTAGTTTTCTGTTTCTGCCAATACAACCGCTACCCCCACCCCCCAATCCACAATCATTATATTCCTCCCACTCAAGTACCTGTTCCCGCCTTCCCTCTTTTTGAATAAACTAATTTAATCATGGGCTTATCTTTGTCAGTTGGGCCTGGATCAACGGGTGAAATACTTGGGGTCATAACAGTGTCCATGTGGATGCATGCAGGAGTTGAGGGTGTAACGAGAGTTTGGATTGGCCCAAGGATAGCTATCTATTCTGTTGAATGATAGAGTTTTACTTATCAAGGACTCTAGATAAATAATTTATATCCATAGGAGTGTTGATAAGTTAAAATAGGAGTTTTAGTTTATCTAAAATAGTGTACTAGTTTATCTTTTTATTTAAATAGATTTATCTTCCTAGATTTTAGGATTATGAGTCTTCTATAAATAGAAGACATATGGTTGTATTTATTTTAAGATTGAAACAATCAATAAAGAATTGAGTCTCTTAAATAATTCCTTTATTCAAACTTACATGGTATCATAGCCAGGTTTGAAAAAAACTAAGATTAAAAGTTTATCAAACCCTAGCCGCCGGCGAGTTGTTGCTATCTCAACTCAACCGCTGGCGGCTAGGCCTTCAAATAGTAGCCGTAAAGCAAATCCTAGCAGCAGCCAATAGCACGCGACTTCCGCTACAGTATTTTCGCGTCTTTGCTACAGTAATTCCGCGTTGCTACAGTAATTTCACGCGCTTGCTACAGTAACTTCGCTATTTTGCTACAGTACTCGCTACATTATTTTCGCGATTTTGCTACAGTACTTCGCGATTTTTCTATTGTTTTCGTGGCATCGTCGGGTGTTTTTTCATCATCTGTTTTAGGGCAGTTGTGAGGATTCTCATGTGCCTACATCTCATCAGCAAACTTGATCTCATAAACATCTATAGCCAAGCTTGAGGGGGAGTAGATAATATCAAATCTATTGTTGAAGACTCAGTCTCTCAAAAGAGGAATAGACGCAGGCTCCCAAAATAAAGGAGGAGACATGGACTAGCAGACGCAAACTCCAAAAAGAGGAGGAGACGTAGACTAGCATACGCAAACTCCAAAAAGAGGAGCAGACGTAGACTAGCAGACGCAGACTCACAAAAGAGGAGGAGACGTAGACTAGCAGCAGACTCACAAAAGAGAGCAGACGTAGATTAGCAGGCGCAGACTCACAAAAGATGAGGAGACGCAGACTCCAAGAAAAGGAGCAGACGCAGACTCACAAACAAACTAGGAGCAGATGCAGACTCCAAGAAAAGGAGCAGACGCAGAGTCCAAGAAAAGTAGCATGACTCTGAGAAAAGAGGAGGAAGTCCAAAATTTGAAATCATCTTGACAAAGGCTCTTCACTATCCTAAATTTGAAGATCTGACTTCCAAGCTGAGCATGATAAACATATATGACTCAGCTTGAGGGGGAGTGTTGAATGATAGAGTTTTACTTATCAAGGACTCTATATAAATAATTTTATATCCATAGGAGTGTTGATAAGTTAGTTATGAGTCTAAAATAGTATACTAGTTTATCTTTTTATTTACATAGATTTATCTTCATAGATTTTAGGATTATGAGTCTTCTATAAATAGAAGACATATGGTTGTATTTATTTTTAAGATTGAAACAATCAATAAAGAATTGAGTCTTTCAAATAATTCATTTCTTCAAACTTACATGGTTTTTTTTTTTAATTGGATAAGATAATTACATTTATTTCAATGATAGTTGGGTTTTTGTTTTAATGTGAATTCAAACCCACGTGATCCTATGGACAAAGTGAATCCCACATGGTATGATGTGCCCATCAAGCATAGAACGTATCCGTGAATTAGACCAAGAAGGTGTAAAACTTTTCTTTCAATAGCCGAGGTAAGGTCCATGCGTGATGGCTACAAAACTATCTTATCATCTTTCTGAATAACCTACAAGATAAGTGAGATGGACACATGCTTTAACTTGTACGCCATTTCAAAGTTTCTGAGCATTTGATGAAAGATTCCCAATCTGCTCGGATAGCAGTTCCGTGCGATGAGTTTTATACCCACTCATTCTCCTTTGGCTTTCTTTCCCCTGCCTCCAGAAGTTCTTCAGTTAAAGTGGAGTCAGTCTCTGTCTCAGATGGAAATGGACTCCGAAGAAAAGTTTCCCAGAAAGGATCACCAACTCCAGGAAGTTCTTCATTATCCCATTCAATTTCAGGATCAGGAGAAAGTCCATCTATGTCGGTCGGGATTTCTCCACTTGGTGCTAATAATGTAGCATCCATAAAAGTACCGTTCTCTGTTTCCATAACATCACCATTGCTTTCTGGCATAATTTGCGAGAGGTCCAGCATTGTATCATCAACCAGCGGAAGGGTAATCCAAGGCACTTGTTCTGCTATCTGAGGACTAACGTCCGAATGTTGCTCAGAGACAATTTCAGCAGAAGAACAGAGGGCATCTTGAACCTCGGTTTTCATTGCAGAACCAAAAGCTTTAATTGGTATGCCTGATGGTATGAATGGCAGCCCTGAAGTAGGGGGTACCTCTTGAAGAGTCACTCCTGAAAGATGATGGTTTTTGCCAGAGTCTAGTGCAGTGGACGGAGATGAATTGTTATCCATCAAGAAACTATCAGAATTGTTACCGGCAATTTCTATCCTAGTAGAACCCAGTTTTACAATCTGTCTTAACATTGCTTTTGCTGCCTCGTTTATCAAAGGTTGATACTTAATGATCTGACCATGGAGGCATTGCTAACAGAACTATACTATAATCCGAAACATCGTCCTGCTTAAGTCTCATTTTTTTGTTGCCTTCAGTTATACGTCTGTTGCTATCAGTTTGTTGGTGCATAAACTGAGCAAGAAAACCTGGGCTGTTCACAGCTTTTGCTAAGAAAGAGATCATCTGTTGTTGACGTTGTTCCATACCCTGAAGACGCTGAAACATTGTTTGTAACTGCCCATCAGTGGTTTGCTGCTGTTGCCGCAACCTTACAAGCTCCTGCATTAGTACATTCTTGTCCCTCGTAAGCCTTTCAACTTCCTCTTCGAGCCCAAATTTCCCAACCTCAACACATGCTACAACAGAAGATCTCTGTCCAATTGGTGGTTGCTGCTGATGAGAGTGGGTGTGTGCATTGCTAGAGAAGTTATTGTGTTTGAAGTACTTAGGAAGCAAGTCTCTAGAAAACTCAGAAGAGTCCAAGACAACGAAACTATTATTCGAAGTTTAATTTTTAAGGTTATGTGCACCAAACTCGGGTTGCTAAACCTCACAGATAATTTGTGAAGATGATGTAAAGTGTCAACCGAGGTGAATAGTGAGATGGGTAGATTTAGGGACGTATAATATTAATGTACTACATTGCACATGCAACGCGTGTCGTTGTCCGCTAGTTAGAATAATAATAGTGGGATTGATGGTATTTGGATTTTGGAGATTTAAAACAAGGGTTAGCTTAAATAAAACACACTCTATCTCCAACGTTTTCCCCACCATCCAAATCGATCCCTTTTCTCCCCATTCCCAGCAGCGAGAGACCTGGATTTTGCTCCAATTCAGCCACGATTTCTCACCAGGTGTGTGTATAATTGATGATAGTTGGTTCCTTGGTTGATTAACCTTTTTATTTCAAATTTTAGCCACTTTTTTGTGTGATTTTTGGGGTGAAACTGGGGGGGAAGAAATGTTGCTACGTTTTCTCATTTTGTACAGAGATTTGTTCTTCCTATTGTTTATGTTGATGGTTGTTGCTAGGCTAATGTGTGTGTATGGCGAACGGGTTGTGTGCCGCTGTGTGCGTGTGTTAGTGTGTGTATGTATGTGCATAATACATGCTTATGTGTGTGCATGCACTGTATGTACAAGAGGAAGTGTATTGAAGTATGTACGTGTGTTCATCAAGACTAATTGTAGTGAGAAATAATTACAATTGATTTTGTCTAAATATACGAAGATCCTACTGTGTAAATTAGGGAGTGCTTCTGCATGTTTCCTTAATACGCACCCGCAAAATCGACGTGCCATCAACCACAGAGATTTTGGAACGTAGTATGTCAGAGCATGTACGATGAAGCGTTTTTGTGAGAATGTTTACTAGTTGATCCAAGGTGTTGACGTAGGAGACTTTAAGATGACCTCTGCTAGACAAAAGTCACGAACAAAATGAACATCAATAGCTATGTGCTTCATGCGAGAATGTCTGTGTTATGATAGCATGATCGCGTTATTAGAAAATTGATAGAAAGAAAACTGTGTAACGAAGTTAGCCACATTGTTACCAAAAGAAATTAACTCAAGACTCAATTCTTAATTTTATTAATCAAACCATCCTATTTACTCAAATAAAATCATCTAATAATTCTAAACAAACTAGATAAACTTGCTGGAGATAAACCAAATCCTCATAATAAAATCCAAATCTGAAAGCAAAAACAAATATCAGTCGAAAATCCTAATCCTAGTCATAATATCTCCTCTTTCTTCTTGCTAGGTTGGACTCTTATCATGTGTAACATTTTGTTCGCGAACACCGCTTGGTTTCATTAAAAATATACACTGCCCTAATATCTTATGTTTAAAAAAATGTGTTCATGATAGCCTACATTTCTTTGTACCACCTCATCTCGTCTAGAGTTTCTTTTTCAATGTATATGGACCTAACTTGAATTTTCTTTTTAAGTCCATCGAACTCATGGACCGTGCTGCCCATAATCATCCATCATACGATGATGTACTATATCTAAGACCCAATTTAAAGAAAATGGTGATAATAATATCTTTTTCTCGGTTTTTTCATCAATTTCTTAGATTTTTTTGGTGTTTTTTTTCGTAGATGATAATGACAGCGATAGCAACGATGGGTGAGAAAAAATGTTCGAGCAAGAGCTCTATATCTGACTATATAGAGTGTCAATACTTAAATTTACCACCGACTCACCAAGCATTGCTGAGTCGTCACTTGGACGAGCTGAAGAGCACCGGCCACATTACAATGATGAAGTTTTGCTACAGGATCTTGACATCCATCCGTGATTCTACTTCTTCTATAGGACCAAAGAAGCTTGGTCACCCGCCGAAGGGCAAACCGCAGAGCCACTCGAGTTGGCTTCAGTGAGTTGCGCACGTGTCTTAATGTTTGAGAAGAAATTGTAGGCTGAGCCAACGATACAGAAAGAAACATCAGACATTAACATTACTTGCTTGAGAAGCGATGTGCAACAATTAAGAGAGGATCGAGACAACCTGTTGTTGCAAGTGAAGGCTTTAGCAGATGAACTAGAAGAATTCACTGGAAGCATCAACACATCTTGTGAGCAAATGAAGGTATCAAAAACAATCTCGAGATTTTGTCTCTCAAACAATGTCGGGTATTTAAATTTTTATATGCAATTTTAACAAATAAATTATTTTTGAAGTTTACATGAACGACTGAAATAAGAAGATTACAAGAGCAACTAGCTTTGGCGGAGAATCAAATTCAGGTTATTAGCCTTTGCTTTTGCTTCCATTCCCGAACTATACCAAATTATTCATAAAATGCTATGAAACTAATATTCTACAAATAATTATCAACATAAACAAAAGCAAAGGCTAATAACCTGAATTTGATTCTCCGCCAAAGCTAGTTGCTCTTGTAATTTTCCTACTTCAGCCGTGTATGTGTTCTTCAAAAAAAAAAAAAATTCTTAAAATTGCATATAAAAATTAAATACACGACATTGTTTGAGACAAAATCTCGATATTGTTTTTTGATACCTTCATATGCTCACAAGATGTGTTGATGATTCCAATGAATTCTGCTTGATCATCTGCTAAAGCCTTCACTTGCAACAGCAGGCTGTCTTGATCATCTTTTAACTGTTGCACATCGCTTCTCAAGCCAGTAACGTCAGTGTCTAATGTTACTTTTTGTATCATTGGCTCAGCCTGCAATTTCTTCTCAAACATTAAGACACGTGTGCAAATAGAAAAGTATTATAAAATAGTGAAAACCAAGCCATCTAAATTTTTAAACAAATCATGGGCGCAATTAGTCAGGTTAAATAATAACTGTTACCTCACTCACTGAAGCCAACTCGAGTGGCCCAAAACCAGTAGTTTGCGATTTGCCCTTCGGCGGGCGACCAAGCTTCTTTGGTCCTATAGAAGTAGAATCATGGATGGATGATGAGATTTTATAGCAAAACTTAACCATCGTAATGTGGCCGGTGCTCTTCAGCTCGTCCAAGTGACGATTCAATAATGCTTGGTGAGTCGGTGGTAAATTTAAGTATTGAGACTCGATATAGTCAGATATAGAGCTCTTGCTCGAACCTTTTATCTCACCCATCGTTGCTATCGCTGTCATTATCATCTATGAAAAAAAACACCAAACAAAACTAAGAAATTGATGAAAAAAACCGGGAAAAAGATATTGTTATCAGCATTTTCTTTAAATTGGGTCTTAGATATAGTACATCATCATATGATGGATGATTATGGGCAGTACGGTCCATGAGTTCGGTGGACTGAAAAAGAAAATTGAATTTAGGTCCATATACACTGAAAAGAAACTCTAAACGAGATGAGGTGGTACAAAGAACTGTAGGCTATCATGAACACATTTTTTTAAACATAATATATTAGGGCAGTGTATATTTTTAATGAAACCAAGCGGTGTTCGCGGGCAAAATGTTACACATGATAAGAGTCCAACCTAGCAACAAGATAGAGGAGATACTAGGATTAGGATTTTAGACTGATATATGTTTTTGCTTTCAGATTTGGATTTTATTATGAGGATTAGGTTTATCTCCAGCAAGTTTATCTAGTTTGTTTAGAATTTTTAGATAATGATTTTATTTGAGTAAATAGGATGGTTTGATTAATAAAATTAAGAATTGAGTCTTGTGTTAATTTCTTTTGGTAACAATGTGGCTAACTTCGTTACACAGTTTTCTTTCTATATCTTTTCCCATAACGCGACCATGCTATCATAATACAGACATTCTCGCATAAAGCACATAGTTATTGATGTTCATTTTGTTCGTGTTTTGTCTAGCAGAGGTCATCTTAAAGTCTCCTACGTCAACACCTTGGATCAACTAGTAAACATTCTCACAAAAACGCTTCATCGTACATGCTCTGACATACTACGTTCCAAAATCTCTGTGGTTGATGGCACGTCGATTTTGCGGGTGCGTATTAAGGAAACATGCTGAAGCACTCCCTTATTTACACATTAGGATCTTCGTATATTTAGACAAAATCAATTGTAATTTCCCACTACAATTAGTCTTGATGAACACACGTACATACTTCAATACACTTCCTCTTGTACATACAGTGCAATGACACACATAAGCATGTATTATGCACTACACACACGCACACAACAACACACAATCCGTTCGCCATACACACACACATTAGCCTAGCAACAACCATCAACATAAACAATAGGAAGAACAAATCTCTGTACAAAATGAGAAAACGTAGCAACATTTCTTTCACCCCAAAAATCACACAAAAGAGGGGCTAAAATTTGAAATAAAAAGGTTAATCAACCAAGGAACCAACTATCATCAATTATACACACACCTGGTGAGAAACCGTGGCTGAATTGGAGCAAAATCCAGGTCTCTCGCTGCCGGGAATGGGGAGAAAAGGGATCGATATGGATGGTGGGGAAAACGTTGGAGAGAGAGTTTTTTAATTTAAGCTAACCCTTGTTTTAAATCTCCAAATACCATCAATCCAACTATTATTATTCTAATCTAACTAGCGGACAACGACACGCGTTGCATGTGCAATGTAGTACATGAATATTATACGTCCCTGAATCTACCCATCTCACTATTCACCTCGGTTGACACTTTACATCATCTTCACAAATTATCTGTGAGGTTTAGCAACCCGAGTTTGGTGCACATAACCTTAAAAATTAAACTTCGAATAATAGTTTTGTTGTCTTGGACTCTTCTGAGTTTTCCAGAAACTTGCTTCCTAAGTACTCCTAAGAGCTCTATATCTGACTATATATAGTCTCAATACTTAAATTTACCATCGACTCACCAAGCATTGCTGAGTCGTCACTTGGACGAGCTGAAGAGCACCGGCCACATTACAATGGCCAAGTTTTGCTACAGGATCTCGACATCCATCCTTGATTCTACTTCTTCTATAGGACAAAAGAAGCTTGGTCGCCCGCCGAAGGGCAAACCGCAGACTACTGGTTTTGGGCCACTCGAGTTGGCTTCAGTGGGTTGCGCACGTGTCTTAATGTTTGAGAAGAAATTGTAGGCTGAGCCAACGATACAGAAAGAAACATCCGACACTAACATTATTTGCTTGAGAAGCGATGTGCAACAATTAAGAGAGGATCGAGACAGCCTGTTGTTGCAGGTGAAGGCTTTAGCAGATGAACTAGAAGAATTCACTGGAAGCATCAACACATCTTGTGAGCAAATGAAGGTATCAAAAAACAATCTCGAGATTTTGTCTCTCATACAATGTCGGGTATTTAAATTTTTATATGCAATTTTAACAAATAAATTATTTTTGAAGTTTACATGCACGACTGAAATAAGAAGATTACAAGAGCAACTAGCTTTGGCGGAGAATCAAATTCAGGTTATTAGCCTTTGCTTTTGCTTCCATTCCCGAACTCTACCAAATGATTCATAAGATGCTATGAAACTAATATTCTACAAATAATTATCAACAGAAACAAAAGCAAAGGCTAATAACCTGAATTTGATTCTCCGCCAAAGCTAGTTGCTCTTGTAATTTTCCTACTTCAGCCGTGTATGTGCTCTTCAAAAAAAAAAAAATTTTCTTAAAAGTGCTTATAATAATTAAATACACGACATTGTTTGAGACAAAAGCTCGAGATTGTTTTTTGATACCTTCATTTGCTCACAAGATGTGTTGATGATTCCAATGAATTCTGCTTGATCATCTGCTAAAGCCTTCACTTGCAACAGCAGGCTGTCTTGATCATCTTTTAACTGTTGCACATCGCTTCTCAAGTCAGTAACGTCAGTGTCTGATGTTACTTTTTGTATCATTGGCTCATCCTGCAATTTCTTCTCAAACATTAAGACACGTGTGCACATAGAAAATTATTATAAAATAGTAAAAACCAAGCCATCTAAATTTTTAAACAAATCATGGGCGCAATTAGTCAGGTTAAATAATAACTGTTACCTCACTCACTGAAGCCAACTCGAGTGGCCCAAAACCAGTAGTTTGCGATTTGCCCTTCGGCGGGCGACCAAGCTTCTTTGGTCCTATAGAAGTAGAATCATGGATGGATGATGAGATCTTATAGCAAAACTTAACCATCGTAATGTGTCCGGTGCTCTTCTGCTCGTCCAAGTGACGATTCAACAATGCTTGGTGAGTCGGTTGTAAATTTAAGTATTGAGACTCTATATAGTCAGATATAGAGCTCTTGCTCGAACATTTTCTCTCACCCATCGTTGCTATCGCTGTCATTATCATCTACGAAAAAAAACACCAAAAAAATCTAAGAAATTGATGAAAAAACCGGGAAAAAGATATTGTTATCACCATTTTCTTTAAATTGGGTCTTAGATATAGTACATCATCATATGATGGATGATGATGGGCAGCACGGTCCATGAGTTCGGTGGACTGAAAAAGAAAATTGAATTTAGGTCCATATACACTGAAAAAGAAACTCTAAACGAGATGAGGTGGTACAAAGAACTGTAGGCTATCTTGAACACATTTTTTTAAACATAAGATATTAGGGCAGTGTATATTTTTAATGAAACCAAGCGGTGTTCGCGGGCAAAATGTTACACATTATAAGAGTCCAACCTAGCAAGAAGATAGAGGAGATACTAGGATTAGGATTTTCGACTGATATATGTTTTTGCTTTCAGATTTGGATTTTATTATGAGGATTTGGTTTATCTCCAGCAAGTTTATCTAGTTTGTTTAGAATTATTAGATAATGATTTTATTTGAATAAATAGGATGGTTTGATTAATAAAATTTAGAATTGAGTCTTGAGTTAATTTCTTTTGGTAACAATGTGGCTAACTTCGTTACACAGTTTTCTTTCTATCACTTTTCCCATAACGCGATCATGCTATCATAATACGGACAATCTCGCATGAAGCACATAGCTATTGATGTTCATTTTGTTCGTGACTTTTGTCTAGCTGAGGTCATCTTAAAGTCTCCTACGTCAACACCTTGTATCAACTAGTAAACATTCTCACAAAAACGCTTCATCGTACGACGTACATGCTCTGACATACTACTTTCCAAAATCTCTGTGGTTGATGGCACGTCGATTTTGCTGGTGCGTATTAAGGAAACATTCAGAAACACTCTCTAATTTACACATTAGGATCTTCGTATATTTAGACAAAATCAATTGTAATTATATCCCACTACAATTAGTCTTGATGAACACACGTACATACTTCAATACACTTCCTCTTGTACATACAGTGCATGCACACATAAGCATGTATTATGCACATACATGCACACATCAGCACACAACCCGTTCGCCATACACACACACATTAGCCTAGCAACAACCATCAACATAAACAATAGGAAGAACAAATCTCTGTACAAAATGAGAAAACGTAGCAACATTTCTTTCACCCCAAAAATCACACAAAAAGGGGGCTAAAATTTGAAATAAAAAGGTTAATCAACCAAGGAACCAACTATCATCAATTATACACACACCTGGTGAGAAATCTTGGCTGAATTGGATCAAAATCCAGGTCTCTCGCTGCTGGGAATGGGGAGAAAAGGGATCGATTTGGATGGTGGGGAAAACGTTGGAGAGAGAGTGTGTTTTATTTAAGCTAACCCATGTTTTAAATCTCCAAAATCCAAATGCCATCAATCCCACTATTATAATTCTAACTAGCGGACGACGACACGCGTTGCATGTGCAATGTAGTACATGAATATTATACGTCCCTGAATCTACCCATCTCACTATTCACCTCGGTTGACACTTTACATTATCTTCACAAACTATCTGTGAGGTTTAGCAACCCTAGTTTGGTGCACATAACCTTAAAAAATTTGTCTTGGACTCTTCTGAGTTTTCCAGAAACTTGCTTCCTAAGTACTCCTAAGAGCTCTATATCTGACTATATATAGTCTCAATTACTTAAATTTACCACCGACTCACCAAGCATTGCTGAGTCGTCACTTGAACGAGCTGAAGAGCACCGGCCACATTACAATGGTGAAGTTTTGCTACAGGATCTCGACATCCATCCTTGATTCTACTTCTTCTATAGGACCAAAGAAGCTTGGTCGCCCGCCGAAGGGCAAACCGCAGACTACTGGTTTTGGGCCACTCGAGTTGGCTTCAGTGAGTTGCGCACGTGTCTTAATGTTTGAGAAGAAATTGTAGGCTGAGCCCACGATACAGAAAGAAACATCAGACACTAACATTATTTGCTTGAGAAGCGATGTGCAACAATTAAGAGGGGATCGAGACAGCCTGTTGTTGCAAGTGAAGGCTTTAGCAGATGAACTAGAAGAATTCACTGGAAGCATCAACACATCTTGTGAGCAAATGAAGGTATCAAAAAACAATCTCGAGATTTTGTCTCTCAAACAATGTCGGGTATTTAAATTTTTATATGCAATTTTAACAAATTAATATTTTTGAAGTTTACATGCACGACTGAAATAAGAAGATTACAAGAGCAACTAGCTTTGGCGGAGAATCAAATTCAGGTTATTAGCCTTTGCTTTTGCTTCCATTCCCGAACTATACCAAATGATTCATAAGATGCTATGAAACTAATATTCTACAAATAATTATCAACAGAAACAAAAGCAAAGGCTAATAACCTGAATTTGATTCTCCGCCAAAGCTAGTTGCTCTTGTAATTTTCCTACTTCAGCCGTGTATGTGTTCTTCAAAAAAAAAAAAAAATTCTAAAAATTGCATATAAAATTAAATACACGACATTGTTTGAGACAAAATCTCGAGATTGTTTTTTGATACCTTCATTTGCTCACAAGATGTGTTGATGATTCCAATGAATTCTGCTTGATCATCTGCTAAAGCCTTCACTTGCAACAGCAGGCTGTCTTGATCATCTTTTAACTGTTGCACATCGCTTCTCAAGCCAGTAACGTCAGTGTCTGATGTTACTTTTTGTATCATTGGCTCATCCTGCAATTTCTTCTCAAACATTAAGACACGTGTGCAAATAGAAAAGTATTATAAAATAGTAAAAACCAAGCCATCTAAATTTTTAAACAAATCATGGGCGCAATTAGTCAGGTTAAATAATAACTGTTACCTCACTCACTGAAGCCAACTAGAGTGGCCCAAAACCAGTACGTTTGCGATTTGCCCTTCGGCGGGCGACCAAGCTTCTTTGGTCCTATAGAAGTAGAATCATGGATGGATGATGAGATCTTATAGCAAAACTTAACCATTCGTAATGTGTCCGGTGCTCTTCATGCTCGTCCAAGTGACGATTCAACAATGCTTGGTGAGTCGGTGGTAAATTTAAGTATTGAGACTCTATATAGTCAGATATAGAGCTCTTGCTCGAACATTTTCTCTCACCCATCGTTGCTATCGCTGTCATTATCATCTACGAAAAAAAACACCAAAAAAATCTTAAGAAATTGATGAAAAAACCGGGAAAAAGATATTGTTATCACCATTTTCTTTAAATTGGGTCTTAGATATAGTACATCATCATATGATGGATGATGATGGGCAGCACGGTCCATGAGTTCGGTGGACTGAAAAAGAAAATTGAATTTAGGTCCATATACACTGAGAAAGAAACTCTAAACGAGATGAGGTGGTACAAAGAACTGTAGGCTATCATGAACACATTTTTTTAAACATAAGATATTAGGGCAGTGTATATTTTTAATGAAACCAAGCGGTGTTCGCGGGCAAAATGTTACACATGATAAGAGTCCAACCTAGCAAGAAGATAGAGAAGATACTAGGATTAGGATTTTAGACTGATATATGTTTTTGCTTTCAGATTTGGATTTTATTATGAGGATTTGGTTTATCTCCAGCAAGTTTATCTAGATTGTTTAGAATTATTAGATAATGATTTTATTTGAGTAAATATGATGGTTTGATTAATAAAATTAAGAATTGAGTCTTGAGTTAATTTCTTTTGGTAACAATGTGTCTAACTTCGTTACACAGTTTTCTTTCTATCACTTTTCCCATAACGCGATCATGCTATAATAATACAGACATTCTCGCATGAAGCACATAGCTATTGATGTTCATTTTGTTCGTGACTTTTGTCTAGCAGAGGTCATCTTAAAGTCTCCTACGTCAACACCTTGGATCAACTAGTAAACATTCTCTCAAAAACGCTTCATCGTACATGCTCTGACATACTACGTTCCAAAATCTCTGTGGTTGATGGCACGTCGATTTTGCGGGTGCGTATTAAGGAAACATGCAGAAAGCACTCCCTAATTTACACATTAGGATCTTCGTATATTTAGACAAAATCAATTGTAATTATTTCCCACTACAATTAGTCTTGATGAACACAAGTACATACTTCAATACACTTCCTCTTGTACATACAGTGCATGCACACACATAAGCATGTATTATGCACATACATACACACTAACACACGCACACAGCAGCACACAACCGTTCGCCATACACACACACATTAGCCTAGCAACAACCATCAACATAAACAATAGGAAGAACAAATCTATTTACAAAATGAGAAAACGTAGCAACATTTCTTTCACCCCAAAAATCACACAAAAAAGGGGCTAAAATTTGAAATAAAAAGGTTAATCAACCAAGGAACCAACTATCATCAATTATACACACACCTGGTGAGAAATCGTGGCTGAATTGGAGCAAAATCCAGGTCTCTCGCTGCTGGGAATGGGGAGAAAAGGGATCGATTTGGATGGTGGGGAAAATGTTGGAGAGATAGTGTGTTTTATTTAAGCTAACCCTTGTTTTAATATCTCCAAAATCCAAATACCATCAATCCCACTATTATTATTCTAACTAGCGGACAACGACACGCGTTGCATGTGCAATGTAGTACATGAATATTATACGTCCCTGAATCTACCCATCTCACTATTCACCTCGGTTGACACTTTACATCATCTTCACAAATTATCTGTGAGGTTTAGCAACCCGAGTTTGGTGCACATAACCTTAAAAATTAAACTTCGAATAATAGTTTCGTTGTCTTGGACTCTTCTGAGTTTTCCAGAAACTTGCTTCCTAAGTACTCCTAAGAGCTCTATATCTGACTATATATAGTCTCAATACTTAAATTTACCACCGACTCACCAAGCATTGCTGAGTCGTCACTTGGACGAGCTGAAGAGCACCGGTCACATTACAATGGTGATGTTTTGCTACAGGATCTCGACATCCATCCTTGATTCTACTTCTTCTATAGGACCAAAGAAGCTTGGTCGCCCGCCGAAGGGCAAACCGCAGACTACTGGTTTTGGGCCACTCGAGTTGGCTTCAGTGAGTTGCTAACGTGTCTTAATGTTTGAGAAGAAATTGTAGGATGAGCCAACGATACAGAAAGAAACATCTGACACTAACATTACTTGCTTGAGAAGCGATTTGCAACAATTAAGAGAGGATCGCGACAGCCTGTTGTTGCAAGTGAAGGCTTTAGCAGATTAACTAGAAGAATTCACTGGAAGCATCAACACATCTTGTGAGCAAATGAAGGTATCAAAAAACAATCTCGAGATTTTCTCTCTCAAACAATGTCGGGTATTTAAATTTTTATATGCAATTTTAACAAATAAATAATTTTTGAAGTTTACATGCACGACTGAAATAAGAAGATTACAAGAGCAACTAGCTTTGGCGGAGAATCAAATTCAGGTTATTAGCCTTTGCTTTTGCTTCCATTCCCGAACTATACCAAATGATTCATAAGATGCTATGAAACTAATATTCTACAAATAATTATCAACAGAAACAAAAGCAAAGGCTAATAACCTGAATTTGGTTCTCCGCCAAAGCTAGTTGCTCTTGTAATTTAACTACTTCAGCCGTGTATGTGTTCTTCAAAAAAAAAAAAAATTTCTTAAAATTGCATATAAAAATTAAATACACGACATTGTTTGAGACAAAATCTCGAGATTGTTTTTTGATACCTTCATTTGCTCACAAGATGTGTTGATGATTCCAATGAATTCTGCTTGATCATCTGCGAAAGCCTTCACTTGCAACAGCAGGCTGTCTTGATCATCTTTTAACTGTTGCACATCGCTTCTCAAGCCAGTAACGTCAGTGTCTGATGTTACTTTTTGTATCATTGGCTCAGCCTGCAATTTCTTCTCAAACATTAAGACACGTGTGCAAATAGAAAAGTATTATAAAATAGTAAAAACCAAGCCATCTAAATTTTTAAACAAATCATGGGCGCAATTAGTCAGGTTAAATAATAACTGTTACCTCACTCACTGAAGCCAACTAGAGTGGCCCAAAACCAGTACTTTGCGATTTGCCCTTCGGCGGGCGACCAAGCTTCTTTGGTCCTATAGAAGTAGAATCATGGATGGATGATGAGATCTTATGGCAAAACTTAACCTTCGTAATGTGGCCGGTGCTCTTCAGCTCGTCCAAGTGACGATTCAACAATGCTTGGTGAGTCGGTGGTAAATTTAAGTATTGAGACTCTATATAGTCAGATATAGAGCTCTTGCTCGAACCTTTTCTCTCACCCATCGTTGCTATCGCTGTCATTATCATCTACGAAAAAAACACCAAAACAATCTTAGAAATTGATGAAAAAACCGGGAAAAAGATATTGTTATCACCATTTTCTTTGAATTGGGTCTTAGATATAGTACATCATCATATGATGGATGATGATGGGCAGCACGGTCCATGAGTTCGGTGGACTGAAAAAGAAAATTGAATTTAGGTCCATATACACTGAGAAAGAAACTCTAAACGAGATGAGGTGGTACAAAGAACTATAGGCTATCATGAACACATTTTTTGAAACATAAGATATTAGGGCAGTGTATATTTTTAATGAAACCAAGCGGTGTTCGCGGGCAAAATGTTACATGATAAGAATCCAAACCTAGCAAGAAGATAGAGAAGATACTAGGATTAGGATTTTAGACTGATATATGTTTTTGCTTTCAGATTTAGATTTTATTATGAGGATTTGGTTTATCTCCAGCAAGTTTATCTAGTTTGTTTAGAATTATTAGATAATGATTTTATTTGAGTAAATAAGATGGTTTGACTAATAAAATTAAGAATTGAGTCTTGAGTTAATTTCTTTTGGTAACAATGTGTCTAACTTCGTTACACAGTTTTCTTTCTATCACTTTTCCCATAACGCGATCATGCTATAATAATACAGACATTCTCGCATGAAGCACATAGCTATTGATGTTCATTTTGTTCGTGACTTTTGTCTAGCAGAGGTCATCTTAAAGTCTCCTACGTCAACACCTTGGATCAACTAGTAAACATTCTCTCAAAAACGCTTCATCGTACATGCTCTGACATACTACGTTCCAAAATCTCTGTGGTTGATGGCACGTCGATTTTGCGGGTGCGTATTAAGGAAACATGCAGAAACACTCCCTAATTTACAAATTAGGATCTTCGTATATTTAGACAAAATCAATTGTAATTATTTCCCACTGCAATTAGTCTTGATGAACACACGTACATACTTCAATACACTTCCTCTTGTACATACAGTGCATGCACACACATAATCATGTATTATGCACATACATACACACACTAACACACGCACACAGCAGCACACAACCTATTCGCCATACACACATACACATTAGCCTAGCAACAACCATCAACATAAACAATAGGAAGAACAAATCTCTGTACAAAATGAGAAAACGTAGCAACATTTCTTTCACCCCAAAAATCACACAAAAAGGGGCTAAAATTTGAAATAAAAATGTTAATCAACCAAGGAACCAACTATCATCAATTATACACACACCTGGTGAGAAATCGTGGCTGAATTGGAGCAAAATCCAGGTCTCTCGCTGCTGGGAATGGGGAGAAAAGGGATCGATTTGGATGGTGGGGAAAACGTTGGAGAGAGAGTGTGTTTTATTTAAGCTAACCCTTGTTTTAAATCTCCAAAATCCAAATACCATCAATCCCACTATTATTATTCTAACTAGTGGACAACGACACGCGTTGCATGTGCAATGTAGTACATGAATATTATACGTCCCTGAATCTACCCATCTCACTATTCACCTCGGTTGACACTTTACATCATCTTCACAAATTATCTTTAGCAACCCGAGTTTGGTGCACATAACCTTAAAAATTAAACTTCGAATAATATTTTCGCTGTCTTGGACTCTTCTGAGTGTTCCAGAAACTTGCTTCTTAAGTACTCCTAATAGCTCTATATCTGACTATATATAGTCTCAATACTTAAATTTACCACCGACTCACCAAGCATTGCTGAGTCGTCACTTGGACGAGCTGAAGAGCACCGACCACATTACAATGGTGAAGTTTTGCTACAGGATCTCGACATCCATCCTTGATTCTATTTCTTCTATAGGACCAAAGAAGCTTGGTCGCCCGCCGAAGGGCAAACCGCAGACTACTGGTTTTGGGCCACTCGAGTTGGCTTCAGTGAGTTGCGCACGTGTCTTAATGTTTGAGAAGAAATTGTAGGCTGAGCCAACGATACAGAAAGAAACATCAGACACTAACATTACTTGCTTGAGAAGCGATGTGCAACAATTAAGAGAGGATCGCGACAGCCTGTTGTTGCAAGTGAAGGCTTTAGCAGATGAACTGGAAGAATTCACTGGAAGCATCAACACTCTTGTGAGCAAATGTAGGTATCAAAAAACAATCTCGAGATTTTGTCTCTCAAACAATGTCGGGTATTTAAATTTTTATATGCAATTTTAACAAATAAATAATTTTTGAAGTTTACATGCACGACTGAAATAAGAAGATTACAAGAGCAACTAGCTTTGGCGGAGAATCAAATTCAGGTTATTAGCATTTGCTTTTGCTTCCATTCCCGAACTATACCAAATGATTCATAAGATGCTATGAAACTAATATTCTACAAATAATTATCAACAGAAACAAAAGCAAAGGCTAATAACCTGAATTTGGTTCTCCGCCAAAGCTAGTTGCTCTTGTAATTTAACTACTTCAGCCGTGTATGTGTTCTTCAAAAAAAAAAAAAATTCTAAAAATTGCATATAAAATTTAAATACACGACATTGTTTGAGACAAAATCTCGAGATTGTTTTTTGATACCTTCATTTGCTCACAAGATGTGTTTGATGATTCCAATGAATTCTGCTTGATCATCTGCTAAAGCCTTCACTTGCAACAGCAGGCTGTCTTGATCATCTTTTAACTGTTGAACATCGCTTCTCAAGCCAGTAACGTCAGTGTCTGATGTTACGTTTTGTATCATTGGCTCATCCTGCAATTTCTTCTCAAACATTAAGACACGTATGCAAATAGAAAAGTATTATAAAATAGTAAAAACCAAGCCATCTAAATTTTTAAACAAATCATGGGCGCAATTAGTCAGGTTAAATAATAACTGTTACCTCACTCACTGAAGCCAACTCGAGTGGCCCACAACCAGTAGTTTGCGATTTGCCCTTCGGCGGGCGACCAAGCTTCTTTGGTCCTATAGAAGTAGAATCATGGATGGATGATGAGATCTTATAGCAAAACTTAACCATCGTAATGTGTCCGGTGCTCTTCTGCTCGTCCAAGTGACGATTCAACAATGCTTGGTGAGTCGGTGGTAAATTTAAGTATTGAGACTCTATATAGTCAGATATAGAGCTCTTGCTCGAACATTTTCTCTAACCCATCGTTGCTATCGCTGTCATTATCATCTACGAAAAAAAACACCAAAAAAATCTAAGAAATTGATGAAAAAAACCGGGAAAAAGATATTGTTATCACCATTTTCTTTAAATTGGGTCTTAGATATAGTACATCATCATATGATGGATGATGATGGGCAGCACGGTCCATGAGTTCGGTGGACTGAAAAAGAAAATTGAATTTAGGTCCATATACACTGAAAAAGAAACTCTAAACGAGATGAGGTGGTACAAAGAACTGTAGGCTATCATGAACACATTTTTTTAAACATAAGATATTAGGGCAGTGTATATTTTTAATGAAACCAAGCGGTATTCGCGGGCAAAATGTTACACATGATAAGAGTCCAACCTAGCAATAAGATAGAGAAGATACTAGGATTAGGATTTTAGACTGATATATGTTTTTGCTTTCAGATTTGGATTTTATTATAAGGATTTGGTTTATCTCCAGCAAGTTTATCTAGATTGTTTAGAATTATTAGATAATGATTTTATTTGAGTAAATATGATGGTTTGATTAATAAAATTAAGAATTGAGTCTTGAGTTAATTTCTTTTGGTAACAATGCGGCTAACTTCGTTACACAGTTTTCTTTCTATCACTTTTCTCATAACGCGATCATGCTATCATAATACAGACATTCTCGCATGAAGCACATAGCTATTGATGTTCATTTTGTTCGTGACTTTTGTCTAGCAGAGGTCATCTTAAAGTCTCCTACGTCAACACATTGGATCAACTAGTAAACATTCTCACAAAAACGCTTCATCGTACATGCTCTGACATACTACGTTCCAAAATCTCTGTGGTTGATGGCACGTCGATTTTGCGGGTGCGTATTGAGGAAACATGCAGAAGCACTCCCTAATTTACACATTAGGATCTTCGTATATTTTGACAAAATCAATTGTAATTATTTCCCACTACAATTAGTCTTGATGAACACAAGTACATACTTCAATACACTTCCTCTTGTACATACAGTGCATGCACACACATAAGCATGTATTATGCACATACATACACACTAACACACGCACACAGCAGCACACAACCCGTTCGCCATACACACACACATTAGCCTAGCAACAACCATCAACATAAACAATAGGAAGAACAAATCTATTTACAAAATGAGAAAACGTAGCAACATTTCTTTCACCCCAAAAATCACACAAAAAAGGGGCTAAAATTTGAAATAAAAAGGTTAATCAACCAAGGAACCAACTATCATCAATTATACACACACCTGGTGAGAAATCGTGGCTGAATTGGAGCAAAATCCAGGTCTCTCGCTGCTGGGAATGGGGAGAAAAGGGATCGATTTGGATGGTGGGGAAAATGTTGGAGAGATAGTGTGTTTTATTTAAGCTAACCCTTGTTTTAAATCTCCAAAATCCAAATACCATCAATCCCACTATTATTATTCTAACTAGCGGACAACGACACGCGTTGCATGTGCAATGTAGTACATGAATATTATACGTCCCTGAATCTACCCATCTCACTATTCACCTCGGTTGACACTTTACATCATCTTCACAAATTATCTGTGAGGTTTAACAACCCGAGTTTGGTGCACATAACCTTAAAAATTAAACTTCGAATAATAGTTTCGTTGTCTTGTACTCTTCTGAGTTTTCCAGAAACTTGCTTCATAAGTACTCCTAAGAGCTCTATATCTGACTATATATAGTCTCAATACTTAAATTTACTACCGACTCATCAAGCATTGCTGAGTCGCCACTTGGACGAGCTGAAGAGCACCGGCCACATTACAATGGTGAAGTTTTGCTACATGATCTCGACATCCATCCTTGATTCTACTTCTTCTATAGGACCAAAGAAGCTTGGTCGTCCGCCGAAGGGCAAACCACAGAGTACTGGTTTTGGGCCACTCGAGTTGGCTTCAGTGAGTGAGGTAACATTTATTATTTAACATGACTGATTAAGCGCCATGATTTGTTTACAAAATTAGGTAGCTTGGTTTTTACTATTTTATTATACTTTTCTATTTGCACACGTGTCTTAATGTTTGAGAAGAAATTGCAGGCTGAGCCAACGATACAGAAAGAAACATCAGACACTAACATTACTTGCTTGAGAAGCGATGTGCAACAATTAAGAGAGGATTGAGACAGCCTGTTGTTGCAAGTGAAGGCTTTAGCAGATGAACCAGAAGAATTCACTGGAAGCATCAACACATCTTGTGAGCAAATGAAGGTATCAAAAAACAATCTCGAGATTTTTTCTCTCAAACAATGTCGGGTATTTAAATTTTTATATGCAATTTTAACAAACAAATTATTTTTGAAGTTTACATGCAACGCTGAAATAAGAAGATTACAAGAGCAACTAGCTTTGGCGGAGAATCAAATTCAGGTTATTAGCCTTTGCTTTTGTTTCTGTTGATAATTATTTGTAGAATATTAGTTTCATAGCATCTTATGAATCATTTGGTAGAGTTCGGGAATGGAAGCAAAGCTTAAAAATGAGGAACATGAGACTATCATTCTCAATTTGCAAGAGCGCCTAGCGGATGCTAATTGTAAAATTAGCGAAGGAGAGAAACTTCGGAAAAAACTACATGACAAAATTCTGGTATTATGTTTTGCTCATTACTATTTCTATATCCTACTAGTTTTTTGTTATATTTAGTTTTTTTTTTTTCCCGCTAAAATCATTATTTATGCAACTAACTTAGATGATCTTAATGAGAATCTTTCGTTAATGCAGGAATTAAAAGGGAATATCCGTGTATTTTGTAGGGTGAGACTCATGTTAGCCGATTTAGCTACATCGAATAGTAAAATTTTATCCTTCCCATCATCAACGTAAACACAGGGTCAAGGCATTGAATTATGCCAAGATGGTGAGTCTTCATAGTTAAACGATTTTAAATTAACATGTTCTAACTATCGTATCTTATTCACAATAGTTGTCCTTCTAATTTGTTCTATTTTTATTTGTTTCCAAGGGCGAAATCATTTTTTTCGTTACAACAAAGTTTTCCTTCCTGATGCATCCCAAGAGGATATTTTTGTAGAGATATCACAACTAGTTCAGAGTGCCTTGAATGGTTATAAGGTTTTGTATTACCTACTGCACTCCATTATTTGTTATTTTGTATTACATTTAACACGTGAAGAATTAATAATATTTTAATAGAAGTTGGGTTTGATCACTCTAACGAGCATAAAATGGAAACTTTTAAGGATCAATAAACTTCAATTTAGTTTGAGATAAGGTTTTTATGTTTTGAAAAGGTTGGCTGATTGTTAACATGTTTATGAGGAATTTTTATGTTGGAGCATTTAAGAAGCAGCGAGATGAACAAGCAAATTATATTCTAGTTGGTTGCTATTTTTAAGATTAAATCTGTGTGAAAAACAAATTTTTTTTGTTGTAAATGAAAAGCTAATTTAATAAAATATTTAAAAATTCGCACTGATTTGACTCCACATTGTATCAGGTGTGCATCTTGTCTTACGGACAAACAGGATCTGGAAAGACTTATACAATGATGCGCACACTGGGAAATACTGCTCATGTAGCTTTGATCCCGCGATCACTGGATCAAGTATTCGCGACAATGCAAATTCTTGAATCTGAGGGATGGAAGTTTGAGATGCAAGTTAGTAGTTTATTTACTTTGTTCTCTATTTTCTGAAATTTGTGCAATGAGTTCAAATTTATTTACCATTATTTATTTACTTTACGGGTGTCGATGCTTGAAATATATAATGAAACATTAAGAGATTTGTTGACACCAAATAAATCAGGTTCTGATGCATCACAGCAGTGTAAAATCAGACATGATGCAAATGGCCAGATCATTGTTGCTGGTCTTAAAATTGTTAATGTTCGTAGCTGTAAGGATGTTTCTTCACTTTTAGAACGCGCGGCACAAAGCAGGTAAAACCCTATTGTTTCATGTTTTATGAATTGCCACACAACAAAATATGAACCAATATCATATTATAAATTACAACCTAAGAATATAAGCACACAACAAAATATAAACCAATATTAAAAAAAATGGCATCCAAATAAACAACAATATGTGGCGGTCGGCGGGGAGGCGGGGGAGGCGGCAGTAGCAGTGGAAGGGCAGTGAAAGAGAAGTTATTAAATCAATAATGACTACGACGTGTTTATACCCTAATATATAAATTATTTATAAAATATGATTTGGGCTTATTAAAAATAGGATTTGGGCTTATTTTGTTAAGTTATCTGAGCCCAACCCTAACAACACTCTTCCTCTCATCAAGCCACAGCCCAGAGTTTAAGGCCTAGGCACCTAGACGTTGAATTGGTGCCACCTCTCACGCACCAAAGGCGCCACACTCTCGCCTAGGAGAGCCATGCAAGGCCTTTTACAACCATGAGCCCAACACTTTACAACAGTCTAACTGTTTACACATTGTGAGCTCTTTTGATTACTCAATTAGAGTTCCCTCAAGTAGTTGTTTTTTTCTTTGTTTTTGAACTTTTTTCTCAGGTCTGTAGGGCAAACTAAAATGAATGAGCAATCATCAAGGAGTTATTTTGTATTCACCTTGCGAATGATGGGTATCAAGGAGGTATTGTCACTTGCCATGGTGATTACAAAAATTTGGTTTCAACTTAAATATCTATAAATAACGTCATAATCTATTGTATTTTAGTACACTAATCAACAAGTCAATGGTGTGCTGAATTTTATTGACCGGTGTTATTTTAGTGAGCGTCTAGATCAAAGTGGTTCCACATGGGATAGATTGAAAGAAACGAAGGTATAAGCAAACAATAATCTTTATTTTTATCAAGGTTTATGGCTTAGTCTTGACTGTTTACTTTTTATGACTATATATATCAGGCCATAAATAGTAGCCTAGCGTCGTTAGGCGACGTAATTAATGCCTTGGCTAAAAAGGAAAAGCACGTCCCGTTTAGGAACTCTAAACTCACCCATCTTCTCCAGGTAATTTGTACCCTAACCTTTAGCGATTTCTCTCTCGTGTAGATCACCATTTTTCTTTCTTTTTAGTGTGAAGCCATGACTATGTTTAAACTGATCTTACATTGTTTCTTCCTGTTTCTAGCCTTATACTGCTTAAGCCTAATTTCTTTTCTGCCTGCACCAGTTTCCTTTTCCCCGTTCAAAATTGCACGTGTATTTGCATCACCGAAATTTGGAATGCCTTCGTCTCTCGTTTCCGATCGATCCCTTTTCATGGAATGCTCTAGCATGCGTTCATCTGTTAATGGTTCATTTATGGAGGTTGTTGCATATCCTAGGTAGATATTCAAAGTGAGAGAAAAAAGTAGGCTTTATGAGTAGCCCAAACTTTGATATTCTTTCATAAACAGATTTTAGGGTGGCGGAAGTTATAGTATTTAGAAAGTCAAATAAAATTTTCAAATTTATCTAATCTTACAAGGCAATAACAATTAACCCCCCTCACCCTCCTTCTGAAGTTAACCACAACTGTGGACTGCAAAGGAGCAATGTAGGAGATACTGACATACCTGATGAGGGAGGAACCATAATTACATCATTTGATCTAACTGATGTGGTGATACTGGAACTCAAATACTTTCCCTGCAAATCAACATCCTCTTCCTCAAGTTCACGCAACAAAGCCAACGAATCAAAATATTCATCTGATAACTTGCTCGGACAGCTTGAGTTCTGTGAACTCGAAGAATGTGAAATCATTCAATTCCAAGTAGTCACCTCTCAAGAAATATTCTATGTCTGCAATTTCTTGTGGAGAATAGTTTGCCTACCAAATGCGGAATAAAACAAAGATCAAAGAAGCAGGGTGATTAAGAAAGGAATTCAGTTCATTTCAAACATAACCCCAAAGCAAAGAAACTATAACATAAAAAGATGTAATTCCGCCCACCTTAGATTCACTTCTAGAATCTTGCTCGGAGACAGTATTAGCTTTTGGGACATCTGATGCCCTTAAACTGACATTCTTTGATTCAATATCGTTTTGGTAGTCGCGGGTGTGTGTCCCATTTTCTGAATTGCTCCGGTTGCAGAAGAAGACCCTACATAATGATGTAGACTCCTGCAAAAAGTGCAATAAAGAATATGCATTAATTTTCTGTTACAGTTGTTACCTTTGGACTATTTTTTTGACACAGTAGTCCCTTTTGAGTGATGCTATACTCTTGCATAAGCCAATCGGTTCTTTGAGTATGAGGGGCTTGGCCATCGTAATATTCTAGAGTAGAGCGCCACCCATTTATCACAGAGTTTGAATATATCTCACAAGCTTCTCCCTTGGCTTTCCAGAATCCAAAAACTGATTCTTTTTTCTCATTTGAGTGTACCAAGTACAAAATCCCTTCTGCAAGTACCCCATACAGATTGAAGTCAGCGAGTTTTAACTTTGAAACAGTGAGTAAGCATGTATAAGTGGACGATTCTTTAAAAGGAGATGATTATCTACCATTGAGATTACGACCAAAAAAAGACCTCGATCCATGAGATTGTATGTGACATAATATACCAAGCCTAAATGTGTATTTATGACGGGGACACGGATTGATCAGAAAAAACAAGTACCTTTTGTCATATATATAAATATGAATCAAATTGTATGTGTGGAATAAAGTTGTAAAGAAAGTTTAACCCATCCATAGCAAATCAGAAGAAAGAATGCCACTAATTATATAAACAGAGCCATCCAATAACTCCAGATCTACTACAATCATTTGATAGCAAATCAACTCGTTCTCCAAAAAATGCTGAAAACGAGTGAAGGCAAAATAATCTAATACAGAAACATCGAAGCCAACCCCGTAAATTAGTGTGCCGGTACACGTAGGGGCATGAATCTGCCAGCACGTTATTTGGGAGACAAACTCCCCGTGTGTATTCATCCAGGAACAAAAATATTTGCTCTATCACTCCAATAAAAACCAATTTCAGCAGGAGAAGATGGTGCCTGTGCTGGACACATGGGAATCCAAATGCTACAGAAGCATGATGCATAGTCTAGTTTAATAAGAATAAGAGATAAATCGAAAAATTCGACTCATGAGCTGATTGATCAGAAAGAATAAATATGGAGTTGATTATAAGAAAAGCACACAAATCCCCATCTGTTCCACTTTAGCTAGTTGATCAAGATGGAATTATCAGTCTTAAAGTTTCACGCTTTCCATTAACAAGTACAGAAATGAAGTTGATCAAGATGGAATTTTAAATGCATAGCATAAATTCAAGATTTTATGTGCCATCAAAACCAGAATGAAGTTTCAACTCCACCATCCAAATCACAGAAATCAATCAAACATCAACTCCATACCAAGATAATAACGCATCAATTACTGAATCATAGGATAAATTTGTAAATGAACAAGAGTACGAACATGGGAACGTTTTCGAATACCCAAAGTGAAGTCCTCTCCGATTCACTTCAGCTATATAAACCCAATAATTACTCCAAATTTAGGTTGATCAAGAAAGAATCTGGGATTAAGGTGTGTATTTATAGAGGCTGCTGTTCGGGTTTTGCTAAGCTAACAGGCCAATCTGTTTGCCCAAGCTCACAGTCCAGTCTCCTATATCACTGCAATGATAAATAATTTGGGTTTCTTCGCCTATTTGTTTTCCCCTACGTGGCACTGCACTAATGGCTAGATTACGCAGACTGGGAGGTCAAAGTGTAAGATTCCATTGGTGTCACCGTGTGTTGTGGATACCGTTGGATCATGTTGGCGCGTATAAGTTCATGTGGGGCTAAAAGATCTAACGGTGGATACTCAAATTAAAGGAGCCCACTTCTGAGTCAGCGACAACCAACTCATCATACGAACTTCTTTATTTCCAGATATAACCAGTGTTTTGAAAATCGGTCCGAACCGACCGGTTCAATCGATTGTAATCAGTACTTGAACCGGTCCGGTTGACCCTTCAAAACCACCCTGATAAAAAATCAGTGGGAACCGGTAAAAAACCGGTTCAACCATTGAACCGGTTGACTGATTGAACCAGTATGTTCCTTCATTTTTCTTTCTTTTTTAAAATTTTAATTCTTTTTTATTTTTTTAAAATTATAAATCAAATTTGTAGAACAAAATATATTATATATAATTTATTTTTACTGAAATGATTACAAAATAATATTTTATGCGTGTGCTTATAAAAAAATTCATATAATTCAATAAATGTGTCTTATATATTATATATAAACATGCTTAGTTTTTCGTAAATTATAATTTATATGAATAATTTCATAATAATATAAATATTTTATTATAATTATGGGATATTGATTTTTTTGGCATTATTTATTGTTTTTTAGATGTTTTATTATTATTATTATTTTATGTTAGACATTTCATTTAATCTGATTTTTTAAGTTTGACATGTTATGTTGGTGTAACGATATTTTTTTATTGTGAACAACTTGAAACTATAGTAAAATATATGGTATATATATTTTACAAAACTTAAAATAGGTATTACATAAGGCTGTCGTCATCAGCGGTTGAATCAATGGTTAAACCGATCGAATCTGTAATCAGTAAGGGTACCGATTTCATGTCAGGTTCGATTTTGAAAACACTGGATATAACATAATTGTCGGAATGAACATATAATTATTTAGAAATCCTAGAATTCTTTTATTATTGTTATGTTAGTATTACTATAATTATAATTATTGTCATTATTTGCACCACAAAATACAAAATAACTGTATCACGCAAAACCTTTTAAACTTGTAATTGACCCAAAAACTCTTTATGTTATTAGGAGACAATAAGGAACTTATGCAAGAAAAATATATAAATAAGGATATTTAATTTTCTAATTTATTAAAGACATTTAAACTAATAATCAAACTAATGTTGCTCTAATACTTGATACTTTCGCAATGAGAAAATTCTTGCATGTATCATGTGTGATATGTATGCACTCCATATAACCGGCATATGCAAGAATTTCCCTACGTAATGGGAGTAAGTGACTCAAATAATCATTCATTTATGATGTCAAGAGACATATTTGACGTTCACGCTCTTAATTACTTTAACTGATTACCGAAAATAAAATTGCCATAGATCTTTTGTTTTACAGATAATATTTATTATACTGTTAATTGACTAAAAAACAGTTTAGAAATAAATGTGCTTAACTTGGACAAGAAATCGATCCCCGGCAACGTCGTTTTTCATTTTAAACAACCAAAAAGCTTGCATCAATGTCGCAGTTGTACAACGCGTTTATATGAAAGAGAGATAAAGACAGATCACTTCACGTTTTAGCAGCTGTTTGTATAGAACATTCGGTTATCGATCACCCCATCTGTTTATTTGTTAAGAAACTTTATACGATTTCTCCGCTCAGTCTTAGCTCCGTATATCGGTTCCTCAGTAGATCGTTCTGTTGTTAGCTCTAATTGCGTTAAATTGAATTGTTAGAGTTTTAATTCTACAAATTATAGTATGTAAAGTGTTGTTGGGTACCCACCGCAAGCTCTAGGTACTAGTGTTTCTAATATGATGATATTTCTGCCACGAGTTTACAAGGTCAAAATCTCTTGTGGGGCATTATGTTTCATTGATCTCGTGTACTTTTTCATGCACCTTTATTGTCTGATTACCATCAATACATTTATGTATGCAACTTGGATATTAGTATCGCGTATGTATTTCCTAGCCTACAACTTAACAGGTGAATAATGTTAAGACTATATAACTATGGTTAGACCACCGCCAAATAACTGGAGTTTTAGTTAGAGAAATAAAGAGACGACAAAGTTGATCTAATTATGCTGATAAAGTATTCCATTCCACACCTGTGTTTGATTAATACATGGGTAAATATTTACATTTACAGAGCAACTATAAACAGCAAAATAAAATGCAAAATGGAATCAAGTTTGTTACACCAGTGTAAAAGAAAAGGAATCCACAAGCTTCCAGAAGCCACACATATAACATATGCGAGTGATCCTCTACACCCATGTGCATATTCAAGCATATGATCCTTGGTACACTCGGAGTTTATGATGTCACTTGGACCCACACATATAGCATATGCGAGTGATCCTCTACACCCACAATGCTAAGCTTGGACCTGAAGCGATTAAATGCAGCGGAGGATAATGGTAGTCTGATTGACAGAGAGAACATGTTGAACAGTTAATGTTTTAGACAAAACCTTTTCTTGTACACAATATAAATCAAGTTCAAATTGCTTGGATTTAGAAAATAAGGCAGGATTGGCACTGGGAGAGATGGTACTAATGTTGTCACACCACAAAACAGGAGATGCATTTGTAGAAATATGTAGCTTCTACAATTATGGTGTCATATTAATTATAGAGTTCTAGTCTCAAAAGCTATTTTGATGTTTACACAATATATTATATTCATATTTTGTTGATAGAAATGTCGTGTTTTATTGCTAGCTTTACTTAAGATTTTTTTCCGTTTGAACTTCTACTGCATGACTTTCTCCAGGATGCTTTATCTAATTCTTGTGTGTACGTGAATGTAACAGGTATTTTGAACTTTAGCATGATGCAGTTTAGAAGGATTAACTGTAAACACTATGAATTTATAGAATTTTGAGATCAATGGTTGGATTTTGGTTCTTTTGAATTGAATCTAGTTTTTATTCTTGCTTCAGAATTGACTGCTGCTTCATTTAAATATGTTAGAATGTGGAGTAGTTCCCATCCTCTGAATATGCTCGGGGCTAATTGTTTCCATTGCATTTTACGCCTTAAAAAATCCCTATATTTTTCTCCCAATTCTGGACAAGCTAGTGTGGCTAATTTCTATGATGGTATCACGTGTTGAGAATGGCACTTCTTTATAAAGGGGCCTTAATCAAGAGTGGCAAAGATGCTACGAACGAGAAGTGTGAAAATGCAAGATACACTTGATTGAGACTATCAATCCTATCCATAGAAGCAATAAAGTCAAGAATATCTTACTTTTCTTGGTCTTTATTCTATGGTATATCCCATTAATGCCTTCCGGTAATCATTGTGTTTATTTTACTCTCTTATGTTTGTTTTCCAGTTTGTTTAGTGACTGTGTGCTACAACATTCATTCTTTATTGTTGTATCTTGAAGATGTGAAACTCTGACCTTGTGGATTAAATTTTGTACAAAGAAGTGTTACAAATTAAAATCAGTGGTTTACAACTAGTTGTTGCCCAAAGTTGTTCATTGTCTTTGTGATTTGTATCTTTTACGTCTTTAATTTCATATTCATACTTCTTTTACTGTATTTATTTATAATAGGGACCATGATCAGGTTGTTCAAGGTAAAGGAAAAGCAAAGAGAACTTGCTGAAAATGCCAATGGGAATCCCCCCATGAAAAAGCAAAGTGCTGGTGAATTACGGCTTCACAGAGGTTTCTTTTATTCTTCAGCAATGAGGAATGAATATGATTATCTATTTTGTCTTGAAATGAATGTATGCCTATGACCTTTTCATATCGTTTTGGTTTTAAGGATTCTCTCAAGAGTATTGTTGTTTGGTTTCTAATATTTTGACCAAAAAAATCACAGGACGTAGAAATACTCTGTAGTATCTACGTATTAATAGTTTAGCCTGTTGGCTGATATTCCACTTACTTAAACTGTGATTTTTTTAAAAAAGTTTCATAGTGGATATAACACCTGAAATTAAGGAGAGAAGTTATGGGTTGTCAGACAACTTCATGGTGGATATATTATATTTTAACATTCAACTGTTGGCCAAAATTTATCGTAAGGATCTTTGATACTTATTCATTTAGTGTTTCTTTTTTTTTTTTCATCAGTAAATAAATATATTATAGATCAAAACCAAACCAATGCACGGGCATCATCCGCATACAAAAATAAGAACAACATAAAACAGAAGCTAGTCCTAGAAATTACCCCTTAGATAAATGTCACTATGGAATAATTTATACATCAAGCTCAAAACCATCAACCTAATTTTATCAAAGACTTTGCATACCTCATCCCGAGCACCTTCGAACCTCATTGAGTTGCGCTGGATCCAGATGTGATAGACCGTTGCAGCTAAGGCAATCCCTCGAGCTTTCATTATCCGGGAGGACCGTCAGTATTGTTTCTTGAACCTCTTTAAAGCACTCTTGATTGTTGTCATTGAGTACGAGATATGAAGCCAAGCACGTACCATAGACCAAATTGCCGAGCTATAAGGGCATGCAAAGAAGAGGTGATCCAGTGATTCTGAGTTCGAGGAACACATAGCACATGACTTATCAGGTACAAAGGAGAGGTGGTCCACAGTTGGAAGACGATTGTGGGCACATAACCATAGTGTAAAAGCATGCTTTGGTAGGAGGTAATTCTTCCAAATAAAGGAAGCCCAAGGAACTTTCTGACTTTTTGGCACGAAGAATCTGTAGGCATTGGAGGAGCCATGGAGATCAGCGCCAAACCAAGAAGTAATCAAGCTGGTAGCAGCGTCAGGCGACCCAGTGACAGCTATAACCTCATCCCGAATCTGTAGCAATCGTTTAAGAAGTGGTGAATCTGTAGCTCTTTGAGCTCTGCACCAGATATTATCATGCTGAAGGTAGTTGCTATGAACCCATTTAATCCAGTGATGTTGTGAATATGCAAGCGTGTTCGATCATCAATGCCTGCACTATATATGCATGATTTAAGCCCATTGGCTCGAAGGCCGGCACATCTACTGAATCGGTTGAGGCTATCGGAGAGAATCTGAACAGAGGGCAGGTCAGCTCTGGCAAAAAGAAGTAGATCATCAGCATAAGCCAGATGTGTGATACTCAAGCTCTTACACAGTGGGTGATAGTTAAAATCTGAATCTGTGGTGACAGATTTAAGCATCCGAGAGTATTATTCGATACAAAGAGCAAACAAGAACGGGGAAAGAGGGTCACCCTGTCGTAAACCCTTCTTCCCAGGGAAGAAACCAAATAACCCTCCATTGAGCGTAATAGAATAAGAGGCCGAGGTGACACAGGCCAATAGCCATCGAACAAAAGCAGGAGGAAATTGCAATCCCAAGAGGACCTGTCTAAGGAACTCCCAATCCACAGCGTCAAATGCCTTTTGGAGATCAACTTTGAGGATACATCTCGGTGAAGCTCGCTTGCGATTATATTTTCTCAGCAGCTCTTGAGCCAAATGAATATTATCCGCTAGGTTGCGGCCCTTCACAAAGGCACCTTGCGCTGGATCAACTATAGTATCAAGTACTGAGACCAACCGAGTAGCCAAAATCTTGGAAATAATTTTGTATACCGTGTTACAATAAGAGATAGGTCGAAAGTCAGTCACACAAGAAGCATGCGAGGACTTCGGGATGAGGGCAATAGCTGCATGATTCAGTTGTTTAAGTATAGACCCCGAGGTGAAAAATTCCATTACAGCACCCACTAAATCACCTTCAATGATTGGCCAGGCTTTTTTGAAGAAGAAAGCATTTAATCCATCCGGCCCCGGCGCTTTGTCATCCCCAATATCAAGCAAAGCCCTACGAATTTCAGCAGCAGAAATGGGTTCGACCAGTGCTGCACCCTGCTGTGCATCGATAAGGGGCCCATTGTTGATAACATGCAAATCGATTGGCTCACATATAGAAGTGGAGCCCAATAATGCCGAGTAGTAGCTAACAAAGGCAACCGAGACCTCCTGCAAGTTGTTGGTCCGAGACCCATCATCATTTATAAGAGAAACATTGGAATTCCTCTTAATGTTGCGCTTAGACAGAGCATGAAAGAATCGAGTACATCTATCACCATCAAGCAAATAAGAGGACCTAGATTTTTGTGCAAAGAATGATCTTTCGGCATCCGCATAAAACCAAGCCTGTTTCTTGAGCAATGCAACCGCACCCTGATCCATAGGAGGATTAGTGTGCGAAGGAGGCATTAGTAACTTGCTTTGGGCATCCTGTAAGGCCGATAAAGCACTAGCAGCCCTTGTCGAAATATGAGAGAAATGCAACCTATTGAGTAACTTCAGTTGTTTCTTGACAAGCTTCAATTTGGTGCATAAGGCAAATTGACGGGTGACAAAGACATTGGAGTCCCAACAGTGATGAATAAGATCCAGAAAAGATTCATGAGAAGCCTACATATTATAGAATTTAAATGATTTAGTTACCTTTTCATGAGCACCAATAACGATACAATACAGGGTGAGTGGTCCGAGAGGCAGCCCGGAGGTAGGTACTCAGCAACTGCATGCAGTGATAAATTCCACCAATATTCATTCACCATAGCACGATCCAGTTTGGACATAATCCTATTATTTGTCCAAGTGAAATAGCACCCAGAAGAAGGCAAGTCAGATAGACTTGTATCCACACAACAAGAGATCGGATCACGGGTTTCATAACCTGTAACAGGACACCCGTTGAGCTTCTCCTCCGATTTGAAAACATTATTGAAGTCACCCATCACCAACCAAGGATCAGTAAGAGTCGAAGCAATAAGTCTAAGAATATCCCAAAGAGATCTTCTAGCAACAATGGAGTGGAATCCATAAACAAAAGTCAAGTAGAAAGCCTCATCTGTAACCAAGCATCGAGACTTGCAGTGTATATGTTGGGCCGATACAGCTTCAATGGTGATGCTCAAGGTATGTGGGTTCCAAACAAGTAGTAACCGACCAAGAGGATGGAGAAGAAAGTTGTTAGCTTGACTCCATGTAGGGAATCGAAGCTTAACCAAACTATCCACATTTGCCAATTTGAATTTTGTTTCTATAAGGCAAAGAATGTCTAAGTGTTGAGCTTTAACAAGATTAGCCACACCCTTCTGTTTTAGGGACTTGTTTAAGCCCCTAATATTCCAAGAACCAATTTTCATAGTGGATGGGAGGCGGTGGGTGGCCGCCCCGGATCCTGGATTTTGGTTGGTTTAATCTTCCCGACCTCTTTGGGAGGAGGTTGAACCGATGCGGAGGAACCCATTTTGCCTTTTCCTTTGGGGTCATTGGCCAAGGCTGATGCGCTTGACCAATGGTAGCTTACCAACATTTTTTGCCTTGAAAGGAAAACCAGTAGTAGGCATACCTGGTTGTTCCACTATATGCGTGACTATAGCATCTGTTTCTTCGATCCGAGGTTCAACCCAAGACACCACCGTCGAGTCTTTGGTTGTGTGTTGCAAAGAGTTATCGGCGCCAGGTGACTGACCAGGAGGTTCAGTGGCTACGGCTTTGGTAACATCAGTAGCAACACCCTTAGATGATTCAGGCCCTGTAGTAGATACCGCCTTTCGAACATTATTATTAATGGGTCCCTTCACTTTCAGTTGAGGTTGTCGTGGCTGAATAAATGAGGAACCAGCACCATCTTTGTTTGGGATAGGCAAATGTCTCCTACAAGTAGCTTGGGAGTGCCCAAGCATCATGCAATCCACACAAAACTTAGGTTCATGCTCATAGTGAACCAGTTGCTCTCGATCTTTCTTCCCTGGTAATCTAATTGGGATTGTGCGAACCAATGGTTTGGAAATATCAACCTCAACCAGTGCTCTAGCATACGCTAGTCTGTCTCGAGTAACAGTCAATTCATCTGTCTGTAGCGGAGTACCAACAACTGATAAAAGTCGACTCAGAATTCCCGTGTTCCAACATTGAGGGGGAAGCCCCGGCAAATTCACCAACACCGGGACCTTGAATAAATCCTCCGTATTGAACTCAAACATAGGGGCATTATCTTTAGTATAAGAGCCCGGCCATGGGCAAAGTACGGCCCCCCGTTTAAGACCTGCAATAATTCAGATTCACTTGAAAATTTAAACACTAGCCAGCGGCTTGGGTGTGTGGTAAGGCGATATGGCACACCCCAAGCATTACAAATAGATCGAAGTCCCTCCATACCAGGGAACCTTCCCGCAAAATAGCCCACTAAGCAATGACCCACGCAAGAGATATCATCCAAATCAGCAAAATCAATACATATCCGACCATCTTCTGTAAGTTTGAAGAAATGAATTATTTGAGAGACTCAATCTTGTATTCTCTTTATTGATTGTTCCAATCTTAAAATAAATACAACCGTATGTCTTCTATTTATAGAAGACTCCTAATCCTAAAATCTAGGAAGATAAATCTAATTAAATAAAAAGATAAACTAGTATACTATTTTAGATAAACTAAAACTCCTAGCTAACTTATCAACACTCATAGGAATATAAAAATATTTATCTAGAGTCCTTGATAAGTAAAACTCTATCATTCAACACTCCCCCTCAAGCTGAGTCATATATGTTTATCATGCTCGGCTTGGAAGTCAGATCTTTAAATTTAGGATAGTGAAGAGCCTTTGTCAAGATGATATCAAATTTTGTTTGAGACTTCCTCCTCTTTCTCAGAGTCATGCTCCTTTTCTTGGAGTCTGGGTCTGCTCCTCTTTTGTGAGTCTGCGTCTGCTCCTCTTTTGTGAGTCTGCGTTTGCTAGTCTACGTCTCCTCATCTTTTGTGAGTCTGCGCCTGCTAGTCTACGTCTCCTCCTCTTTTGTGAGTCTGCGTCTGCTAGTCTACGTCTGCTCCTCTTTTGTGAGTCTGCGTCTGCTAGTCTACTTCTCCTCCTCTTTTGTGAGTCTGCGCCTGCTAGTCTACGTCTCCTCCTCTTTTTGGAGTTTGCGTCTGCTAGTCTACGTCTCCTCCTCTTTTTGAAGTTTGCGTCTGCTAGTCTACGTCTCCTCCTTTATTTTGGGAGTCTGCGGCTGTTCCTCTTTTGAGAGACTGAGTCTTTAACAATAGATTTGATATTATCTACTCCCCCTCAAGCTTGGCTATAGATGTTTATGAGATCAAGCTTGCTGATGAGATGTAGGCACATGAGAATCCTCACAACTGCCCTAAAACAGATGATGAAAAAACACCCGACGATGCCAAGAAAACAATAGGAAAAAAAAATCGCGAAGTACTGTAGCAAAATCGCGAAAAAACTGTAGCAAAACCGCGAAGTTACTGTAGCAAAAGCGCGAAGTTACTGTAGCGAGTTACTGTAGCAAGTCGTTGAATTACTGTAGCGACGCGGAATTACTGTAGCAAAGACGCGAAAATGCTGTAGCGGAAGTCGCGTGCTATTGGTTGCTGCTAGGATTTGCTTTACGGCTACTATTTGAAGGCCTAGCCGCCAGCGGTTGAGTTGAGATAGCAACAACTCGTCGGCGGCTAGGGTTCTTTTAACCTTAGTTTTTTTCAAACCTGGCTCTGATACCATGTAAGTTTGAAGAAATGGATTATTTGAGAGACTCAATCTTGTATTCTCTTTATTGATTGTTCCAATCTTAAAATAAATACAACCGTATGTCTTCTATTTATAGAAGACTCCTAATCCTAAAATCTAGGAAGATAAATCTAATTAAATAAAAAGATAAACTAGTATACTCTTTTAGATAAACTAAAACTCCTAGCTAACTTATCAACACTCCTATGAATATAAAAATATTTATCAAGAGTCCTTGATAAGTAACACTCTATCATTCAACATCTTCGAAATTAACATCATCAACTCGGTGAAGCTTCGCACTCTTCAGGATATTCCTGTTCGAAAGCAAAGGATTGTGAGTAGGCCATGTCGGTGGTTTGTTAGCAACAGCAACAGGAACTGGTTTTGGCCCAAGGACATGGGACTCAACATTAGCAGAGGCTGTAGGATCAGCTCCGGAGGTATTAGCAGCAGCTTTATCAGGGGAAATCTTATTCCCTGAGTCATCGAACCGAGTGTGGACAGAGGAAGGAGTTGTTAGCTTGCTGAGTGGTGTTATGCCAAGTAGCGAACTGATCATGCCATTTAAAGAGCTCTCAGTAAGTTAGAGAGATGTTTTTGCTCTCCCTTCTCTCTAGGTTTCATAGCCGATTGTGAAGGCGCTTCGCTCAGCTCAATCTCGATCTTGGTTACTGATTTCTGCAACTCATTTCAAGATCTTTGGTACCTCATTTTCATCGGTCTTCATCAGCGATTAAGGAACCCCATCAGATTTCTTCTTCGCTGCTGTCCACCTTTTGATTTTCGAAGGTGAGTTTCCCGCCTACTTTTCTTCGATCTGGTGTTCTTTCGACTTTTTGTTGGTGGATGCTTCCATCCTTTTGTATTGGTATCTCCTGTCATACCTTGGTGTTTTTGATCATTTGCATTTGGTTTTGGTGGGGTTGCTCGAGTTCTGTGGTTTCTTCGAGCAGTTGGTATTATCATTGCCTGCAAGGTGTTTGATATTTGGCTCAAACCAACTTTATTTGTTGATTTGGGTCCGTATCTCTTCCCCCCGGCGTTGGGTTAGTTTTTGAGATGCCTAAGCATCAGAAGAAGGTCACCTTCACTCCATGCCCTGAAGCTACTGGTTCTCCGCCACCGAGGTCCTCTTCCATTGATGCCAAGTCATTGAATACAGGCACTCAGTCGGGTAGTGTATCTTCGGACAGTCTTGGTACCTCTTGGGAGGATGACTTTGCTGATTTCCTTTATCCAGAAAATGATAAGACATCTTTTTGTAATGAGATTAGTTCGCTACTTGGCATTCCACCACTCAGCAAGCTAACAACTCCTTCCTCTGTCCACACTCGGTTCGATGACTCAGGGAATAAGATTTCCCCTGATAAAGCTGCTGTTAATACCTCCGGAGCTGATCCTACAGCCTCTGCTAATGTTGAGTCCCATGTCCTTGGGCCAAAACCAGTTCCAGTTCCTGTTGCTGTTGCTAACAAACCACCGACATGGCCTACTCACAATCCTTTGCTTTCGAACAGGAATATCCTGAAGAGTGCGAAGCTTCACCGAGTTGATGATGTTAATTTCGAAGATGGTCGGATATGTATTGATTTGGATGATATCTCTTGCGTGGGTCATTGCTTAGTGGGCTATTTTGCGGGAAGGTTCCCTGGTATGGAGGGACTTCGATCTATTTTTAATGCTTAGGGTGTGCCATATCGCCTTACCACAAACCCAAGCCGCTGGCTAGTGTTTAAATTTTCAAATGAATCTGAATTATTGCAGGTCTTAAACGGGGGGCCGTACTTTGCCCATGGCCGGGCTCTTATACTAAAGATAATGCCCCCTATGTTTGAGTTCAATACGGAGGATTTATTCAAGGTCCCGGTGTGGGTGAATTTGCCGGGGCTTCCCCCTCAATGTTGGAACACGGGAATTCTGAGTCGAATTTTATCAGTTGTTGGTACTCCGCTACAGACAGATGAATTGACTGTTACTCGAGACAGACTAGCGTATGCTAGAGCACTGGTTGAGGTTGATATTTCCAAACCATTGGTTTGCACAATCCCAATTAGATTACCAGGGAAGAAAGATCGAGAGCAACTGGTTCACTATGAGCATGAACCTAAGTTTTGTGTGGATTGCATGATGCTTGGGCACTCCCAAGCTACTTGTAGGAGACATTTGCCTATCCCCGACAAAGATGGTGCTGGTTCCTCATTTACTCAGCCACGACAACCTCAACTGAAAGTGAAGGGACCCATTAATAATAATGTTCGAAAGGCAGTATCTACTACAGGGCCTGAATCATCTAAGGGTGTTGCTACTGATGTTACCAAAGCCGTAGCCACTGAACCTCCTGGTCAGGCACTTGGCGCCGATAACTCTTTGCAACACACAACCAAAGACTCGACGGTGGTGTCTTGGGTTGAACCTCGGATCGAAGAAACAGATGCTATAGTCACGCATATAGTGGAACAACCAGGTATGCCTACTACTGGTTTTCCTTTCAAGGCAAAAAATGTTGGTAAGCTACCATTGGTCAAGCGCAAAGAAAATGTGAATGCATCAGCATTGGCCAATGACCCCAAAGGAAAAGGCAAAATGGGTTCCTCCGCATCGGTTCAACCTCCTCCCAAAGAGGTCGGGAAGATTAAACCAACCAAAATCCAGGATCCGGGGTGGCCACCCACCGCCTCCCATCCACTATGAAAATTGGTTCTTGGAATATTAGGGGCTTAAACAAGTCCCTAAAATAGAAGGGTGTGGCTAATCTTGTTAAAGCTCAACACTTGGACATTCTTTGCCTTATAGAAACAAAATTCAAATTGGCAAATGTGGATAGTTTGGTTAAGCTTCGATTCCCTACATGGAGTCAAGCTAACAACTTTCTTCTCCATCCTCTTGGTCGGTTACTACTTGTTTGGAACCCACATACCGTGAGCATCACCATTGAAGCTGTATCGGCCCAACATATACACTGCAAGGCTCGATGCTTGGTTACAGATGAGGCTTTCTACTTGACTTTTGTTTATGGATTCCACTCCATTGTTGCTAGAAGATCTCTTTGGGATATTCTTAGACTTATTGCTTCGACTCTTACTGATCCTTGGTTGGTGATGGGTGACTTCAATAATGTTTTCAAATCGGAGGAGAAGCTCAACGGGTGTCCTGTTACAGGTTATGAAACTCGTGATCCGATCTCTTGTTGTGTGGATACAAGTCTATCTGACTTGCCTTCTTCTGGGTGCTATTTCACTTGGACAAATAATAGGATTATGTCCAAACTGGATCGTGCTATGGTGAATGAATATTGGTGGAATTTATCACTGCATGCTGTTGCGTTCCTACCTCCGGGCTGCCTCTCGGACCACTCACCCTGTATTGTATCGTTACTGGATGCTCATGAAAAGGTAACTAAATCATTTAAATTCTATAATATGTGGGCTTCTCATGAATCTTTTCTGGATCTTATTCATCACTGTTGGGACTCCAATGTCTTTGGCACCCGTCAATTTGCCTTATGCACCAAATTGAAGCTTTGTCAAGAAACAACTGAAGTTACTCAATAGGTTGCATTTTTCTCATATTTCGACAAGGGCTGCTAGTGCTTTATCGGCCTTACAGGATGCCAAAGCAATTTACTAATGCCTCCTTCGCACACTAATCCTCCTATGGATCAGGGTGCGGTTGCATTGCTCAAGAAACAGGCTTGGTTTTATGCGGATGCCGAAAGATCATTCTTTGCACAAAAATCTAGGTCCTCTTATTTGCTTGATGGTGATAGATGTACTCGATTCTTTCATGCTCTGTCTAAGCGCAACATTAAGAGGAATTCCATTGTTTCTCTTATAAATGATGATGGGTCTCGGACCAACAACTTGCAGGAGGTCTCGGTTGCCTTTGTTAGCTACTGCTCGGCATTATTGGGCTCCACTTCTATATGTGAGCCAATCGATTTGCATGTTATCAACAATGGGCCCCTTATTGATGCACAGCAGGGTGCAGCACTGGTCGAACCCATTTCTGCTGCTGAAATTCGTAGGGCTTTGCTTGATATTGGGGATGACAAAGCGCCGGGGCCGGATGGATTAAATGCTTTCTTCTTCAAAAAAGCCTGGCCAATCATTGAATGTGATTTAGTGGGTGCTGTAATGGAATTTTTCACCTCGGGGTCTATACTTAAACAACTGAATCATGCAGCTATTGCCCTCATCCCGAAGTCCTCGCATGCTTCTCGTGTGACTGACTTTCGACCTATCTCTTGCTGTAACACGGTATACAAAATTATTTCCAAGATTTTGGCTACTCGGTTGGTCTTAGTACTTGATACTATAGTTGATCCGGCGCAAGGTGCCTTTGTGAAGGGCCGCAACCTAGCGGATAATATTCATTTGGCTCAAGAGCTGCTGAGAAAATATAATCGCAAGCGAGCTTCACCGAGATGTATCCTCAAAGTTGATCTCCAAAAGGCATTTGACACTGTGAATTGGGAGTTCCTTAGACAGGTCCTCTTGGGATTGCAATTTCCTCCTGCTTTTGTTCGATGGCTATTGGCCTGTGTCACCTCGGCCTCTTATTCTATTACGCTCAATGGAGGGTTATTTGGTTTCTTCCCTGGGAAGAAGGGTTTACGACAGGGTGACTCTTTCCCCGTTCTTGTTTGCTCTTTGTATCGAATACTATTCTCAGATGCTTAAATCTGTCACCACAGATTCAGATTTTAACTATCACCCACTGTGTAAGAACTTGAGTATCACACATCTGGCTTATGTTGATGATCTACTTCTTTTTGCCAGAGCTGACCTGCCCTCTGTTCAGATTCTCTCCGATAGCCTCAACCGATTCAGTAGATGTGCCGGCCTTCGAGCCAATGGGCTTAAATCATGCATATATAGTGCAGGCATTGATGATCGAACACGCTTGCATATTCACAACATCACTGGATTCAGTCAAGGTACCATGCCTTTTCGGTACTTGGGTGTTCCTCTTGCTTCGGAAAAACTGAGGTATGCAGATTTTGGCGCCCTTATTAGCAGTCTGAGCTCCCGCATTGAAAGATGGCCGTGAAAATCTCTATCTTATGCGGGCAAAATTGAACTCATTCGAACTGTCTTGCAAGGTGTGGAGTGCTTCTGGTTATCCATTCTACCAATTCCTTTTGGTATTATTGACAAGATTTATAGCATCTGTAGGGGTTTTGTTTGGAATTCTAATCATCCCCCTATCTCCTGGTCGACAATGTGTCTACATAAATAGGAAGGGGGCTTGGGTCTGCGGGACCTAAAGAGTTGGAACAAGTCATTACTGTCGAAGGTCCTGTGGGATATTCACTCAGACAAGCAATCTCTATGGATTAAATGGGTTCATAGCAACTACCTTCAGCATGATAATATCTGGTGCAGAGCTCAAAGAGCTACAGATTCACCACTTCTTAAACGATTGCTACAGATTCGGGATGAGGTTATAGCTGTCACTGGGTCGCCTGACGCTGCTACCAGCTTGATTACTTCTTGGTTTGGCGCTGATCTCCATGGCTCCTCCAATGCCTACAGATTCTTCATGCCAAAAAGTCAGAAAGTTCCTTGGGCTTCCTTTATTTGGAAGAATTACCTCCTACCAAAGCATGCTTTTACACTATGCTTATGTGCCCACAATCGTCTTCCAACTGTGGACCGCCTCTCCTTTGTACCTGATAAGTCATGTGCTATGTGTTCCTCGAACTCAGAATCACTGGATCACTTCTTCTTTGCATGCCCTTATAGCTCGACAATTTGGTCTATGGTACGTGCTTGGCTTCATATCCCGTACTCAATGACAACAATCAAGAGTGCTTTAATGGCAACATTAGTACCATTAGGAGATGTTTTTGCTCTCCCTTCTCTCTAGCTTTCTTTAATGGCATGTAACGAAGGAAATGAATTAATTATTTGAAGAGAGGCCACTTGTCTACTGTCAGCGTTGTAATGCTGTCACCAGCCATTATTTCTTTCCAAGGCATTTTTCTCAGCAATGGAATTTTTTTTCAGGGAAATGCTCTGTTTCACAGCTCATTAAGCTGCTTGTTGTTTTGTCCGTACAGAGCTAAACTCTAAACGGCCATTTCAATTTACACTATTTGGATGGCTTTTTTATAGAAACTTCTGCACTTTCTGTTAATACCCGTAGATCATCTTTCCACAGAGGATATCTTCAAACTGTTTGTTCCTCGATGCGCATCATGTGCTAAACAATTTCGGCTTTTCTGTATTTTCCTTTGAGCGTTCTTTTATCATTTATCTACCTGACTTTGACTTTCTTTGTTCTTCTCTATTTGATGTAGATATAAGCGAGCTAAAAATCTACCGAACACATGTAGCATATCATTCCCCAATGGCAAGGATGACCTGATGAACTTTGAAGTTGCCATTCGCCCTGATGAAGGATACTATCAGTAAGTACTCATTCTATGTTTTCTATTTATCGGAGTTCCTTTACTATGGCAATTCAAACTCCTCCATAATATATGCCTCATTAATTTGTTCTACAACCTTTGATATCAGTGCGGTGTGTTTCAGGGGTGGAATGTTTATTTTTACTTTCCAAATTTCTCCCATATATCCTCATGAAGCGCCAAAGGTCAAGTGCAAAACGAAGGTAAAGAAAGCTTTATTTTATCTATTACATTAATAAAGCATGCTGCCGATTAATTGCATCTATGCAGGTCTACCATCCTAATATCGACATAGAAGGAAATGTATGTCTAAACATTCTTCGTGCGGATTGGAAACCTGTGCTAAATATAAACACGATTATCTATGGGTTATATCACCTTTTCACGGTATTCTCATCCCTCGTGTTGCTTGAAAATTTGTTTTCTCAGGCTTCAATTTTTTTTTATACCCAAACTCGTGTATTTGCAGGAGCCTAATTACGAAGATCCTCTAAATCATGACGCTGCTGCAGTTTTGAGAGAGAACCCGAAAATATTCTCATCTAATGTTAGGAGGGCAATGATTGGTGGCTACGTTGGACAAACTTTGTACCCTCGCTGCATATAGTACGTGAAGATCATATCAGATACCGATTTATTTGCAACATTGGTAACATCAAAGAAGTCTGTACCTTTTGGCCGCTCATCTATTTTTTAGTCTTTCCGCCACAAAAATTTGAACCCGTTTGAAGTTTCGCTGGTTTCCATGTAACTGAATGCTGAAAGGTGTTTGTATGCTTCTGTAACTTCTTGGTATGGATGATTCGTTGTGCAAAAGTTTTAAGATTAAACCTTTTTTTCAAATTGAAGTAGATTTTGTCTTGATGCATCTTAATTCTTAGGTTCATAATTTGTGGCTTTTGTACGGTAAGTAGGTATTCCGTCCCAGTTACTAGTTCATCATCAAACGGGATACTGTCTTTAATGTTGGTGCTAGTTCATTATATCTGCGGAAGCTTGTTGAATGTGAGAGTTTGCCTATTACAGTTTGATTGGCGGTTTGATATCTAATTATTCACGAGGGTTCCTTAGTCAAAGCTTACATTCGTATTAGATCGGAAATAATTAACGAGCTCTCAAAATCTCTCATTTATGCAATGTTCTCGTCATGGTATAAAAGGGATGCGGATCAAGAATCCCATATGAAGAGGGTGGCAGAATGTCAGGAGGAGATGGGGTGGATCGATCTATTTTGGAGAATATTCCCAATTCATAGTTGATGCACCCCACACTCAAATATTCCCTATTTTGGAGGCATTAGCCATTAGGCATGTGGAGATGTGATTGTGAGGCCATGAAGTGAGAGTTGATATTCATGCATGTTTCAATAATTGGTTAGTAAAACCTCAAGTGTTCTTCCAATATGAGCACCAACATTGAGATGCAAATTGTCCTCTTGTTTTGGTGTTTCTTTTGTCTTTTTAGTATTTCAATGTTATTGTTGTATGTGCTAAAATCAAATTAATGTTTTGTAACTGAGTATTATTGTACACAAAATAAAACATGAATAGAATATATAAATCAATAATTTTATCTTTTACCATTTAGGATTTTCCCCACAAATTCAAATAAAAAATGACATTCTTTATCCAAAATTTGAAAATAACCCTATAACTATGATAAGAAATAAAAAAAGTTTAACAATTCAATATTTAACATATAAATTGATTATATGGTTTAGAGCTATTTTACATATAATTTCTTTTTTTCTTTCGAAATGAACTATTTTACCTATAATTACTGTCTCAGAAAAAAAATCATATATAATTTTGAAGATAAATACCATTTTGGGCTGTGGTTAGAGATTTAAAGCGCAACTGGGACCAGTTCATTGACGTGGCAATAGGCCATTGGTTCGTTGACCGGATCATATAATCGAGGAGACAACCCTTCTGGTCCGACACTGTACCAAACTTTTTTTTTTTTCCCGAAACCAGACTATTATAAATGGAATTACCCAATGTTTGTCAAATCTTTGGATACAAAATCATGCAAATAGATAGGACAAGAATCCAAAGAAATTTGGGATGATCCATTAGAAACTGCATTGGAAGCCAGTTCATGTGCGATAAGTTAGCTAGTCTTTGACAATGTTTAATCGAAAAATCTGCAGAATGATGACTGTAATTGCGGATGAATGAGATTAAGGGAGTTTTCGCATTTTTTTTTAAGACAAATATATTAATACTAATAGGAATACTAGGGGTATTCCAACCAATTACAAAATTTACTAAGACACCGAAGCGCTTAGTCACCATTCCAGTAACAAAATGCATTGATCAATAGGCAACAATAACTATCTATTACAACTTTTAAGCTTTGCCCCATAAAGGCTCGTCATAAAGACGATACCCAAAATGAAAAACAAAAACCATGAAAATCCAGTAGCACATAAAGATTCTATTTCTTCTTCGATGATCCAAATCGATCCTTCAAGCTAATTCTTGTTGATTGGTCACTTTTTTCCTTTTTCCCGATGTCCTCACCGTAAACTCATCAGCCATTAACCATTCCGATAAATCCGAGATCATATGCATGGGATCAATATTTCAAACCAATAAGATATAAAAATTCATAACAAAGATTGTAGACAAAGTGTTGGGTTAGTATACCAATCAATAAAAGAGTACGGTGTAGTTGTTCTACCTCTTACTTTTATCCAAGACTAGAAATTTAGTTTGATAGTCTCACTGAATGGTAATTAGAAAATTCGAGAATGAAACTAACAACGTTCACTGCATCTGATTCCAATACACCATGACTCCAATTACATTGCATAGCTAACACAATTCCCACACTCACAGCAATCAACTCAGCTGTTTGGGATGCAAAGATACCCGAGTAGCGCTTTGAAAGAGTAAGGAAGATAGTACCTTGGTCATCCCTGACCACTACACCCACACCAATAAAATCAGATGCAAACGGGACAGCTGCATCCACATTAATTTTAACATACCCAAGTGGTGGAGGTTGCCAAAAGGATTGAGGTCATTTGGTCAGCTGGTGTCAATTTTTGGCATAGGAGAAACTGCTGCCAATAGGAATTCGCTCGTGAAATAATAGCCAGTTATGTATCCAATTTTCCATTAAAAACGTAATTATTTCTAGCTGTCCACAAACTAACTCCATGAAACCATGGTAAGAGCACCCAAATCAGTAACATTACCATCAAATCCCACAAATCCATATAAGAAGCCCCTTGAAAAGTAGATAATAAGGGGCACATGGTCAAAAGTTTCCAGATTTTACGAGCCCGTCGACAATGCCAAAATATATGAAATCAGTTCTCTGGAAACAAGTGACACCTAGGACACAACATATTCACATTAATCCGGCGCTTGACCAATTGGAAATTTGAAGGTAAAGCCTCATTTAACGCCCTCCAGATGTCGATTTTGACCTTGTTAGGAATGCATAATGTCCACAATTTAGTAAATATCTTAGCCGCTACACTGGACCCCCTATCGCTACTTTCCTCAAATCCACTAATAGCCAGTTGATATCCCGATTTGACCGAATAGATTCCATTGGAAGTATAATGCCATATCAACTTATCATGGCCATTCAAAAATTGTATAGGAATCCGTTTTATCTTGATCAATGACCCATAAACATTGACCAATATATTCCCAATTCCAATCTCCATAATCAGTTAACAAATCAGCCACTTTCAAAGAATCATACCTTGGACAAGGAATTGTAATAGGCAGTAAATATACAAATAATATATAAATTAATTTTCAACCCCGGTTGTTCTTAAATATATTCTTTTCCTAAGAATTGAAATCCATAAAATAAAAGATACACATATAAATCGTTTTATTTTATTTGATACCCCTTAAGAGTAAGACATCATCTAAATTTTTAGGAGCACAAAAATCAGACATGCCCAGCAGAAGGTCTCTTGCAAGAGGCCGACTCATCTAGGTCGATGACCTCCCAGCATATGGTCGACATCTTGACATATGGCCGACCTCCCAACATGTTTGGCATCTTGGCATATGACCGACCCCCAAGCATATGGCCGACCTCCCAACATGGTCGACCTCTTGGCATATATATGATCTTTGTCATATGGCCGACCTCCTGCATATGCCTTACCTGTGGCCGACCTGATGCTTCTGTAAGCCACGTATGATAATATATGGCCGACCTGAGCTCATCAGCTAGGGCAAGATCTCCGGGATTCGATCTTATCATAGACTAAGGAGATATAATAGGCTAAATTAATTAAATAAAGTTGAAATGAATTTTTTTTTGGAAAATAAGGTAATTAAGGTGAGGTTTAAGGAAGTAAAGTGAAACGTGGTTTGGGAACACGTTTTTTAAAAAACGTGTTCCCAAACCACGATTCTTGAATAATTTTTTTTTTAACTTTTAAAGAGAATTGTGGATTCAATCCACGTTTTTTGAAAATATTTTTTTTTAAAAAAATTTATAAAGAAACGTGGAGTTGATCCACGTTTCTTTATAAATTTATTTATTTAAATATTTATTTAATTTGTTTTATAAAGAAATGATTTTATTTTATAAATATTTTTTAGAATTTGCGACAAGTTTAAAAATAAAATTGTTTAAATGTGTGGACAAAATTTATAAATAATAGAGAAATAGTTGATAATAGTTTTAATGATTAGATTATTTGAAACAATAGATAAACTTAAATATTTATTTATATTTTAGTCATTCAAATACAATATTATTCATTGAAACTCTAAATATTTTCTCGGTCCCACAACCACGTCTGTGTATCTGTCTTTGTGGTCTTCTAGATGACTCAGCTTCCGCAACATTATTTGTTTGTGTTTCGTCAGGTGTAATCCTGACGATGGACTCACCAATATCATGATAGTGTGGAGTCAAGTGAGAGAATGCAACAGGCGAGACATCAAAATTTGGACGTAATTGTGAAGAACCAGATACTCCAAGCATTAGATCAATATATGATAATCTACCATATGGTTGGGTTGGAACCGGTATATATGGAGTATATGGGGACGGCTCTTCCTGGTTGGCAGTTTGGGGCACGTAGTAGTCAGAAGATGCTTCATCAAAGTGGAATGATGGACGATGCGATGTGGATGCACCACCTGCATCAAATGTGACAGTTGTAAAAGGAGGGATGTCATCGTGAGCATCTACTGGAGTATCAGAGCTAATTGATCGTCTTCTCCTCCGGGTCACCCCCCTACCGATAGCTGGTTGTCGTGCAGGCACACCATATCTATTTTGTTGAGCCATAGCAAGTTCATGCACTTCGGCTGCAATAGATATGTTCTGATCTAATACACGCCTGACCCCCGGTGATATCTCTTCCTCCTCACTCAAACTTGAACAACTAAGTCTGAGTTGCTCCATATGTGCATCCTCGAAAAAACAAATTGGTTAATATCTACCATAACTCAGAAGACAAAGAAAAGGATAAGTAAGAATGAATATATACATACACTTGCAACCATGCAACAGCATCTCCTGCACGGTATCCTATCTCAATTTTATTGGTAGGTTGAGATATAATATGACGGGTAATTTGACCGTACCACGCCATGTAATCCTCACTAACAGCGTAGGAGCCTGAGGCCTGAGGGGAATTCATGATATGATATCGTCTGGCCGTCCACATATCTAAGTACTCACTATGTTGCCATGCCCAACTTGTGACATAACGACCTCGACGATCGATTTTATGGAAGTTCATCTGGTTGTAAGCTATTGATGGTGGGACCGTTTGGAACATACCAAACTGCCGCATAACTCTTTCTGGACGATGCATTTCAACAATGGAATAATTTATCAATGGACATTGTGCCCGCCAATCATCGTCCGACTCCACGTCATACGGAGTCCAAATAAACTGTAATACCAAAAACATCATATAGTTACTTAACATATTAGGAAAAAATACGTAATATTTAATTTTCACCAAACATAATTAAATACTTGCAACATTTAAATTACCTGGTCCCAAAACATCATATCTAGTATGTCACGAAATACACGCAATGCATGTCGGACAGTGTGTCTGAAGCTAAAAAATTGAGACCACCTAAATAATTTGGATATGATAATGTTAGTACATTAAATTAAAAATAATAAACACAAATAACATGTATTATCATACCGTGCACCATATGGAGGGGCATGGAGTATTTGCTCGTCATTGACTATAATTGGGCCTTCTTGAACTCGAGTACCATGAGTTGTAGGATGGATACTCTTTATCCTCTCATAGGCCCAAATCTGAAATTTTAATATAACATAATTTGAGATTATATAAAAAAAATTCAAATTGACGAGGCTAATAGATTTAATTACCTGTAGCATTTGCATTGCACCTCCGATATTCGTTCTTTTCTGCTTGGAGGCATTGCATAACTCACGATACAAGAATGTGAGTACTGCACTACCCCAACTGAAGGTACGAACTCTTGAAATATCTCGTAGTTGACGGATGTGTAACATCGACACGTAGTTCCCCGATGCATCTGGACACAACACATGTTGAGCCTTAAACGCATGGTTGCGTTTAATGCGTTAATTAATCCCCGGTCTATCTTTGAGTTTTGATGATCAACAAAACTTGTGTTTGTTATACCAATATATCTACTTAGTGTGCAGATTAAGTGATGAAAAGTGGATTGGAATGAAGAAAATCGATTGTGCATGTTGTGGGCTGGATCGCCCCAGGCGATGGCAGCCAGGTGCGACATCGCCAGGCACTTCGACTGAAGCGACGCCGAGGCATGCGCGGGCATGCACGCAGGGGGAGATCGTTTGAGGCGATGGGCTGATCGCCAGAGGCGATGCGATGAACGCCTGAGGCGATGTGGAGTTCGTTTGAGGCGATGACAGATTTGGACATGCTGAGGCTACGGCCTTGATTTTTGCCTTTGATCGCCTGAGGTGATCCGTGTAAAATGCTGACCGTTGGGGCGCAGCGATGGAGATCGTTTGAGGCGATGGCTGAGGCGATGCTGGAGTGATTTCAGCCTTTTGTGTAGCAACGGCTAGTAGGAGCCTAGGGGGCCTCCTACACTATAAATATTGATGCTTTGGAGCATTTTGAAGCTAAGAAAAAAGTCTACAAACTTCTACAAAGCCTTGATCATTTTGAATTCATATTGCATTGCAATCTCCATACATTGTTGTTGTATTGGAGCTTGTAATTCTTTTCTTTGTTAGAGTCTTGTGTTTCTTCGTGTGAGTACACCGTGAAGGTGTTTGTTGGTTTTATTGTAAAGGTCCTCCAACACCAAAGCAAGTTGGAAAATTGTAAAGTCGCCAACAAGTGAAGTTGGTGCATGTGTTGTGGCTATCCTTGGAGCCCTTAAGGCCAAGAAGACTCGTGAAGAGTGTTGGTAGCTCGGGAAGAGCTTTGTGTACTCGGGAAGAGTATTGTGCTCGGGAAGAGCTTGTGTACTCGGGAAGAGTAGTGTGCTCGGGAAGAGCTTTGTAAACTCGGGAAGAGTTGTTGTGTGGCTAACTTGGAGCCCTCAAGGCCAAGATCATTTATTCTAGTGGAACCTCGGTTGGAGGTTATCTAACCGGGAAGAGGAGACGTAGGCGATTCATCGCCGAACTTCTATAACAAATCTCTTGTCTTTTATTGATTTAATTTTCATTACTCATTTATTTATTTTGTTCTTTTCATTTATCGATTGACTTAAGGCTTCCGCAAGCGCAAACTCTTTTGTTTTTGCAAACTCATTTTAAAACTCTAAAGTAGCCAAGGAATCTCATTCACCCCCCCTCTTCGATTCCAACAAGTGGTATCAGAGCCATTTGATTTTTGTTTTTAAATCAAAATTTTTATATGGCTAATCTAGCAAATGAGTTTGCTCTAGGTCAATCGACAAATAGACCTCCGCTCTTCACGGGTGATAATTACGGCTATTGGAAAAATAGAATATCTCTATACATCCAATCTGTGGATTATGACCTTTGGAAGATCATAGTGAAAGGTCCACATATTCCTTTAAAGGAAGTTGGGGGAATTAGTGTTCCCAAAGATATGGACGATTTCACTAGAGCGGATATGATTTTAATATCTCAAAATGCTAAAGCTATTAATATTTTGCATTGTGCTTTAGATATGAAGGAGTACAACCGGATCTCGATGTGCTCAACCGCTAAGGAGATATGGGACAAATTGCAAATTTGTCATGAAGGAACCAACCAAGTGAAGGAGACCAAGATTGACCTTCTACAACTCAAATATGAAACATTTGAGATGGAGTCCGGAGAAGAGGTGGATTCCATGTTTAGAAGGCTCACCCAAATTATCAACGAGCTTGCTCAACTTGGAGAGAAGTATCCTCCAAAGCAAATATGGAGGAGAGCACTAAGGGCCTTGTCTAAGGAATGGGACGCAAAGAGGACGGCTATCATCGAGTCAAACAAAGGTGAAAATGCCTCCTATGATCTTGATGAGCTACATGGCACATTGGTGACCCATGAGCTTGAAGTGTCAACAAGAAGAGAAATAAAGGAGGATGATAGATCCAAAAGAAATAGGATTGCCTTTGTTGGAAGGAAAGACCATTCCGATGATGAAGAAGATGATGATGATGAAGAAATGATCTTGTTCACAAAGAAGTTCAAGAAGCTCTTCAACAAACATAGCAAGTCAAAGACCTCTAATGCTACCAAACATGAATCCAAAAATGAGGTAACTTGTTATAATTGTCAAGAAAAAGGCCATTATGCTAACAAATGTCATAGGAAGAAGAATGAGGACAAAGGGAAGAAGAAGGTATTTATAACCACATGGAGTGATAGCGACTCCGATGAAGAAGAAGCCACAAATCTTTATTTAATGGCCCTTGGAGATGAAGGAGATGAAAGCGACGATGAGGTACCTTCATTTAATGAGTTATTAGATTCATATCATGAACTTATTGATGCTCTTGGCAAAACCAAGATAAGTAACAAATTACTCAAACTTGAGATTGCTAAGAAAGATGAAGAAAATAATTCATTGAAAAATGAATTAAATTCTTTAAAGATATCTTTTTGCAAATATAGTGAAAGTAGTCAAAAGATGAGTGAATTGCTTGGCTTACAACGTTGTAGCTTTGACAAAGCCGGGTTAGGCTACTCAAGCAAATCAAAAATTTTTTCTAGCTTGTTGGCCAAAGCAAAACATAATTCTCCTACTTGTAACTATTGTTGTAAAAATGGTCATACCAAGAACAAATGTAGATTTGCTAGAATCCAATACCAACCTAACAAGAGGTGGAAATGGATTCCAAAGGTGCCATTGAAAGCTAACCATCAATGACCCAAAAATCAAATGGGTACCAAAGATCCTCCTATTGTAAATTTATTTTGTAGGAACCACAATGGGATGGAGGATGAAGGGCCAAGCAACTCAAAGGAAGAATTTATTCTATTCACCACTATAGAAGAGGCGCGAGGCGTTGGACCAATGACAAGAACGAACTTTTATCATCAAGGGTAAAATTTACTTTATACATGTTGGGTTTTGGAAAACCGAATAACCTTAGTTTTGATGTTAACAAACTTGTTATTGTGTTGCTAACATATTTCATCAAGTGTGCAGTTCATAGATGATATTTTACAGCTTGATGATGTGCTAAGAAATGCCCTTGAGTTTGGTTGCTGAAATAAGGACCAACTGGAATACCAGCTGAAGGAACAGCTGGAGTACCAGCTGAAGGACCAGCTGTAGTACCAGCTGGAGAGAACCAGCTGAAGGACCAGCTGGAGGACCAGCTGACCAGACCAGCTAGAGGACCGGCGGGACTTTCATAAATAGCCCAGAAAGCAGAATATGACCGTTGCAATGTTTGAAAGCTTACCAAAATTGTCCCAAAGGTTATATTCTTGTATCTAACGTATATATCATTACTTGGGGCTATATATACATGATTTGGAAGCTCAATAACAGCTGATTGAAGATCAATCCAAGCCTTCCAAAGCAAACCCACTTGGGATTCAATTGAGGAACTTCAAAGACAAAAGCTGCTAAATAGAGAGCACTCCTCAAACCTTTGGCACCTCTTACCTTGCTGTATCAGATTCATTATGGAATCATTTGTGCCTTTGTATTCACTCTATTCATTGTATTTGTGAGCTAAAATAGAAGAGTGAATATCATTGTAACGGTTGATGATTTATCACAACCGATGAGAGGTCTTTGTATGTGAGACATTAAAGAACATACATAGTTGAGTTGCTAGGAGTTCTAGTTGGATGGGGCATTCCCAACTGGATCGGGTTTGTACAACGGGATTGTATAAATCAAAGTCTTCTAGTGGAATCCTTCCATGCGGTGGAAGAATGGGAGACGTAGAAGGATTACACCACCTTCGAACTTCCATAAACAAATGCTTGTTTATTTACTTTAATTGAATATCTTTAAAATGCCTTTCAAATGTTTAATCAGTTTTAGAGCGGGTTATGTCGAGTGTCTTCCGCTCGATTTTGTAATCGAACTCGATATAATCTCTCGGTGCATTAATTCAAGAACACGAGCTATTGAAGCTCAAGTTGGTTGAACTCGGGTATGGAATGGCAACCCACCCCCGAAATCGATCCTAACACATGTTAAAAGAGCAATCCAAAATTTAATTGGCACAAATTAATTGTGACCAATAAATTATGAAGCTCAATATTCATTGGTAGTAAAATGCAATACCCTTAGCATATGCACATATAAATTGTTTTAATGCATAATGTATGCTTATCTTTTTATAGTAAGTATCTTGATATGTCTTTGATTCAAATTTGAATATGTTATGTGGAATTGTGCAATTATGTGATTTAGCATGCTATAAGTGTTTAGATGCTTAATCTTTGATATAATGCTATCATGACCTTAATAATCTTATTAAATGTTAGTTTGAGAATTATAATTTTTTTTTGGGCATAGTTGCATGAACTCTTGGTAGAACATATGCACACTTTGCAATGTTTAGAATTCATGGTTGAGTGCCTTAAACGCATGTGTATTTCCCTAATTGATTTGATCTAATAGCTATTACATGCTTGGTGAGGACCATGTGCAAATTGTTGAAATATGGCTATGTTGCAACATATTTGAGCTATGTTTATTTAAATTTTATGCTTTTTGATTATCACAAAAAGGGAGAGAATTTTGTGATAAACTTGAACCTTAATACATGCATAGTTTAAGGGGGAGAGCTTGTGTATGCACGGTTTGAGGGGGAGAGTTATTTGTTTAATGCTTTACTTGTTTAACTTGTATGTGCTATGCAATTGTTAAGGGGGAGTCATTTATACTCACATTTCATGCATATTACTTATTCAAGTTTATCAAGTTTTGTGATCATCAAAAAGGGGGAGATTGTTGAGCCTTAAACGCATGGTTGCGTTTAATGCGTTAATTAATCCCCGGTCTATCTTTGAGTTTTGATGATCAACAAAACTTGTGTTTTTTTATACCAATATATCTACTTAGTGTGCAGATTAAGTGATGAAAAGTGGATTGGAATGAAGAAAATCGATTGTGCATGTTGTGGGCTGGATCGCCCCAGGCGATGGTGACCATCGCCCCAGGCGATGGCAGCCAGGTGCGACATCGCCAGGCACTTCGACTGAAGCGACGCCGAGGCATGCGCGGGCATGCGCGCAGGGGGAGATCGTTTGAGGCGATGGGCTGATCGCCCGAGGCGATGCGATGAACGCCTGTGGCGATGTGGAGTTTGTTTGAGGCGATGACAGATTTGGACATGCTGAGGCTACGGCCTTGATTTTTTCCTTTGATCGCCTGAGGCGATCTGTGTAAAATGCTGACCGTTGGGGTGCGGCGATGGAGATCGTTTGAGGCGATGGTTGAGGCGATGCTGGAGTGATTTCAGCCTTTTGTGTAGCAACGGCTAGTAGGAGCCTAGGGGGCCTCCTACACTATAAATATTGATGCTTTGGAGCATTTTGAAGCTAAGAAACAAGTCTACAAACTTCTACAAAGCCTTGATCATTTTGAATTCATATTGCATTGCAATCTCCATACATTGTTGTTGTATTGGAGCTTGTAATTCTTTTCTTTGTTAGAGTCTTGTGTTTCTTCGTGTGAGTACACCGTGAAGGTGTTTGTTGGTTTTATTGTAAAGGTCCTCCAACACCAAAGCAAGTTGGAAAATTGTAAAGTCGCCAACAAGTGAAGTTGGTGCATGTGTTGTGGCTATCCTTGGAGCCCTTAAGGCCAAGAAGACTCGTGAAGAGTGTTGGTAGCTCGGGAAGAGCTTTGTGTACTCGGGAAGAGTATTGTGCTCGGGAAGAGCTTGTGTACTCGGGAAGAGTATTGTGCTCGGGAAGAGCTTTGTAAACTCGGGAAGAGTTGTTGTGTGGCTAACTTGGAGCCCTCAAGGCCAAGATCATTTGTTCTAGTGGAACCTCGGTTGGAGGTTATCTAACCGGGAAGAGGAGACGTAGGCGATTCATCGCCGAACTTCTATAACAAATCACTTGTCTTTTATTGCTTTAATTTTTATTACGCATTTATTTATTTTGTTCTTTTCATTTATCGATTGACTTAAGGCTTCCGCAAGCGCAAACTCTTTTGTTTTTGCAAACTCATTTTAAAACGCTAAAGTAGCCAAGGAATCTCATTCACCCCCCCTCTTCGATTCCAACAACACACCACCTAGTAACATGAGTACACATGACCTCGTGTACTGATGCACCTGCTCCTCAGTGCTGTCATTCGTTATTGGGTTAGCAGATAGATGACCCTGGATTGCAGTCAATGACACATGTGAAGTCTTGAACTTATCACGTGGAGGGAAAAAACCAAGCCATCGGGCACAATATTCCTGCCATTCTGATACGCGCATACGAGTGTCATCCCCACAAATGGCATCGCCAGCAATCGGTAGATCCCATATTACAGAAATGTCCTGCAATGTGATAGTGACCTCCCCAACACGAAAATGAAATGTGTGTGTCTCTGGTCGCCATCTCTCAACCAGCGATGTTATCAGATGGTTGTCAATAAGGAAGTGTCCACATCTATATACCCCATAGAATCCCATTTCATTTAAGGTATGTAGTACGCGTATGTGAAGTGGTCTCTCTTTACACATATCCCAAAAACGTGCATCTCCACGATGCACTACCAAAGTGGTGTCAACATCACCATTAAACACATCTTCAGAACGGTGCACAGAGTCTTTTTTAAGCACACTAGTGTCAAGTGGCCCATATGTACGCAATACATCCATCCTATAAATATATTACAACAAAGAAAATCAACAAATCAAAGCTAAATGCGTAAATGTATAATTGAAAGTATTCGCCTAAATACATATTTACAAAAAATTAATGACACGTTTTGATTAGCATTGTCGGTGCGAAGTCTGTCCTTGGTCTTGAGCTCTACGTGACTGCTGTCTTGCACGAGCTTGAGGCCAATCCATTTCATTTTGAATGCGCGATGTACGAGTTCTCCCACTTCGTGTTTTCTCTCGTAGTGAAGGGTTGTGTGATAACTTGAATAAGGGGGTCCTCCAATATTCTTCTGAGAATAACGGTTCAAATCTCCCTTGGTATGCAGCAGCATAATGTTGCAAGCTATAGTACTCACTCACTGAGTTCGATGCATTAACACAAAAATGTCGGAATACATAACCTGTTGATTACCATCAATTCCGACATCAATTAACAATTTGTACTTATACTTTGTATACAAATGTGTACCGCCAACGCTTATCACTTTTCGACAATGACGGAAACCTTCTATGCACGGTCGGAATGCCCAAAAAACATATTTAATGATCTTTTGATTAGGTGCGTCAGTGTCAATGTGGTCCCACTCAATAACGGTGCCCTCGTTGTGTTGTTTAAGGGCAGACATATACTTCGGCAATTGTGTGACTCCCATGTTCCGTATACTTGCTCCCGAGCAGCTTTCAAACCATGTCATGCCTTATGATATGAGATTTCGAAGCCATATTTATCTTTAACCGTCTGTTGTACAAATTTTATCTCATATGCAGGATCCTTCCGAACGAACCCCACCAATAGACTGGCAATACATTCCTACTCAAGTTACGATGGTCAACCGACAATTCATTCATCAGGCATGTATGGTTTCCACCGTATTTTGAAATTTTGAAAACATTCATTTTCTCTTTACATATCCCTCGGACCATCCACCCACATGGCATAACAGCAGAATTGTGTCTACAAACTGCTTTCCATATTTTTGTCGTGCTCTCAATAACATGGTACTCACGTCTAGCAACCCGAATGGAGAAGTCCTTCACTGCCGATTGCAAATGAGCTTTACTCTTAAATAACATACCCAATTCCAATTTTCCCTTGACATGATCATAGAAATTTCCCCAGGAACCAGTCGGAATATCAACATAGTCAACAGGAACATCTGAAAAGGTTGTCGAGAAGAATGGAAGGACAGAAAAATGTTGGCGTGTAGGTTGTGCCGCTTGGGACATTATTGGTTCAACTTGCTCTTCATGTACAGATTGACCCTCGGTATGTTGGGACATGGTTTCTAATATAACATCAATTGCTACATCTTCGTCGCTATCATCATGAACATTAAGTCCTGCATCATCTGGTTCGGAATCGACATGGTTTTCAGGACCAAAATAATCGGCGTTGGCGTACTCATTTCTGCCTTCGTCACTTGATTCATCATATACCCCTTCAGTTCTATACATGTTATGGCCCACATTACCGGAACTGCTAGCATATTTATTTTCAACTCTCATACTTGCAAGACCCTGTGTGACTGTTGGTATCTCCGGGTTATGATCAGTAAGCATTGACATATATGTGCCCAACTCTTGAGTATATTGGATGTCAGGCACATTACTGTGGTGTATTTCTTCTGCCTCAATATACAAATTAACACCAGCATTTCCAACTTCGGGGTCAAAGAAAAACCAAATATCACTGTCTGTTGCGATTTCTAATAAATGCTCGACTCGCCCAGAAGTATTATTGAATGTATGCTTGGTCCAAACTTTAAGCGAATATTTTTCGTTATTGATATCTATCTGTTCATACAGTTTTGCCAACAACTCAGACATTGTAATATTTCGAGGCATTCGCATGTATCTTATTGGAGGTCGATCGTAACTAACAGTCATCCCATCATGTGATATGCGACCACCATAGTACAATAAAACAGCAATTTGACGTTGAACCGACATATTATCTACGAAAATATAACATCAGCTCATTAATGATAAATGGAACATGACATAAAAATAATACTTATAATATATTTTATTTACATAGATTCAAAAATTATATTTTATTTACATATATTAATATTTTTTTAGTAATTTTTTGTATTAAATTAAAGTTTAAAAATTAAAGTTTAAGTATTATGTTTAAATAAAAGTTTAAAATTTTTGACGTTGAACCGACATATTATCTCCGAAAATATAAAATCAGCTCATTAATGATAAATGAAAAATGATATAAAAATAATACTTATAATTTATTTTATTTACATATATTCAAAAATTATATTTTATTTACATATATTAATTTTTTTTTAGTAATTTTTCGTTTTAAATATTATGTGTAAATAAAAGTATAAAAATTAAAGTTGAAGTATTATGTTTAAATAAAAGTGTAAAAATTAAAGTTTAGTTTACAAGAAACGCGGACGACATCCACGTTTTTCAAACTAAAAGCTCACAAGAAACGCGGACTCCGTCTGCGTTTTATAAACATAATTTTCGGAAAAACTTCAGCACAAGAAACGCGCCTGCCATCCGAATTTTTCGAACGAAAGCCAAGAAACGCGCCTGCCATCCGCATTTTTCGAACGAAATCCCAGTTTTATAAACATATTTTCAGTACAAGAAACGCGGCTTTAATCCGCATTTTTCAAACTATTTTAGGTATTTGTAGAAATTACAGTACAATTTCATTGTAAAATTTCAGTAATTAATTACCGAATAAAACATTTTGATAAATACAACATATCTAAAATTTATCATTGTAAAATTTCACGAAAACATACCTCAAAATTAAGATTTGTTTTTGGAAACTCAAAACTAAGACAATTCAAACCTACAAAAATTACACAATATAGGTAATTTGCATGTATATATACAACAAATAACTGAAAAATTTACTCCAAAAAAATTGTTAAGCTACTTACCTTCTGACCTAGAGGATTTCTAAGCTCTGCATGTATTTCATTTCCTTCATTCATTTGGCCCTTTTAAAGAGAAAAAAAAAATTAATTTTTTTTTTTAATAAATATTGATCCCGTGACTCTCAGCTGTAAAGCTGAGGGTCACGGGTTGCTCAAAGATTTCGAAGAGCAAGAAACGCGGAGCAGGACCGCGTTTCTGCTTTTAATCCCGAAGACCAAGAAACGCTGAGGAGGACCGTGTTTCTTCTGCTTTTGGATTCGAAGACCAAGAAACGCGGAGCAGGACCGCGTTTCTGTTTTACACATTTTTTTAAAAATCGTGTTCTTGTTCCACGATTTTGTTTATAATTTTTTAAAGAATCGCGGTCCACATACGCGATTCACATTACTTCCGTAAATTCCCTATACCAACATTAGTTTTTAAATTATTTTTCATTTTGATCTTATTTTATTAAATTTGCCGATATAATAGATATTCTCATTAACTTGGCAGATTCAGATAAACATGGAAGTTTCATTGCTATATGGTAACTCCCCCTCTATAAATATCAGCTTCATTTCGGTTTTGAAATTTCAAAAAACCAAATCGAAATTGTTCGGTTCGGTTCGGTTTTAACCGAACTTTTTCGATCCAGTTCGGTTCGGTTTCGGTTCGAATCGTACTTTTTTTTTTGTTGAATTTTTCAATTTCTTTTGAAATTGTATGATTAATTGATGAAAATTCAATGTAAATACAAACAATAGTACATCGTACATTGGATTCAAATGAATTCTTAATATTTGACTTTTTATTTTTAAACTTCTAATATTATTTTGAAGCTATTTAATACAAAAAATCTAGTTTAAATGAGAAAACAAAAGAAACTATATTATACTTGAAACCCGTTATTAATTTACGAGTTCTTCTTAATACAATCAGGAGCGAAACCATTAAAAATATATTTAAACCATAAAAAAAAATTCAATTTTGTTTTTCTAAAAAATTTTGTTTTCGGTTAACCTGACACTGTAACCAAAAATTGAATTTTTTTTAAAATAGGAAACCGAACCAATTTTTTGCGGTTCGGTTCGGTTAACCGAACCGGTGAACACCCCTACGTGGATCACTAGGACCTTCCATTGAGTAATTCAAATAAATACAAGTAAATGATGTATCGAAAACTTAGAGGTGTGATAAGTCGATGAAAAATGAAATGGGTGTGGAGGATATTTATAGACATGAAAAATAACGGTCACTTAATCATAGTCGTCTATATCAATAATGGTCACAAAATCCTAGCCATCAATTTTTAAAAGAAAAAAAATAAAATACCGTTGAACCGGGGGTAACCCCCGGTTCAGCCTTTTCAACGGTCAGGAGATCCTGACTGTTGATCTACAACAGATAGGAGATCCTGGCCGTTCGTTTAAAAAAAATTAAAAAAAGAAAAAGAAAAAGTGCGCAAATCAGCGGTTTACTATGTAAACCGCCAGTTCTGCGTTACCAACGGGCAAAAGATCTCTGCCGTTGATTTTTAACGGATACATGATCTCAGCCGTTGGTTTCGAATTATAAAAAAGGAAGCAAAAACGATGTAACCATCGGTTCGTAACTGCCGGTTCCGACCGATGGTTCCATGATTTTTGCCACCTTGAATCGTAACCGGCCCAAACAACGATGGGCCGATTACGATTTGGACCCATAAAACCGGGTCAATGGATAACCGCCCCATTGACCCAATTATGGTCCAGGCAGATCGTGGTTTTCAAAAACCGCGGTAATGTCTATTGTAACTTGAAGTTATCTTACTCAGAAGTAACATTCTAGCCGTGGATATCACCGTTGGAGGTGTTAACCCATATCTACTCCTCCAATGGCTCAAACTGGAATGTTACTGTTACCTCTCTTTTTGGTTCGCTTCGATAACAAATGAATTTATAGGGGAAGGGATGAGCTGCTTCGTGAAATCACAGTTTTATCCGGAGTCCGGGAGGATCCTTTTCCCGTTTCCGTTTTGGATCTCCGGTGATCAATATTGGTTTCTCTTTTTGTTTTAGAGGAGGGCCTAGGATCCTTCTTCTTGTCAACCATTCTCCTTTTTATAGGGGGAGGGATGCCAATGGTCTGGCCTTGCCGGGGATTCTGGGGACAATATCTGGAACTGAAAAAGGGGGGGACCACAGACTGGGGACTATCTAGATCTGTTACCTACCTCGTACGATCCTTTTGCTCTGGTGATTCTCTGCGTCCAGGAATATGCTTTTCTTACCCACAGTACTTGACCATCCTTTGATTGGTTATTAGGCCTAGCCTTTACTTTAATAGGTGGCCGATTCCTGCAACCCTAGTCCCGGTATACAGGACCACCATAGGTGGCTTCAGCTCGGCCGTCCTGTCCCATGATTGCCCTCCCTGACCTCTTGAGGAAACCTCGCCTCAACCCGGCTATCTTGGTAAATACAGCCCGTCCCGACCTGTTGAGGAAACCCCGCCTCAGTCCGGCTGTCTTATCCAATGATTGCCCGTCCTGACCTCTTGATATACCCTCGCTTTAGTCCGGCTATCTTGCTAAATACAGCCTGTCCCGACCTGATGAGGAAACCTCGCCTCAGTCCGGCTATCTTATCCAGTGATTGCCCGTCCTGACCTCTTGATGTACTTTCTCGCCGCCATGGCTCGGAGGTCGCTCCGAGGATTGCGGCCCAGGAACACTAAATAGGGCCTTGCTCGGACACGGTAGTGGCAGCTAGCCAGAGGTGATCGTGCCCGCAATAAACTCGGGCCGGGCGGATGAGGACAACACGGTATCGGCCATAACGACTTCCCTTGTTGGCCCAATGGGCCCCCCACTGACCGGGCCCAAATAAAGTTCGGACCCTCAAGACCTACTGGGCCTCCAGAACTAGGGGTATCATCAGTATCCCCCCCAAGTCGAGCTAGAGTAGCGCTGCCTCGACTAATGGGCTTGTGGCGAACTTTTTTGGTTCCTGACCCCGGTCCTTTGATTGGACAACTCCTGGTCCCGGGGTGACAGTTGTCCCGTACCAAACCCTAGTAGGTTGTCAGGCCACGTGCCCTTATCTGGCGTTCCGACCGTTCAGATTCCTTCATCTGCATCGTTGGTTTGGGCCAGGCTTTCCTCGGCCCACGCACCATATCTTCTATAAATTGAGGCCCTCGAGTCACTTTCATTCATTTGCGCTCTAGGTCGGATCAATCGTCTCTCCTTACCACCCTGTAAGTCAGCTCTGCTTTCCTTTCTGTTAATGTCACACTCCACTTCTTCCATTTCTGGTTCTCTCTTTCGAGGGGGGGACGAGGAGGCCGAGGTGTCTGATCTACCCAGCCCCTCGGGTCGGAGGTCGGATGCTCCCGAGGGAGACTTTCCCGAGGTGGCACCCCTCCGACAAGTCCCTCCTAGGGTGTTTGATCCTTCTCTCCCCACCTTCGAGGTTCTCGACCCGAGGAGCCTGGCCCAGGCTGGACTTCCCTGGTACGAGATCCTTGACTCGTGCGTTTCCCCTGACGCCGAGCACCTTCTCCGTACGTGGTTTATCCCACCGGATCACGACGTCCGGGTCCCTAGGGCTGGTGAGCGTCCGCATCTCCCCCCGCCTGGGTACTTTCCCTTTTTCCTTGAGCAGCTTAAAAGCGGACTTCGCTTTCCTATCCCTCTTTCTTTCCAGGAGTTCTCCCACTATCATTGTGTCTCTCTGAGCCAACTTACCGCCAATTCCTACCAGAGCCTAGTCTCTGTCACTGCCCTCTTCCGGTCCTTGGGTCTGCCTTTCTCCCCTACCCTTCTTAATTATTTTTTTCAGGTTAAGAAAACCCCATCTCCCGGGGTGTTTTACTTTGGTGCCCGGACCTTTTATAAATTTTTAAACAACATCCCGAGCTCCCGTAAGGGATGGAAACAAAGCTACTTTTTTGTCAAACCACCTCGACGCTGGGCTTGCCCAATGGCCTGGCGAGATACCCTACCTACCCCCCGATCTTTGCCCAAAAAATATAAAGAGGACGTGTTCTTCCAAACGGTTATCTCAACCCTTGGGGGTCGGCGTTTTGATTCAGCTGCCCTAATCAGGGAGGACGTACTCAGGAGTTTTGGGCTGAGCTCTTATCCAGACGTCCCTGGTGGTACGTTCTTCCTACCTGGCCCCCGCTTATTATATTTAAATATATATATATATATATATATATATTTTTATGTCTGAGCTGAATCCTTTCTCTTGCAGATAACATGTCTCTTCAGCAGCTGCTATCTACCATGGCGTCTCAGAAGAAAGCTGGAAAAGGGGCGGCCGGTGCGGGCCCTTCGAGCCAACCCCCTAGTGCCCCCGTTACCCCCCCCAAACCCTCCATTTCCAGTGGCCAGCCCTCCTCGCGCCGAAGAGGTTGGGGAGGAGACCGGCCTGAGAAAAAGAAAAAGGGACAGAGGCGCAGCTAGGATCCAGACTCGGGAAGAGGTGGCTACGTCCCCGGTTATTCATGAGATCGACACCCTACCCGTTTCCCCCCCAAGTCATCTATCCGCTGCTCCCGCCGACCCGGGTTCACCGGGGGTACCGGTGGGCTATACTCGAGAAGTCAGCCTTATCAACTCTGCCCCCTCAGGTCTATCTGCCCGAATTGTTGAGTGTCTGACCTCCTCCGCTGATCAGCAAGTCTTATCGGAGCTGAGGTAGAAACCCCTAGCAGAGGAAGGCGTATCCCGGGCCCTATCAGTAAGCATTTTTTTTTCTTTTTTTTTTTTTTCTGGAACTGAGTCCTTCTTCCCCTTTTCTCTTCAGGGCCTAGTGATGATGTGCGAGAGCCTTCGTCGGGGTGCAAGTTACGATCAATCAGCCCGGGACGCGAAGAAAGCAGCGCGGGAGGCCAAGTCAGAAGCTGAGAATGCTACTGCTAAGTCCGAGGCGGACGCTGCTGAACTGGAGTCTTATAGGGCCTCGGTGATTCGACTACGAACTGATGTCGAACAGCTCCGTGGTTCTCTGGTTGGGAAGGAGCGAGATCTTTCCGATGCCATGGCCGAGCTTGGAAAGGTCAAATCCGAATTGGAATCCTATGTGGCGGGTGAATCAGCCCGACGCGAAGCCTTCCTAAAGTCGGAGGAATTTACGCGCATGCTGGCCTCCAGGGCCTTTAAGTTTCTGGACCTTGGTTTCGAGGGGTGCAAGGGCCAGTTCAAAGCCCAGGGCTTCCCGCCTAGTGATCAGGACCCTGACGACTTCCTGGACCTTAACGCAATCATTGCCAACATCCCTCCCGACTTTATCAACTAGTTTGATTTGTTCTTAATTTACCCTTTGTATTTTTTCTTTATTTTCCTTTTACGCTTGTACTGTGCTTCGGAGGCACCCCCCTGTAATGAGGTCATTTTGAATTTTGATTGTGCTCTCTGAAGCAATTGATTTTACTTGTTAGGAATTGGCTTCCATCGCAACTTTACGAACGTTCCGACCACTTATACCAGCCGAGCCGGCTCGTGGTTTTACATTGGATTGATCCAAAAAATACAACTTAAAAATAATCCCACGCGTAGAACTGAATGCCGCATAGGGCCGTCGTGCAATAACGACTAGAATAATTCTAACAAAATAAAATCTTAAAACAGGGCTAACCTGTTAATATCCACAGATACTCAACCGTGCAAAAAGGCTTTACTCGACCCGAGCTCACGGAAGAATCCTTACAAGCAGATGATGTACTCTTGACCTGCGCTCATACACCCGGGCTTTATGACGCAGAGATGACCTGCACTTTTAATTGGTGCCAGGGCCTCATACACCTGGGCTTTAGTGACAGGGATGACCTGCACTTTTAATTGGTGTCAGGGCCTCATACACCTGGGCTTTAGTGACAGGGATGACCTGCACTTTTAATTGGTGACAGGGCCTCATACACCTGGGCTTTAGTGACAGGGATGACCTGCACTTTTAATTGGTGACAGGGCCTCATACACCTGGGCTTTAGTGACAGGGATGACCTGCACTTTTAATTGGTGCCAGGGCCTCATACACCTGGGCTTTAGTGACAGGGATGACCTGCACTTTTAATTGGTGCCAGGGCCTCATACACCTGGGCTTCAGTGACAGGGATGACCTGTACTTTTAATTGGTGCCAGGGCCTCATACACGTGGGCTTTAGTGACAGGGATGACCTGTACTTTTAATTGGTGCCAGGGCCTCATACACCTGGGCTTTAGTGACAGGGATGACCTGCACTTTTAATCGGTGCCAGGGCCTCATACACCTGGGCTTTAGTGACAGGGATGACCTGCACTTTTAATCGGTGCCAGGGCCTCATACACCTGGGCTTCAGTGACAGGGATGACCTGCACTTTTAATTGGTGTCAGGGCCTCATACACCTGGGCTTTAGTGATAGGGATGACCTGAACTTTTAATTGGTGCCAGGGCCTGCCAGGGCCTCATACACCTGGGCTTTAGTGACAGGGATGACCTGTACTTTTAATTGGTGCCAGGGCCTCATACACCTGGGCTTTAGTGACAGGGATGACCTGCACTTTTAATTGGTGTCAGGGCCTCATACACCTGGGCTTCAGTGACAGGGATGACCTGCACTTTTAATTGGTGTCAGGGCCTCATACACCTGGGCTTTAGTGATAGGGATGACCTGAACTTTTAATTGGTGCCAGAGCCTCATACACCTGGGATTCAGTGACAGGGATGACCTGCACTTTTAATTGGTGTCAGGGCCTCATACACCTGGGCTTTAGTGACATGGATGACCTGCACTTTTAATTGGTGCCAGGGCCTCATACACCTGGGCTTCAGTGACAGGGATGACCTGTACTTTTAATTTTGTGACATGGGATTTAAGGGAAAAGTTCATAAAATAACAGTGTTCGTACATGGAATAGAAATAACAATAATAAAATGCCTAAGAATAATATTTTCTGAGGTGATATGCATTCCAAGGTCTTTTGAGGCGTCGGCCTTCGCCCTCCTCTAAGTAGTACGATCCGGAACTAAGTCTCTGGACTACTTTGTACGGTCCCTCCCATCGGGGGTCGAGCTTTCTTACCTCCCCTGCTGGGTTAACCTTTTTGAGGACGAGGTCCCCCACTTGAAAATTCCGGGGTATCACCCTCTTGTTGTAGGCTTTGACTATCTTGCTGCGGTAAGCCTCCATCCTTATAGCGGCCCTTTCCCTTTTCTCATAGATCAGATCCAAATCCAGAGCTCGGTGTTCCTCATTGTTGTCATCATATGCTTGGACCCTGGCAGAAGTTTTTCCGACCTCAGCTGGGAGCACGGCCTCCATTCCATATACCATGCTGAAAGGCGTTTCTCCTGTTGGGACGCGATCTGTCGTTCTGTAAGCCCACAACACACTTGGCAGCTCGTCCACCCAATCCTTACCAACCCCGTACAGTCTGGCCTTTAACGCTTGCACAATTGATCGGTTGGTGACCTCTGTCTGCCCATTGCTCTGCGGGTAACCCACCGATGTAAAGGCTTGTTCGATCTTCATTTCCTTGCACCAAGCCATTAACCTCTGCCCCTGGAACTGCCTCCCATTGTCTGATACTAATTTCCTGGGTACTCCGAAACGGCAAACTATGTACTTCCACAGAAAATCCAACACATTCTCCTCGGCAATCTTGGCTAATGGTTCGGCCTCGACCCACTTTGAGAAGTAATCTACAGCCACCAACAGAAATTTCTTTTGTTTCGGGGCTATCGGGAAGGGTCCCACGATATCCAAACCCCATTTATCGAAAGGGCAGGCCGATGTTACCGCTTTCATGAGCCTTGCTGGCCTTAACTGGAACTTACTGTTCCTCTGACAACCCTCACAAGTGACTACAGTCCTGATCGCGTCATTCCTCAGGGTCGGCCAGAAATATCCAGCAAGGAGGGTCTTTCTGGCCAGAGCCAACCCCCCGAGATGGTCTCCACAGCATCCCTCGTGAATTTCTCTGAGCACATATTCTGCCTCCTCCGCGTTCAGACATCGGAGCAGCGGTCCAGCAAAGGACCTCTTATATAACACATCCTCTATCAGAACAAAACGGAATGAATGCCTCTTCAACCGCCGGGCTTGGTTCTTATCAGCGGGCACTTCAAGCTTTCTCAAGTAGTTCAAAATTGGGGCCATCCAACCTAGGACCTCAGGGGGCTCTGTGGCGGGCTGAGTTGATGGAACCAACTCAGTTTGGAATATGAGCTCCCTTTGGGACAAAGGAACTAGGGATGTTGACCACTTGGAGAGCTCATCAGCTTCGTGATTATCCTCCCTAGGGATCTGCACTATGCTCCACTCCACGAAACTTTCTGACATCTCCTGTATAGCCTTCAAGTATTCTATCATCTTCTCGCTTTTGGCTTCGTAATTCCCTTTCACCTCCTGAGTGGCCAGCTGGGAGTCCGAGTGAAGGATCACCCGATTGGCACCGATAGGGGTGTTCGTTCGGTTCGGTTTGAACCAAACCGAACCGAAATTTCGGTTAACCGAAATTTCGGTTCCAAAATTTTAAAACCGAAAACCGAACCAAAACTGTTCGGTTCGGTTTCGGTTTTAACCGAACTTTTTCGGTTTGGTTCGGTTTGGTTTCGGGTAAACCGAACTTTAAAAAAAACAAATAATTTTTTTTTTGTATGCTTATTCAAATAAAATTCAGCATAATACAAGCACTAATACATCGTACAAAACTCAAAATATCCAAAAATACATCGTACAAGCCCAAGCATGCTTCATTTGGATATTAAAAAAAACAAATCACAATAATTCTAGATTTCCAATCATAATTATTATACTTGAGATATCCTCATCACCTCCCACTCCCAGGGCCAAATAAGTTTCCTATGGAATGCATGTACATACAAAAAAAAGAAAGAAACATATCAGAATACTTGACTAACACTAACAATACAAATATTTAACTAAAAAAATGAGTGCGCTATTTTTTACCATTTTATAAACCGATAACAGTCGGATGGTTTTTGCACACTCTTAAATGATTATTTAAACTAGAAGTGCCATTCTTAGTAGGATCAGCAGCATAATCTCGATCACAATACTTACATTTAGCTCACCGTTTGCCATTCTTATCATGGTAAACATTGAAGTGATCCCAAACAAGAGACCTCTTTGATATGTCTTTCCTCTTGTTCTTTTGTTCATTTTGACTTTCATTCCCAATTTCTCTCTGTTGATCGTTCCCAAGTTCTGCAGCTTGCCTATTAGATGCTTCATTCTCTGATAATGATGTGGTATCCATCACTATTTAAGTTTTAATCTAATATACCAAAATTAATAAACACATTGTCAGCACTAATTAACAAAACCCTAACTAAAACTCTAAATCAGAATTTAGAAACTATGAACACAAAATATTAAAATTGTAGGTAAATTACAATGTGAGGATTCAGGGAAGGAGAAGTGGAACTCGCCGACAGTAGGCTCGCCGGCGACGGGAACGGTGGAGCCAGTGAACAGAAAGCTGAGACGGAGATGGGGAGAGCTTGGTTCGCTGACTTCGTTCCGTCCTTGGGAGGCGCAGCCACGGAGGGAGATGGGAAGAGCGGAGCGCAGATGGAGGCTGGAGAGGCGAGGATGCAGAGGCGAGTATGCAATGGCTGGAGTGAGATTTTCAGATTTTCAGCTTTGTTTAATAGCTTGAGGCTTTGAGCGGCAGAGTACTGGAGTAGTCGAGAGAGACTATGTGTGGTTTAGGTTTTGGTTTCAAAATAAAATTTTAAGTGGTATTTTTTATTTTTTATTTTAATTGTAATTTTTTTTAGAAAAAATAAAAACTTCGGTTTTTGGTTCGGTTTGGTTAACCGATGATAATAACCGAAAACCGAACCGAAAATCGAAATTTCGAATTTTCCAGAACCGAAAACCGAACCGAATTTTTTCGGTTCGGTTCGGTTTGAACCGAACTTGCTCGGTTCGGTTTGGTTCGGTCGGTTAACCAAACCGTTGAACACCCCTAGGCACCGACCTCCTTTGCCAACCTCAGCCCGATCAATATGGCCTCGTATTCTGCTTCATTGTTAGAAGCCCGGAAATCCAATCTGATAATGACCTTCATCTTTTCACCCGCGGGGGATATCAGAACAATCCCCACTCCACTGCCTTCACTGTTTGCTGCTCCATCCATGTATACTTTCCATGGCTCCTCAGCCTCAACCTCTATCATTTCCGCGAGGAAATTTGATAAAGCCTGGGCTTTAATGGATGACCGTGGTTGGTAGGTCACGTCGTACTCGCCGATCTCGATTGTCCACTTCACCAATCTCCCTGATACATCAGGCTGGGTCATTATCCTCCCCATGGGGCTGTTGGTTAGTACCGAGATGGGGTGTGACAAGAAGTAGGGTCTCAGCCTTCTTGCGGTTATGACCAAAGCTAATGCCAACTTCTCCACCTCTGGATATCTGAGTTCCGCTCCTCTCAGTGCATGGCTGACATAGTATACCGGCCTCTGGTCCGTGCCATCCTGTTTTATCAGTACTGAGCTGACAGCACTCTCCGTAGCGGACAAATAGATCCATAATCGCTCGCCGGGCTGGGGTTTTACCAGGACGGACAGCTCGGCCAGGTGCTTCTTTAAGTCAGAGAAAGCTCTCTCGCATTCGTCGTCCCAATCGAACTTTTTCTCCTTTCTCAGTACTTGGAAGAAACGGTAACTCCTATGAGTCGACCTGGAGATAAAACGAGCTAAGGACGCAATCCGCCCTGTCAGTTTCTGTACCTCTTTTATACTTCGAGGCGAGGTCATCTCTTGAATTGCTCTGACCTTCTCCGGGTTGACCTCGATCCCCCTCTCGGTTACCATGAAACCCAAGAATTTCCCGCTCTTCACACCAAATACGCACTTAGCCGGATTCAGTTTCAGACCAAACCTGATTAGTGTGGCGAAAGTTTCCTCCAAGTCGGGCAACAGGTCTGCCCGGCCCTTAGATTTTACCAAGATGTCATCCACGTAAACCTCAATGTTCCTTCCAGCCTGGTTTTCAAACACTTTGTCCATCAACCTCTGGTGTGTGGCCCCAGCGTTCTTGAGGCCAAAAGGCATGACCACATAGCAGAACGTTCCATCCAACGTGATAAAACTGACCTTATCTTGGTCCTCTTTTGCCAAGGGTATTTGGTGATATCCCTGGTACGCGTCCATGAAACTTAACAGCTCGTACCCTGAGGTGGAGTCTACCAGCTGATCGATCCGGGGTAGGGGATAACAGTCCTTGGGACAGGCTTTGTTCAAATTACGAAAGTCGATGCACATCCTCCATTTTCCCGCCGACTTTGGAACCAAAACCACGTTAGACAACCAGGTGGGGAATTGCACCTCCCTTATCTGTCCGGCCTTCAGCAAGGTCTGAACCTCGGCTCGGATAATTCTGTCTTTATCTGGTCCAAAATGCCTTTTCTTTTGCCGGGTTACTTTGACCTCTGGATTGACATTTAACATGTGCTGGGCTACCGCGGGCAACACCCCTGTCAGCTCGGTGGGAGACCAGGCGAATATTCCGGCATGCTTGGACAGGCATTCCACTAAGTCGTGCTTCAGGACGTTGTCTAGGTCAGCCGCTACTCTTGTGGTTTTATCAGGCTGTCCTGGGACTAATATAATTTCCTCTTCCCCGTCCCGCATCGCCTGCACCTCCTGCACCATCTGTACTCCCCTATCCTCCCGTCCTTCATCACCGCCCCGTCGGGATCTTTTCACCTCTACCCTCACAGTTTCCGCGTAACATTTCTTGGATGAGGGCTGGTCTCCCCTAACTTCCCCCACTCTTTTTCCTACAGGGAACTTTATCTTTTGGTGGAAGGTGGAGGCCACAGCCCTAAACTCGTTCATAGCTGGTCTTCCCAGGATGATGTTGCACGAAGACGAGGCCGCCACAATGGTGAAGGTGATCAATATCCTCATTGGATCCCAAGGACAGGGGCAGGGAGATCTGACCGAGCGGGTACAAGGTGTGCCCCGCGACCGAACAGGGGGGTGTTGATTGGCTCGAGGTGATATCCACCCAAGTCCATCTGCCGAAAGGCTTCGTCAAACAGCACATTCACCGAACTCCCGGTGTCTACAAACACCCTCCCGACTTCATAATTGGCGACAGTGGCTCGTACAACCAGGGCATCATTATGGGGTGCGCAAATATTTTCCAGATCTCTTGGCCCAAAGCTGATAACCACCTCCTCCTCAGCACCGCCAACCCTTCATACACTCAGGGTCTCTCCCCTGCTGGCAGCCTTCCTGGCTCTGTTGGAATCCCCATCCGTTGTGCCGCCCGAGATCATGTTGATGACTCCCCGTGTTGGTGAATCGACACGGGCAGGGTTGACGTTATCTGAACTCCTCGGTGGTCCTCGAGCCCGTCCTCTACCACGAAACGGAGGACGAAAATTGGTCCGTCCCCTCTCCCTCTTGTCCACGACGGTCCTCGACCCCTTCCCCGAGGAAGATTATCTCCTTGTGGGACGGGTCGGGACAATAACTGCTTGAACTGGGAACTGTTATGTATTGCATTCTCAAGTTCCTCATCCAAACGATGGCAATCTTGTGTGGTGTGCCCAGTCACTTGGTGGAAGATGCAGTACTTCTCCGAGACCTCCTTGCTCGGCTCTACACTGGCCGGTGCTGGCTTTTGCAACACCTGTTTGTCCTCGCATATGCGAACGGCCTCCTCCTTGGAGACTTTCAATGGCGTATACTGGGAGAATCGGCCGAGCTGCGCCCCTTCCACTGGCCTCTTCTCTCCCTGGCTGATCTGTTTCTCCCCGGTCCTCCTCACTTCCTTCCTCCTCAGTTGCTGGGCCTCCTCCACGTTGATGTACTTTTCCGTTCGGGTGAGCAGATCATCATAGGTAACAGGAGACTTCTTTACTAAAGATCGGAAGAAGTCTCCTCATCTTAGGCCTTGGGTAAAGGCGCTGATCAGAATTTCCGCCGGGCAGGCAGGTATTTCGAGTATCACAGTATTGAAGTTTTTGATAAACTCCCGCAACGACTCATCCTCGGCTTGCCTCATCTCGAAAAAGCTCAGAGAGGTCTTCTTATATCGCTTGCTGCTGGCATACTGGTGTAAGAACGCGGAGCTAAATCCGGTGAAGGAAGTAATGGAACCCGGCTCCAACTGGTTGAACCATTTCTGGGCCGACCTCACCAAAGTGGTCAGGAACACTTTGCACTTAAGGCGATCCGAGTAGCAATGTAGCATGGCAGCGTTTTCGAACCTGCCCAGGTGTTCTTCCGGGTCCGTGCTCCCATCGTATTCCCCAGCATTGGGGGGTCGGAAGTTATTCGGGAGTTCCTCGTTTACTATTTCACCCGAGAAAGGGGTTCCCCTCCTGACAGAGGTACCCCCCATCCCCTTCTTCATCATCTGGACCTCGTCCTTCAGCTCCTCCACCCGGCCCTCCAGATCCGGAGTAGCAGTCACTTTAGGACGGGAAGTTGCTCTTTGTTCGGGATCCATCATCTGCTGGGAGCTTTCCCCGTGCACACCCTCGGACGGACCTTCCTTTCTCCTCATAGTCTGTTCCACCGTAACTGCAATTAGTCGTGTAAGCTGTTCCAGTGTTAAAGCTCCCACTGTCATGTTTACCCCGGGCGGTGGCTGCTCCTCGCCGTTGGTGGAGGCGTAGTGCTCTCGACTTTCCTCAGCTTCCGTTCTCCTTGTTCTTACCATTGGATCAACGTCTTTTGCTCAGATTTTCCCACAGACGGCGCCAATTTGTTACCTCTCTTTTTGGTTCGCTTCGATAACAAATGAATTTATAGGGGAAGGGATGAGCTGCTTCGTGAAATCACAGTTTTATCCGGAGTCCGGGAGGATCCTTTTCCCGTTTCCGTTTTGGATCTCCGGTGATCAATATTGGTTTCTCTTTTTGTTTTAGAGGAGGGCCTAGGATCCTTCTTCTTGTCAACCATTCTCCTTTTTATAGGGGGAGGGATGCCAATGGTCTGGCCTTGCCGGGGATTCGGGGACAATATCTGGAACTGAAAAAGGGGGGGACCACAGACTGGGGACCATCTAGATCTGTTACCTACCTCGTACGATCCTTTTGCTCTGGTGATTCTCTGCGTCTAGGAATATGCTTTTCTTACCCACAGTACTTGACCATCCTTTGATTGGTTATTATGCCTAGCCTTTACTTTAATAGGTGGCCGATTCCTGCAACCCTAATCCCGGTATACAGGACCACCATAGGTGGCTTCAGCTCGGCCGTCCTGTCCCATGATTGCCCGCCCTGACCTCTTGAGGAAACCTCGCCTCAACCCGGCTATCTTGGTAAATACAGCCCGTCCCGACCTGTTGAGGAAACCTCGCCTCAGTCCGGCTGTCTTATCCAATGATTGCCCGTCCTGACCTCTTGATATACCCTCGCTTTAGTCCGGCTATCTTGCTAAATACAGCCCGTCCCGACCTGATGAGGAAACCTCGCCTCAGTACGGCTATCTTATCCAGTGATTGCCCGTCCTGACCTCTTGATGTACTTTCTCGCCGCCATGGCTCGGAGGTCGCTCCGAGGATTGCGGCCCAGGAACAATAAATAGGGCCTTGCTCGGACACGGTAGTGACAGCTAGCCAGAGGTGATCGTGCCCGCAATAAACTCGGGTCGGGCGGATGAGGACAGCACGGTATCGGCCCTAACGACTTCCCTTGTTGGTCCAATGGGCCCCCCCACTGACCGGGCCCAAATAAAGTTCGGACCCTCAAGACCTACTGGGCCTCAAGAACTAAGGGTATCAGTTACGATAGAATTTTCCCCCAATAACACGAGACACAGATTCTTCCACTCGGGGAAAACAGGGAGAACCGAACTCCTCGTGAATACTCTGCAGTCTTACCTACAATCCTCCGATTATTACTATACTAAAGACGCAGGTTTATATATAATCAGAGAGAGAAAAGGCTGCATTTTTTGAAAGGAGAATCCAAGAAAATGATGTGGGAAGCTGCAGATCGACGGCATCGTCTTCAGCAGCTGGAGGAAGCGGCGGAGATGGCGGTGATGGAGCAGGGAGGAGGAAGCCATCTTGGAGAGAAAGAGAGAATAATAGGAGAAGAGAGAGGCGGAGGCGAGCAATTGCGGCCAAGATTTATTAAGGTTTAAGGGCACTAGGGAATTATAATCTGCCTAAGCACTGTGACAATAATGAAGTGCTGAAAGCTCTTTGTGCTGAAGCTGGTTGGATTGTTGAGCCTGATCGCACGGCAAGTACTTTTTTTTCTTCTTTTTGGCATCTGGGGTGCTGTTTTTAAATATGGATCTTTACTGTTGAAGGTGATTTCTAAGTTTTGTTCATGGGGTTTTCTTTGATTTGTGTAGATCTGTGATTTTAAGATAATATGTGGGCTTTCTATATTTGGATCAAGATCGGTTTTTTCTTTATTATTGTACTTCTTTTTCTACTATTAATTTGAAGGGGAAAGGCATATTTAGAAGTGGATCTACTTGTCTCTTATCATTTAGTCCATTGTTTTAGAATTTACACGAGAAAAAAGAAAAGCTCTATCCTGAGCTGCTGTTTCTCATTGCTGTTGCATTTCCCTTTGTTTCTGAAATTTTTTCTTCAAATTTAGCTGGAAAAATTATTTTAATTACTTTCTTGAGATTTTGATTGCTAATTATACTTTCACGAATGTGTGGAGCAAAAGTCATTCTATTATGATCAAATTCTCATCGCTGCCTAATATGTATCGATTTTACTTTCCCGTTTTGTGTGTGTGTGTGTGTGTTTTCCCTGTGAAGTTCATTGAATGGTATAACTGATGGAGAATCTGAGTTTAGGCATCAATTATATATAGCGATGCAAACCATGTCCAATGGAAATAGGGTGGACCTCAACTAACATTACCCCGAGTTCTTCAAGAAATCGAAGCCCTCCATCCTCATATTTTGCTAGTCCAATTCCTTCATATCAACCGAGCCCATCGTCCTCCTCATTCCCCAGCCCATCTCGCCATGATGCCAATGCTCCTCCTCACCCAATCGCATTCCTTCTTAATTCACTTCCCACGGCTCTTCCATCTCTCAGAATATCAAACAGTGCTCCCGTTACCCCGCCTCTTTCCTCCCCTACAAGAATCCCGAACCAAACTCTCACTTTGGAAACTCTTGCGAAAGAATCCACGTCTGCATTTAATATCCCTTTCTTTGCTGCCTCCACCCCTGCCAGCCCGACTCGTGCTCAGCGTTTTACACCAGCTACTATACCCGAGTGCGACGAGTTCTCAGACACCTCAACTATAGATTCCGTGAAATGGATGAACTTTCAAGCATATGCTAATGCAGTAAATGTTGTTCCAACTTCTCCGACTTTTAATCTTATGAAACCTGCTGCTCTACAAGTTCCTTCCAAGGATGCGACATCAGGTAAGGGAAAGGGTATAGATTTTGGATTCGAGAATATGGCTGTGAAACCATGGGAAGGGGAGATGATCATGAGGTTGGAATGGATGATCTTGAGCTCACGCTAGGTAGTGGAAATACTCGAAATTAGGTTATCAGCTAAAAACTCTCGAATTTGGTGTTGGATCAATCTTCCCGTCTAGCTAGGAGCATGTTAAGGAAGTGGCATTTCTACATTGGAGCTTGAATGGGTTTAAGTTTTTGGATTGGATTGGTTTTCTCTGATGTTTTCTTTTCGGGTTTTTTAATAATTTAACCTAAAAAAAATATTTATTTAACAAAATAACCTAAATTTTTTTTTATTTATCAAAATGACCGAAGTCGCCATCTCAGATGGCGACTTCAGTACAATTTTTTTTTTATTGTTGAAGTCGTCATCTGAGATGGCGACTTCAGTACAAAATTTTTTTTTTACTGAAGTCGCCATCTCAGAGGCGACTTCAGTATAATTTTTTTTTTAATGTTGCGACTTCCATATATATATATATATATGTAGAAGTTGCCATATCAAATATCGTCTTCCATATATATGACAACTCCTATGTATGTTAAATAATTACATCAATTATGGAAGGCTAAATAAAATATATTTTTACTATAAGTGTATGTTTATATAATAGGACATAAAAAAATTAATTTACGGAGTATTATATAATTTTATACTTTCTTATTTTCTTATTTTCTGTTTTGGGATGCAATTCGTTGTCTACTTATTCAATATTATACAAAGATTTAAAAAAATACACATTTCAACTTTCACAAAAGGATCGTGCTTTGCTATAATGCACGGACATTGATACGGCGACACTGACACGCCACGATTCACTTTGTACTATGGAAACTAATTTTTTAAATAATAATAATAATGATAATATCATATTATTTCTTTAAAAAATAATAATAATAATAATATCATATTATACTAATATAATTAATTAATTAATTAATAATAACATTTATAAGAGTTAGTTAAAATAATAATATTATTGATAAATCACGATAAAAATATATATAATGGAAGTGGGATGGATAATGTTATTAAATTATATCTATTTTTTTTTCAGTATACTTATAAAGTGATATATTAATTTGAATTAATATAGTGTGTTATCTATTATTATTATTATTATTATTATCAGTTTTTTATAATGAAGTCGTCATCTGAGATTCAAATTTAATTATCAGTTTTTTTATAAGGAAGTGTCATCTGAGATTCAAATTTATAAGTATAAATTACTAAAACAGTGGTAGTTATAATAATAATAATATATAACTATATTAATTCAAAATTAATATCAGTGTCGCCATATCAATGTCCGTGCATTATAGCAAAACACGATCCTTTTGTGAAAGTTGAAATGTGTATTTTTTTAAATCTTTGTATAATATTGAATAGGTAGACAACGAATTGCATCCCAAAACAGAAAAAAAAAAGAAAATAAGAAAGTGTAAAATTATATAATACTCCGTAAATTAATTTTTTTTATGTCCTATTCTATAAACATACACTTATAGTAAAAATATATTTTATTTAGCCTTCCATAATTGATGTAATTACTTAACATACATAGAAGTTGTTATATATATGGAAGATGATATTTGATATAGCAACTTCTACATATATATATATATATATATATATATGGAAGTCGCAACATTTAAAAAAAAAAATATACTGAAGTCGCCATCTGAGATGGCGACTTCAGTAAAAAAAAAATTGTACTGAAGTCGCCATCTCAGATAGCGACTTCAATAATAATAAAAAAAATTGTACTGAAGTCGCCATCTGAGATGGCGACTTCGGTCATTTTGATAAATAAAAAAAATATGGTTATTTTGTTAAATAAATATTTTTTTTAGGTTAAATTATTAAAAAACCCTTTTCTTTTCACTCTTTTATTCTATTTTCAATTTTTAGTAATAATTTTTCCCATTTGAGAATTGGCTTCGAGGCCTATTTACAAGAACTATATATAGTATGTTTATGTTTCCATTGTGATAAAGAATTATGGTATTTGTTGCAGACCGGTGGATTAATCATTTTGATGTTTTTTATTAATCAATGGTGAATCTATTCATATTTGGCACGTACTATTTTTGTGATGTAGTTGGAATCAATGATTTTATGCTATTTTTTACCATTATTAAATTTCCAATGCCACAGAGTACGATGCTCAAGCCAGCTTTGTTTTGAAAGTATAAGTTTTGAATATCTCTATTTTTCATTATAATATTACTTATTTATTTATATTGGCAAAGATTTTGACAGCTTTGAATATTGGCTTTGTGGAAATTAGTGGGTCACTTTTATTGCTGTCTGGTCTGGATGAAGGGTAAGGGGCATACATCCTTATTATTATTATCATCTTTAAATATTTGGCTTTGATTTGATTTTATTATCAGAGGTTAATACAAGGTATTTTGTCACATGTAATGTTTGATGCATGGTTTTTTTTCAACTCTATTTGTCAAGGATAAGAAGTGTACTCCTCAATGTCTTTGGTTTGTGTTTAGCTCTGTTGGTGTCTATGGGTTATTTAGCCGTGATTGAGCTTGAACTTCATTGTACCTATTTCATCTAGTATTATATTATAAGTTACTGTTATAAAAAAAATAACAAGAACTGTAAGGGCCTTTTGTTGGTTGGCTTCAAGTCCAAACTTTAATCATTGGTTTTATTTTGAAATGTAAATAAAGATATTGGGAATAATAAAAGTTTTATCATTACAAATTTTATTAAAAATTAAAATATTTTTTTGACCCCTTTTGGTTTACTAATTAAGTATTTCACTCTTCTACATATTTCAGTCATTTAACAGCCACACATAATTATTTCCATCAAACAAAAACTTTTTCTTTTAAAAAAAAAAAATTACTTTTATTTTTAATCAAAAATAATTCTAACTTCAAAACGATCTTCGGTTTCGTTGTTTTTCACCAAAAAAAAAAAGAACAAATAAGAAAATAATTCCTCCCAGCAGGACCTAATATTGAAAAGCACAAGCTTTAATTCATTTTCACCATTGTCTAAACTTTTGCCGAGGCATGGAGCAGAAGAAGAATGCCCAATAAATATTCAACCAATTTTACACAGAAAACTAATACTGTAAGAACAATGTAAGCTTATTCAGTCTCTAATTACAGCACTCTGTATAAACAAAGCAAAGAAAGAATTTTCACAATTCTAGAGTTTAAACTAAATATTTGATTTTTTGTTTTGTTTTAATGGTAAATATGTGTTTCATGAATGAATAAATATATATATTTTTTGCCCCATGAAAATGATATCTTCATCTGCACAATTTCTCACTCGGAATTTTTCCGTTGACAGTCCCCACTTCCACCATATACTTTTTCTTTTCACTTGGTTAAGCCAGAGTATTGAAATGGTCCCATGCTTCCTGCATGAAATAAGACAACTCTTCACGTGTACTTTTTTGACAGTCAATGATATCGATGATGAAGAGCCAACATAGAACTAGAAATAGTTTTTTTTTTGTTTCATTCCCAATTTGTGTATTTATTCCAGCTATTAGATAGAAATAACAGTACTTAATCTTAATCCAAACCCTGTAATTAGTTTCTACTTTAAGAGGAGTGATTGGTCCGTTACTGCTTGTGGATTCACATGCACACGTGCACTTAGCGAGTTGCAAACTATGACAGTACCTGAAGAAGGGCAAAAACGTTTTCCGCGATATACTTTTGGTTAGAAGCAGCACCGTTTTGCTGAAGCTTATCTGGATGCAGGCGAAGTAAAGCTTTCTGATATGCTCTCTTCACTGCATTTGCTTCTATTAAATCAACGAGGGCAACCGGTTTCCATCCATTTCCCGGCCAAAGAACCTGTGAGGCTAAATATTAGAAATTCGAAGATTTTTTTAAGGTACCAACTCTTTGTTTCTTACAAAAAGCACACTGAAGTTGGGATTAGCATATGCTTACAAATTGGAGTGTTGAAAGCAGAGAGCGGATGTTTCCTTTCTTCCCAACTGCCCATTGATGAATTTTAGCATCTATAGCCTGCATGCATCGATAATATGGACAACTGCCATAGCATTTAATTTTAAGCATTCGGAATCAATGTTCAGACATGGAACTTACTTTCATCTCCTCAGAAACTTCATCTCTCTGTGCAACTGTTTCATGATCAGGAGATAATTCTTGAACCTGTGAAACGATGATAGTGAAGGCAGAATGATTGAAATCCGGGTTCAAGATTTCACAAAAGACTTAAGATCAGAATAAAAATATTTATAGTTGACAATATTATCCATCAATTCGAAGACGCTTGAAGGTAAAAACAGGTATGATGAATATATAAACAATACCAAGAAATCGTCTTCAAAAGGATCGTCTGAGTATTCCACAGATATCTTCGAATCCCTGCGAAATGACTCTGAAAAAATACAAAGCATCTCCAAGATTACAAATCAAAAACATCTTTTGTAGGATTTGTAGGAGTGACATCGCGCAGCTCTTATGGATATGACCAGTTTTAACTCATGACTTATCGAAAATTTCAAAGAAAACAAGCAGTAATTCATTATTTTTTTATTTCTAAATTAAGTAATCTTGACATTTATTTGACTGATCCAAAAAACACTCTTCATGTCCTACTTGATTTGTAAGTTCCCACAATTGTTAGCATTATAAAAGAGGATTCTACACAATAGAAAAAGGTAGTTACTTCGAAAACTTTTTGTTTGAGGTTTTAGCCGCGCTTCATCCTTGTTCAGATTTTTATCCACCTGAAGATGACATGAATAAAAGATCAGTGTATTCACAACCACCATTATAAGACAAAAATTAGCCCAAAAGTATTAATCATGTTCTGCAACTTGATCTGCCAAAATAATATTCTTTAAAAAACAAAAGCAAGCTCATACCTTAAGTGAAACATCAGGCTTTTTATCTACATTATTCAATTCAACTTTTTCTTTCCCTTTTGATTCATTAACATTCACTTCATTCTCTTTCTGATCATTGCTGGCACCTTTCCATCTGTGACTATGGTTTCGTATAGGAATATCAGGTTTAGGCCTTGAATCAGCTTCATGGTTAAAAATTTGAACGAACTCTTTGACTTTGCCCCTTGCACCACCTTTACCAAGATAGGCTGAAGAATTTTCGGGTGTACCTTTCAAGTTTGATTTGTCTACATCTTCTCTGTTCGAATCAATTCGTTTTTCTTCATTTTTCTCAGCACTTTTACTGCCATGAACATTAAGAATCTCTACTTTTGGAGCTCTAGTCTCATTTTCTTTAATTTCTGTGCCGTCTCCTGAAAGTTTGAGTTAACATCATGTTATAAACCATAAATAGGGATGTTGAAAGCCATATACAATCACCTTGTTGCTTGACCTCATCAACAAGAAATGCACGAAGAGGCTTCGCTTCGGGCTTGACGGGCACTTCGTTTTCAACTTTGTTTACTTTTTCAATTTCATCAAGTGACTTCGCAGCTTCTATTTTCACATCTTGAGTAGCCTCGTCATTAATGACACAATTTTTGGCGATGCTTTGGGTTTTAGACTCTAAAATATCATAAGGTGCTTCTTCAGGGCATTGCAGCTCTTTCTTCTCTTTTTTGCTTCTACTATCTTCACTCCCACTTTCGGTTTTCAAAGATTCCAGCTCTATGTTTGCTGACATATCTTGATACACCACCGATGGTGATTTGCTGTGAGTAGAATCGCCTTTAATCTTTCCATTAGATCTTGCAAACCTATTGTTTTTAATCGTATTTTTTAAAAAATTCCTGTCAACTAGAGGTGTGAGCATTGGAACTCCTTTGCCTGCCCATTTGTATATTGAGAAATGGAACTGATTGTCATCAGTTAGAGCTTCCGCGCTTTTGTTATCCTTTTTAAAGTTTTCAACATTGTCTTTCAGATTAGATGTCACAGTGGATGACGAATCCTCGCTACTAAAAGAAGCCAAGGGACTTCGATGATAGAATCTAGACGAAGAACTTGAAGAGCGAGAACTATTTAATTGATTTGTAGTACCATCCATCTTAAACTGGCCATGATTCTGAGAAGCATAAGGAGAAAACCTAGCGGTTGTTGATTTGGAGCTAAGGCTAGAACAAGGGAAGGATCATGAGTAAATATATAAGCTACGCTGCAGCGAGGAATATAGAAAGAAACCGATATGTACGAGAATATAAAACAAGGACTAATTACCACTTCTAAGTACTACCACATAAATATCGAGGGGCAGATAGTCAAATCCGCACCTCAACTGCAAAAACATCTAAATTATATCAAAATTTACTCCGCGTCGAGATTTTCCATCATTTGTATGTTATGTAGGCGTTCAAGCCAGCCAACCTGCTCATATGTCTAACTCAAAATCTCTAACTTCAGCCAGATTATACATCTAATTACACAGATAATTTCTAATGCTTATTAAATAATTTTTTTACATTTAATTTATTTCATATGATAAATTTTTTGACAACTAATGCGTTGTTACTCGATCTCTATGATATTAGGAGAAACCTGAGGTCATCCTCCTTAAGCAACATCAAATGCATTCGAGTATGACCAATCTCAAAAATCACCACTCAATCAAGTTCTAACCAAGGAGTGGAATCGTTTTAGTCGAGGTCGATCAGAGGCTACTCAAGCTTACAATATATTTGCTTCAAAGCCACAACTAGAGCTTCACACATCCATTACAATAACTCAAAACAGAGTGACATGAATTCTTATACCTTAACTGAGGTGGGAGCAAAGTGCCAAAAAACTCATCTTTGGAGACAGGGCTCATGATCTTTAAACTCGGGCTAGATCCAATCACGCGAACTCGATCAAAACTCCGTGGTGAACCATAACACTCGTCACCTCTAAATATATCATCAAAGAAATCGTCACTCGGGCATCGGCTTCTTCCCACGTTTTCTATTCTAAACGCTGGGTTTTCCTTTCGCCCATGTGATGAGTTTCCGTCATCTTCAGAAGCCACTATTTCGCCGAAGCTGTATTTTACTCTCGCTTCTTGCGTCGAATACCGCCTCGGTGGACCCCCGAAAACATCGTTAAAATCTAAATCCACCGAGTTTCTGTTGGGTGTTTTTGGTGTGACCTGGGAGAACGTCCCAGCAGAAGCGGGTTCAAGCGTGATGGTTTCACTCCGCATGAATTTCTCCATTTTTGTACTCATGTCTCTGCTTCTGGGATTGAGGGACAGCTCAATACGATAAGATTTGGTGGGAATGGTTGAGCTTCGATTTGATTTCAAGAATGGAGATTCTCATGAGTTGATGAATGGAAATTGCATTGGAATTGGACTTCTGCCGTTTACTAAAGATTGCATTTTTGTGCTTCCATTTTCTTCATTCACTTCCAAGAGCTAGAAACAGGAAACAAAATGGTGGATGTTAATCTTTATATTTTAAATTACATTCTTGCATGAAGGAAAATTCAGAAATGGGCTCTTGAATATGGCGACAAGATAGATTTTTTACGCCACCAATCCCTTTCTTTTTTCCTTCCAGGAACATCAAAATACAAAACATATGGATTCTTCAAATATCAATCTCTTTCATGAATGGAAATTCAGAAAGTGGCTTTCAAATTTGGAGAATAAATAACTAATAGGAAGAAAACGGGTACAGTGGGTTTATAACTACAGCAAATAAGATTTTAGTGAAAATCTGAAGCCACAAAAAGGTTTGAATCATTGAATTTTGGATAGGAAAGAAAATGAAAAGAAAGCCAAATGACAAAAAATGCGGGGGTAGCCAAGTGTTCATTTTTTTCTTAATTTTCTTGGCGCCTGTTAATTGCAATTTGGTGGTGTACAGTAGAATGAGGGCCACTTGGTATAACATGTGAAGGGTATTGGAACTCAGGATTCCCCAATTTTACCAGTAATACTCTGTTTTTCAACAATATCTTCTTCCATTTTTTGGACTTTTGAATGAAAAGTTGGATTGTTTTGCTTTTCGTGCGGGACCTTTTGTTGTGGAGGACATTTTTCTCGTAAAGGCGTAATTAATCTTAAAATGTTTCATTTCAAATAAAAATATAAAAATTAGTAATTTGAAAGGGTAGACTTGGTTCTTAGATTAGTCCACCCGAAGATGATAGATCTTCAGCTATACAAGAAGATATCAAACGACAAAACAAATATCAGGACGATGGGGAAAACTAACTAACTTTGATGATTTAATAAAATGATTAAAGTTCACTTGCTCTATGTTAAACATATCATAAAATTTAGTGGTAAACTTCAAACCAAAATTATAAATTTTTAGGCGTTTCGGTTTGATAAAATCCTAAGAGTACCAACACTACTAATCCACACTAATTAAATGAATTTGAATCATGAACTTTATCTAAACGCACCTAAATGTATTCAAGTTCAAATTACTTGTTAGTGGTTCATAAAATATTAAATACGCATATGTTTTTATCCGAAATTTGTGTTGCATATCCTAGTTAATGTATTGATACTAACACAATTCCATACGCTGCCACTTGTCCAAATTTGTTACACTTTTTCAGAATGAGGGTTACTACGTCTGGAAGTTAAAACTCCAACAGAAAAAACATAGAATTCAAATGAAATCATTAGTAAAAATATTTATTTTCTTTTACTTCTAGGATTCACAACATACGGTCAAAATTCAGCCTCAAAATTGGGATGCGTGTACAAGTTCATGAAGCAATATCCAGAAGAGTCTCGCTTGCCTATTTATACTTTCTGACCCTTGTGCACATGTTTGACAGCAGCGACTTCTCAATTCCCATCAAACAAGAAACTATTTAAACTTCGCTATATTTCTGTAGAGCTTCGAGATAAGAACATGTGAAAATCAAATATGTGAAGGTGATCGTCTATACATTGTGACCATTGGAATTGAGCAATTTTTCTTCCTCATTAGGGATGTCATTCTTGGATGGCTGACTGTTGGATTTCGAGTTCATTTTGTTCCATTCATTTTCAACTCGAAAGAAAACCCATTGAAACCGGCGTAGCATTTCCAAAACAGTTATAGTGAACACTGTCAGGTAATTGTGTCGAAGATGAGCAGACAGCTTGTACGTCCATGTGCATCGTAAGATGAGATTGCTGCCAATTACCCAAAGATAAACCTGCCAGGTTTCAAGCACAAAGAGTTGATTTACAAGGGTATAGGTAGTCGCACCAGATGTGTGTAGCAAATAGGACCTGATTTTTCATAGTTCTTTCTACAGAATTCTTGGTATTCATTGAATGAAGAGATTGCCACTGGATAACATAGGAACAATAAAGGACCCGGGTAGGCGTTTCGAATCTTTTGTAATACTTGGTGCTGGAAGTTTAAAACACTTTGATTCGAATGTTTGGGCGTCAATAATAGATGTACGACAAATATTAGGTAGTATAGTAGATCGTATAGAAGCATGAGTTGCAAAAGATTTGGGCAGTCTACATGTTACTATGGTAACCAATGCATCAAGATTTAAGCAACAGAATCAATGTCAGAACACAACAAAAAGAGAAAAATGTTGCTTTACCCATTTCCTTCCGTATAACAGCTGGGACAAGACATGTGGTTTACTGAACTTGAATATCCGAGTGAAGCAACTGGTGGGATAAAAAAAATAGCCGTCAGCCACCCAGACAAGGCACCGAAGATGCATCTCAAAAATATAAAAAAGTTTGAAAAACAAATCATATCAAACAAATGCAGTAGAAATCAGAAATCAAATAATTTCATGGCATCTGTACCTCAAGTCCCAGTCTCTGATAATATCCCAGTAGAAAGAGTACAAAGAGTTCAATACACTTGACACAAGCCACAGAGGCCGGTATATATTCATCCACTTGTCTGGGAAGACGTGATACTTGAGAGCAGAGAGAAAAATAACTGGAACGGCCGTTGAGTACTTCAACGCTGGCACAATATGTAGATCTTATCAATTCATGATTCAAAGGAATCACATGAATAAATGATATCATGACTCAAATCAACTCTAGAAATTACTTTTCTGTAATTATGTATTTATATCATCTGCCTGTAATACCTAGTATTCATTAGAATTTCTAAAAGCGGCATGATAAGCGTTGGCGGTGATGATGATAAGTAGGAGAGGGAGAAGCCAATGAGAAGCAGAAAACAACCGAGTCTTTCAGGATGACGTAATGCCTACTCTGACGCGCAAATTCAATGTCCTTACAAAATATAGGATAGCAAAATGCACTAGTTTACCATTTAAAAGAGACGTCTTTTCCCTTGTATCCTTGTATTGTCTAAGGCATTGAAAGAAACGAAAAATATACGGCAAGACAAGAACTATAGGTATCGCAACAGAGTGACTTCCGCAAACTGAATCGGCTTCAAACCATGCAATAGTAGCAACCTGTAATTAAGGGCAGTGTTTAGAAAATGGGCAAAGCTTTCGAAGAAAAAGAAAGCAAAAGATAAAAAATGAACTACAAATTCCCCATCAAATTTCACCAAAACTCGCATCAAATACGAAAAATAAAAATTCAAGAACTGAGGGGCCAACACTGTCATAAAAGGTTAAAATATTAAGAATTCAAGGTTGAAAAAGCAATAGAATTCTTTTGACGGCATTAGAAATCTGAGCCTTCCAAACAACATCTAGGTGGCTTCATGAAACAGGAAACTAGAAGTATCCTGTCAGCTGTATATGGCATTACAAGATGAAAATTTGGATAATCATAGAAAAGCTAACCTGACGATGGACCATTCGACATACAGAACGCTCCAAATCCGAGAAAACCTGCATGGATGGGGCAGGCATAACACTATCAAAGTTAAACCAGCTTAGAAGAGACACCACAACAAATAATAACCACAAATCATAGGATTTTGCATCAGCTGCCTCTTAAAGTTCTCCCATTCAACATTCAGAGTATTAAGAGAACAGTATTAACCACTTAAATAGTTAAAACAAAACAAGATAATCACATAAACAGGCACACATTTCATGTACTACAAATAACTTCGTCAATAAATTATAAGCAGAAAGAGGATGTATACCTTGGACATTGAGGTCAGTATATCCGCTAAAAAAAAGTCAGTAAACGTAATTGCCTGTTTTCAGAAAGTAAAACTGTATGAGGAAAAAAACACCTGCAATAATCAAGTACTAAAACTCATAGATCTCTGTCTGCAACGAAAGGAAAAAAGAGCCTAAAACAAACTTATAATCTAACCCAAAGTCATTTAAGTGCTGCATGGCATGGCCAAGATTATTACAAAGTGATTGTGTGTCAGATCTAAGATATCATACAATAAACAATGAAAGAAAAGACAAGACAAGGCAGCCAATTACAAAAAGAATATATCTTGTAGCTCCCCACTATTAGAGCAAATATAATGACAAAAAATATTGTAGGATTCCATGATAGAGAGACAAGAAAAGAGAGCCAGTGGTCCGCAATGGATCACTTCCAAAGTTCAATTTTTCTCCAGTTCTCTGGTAGAAGAAACAGCATAACAATCATTCTCACAGTGGATGTACAAGTGTCGACGCCCACAGGCAACAGAAAGAAAATCACCTAAGGTCCTTAACTTTCCAAGGCATGTAAAATTACATTTAAAAAATGGAATCTATGATTTCCTGGGCCGTAAAATAAATGTGATTACATCTCTAGTCATTAAATCAATCTTACCTGTAGTGGAAACACTATACGCCAGAAAGTCCTTAACAAAAAGTAGCGAGACGCCAAATGGAAAATATGGAAGGGAAATACGAGAGTCAATGCAACAGCAGCATACAAAAGTACCTGCAGTCCCAACGTAAATGTCACTACTGGTCAGATTCTGTCATATGCATGATGATCCAAATCAATGAAGTAAATAAGGAAACCAAATCAAGTGTCAAATTAGGTGACTAACATGATGATAGTCAAACACAGAATATTTCTTAAGTCAAAAATCTCACACATGGACACATTCCAAGATATAATATTTCAAGTAGGAAACTAAGATAATTGTGCATGGGAAAAATAACTTTAAAATTAAGGCACAGTTGCCATCATTAGTGAGAGGCATGTAATAGAATCCCTCGAACTTTTTAAGTAGTCTTCAAACTGACAAGAATCATAAAAGCGTCCAAAGTAAATGAATAGCCAAACTTAACATCTATATCTAAAGAATTCTCCCACATCTTATCTTAATTAAAATGATCGAACCATTAAAAATCCTCACCTGACTTATGATTTCAACACATACATTACAAACATAGTCATCCAATTTACTGGATCCCTCTTGTGGATGTGTGATTTTATAAACATTGTCACATCATTGGTTGTCATTATAGTACCACTACTTTTTTCCCTTTCAAGCTACTTGGCAAAAGAGAGTATAAAGAGAGATGTGATAGAAAAAAGAGGGAGAACTCAGTCTACATCATTTGTGCAGACCTCTCAAATCATAATCAAGAAATTTTAAAATGAATAACCATTATAATTATTTCCAGGAAAAGAAGCATCTATTACACTGGTTGTGATGCAGCCAAAGTAACTTCTCCATGAGAATAAAGATACAGATATGCTGTCATGCTAGTTGGGACAATGATCGTCATCCAGGTGGCACACTGAGAAATTATTTGGATTATGAGTAAGTAAGACATAAGCAAATATACGGCACAGATAAATGAACAGAGAGAAACCAATCTTATCTTTCGACACTTAAAAGTGAATTGTTAGGAAAGAAATTGAAGAAAAATCAGTTGAAACTCAAATGAAGGTATTGGCAATTTCATGCAAAGGCTTCAATTTCTTGATAGTTGATACCAAATGCTGTTTGCCACAATAGAAAGACGGGATGCTTCAATAACTGATATCAAAAGGCTACTAGTGATTCCAAATAGGAACTGGAAAATTATTTGGCCAGGGCTCAATTGTAAAATAACAGCTTAAAACAAGACAAAAATTACAAGATTTTTTTCATCTATTTGAAGTCCGATTTTTGCAAGACTACAACACTGGGACGTGATTTTTAGAAATCTCAATAAATTTGATGTCCATACACATCCAAATAGTAGTTTCCCAGGGAAAACCATTTGAAATGCATACTGCTTAAAACATACAAAAAAGAGACGTCATGAATTACGACAACAAACAACAGAAGCGCGATAAAACAAGGACCAAAAAGTTTTCATTTTGAGTCCAAGCATGACGAATAGTCGGAACAAAATGAAGCATACAATATTAATCTCAACCACTAAAACAATTATATTTTCAAGACACACATACAAGAATTCAAATATATACCGAACTTATAGATCACAGTAACGAAAGGGAAATATCCAAACAGCAAATAGGTTCAAGGGCAATGAATGACCATCAAACATCTCAGAGTAGTAATTGTTCTAATTTCATAATAATGCATACCGTCCATATTTCTTTATGAGTGAGATGACTTTGATCTAAGTCAAAAATTTTAGCATAACCAACATTAGCCTGGGAAAAAACCCACAAATTTATTCCCCAAAGCCAAACCATCATAGTCTGCAATAAAAGGAAACACAATATCTTAAAAATTCTGGGCCAATAGAACACAAATATTTTAACATGTATGCTCCATAGAATAGATCAACTCATACTTACCACAAGAAGAAGTGGATTATAATACAAAAAAGCCTCATACAAAAATAAATCCCTCAGATCTGCACTCATTCTCATGACAGAATCCCATCCAATCTGCAAATGGCAGCATAAACGCTCAATATGCGCCAACTAGAAATGAAGTATATACATCACGCAAGATTTTGGAGGTTTTTTATTCCAAAATATAGGCAAACCAAGACATACAAATATACGCTGGATATATTGAATACATGCATGTGTACATGTATTTTAGAGTATAACACTGACCTTGCAACAAAAGAATACCCATATAAAAAACAGCAGTACCTGTACATAAAGTTAGATTAAAAATGAGGCAATGGAGAAAAAGATAATTGAAACAGAAGCAGTGATTTTATATCATTGTTGCGGTGACTTGAGCAACACAATAATCAACTTTGCTTGAACTTAATCATCACAATATTTCATATTAATGATAATTTAGAAACGCAAAAAACATTAAGTTGAAGTCGATTAACTCTAACCGCGTTAAAGATAATGTTAGGTGCAAGATCTTCAAGTAAGCACAATTCAAAACTATCACTATTGACTACATTTTTAAAAATTGTGCCAACCACCCGTAGTCGGTAGATATCATGTCATAAATCATGGAGAAAAGATAAAGAACTGAAGCATAAAGCCCCATAAGGAACGAATTACCACAGTGGTAAAGCGCAATTAGTTTTCCAGCAAAAAAATCCAAACATACCCACTTGGCCCCACCAAATTCATCACAGTTTTAGGCAATTTTTTCGTATAACTATAGCAAGCGATGAACTTGAAGTAGGACAAAAGGTGAGTATGACTTCAAAGAGCTTAGAACAAAATCCTGAATAAAAGTTATAATTGATAAAACTTGAAATGGACATAGGACTCATAAATTTTGGCACATTTGGAAATATGAGATGTACAAGACAGGCAAGAGAATGTCAAGAGTGTTCTCAAATGTTTCCAACCACATTAAAGTTTTCTTAGGCAAATTCAGTCATTTTGGCCCACGTAAAGCCACTTCTCTATTTTTCAAACAAATTATTTTTTTAATTTGTTTTGAACTTTTCGTTGGCCCCCAAATTCTAAGAATAGCTTACTGGTCGAATTTCAAAATTTTCTGCTTTTGGAAGTATGCTGTTCAGGTAATTTCATTTAGTATCTTTAGGTTTAGTATAAATGAGAAATGTAGAAACTTTTCTAGAGCAACTAATTCGTATCTCATTGAAAATTACAGTGTTTCGCATATTGAAGATCGCCTCCTAGTTCTAAAGATTTGAAGATGAAAAATTCCATTATCCCATTAGCTTTACAGCTTCTTGCCAGAGCGATTCCAGACATCATAAGTTCAAACTATCCCCACACTTCAACCCTCTAGATCCATAAACCTTTCAAGAGAAGTTGTACTAACAACTAGCGCCAGGAAAAAAGTTCAATGTATATGATGATTCTCACCTCATGTTTACGGATTACAAATTCCTATCATATCAAACGAAAAGAGAGAAAAAAAAAAATCGCAAATCTCCCTCATTTTCATATTACTAGGTTCCCCCTTGCTTTAAGAAACTACAAGAAACACATGAAAAAGAGAGAATGGACCGTAGTTATCCAAATGTACTCGTCATGATACTCCTTCCATCAACTATGAAGGATAGCTGATAAACCCAGTTATAGCGGTACTGTCATGGTCGTATACCTTGAATCTCCATAGCAGAACAGGAGAAGGCATAATCGCCACGCTTGGTAATGGAGAATTCGTACCCTTCATTACATTTGACACTGTGGAATGTAAGAAATCTTCTTCAGCAGTATTTCCCGGTTCATTTGCACCTGGCAGATAATATCGTAACATAATTAATACAAGAATAATCAGTGGAAAAGACAAAACCATGTTTACAAGGAACTGTAAGATAAATCTTCTCTCACCAAAATCAAACACAACAGATCGGCTTCCAGACTTGCGTAAATGCGGACTGTTGTTAGGTACAGATACAAGATCTCCAAACATAGATGGAGGTGAGAAAAAAAAAGCAGTTTTATACAATCAACTGTCTTCCCAAAAACCACAACTGCAACAAAAATAATAGAAAAACATCCATGAAGTTGTATGAACAGATGGAACTGACATGGGGCACAAAAACACAATACGACCCATCAAACAGGTGACGGTTAGCAAGAGTATTTGAAATTAAATACTTAGCAATAATAATAGAAATTTAACGAATGTTTTTCCAGGGTTAAGTTCAGTTGGACTTCGGGTGGGGACGCACAAACTAGAGATAATGAACAAGCATCACATCGAATCAAAGGTCAAATTCTCCGATGACGCAAAACATTCAGATATAATTCAACTTTCGTAACTGGAACACGATTCCACAGTTTCATTTTCACTTTTCGCCTTAACACACACTAGTAAACTCTATAAAAACACATAAAACAAATCAGACAAATAAAAGTTCGATTTATAACCATATATCCAGATCCAAGTTCCAAATCTTTCGTCAAAATCACCACAAAACACATTTGCATAGTAACAATGCACCTAAAATAAAATTCGAATACAATTTCACCTTCGAATACCGAAAGAAACAGAAAAAATAATTACCGGAGGAAACAAGATCCAAATCCGATAACACTGCGGCAAATCGATCCAGTCCTTCAATTTTTTACCGGCATTAAGCTATAAAATACATGAAGTGATTCCCGCAGGCAAGATACAACAATCTCCCTCTCCCGAGATTGCATTGTTGTGAGAGTGTCCCTAGCTTTTCAGAAATTATCAAATTGCCTGTTATAACTTTCATTTTTTGAAGATAAGTCCTATTTTTATTATGTGCTCTACTCTAGAAATCTCTTGTGCTATGAAAATATGCCGTTTATCATCTTTGTATTTATGAATAGGTGCAAAACATATTATTATGCGCGGACCTTCTAATACGTTTGAGCTTTAAAATTATATGTTAAAATGTCACTTGCATCGACTAAGAGTTAAAATGCACCTAAAAAATAACATAAAGAGTAAAATGCACCTAAATAATAACACATGAGGCAATCTGCACTTAAACAATAACATAAGGGGTAATATGCACTTAAAAAAGCCAATTTGACATAGTTTTATCCTGTGGCAATGTATCTCATGTGGTTTCAGTCAAATGTAACTTACCCAGTGTTGTTTTGATCAGGTGCAACTGACATCCCTATATTTTTAAAATATACATCATGTATCCTATGCTTTTTGAATAGGTGCAAAACACTCACTCATAAACAAGAGTATTTTAGTCACGACAAGCCAAAAAATATGAAAATTGTGGAGGGAGATGGTGAGCTATAATGTACAAATCACATAGAAGTAAAATACATATTTACAAACCATATGGGGTAACGTGTCTATTAGTGATACCACATAGGATAAATGATCACTAGCTCCGGTAACAGTTATGTCACTTATTTTTTACAATCTATAATATCCATATAGAGGATCATGAGATTTCCGGCCTATATGGACTGACAAAGTCTCCACATCCACTTTGGACGGACTCTATTTTGAGTAGGGCTGGACATCGAGTCGGGTTTTCGTGTTTGATTACAAGAATGTCGGGTACCTAAAATTCTCGGGTAGTGTTTTTACTACCCAAACCCGACTTTTTGGCTACACTACCCAACTATTAAGTAACCGAAATTTGTCCGGTGGTCTCGGGTACCCGAAAATTTAGGGGAAGATTGCAGCTTAATTAGTGAGTAACAAGATAAGAAATGACATGAGTTTCCATGCTTGGAATTTATTGATGATACACATGTTTTACGACTGAACCTTATTGTGTATTTGATGAAAATAAAACATAAAAATAAGATCTTATCGTTGTTAAAATAGCTTATGTAAAGCTCTAGTTTCATATATTCATTTCAAAGCACTGAAGCTATGCAGATATAGTCCAAGAATACATGATCTGTTATATTTAATCCAATTTGCACAGATCAACCTATTACAAAAACCCCATTCACCATACAGTAGCTAGTCTTCAGTTACCATCTCCAGTTTCGTCCAACGATACAGTGTTGCACAAAGAAGAAAAACCAAAAATCTGTTAACGGTCAAACGGTTGTTGGCTCTGCGCCTCTGCGGTTTATTACGGTCAACACTCAACGGCGGTGGGCAGACGACGAGGCGAGGGCAGGAAGGGATACCGATTTGGGTGGACGTGAGTGAGTACTGAGAAGCGTGAGTTCAATTGAAGGCGGACATGAGACGGTGAGAGAAGTGAGAACAAAATTACATTTGATTATTGTAGGGTTTTGAACATCTGTCATGTATTGATACCTGAACTATTTAAAATATAACATGACGTGTGCGTTATTTTTCGGGTGTAACTGTAGAATACACGAAAAAAAATTCGGTCTTATTCCCCAAAAAATATTGTCTGGTTAGGGTAAATTTGGCATCCATTTTTTTTAAAAAAACTCTCGTCGGATATCCGATAATATTTGCCCATCCTTAGTTTTGAGTCGGGCATGTGACCCAAAATTTTGTTATCAAAAAAAAAATTGGATCAGACTTGTTACGTCATACATGCAACATTTATGCAAAACTACACGTATGTTTAATTGTTATTAATGGTCGAACTATAATGGTTAACGGTGGATGCTATAAAATGCAGCAAAGTGAGCGGCAGTTCTACAATTACTAACTCGATCATTTCAGGTTTAAAGTATTTGGGTCGAGAAATTTTATTTTATTTTATTTTTGAGTTCGTTATATTTGTTGAGGTATCAGGGAAATCAACATATAATTGAGATAATAATGCAGCGGATATCGCAAGCATATAATCAACAATTTAACAAGATGAACACCAATATTTATAGTGGTTCACCTCAAATTGGGCTACGTCCACTCAAGAACCCTCAATGAGATTACTTCTTTACTGATAACAAAGAAGACAAGAGAATTGAGAATACAAAGTATTTCACTCAGAATACTCTGATTTTAATGCTCACTTTCTCTCGATTAATCCTATTCCTTCCAAAAATAAAATATCCTTAAGAAATTCTAACATACAATCTCACTTTTAGGGTTTTTTAACTAATTAATCGAAAAAAAAAAATAATTTAACAAAATATCCGAATTTTAAAATCGTTTTTAAAATGACCCAAAACGCCATCTCAGATGGCGCCTTCAGGTAAAGGCGCCATCTGAGATGGCGGCTTTTTTATCTGAAAAAAATAATTGAAGGCGCCATCTTGGATGGCGCCTTCAGTATAAAAATAAATCGCCGGCCCTCTTCTTCTTCCTCACTTCTCATCGCATTTTCTGAATTTCTTCCTCCTTCTCATCGCAGATCTTTGTATATTCTTGTGCAAAAATTAAAAAATCATCGTGATTTATCATTTCTGGAGCTTGCTTGTTCAACATTTTTGAATTTGAGGTAACATTACAAGTTTGAATCGAAATTTTTGAAAGTTGTAAAATTTGAAATATGTTGTTGGTTGTTTTTAAATTTTGTTGTTTGGTAGTTTTTATTGAAAAATTAGTTATAGTTTCGAGATAATGGCAAACCGCCGGATGATTTACAAATTTTTAGTTTTTGCCGAAATTTTTTACTCCGGCACGGCTGGGCGGCTGTTCGCCGGCGGCGGCACGGCGTCGGCGGCGCTCCGGCAGAGGCGGCCGTGTTGTCACCGGCAGGGGCGGGTGGTGGTTGCCATGTTGATATTTTGTTATATTGATATTTATTGTGTAATATTTCAGGATGGATTTACAAAGAGGACCAGGACCGATTGACAGTCATATGCTATCATTGCAGTCATGTCATCGATCTGAAGCTGTTTGGGCATGTGATATTGATTCAACACTTCGAGGCAGAAACCCTGATAAGTATTTTTGGGATCTTTGCCCCCTCGATACTCGTGTTGCGAGTTTGTTGGACAGTTTTGGTTATTATGGTGTTTATAGGTCTGGTAGAATTACACTTGACTTTCACCTCATCACGGCTTTAGCTGAGAGATGGCGCCGTGAAACACATACTTTCCATCTTAGATCCGGAGAGGCGACCATCACACTGCAAGACATTGCAGTTATATGGGCATTGCCAGTAGATGGTAACGTAGTATCCGGTATTGATTATGATAGGAGTATACCTGACTGGCAAGCATATTGCCATATGCTTTTGGGATTTATACCGGATACTGAACACTTTAAAGGTGCAAAGATATTTTTATCTGCAATAAACAATCGAACATCTGGACATCATGATGGATGGAATGATAGTCGGCACGACCATATCTTTCCAACACCGAATCTGGCCATTCTTGATTATTTTCAATCATTCGCTCCATCTTCTTAATCCGTTCGACAAAATATAGTACACAACGATCAAAAGTTAATTGCACAATGGCGGTGATTGGAAGCCGACGAGCACCTTTCAAAACTCCATTTATGCATTCTGACATATTTGTGGTCATGATACCACAACGCCAGCCTCCGTCATGAGCAAGAGACCATTGACACTTATCGATACGACTCAAGTAATCAAAAGCCCTTGGCTCTATAAGTTTTATCTCTTCCATTGTGCGATCAAATTTTCTGAGTTGATTTTTTGATCCCGCTCTCCAACATAAGTCTTTCAAATGAACGGATTTGAAGCGACTATTAAAGTTTGAGCAAACATGTCTCAAACAAAATCGATGTACTCCACGCGGTGATTTGAAGTCAGGAATACAATCGGCTGCTGCAATGAGGCCCGGATGACGGTCAGAAATCAAACATGCACCACCCTCAGATCTTCTCACAATATGCTGGCTTATCATCTCCAAAAACCATCTCCATGACAGAAACTTTTCTTCGTCAACAATTGCAAATGCCAAAGGTAACACTTGATTATTAGCGTCCATTGCCACGACAATCAACATCTTATGTTGATATTTCGTATACAGATGTGTTCCATCCACACTTATTACCCGGCGGCAATGTTGAAATCCTTCTACACATGGTCGGAAGGCCCAGAACACGTAATTCGATGTCTTTTCTCTTGGTCTGGCATTGTCAAGGTGAACCCACTCAATGACGGTGCCGGGATTCCATTTTTGCAAAGCTCCCGTATAGTAAGGCAGTTTCTGAACGGAGCTCTCCCATGTTCCATACACATTCTCAATAGCACGTCGTAAACTAACCCATCCTTTTGCATAAGAGATCTCAAATCCATATTTGTCTTTGACTGTTTGAATTACATACTTTATCTCGAAAGCTGGATCACGCCGAACAATTCCCACTAACAAGCTAGCAATCATGTTTTTGTCCAAATTTGCATGATCGATAGACAGCTCACTCAAAAGGCATGTGTGAGAACCTCCATATTTGTTTATTTTGAATAATCCAACTTTCTTCTTCAACGAGGCGCGCAGGTACCATCTACAAGGTGCATCTTATGTACTGTGTTTGCACACAACTTTCCACAATGTTTTTGTACTTTTCACAACGCGGTACTCTCGTTTTGCAACACGTACAGAGTAATCCTTTACAGCTACCTGCAGATGTGCTTTATTTTTGAAGACCATATCTACATGCATATCCCCTTTGGAGTAATCGTAATAACTCCCCCATTTACCTGTTGGAATGTCTACTGAGTCTGCAAATACTTCAGGATGTGTCATTGAGAAGAATGGAATTGTTGGATAAAGGACATGACTAGTTGTCGTGGTTGTCTCCGGTACATTAACTGACACTTCCTGGGTGATTGGGATCCATTCATCTTCATCTGCAATTGTTTCTGACATGACACAGATGTCAACCTCATCGTCATCAGCATCATCCTCGGACGGAATATCATCTGGTTCTGACTGAATATCGTTTCCCAATTCAGCGAAACTGTCTGCTAGTGGCTCAGGAGCAATAACATCAGCATCTATTGGATCGTCATCGTGGTGTCTACCGGAGACAGTCGGTCCTTCTGCAACTACAGGAAAACAATCTATATTTTCTGGAATATAATCATAGTTTCTTTGTTCCGTTTCTATGTAAAGTTCCAAGCAACTAAGACCTTGTTCTGAATCCAATAGCCATGCTAAATTATAATCATTATCGATTGGCAAAATTGTCTGTCGTACCCCGGCAAAATCTCTAAACATATGTCTTACATGTATTTTCAGAAGAAACTGGTTGCCATCGATGCCCGTGATATTATATATTTCGGTCAACAACTGCATAAAATTAATTGTGCGAGATATTGTGGTAACTCTTATTGGACCACGATCATATCTAATGGTATCCAAATCCTGTAATATATTACCTCCACAATATAATAATATTTGAATCGACATCTCTGAAAAATTTATAAAATATTACAAATAATTAATAAATTTATAAAATCAATATGATAAAATCAATAATATAACAAGATTTTTACCTGAAAAATACTTTGTAAGGACCCTAATCCTTAAGTGCGGAATAAAGGCATAATAGAGCTAAATAAATGATCAGAGTAGAGTAAACAAGTTGAGTCTATGAGCTTAAGTGTTTACATGCCAAAATAAAGGACTACAAAAAGGATTAATTACATTCCAATCAATGAATGTTCCACTATAGTTTTACGCTACTCCTAGAGTAGGCACTATACAAAAGAATCCTGTCCTTTCATCTACCAAAGATGCTCGTGAAGCTCACTGTCTCAACCCGTTCAAGTCCATCTATCATGCCAAAAAGGTACCTACAAGGACAACCCCCAAACATGAGCAATAATAATCATTCATATTCAACACAATATGAAGATAAAGCGTAAATGCATAATCAATATAAAACACTTCCTGTTTTCCCATGCATTTCAAACGCTTCCCGTTTGGTTGTCCCTGTACCATAACTCATGAGTATAATCAACAGATTATTTTTAATGGCCAAACATGTCATGACATCATATACCATCTCAACTGTACCACATATTGGTCACCATTCCCTAGTCTGTCCATCACAGTGTATTTTAATGCCCCTCGCTTATATTCATATGGGCGGCATAGGATAACCTCGCTACAATGGACATGCGGCGCTCCCACCCCTCGCTTCACAGAGAGCGGCAAATACCCTTTCCTCGCCCCATATGACAACCACGCTCAAATGTGACATGCGGCGCTCCCACCCCTCGCTTCACATTTAGCGGAACCAATACAAAAAGCGGCAAGCATTAAAATCATCAAAGGATGACCACGACTCATGGGATGTGCATCCAATAATCATAATATGCATCTAACATCAATATGCATAAATTACCATGTATATGCATCCACAATGCAATACCTCATATGGCATAAATCAACATGTATATGCATCCACAATGCAATACCACATATATACTCGCATCCACAATGCATAAACAATGAGCATATAAAATACATGTTACCGTTGGGTGCCCGTACGTCCACTACGTACCTTTCCAAAAGTGGAATATGGTAGGACTTCAATTCCTCGGCTGTGTTGCCACCTGGGTTGGTTCTACATATTCACAAATACCAATATTAGAACCCAATAATAGTCCAATACCAAAAATCCCACAAAAATATCCAAAAAAACCATATTTTGGCTTTCGCGATCGATCGCCCAACACGGCGATCGATCGCCAAACCCTACTGCCCGAGTACCAAATTTTGCACCCTTCGGCGATCGATCGCCACCCCTGGCGCGATCGATCGCCAGACCCGCCGATCGATCGCCCAAGAGTGGCGATCGATCGCCAAAGGCTTGAAAAGCCTACTGCCTGGGCGCGATCGATCGCCTGGAATGGGCGATCGATCGCCATCCCCTGTAACCCGAAAATCCTCCATTTTTGCATCTCAAAAACATTCCAACCCATTCCAACTCTTAACCAACAAACCTACAACTCAAATAACAACATAAACCATCAAAATACACCTTAAAACAACCATAAATCCAACCTTTAACCAAAACCACAACAACCCAACAAAACCCATTTTAAAACCCTTCAAAATCAAACCAAACTCAAACAAAACTTCACAAAATTAAAGCATGAGGTACCCATACCTCTTGGGGATCTCAAATCACCCAATATGCTCCACAAATCAAGATTTTTGCAAGGTTCCTCTTCCACCCAAGGCTTGAGCTCGAAATTTGGAGAAGGGAAGGGTTTGTGGTTTTGATTTGGTAAAGTAAGAATGAGGTTAAAAGAGTGGGGTTGGGGATAAAAGGGGGATTGGGTTAATTTAATTAAAGGTATACCCAAAATAATTCCATGGTGTATAAAACACCCCAACATGATATTTTTCAAAGCATTTACTCAAAATGCACCAAATATCAAATAAACACATGATTTCCAATTAATTGCTAACCAATGCAAATAAATCATGCTTCCAATAATATTTACCCAACATGCACCACATGCACCCTAAAATGCAACCCCGGGTCATCCCTATCCATATGACCATGCATTTTCCATAAGGTAAATAAATCCCAACACATAATCAATTACCACATAATTAATTATGTAAACACAATTAGAGCCAAATAGCAATTAACCATTTCGGGGATGTCACAATACTCCCCTACTTATAAGATTTCGTCCTCGAAATCACATGCACTTACCCCAACAGAAATTAAACATGAACTCATACCAGAGAATAGTTCCGGGTAGTGCTGCACCATATGCTGCTCCGTCTCCCACGTAGCCTCCTCGACACCCCTGCGATCCCACTGAACTTTGATCATCGGTATCACTTTGTTCCGAAGTCTACGGTCTGCTCTGTCCAGAATTCTAACAGGCCGTTCCACATAAGATATATCTGACTCTAACTGAACTTCGGAAGGCTGCAACACGTGAGACGGATCCGGCTCATACTTTCGCAGCATCGATACATGAAACACATCATGTATCCCAGATAAAGAAGGCGGCAAAGCCAGTCGGTAAGCCAATGTGCCAATGCGCTGCAAAATCTCGTACGGTCCCACAAACCTCGGAGACAGTTTCCCGCGCATCCCAAACCGCACAACGCCTCTGAAAGGCGAGATCTTCAAAAAGACCTTATCTCCCAACTGAAACTCTAACGGTCTCCGCCGTTTATTTGCATAAGCTGCCTGTCTGTCTTGGGCTGCTTTCATTTTCTGCCTTATAGTCTTTATCTTCTCTTCCATTTCCCGGATCAACTCAGGCCCTCCGACTGATCTATTGTCCAAATCGTCCCAACACAAGGGCGATCTACATCGTCTGCCATAAAGAGCTTCAAACGGAGCCATCTGAATACTTGCCTGGTAGCTATTGTTATACGAAAACTCTACCAAAGGCACTGAATCCTGCCAAGAAGCATCGAACTCCAAAACACAAGCTCTTAACATGTCCTCGAGCGTCTGAATAGTGCGCTCGGTCTGGCCATCCGTCTGAGGATGATAAGCAGTGCTCAATCTGACCTCAGTTCCCAAAGCTGACTGAAGGCCTTCCCAAAAATGAGATGTGAATCGCGGATCTCGATCTGACACAATAGAAACGGGAATCCCATGCAATCTCACCACATCTCTAACATACAGCTGCGCCATCCTCAAAAATATAAATGTCATGCTATAGGGGATAAAGTGGGCTACCTTGGTCAATCTGTCCACAATCACCCAAATAGCATCGAAGCCTGAAGCACTCCTCGGCAAATGAGTCACGAAGTCCATGGAAATGTGCTCCCACTTCCACTTCGGTATCTCCAAGCTTCTCAATTCGCCGCCAGGTCTCTGTCTCTCTGCCTTAACCTGCTGGCAGATCAAACACCTCTTCACAAAAGCGACGACATCGGACTTCATTCTCTTCCACCAAAACTGACCACGCAGATCTCTGTACATCTTCTTCCCGCCTGGGTGGATGCTAAGTCTGCTACTGTGAGCTCGCTCCAAGATCCCCTTACGCAACTCCGGCGTACTCGGAACTACCCAGCGGTTACCCAATCTCAAAGATCCGTCGTCGGCCACTCTGAACTTCGTCGGCTGGCCAAGATGCACTATAGACAACCATCTCTGAACCTCGGCATCTGACCTCTGAGCTCTCCTGATGTTCTCATAAATATCTGGCTCAGCTAGTAAGGTAGAGACATACACTGGCGATGCATCTATATCAAAATCATAGCCGAGATGGCAATAGGAGGTCATCATAGCCGACAAATGGATGACGTCCTCAGCAGAACTCCTCACTTTCCGGCTCAAAGCGTCTGCTGTCAAATTGGCTTTCCCCGGATGGTACTCAATCTCGCAGTCATAGTCCTTGAGTAGGTCCATCCATCTCCTCTGCCTCATGTTCAGCTCCGCCTGAGTGAATAGAAACTTGAGGCTTTTGTGATCCGTATAAATGGTGAATGAAGTGCCATATAAGTAATGTCTCCAGATCTTCAGGGCGAAGATGATAGCCGCCAATTCCAAGTCATGAACTGGATATCTGGTCTCATGCGGCTTCAACTGCCTCGATGCATAAGCTACCACATGCTTATCTTGCATCAGAACACATCCGAGGCCCTGCAGTGATGCATCAGTATACAGAACAAATCTGGAGTTCTCCGTCGGGATCACTAACACTGGCGCCGTCGTCAACCGGTGCTTCAACTCCTGGAAGCTCCCCTCACAAGCTTCTGACCAAAAGAAAGGCATACCCTTCTGAGTCAACTGAGTCAACGGCTTGGCAATCTTCGAAAAGCCCTCAACAAAGCGTCGATAATACCCGGCCAAACCAAGAAAACTCCGGATCTCAGGCACAGAAGTGGGGGCAGCCCACTCCATCACAGCCTCAATCTTCTTGGGGTCCACTGATATCCCGCTGCTCGAAATGACATGCCCCAGAAACACTACACTGCTCAGCCAAAACTCGCATTTACTGAGCTTAGCATACAACTGATGCTCTCTAAGAATCTGAAGCACTGTCCTCAAGTGTTTCACATGATCTTCCTCACTCCGGGAGTAGATAAGAATGTCGTCAATAAACACGATGACGAACTGATCAAGATACTGCTGAAACACTCTGTTCATCAGACTCATGAAGACGGCCGGGGCGTTCGTCACACCGAACGGCATCACCAAGAACTCATAATGCCCGTATCGAGTCCGGAACGCTGTCTTTTGCACATCTTCCTCTCTGACCCGAATCTGATGATACCCGGATCTCAAATCAATCTTGCTATACACCCTGGTACCTTGCAACTGATCAAACAAGTCATCTATCCTTGGGAGAGGATACTTGTTCTTCACTGTAGCCTTATTCAGTTGCCGGTAATCGATGCACAGCCGCATCGAACCGTCCTTCTTCTTCACAAAGAGAACTGGTGCGCCCCATGGCGACACGCTCGGGCGTATATACCCCTTGTCCAAGAGATCCTGCAACTGTTCTTTCAATTCTCTCAACTCAGCCGGTGCCATCCTATAAGGTGCACGAGAGATAGCGGATGTCCCTGGCAGCAACTCGATCCCAAATTCAACTTCCCTGGCCGGTGGAAATCCTGGGATCTCTTCTGGAAATACATCAGCAAATTCTGCCACAACTGGTACATCCTCAACCCTCAGTTCTTTACTCTTTCCAGACGTGTCCACGGCATAAATAAGATAGCCCGTGTGCCCACGTTCCAACAGCTGAGACATCTTGATCGCTGAAATCAACGGAATCTTCGCACGAGAACCGTTGCCAAAGAAAGTCCACTGACTGCCCAACTCAGGTCTGAACTTCACTGTCCTCTGTCGGCAATCTACCACTGCCTGATATCTGTTCAGAACATCAATACCCAAAATGCAGTCAAAATCTGACATACCCAGCACAATCAAGTCTGATCTCAACTCGTTGCCCTCAAAATAAATGAGGCTATCTGCCAAAAACTGATCAGCAACGACGTTTCTTCCAGTGGGTGTCGAGACCAATAGAGGCGTGGGCAAAGGAGACGTGCGCATATGGTGTCTTTCCACAAATCCCACAGACACAAAGGAATGGGAGGCACCTGTATCTATCAAAACAAAAGCAGGGTACGTAAATAAATGACACGTACCGGCAATCACCTCCTCTGGAGCTGCCTGAGCCTGCTCCCTGGTCAGTGCATATACTTGCCCCTGGGGTGGTCCTGCTGTCTGACCTCCCGATGGACGAGGCCCAAACTGCTGCCTCTGCTGCACTGTCCTATCCTCAAACCTTGGCCTGCTGCCCTGATACTCTGACTGGCCTCCCCTGGTGGGACAATACCGAGCAATGTGGCCCATCTTGCCACAGACATAACATGCAGGACACTTGTTTGAAGAATGTGGTCCTCCGCAATTATTGCACCTAGGCTCTCCCGGCCTATCCCCTTGTGAAGATCCTCGACTAGCGGACCAATTTCCTTTCTTGCCATCCTGTTTCTGGCCAAAGTATTTCTTTCCACCATACCTCGAAGATGAGGAGGCACCACGGGGTTTAAATGGCTCACCCCGAGGCCTCAAACTGTCACTAGTCTGCCTCTGTTGCGGTACCGGTGGTGGCATGGCATAAGCTCCCACGCCAAGCTCAGCAAGCTCCGCTCTTGTGAGAGCATCATCAAAAGAGGTTGGGTTATTGATAATAACCCGGTCATAGAGCTCCGGTCGCAGTCCTTTCATGAAATTTCTCATCTTGGCGCGTCCATCAGAGGCAATATGGGGGACATACCTAAGTAGTGATGAGTACTGTGTGGCATAGTCTGCCACTGTCATGTTCCCTTGCCTCAGATTGGTAAATTCATCCTCTTTTGTCTGCCTTGCTGCCGCGGAGAAGTATCGGTTCAAGAACCTGGTCCTGAAGAGCGTCCAGTCAATCACAGCACCCAGTGCTCTCATCTCCATCACTGTGCTCCTCCACCACATCAATGGTTTCTTAGCCAACTGGAACTCCGCCAGCCTCAGCCAAGCAGTAATAGCACACGGAGCCGATACAAAGATCTGCTCAAGTCTTTCTAACCACTCTTCAGCTTCTTCTCCGGACTCTGTCCCCTCAAACCGGGGCGGATGATAAGACAGAAACTGCGTCAAGCTAATCTCACCCGGTAGCAATAACTGAACTACTGGTTCCATCCCTACAGCCGGTGGAGGTAGAGGATTAGCCTGTCCAATACTCGCATTTACACTCCCAACATCTCCGACTTCCTCATTAGCAGCCATGCTGTAACACAAATGTTAACAACAATCCAAAGCAATATATAACATGTCGTTAGATAACAGGAGTGATATAAGCATGTTAGTATAACAGGATATACAATAATATGCACCACATGCATAAACATGCTCCAAATGTAAGCACCTAGCCAACCATGCTAAGGCTACCCTTCACTCGTTCCCGGGTTCTCTAACCACTGCTCTGATACCACTAATGTAAGGACCCTAATCCTTAAGTGCGGAATAAAGGCATAATAGAGCTAAATAAATGATCAGAGTAGAGTAAACAAGTTGAGTCTATGAGCTTAAGTGTTTACATGCCAAAATAAAGGACTACAAAAAGGATTAATTACATTCCAATCAATGAATGTTCCACTATAGTTTTACGCTACTCCTAGAGTAGGCACTATACAAAAGAATCCTGTCCTTTCATCTACCAAAGATGCTCGTGAAGCTCACTGTCTCAACCCGTTCAAGTCCATCTATCATGCCAAAAAGGTACCTACAAGGACAACCCCCAAACATGAGCAATAATAATCATTCATATTCAACACAATATGAAGATAAAGCGTAAATGCATAATCAATATAAAACACTTCCTGTTTTCCCATGCATTTCAAACGCTTCCCGTTTGGTTGTCCCTGTACCATAACTCATGAGTATAATCAACAGATTATTTTTAATGGCCAAACATGTCATGACATCATATACCATCTCAACTGTACCACATATTGGTCACCATTCCCTAGTCTGTCCATCACAGTGTATTTTAATGCCCCTCGCTTATATTCATATGGGCGGCATAGGATAACCTCGCTACAATGGACATGCGGCGCTCCCACCCCTCGCTTCACAGAGAGCGGCAAATACCCTTTCCTCGCCCCATATGACAACCACGCTCAAATGTGACATGCGGCGCTCCCACCCCTCGCTTCACATTTAGCGGAACCAATACAAAAAGCGGCAAGCATTAAAATCATCAAAGGATGACCACGACTCATGGGATGTGCATCCAATAATCATAATATGCATCTAACATCAATATGCATAAATTACCATGTATATGCATCCACAATGCAATACCTCATATGGCATAAATCAACATGTATATGCATCCACAATGCAATACCACATATATACTCGCATCCACAATGCATAAACAATGAGCATATAAAATACATGTTACCGTTGGGTGCCCGTACGTCCACTACGTACCTTTCCAAAAGTGGAATATGGTAGGACTTCAATTCCTCGGCTGTGTTGCCACCTGGGTTGGTTCTACATATTCACAAATACCAATATTAGAACCCAATAATAGTCCAATACCAAAAATCCCACAAAAATATCCAAAAAAATCATATTTTGGCTTTCGCGATCGATCGCCCATCACGGCGATCGATCGCCAAACCCTACTGCCCGAGTACCAAATTTTGCACCCTTCGGCGATCGATCGCCACCCCTGGCGCGATCGATCGCCAGACCCGCCGATCGATCGCCCAAGAGTGGCGATCGATCGCCAAAGGCTTGAAAAGCCTACTGCCTGGGCGCGATCGATCGCCTGGAATGGGCGATCGATCGCCATCCCCTGTAACCCGAAAATCCTCCATTTTTGCATCTCAAAAACATTCCAACCCATTCCAACTCTTAACCAACAAACCTACAACTCAAATAACAACATAAACCATCAAAATACACCTTAAAACAACCATAAATCCAACCTTTAACCAAAACCACAACAACCCAACAAAACCCATTTTAAAACCCTTCAAAATCAAACCAAACTCAAACAAAACTTCACAAAATTAAAGCATGAGGTACCCATACCTCTTGGGGATCTCAAATCACCCAATATGCTCCACAAATCAAGATTTTTGCAAGGTTCCTCTTCCACCCAAGGCTTGAGCTCGAAATTTGGAGAAGGGAAGGGTTTGTGGTTTTGATTTGGTAAAGTAAGAATGAGGTTAAAAGAGTGGGGTTGGGGATAAAAGGGGGATTGGGTTAATTTAATTAAAGGTATACCCAAAATAATTCCATGGTGTATAAAACACCCCAACATGATATTTTTCAAAGCATTTACTCAAAATGCACCAAATATCAAATAAACACATGATTTCCAATTAATTGCTAACCAATGCAAATAAATCATGCTTCCAATAATATTTACCCAACATGCACCACATGCACCCTAAAATGCAACCCCGGGTCATCCCTATCCATATGACCATGCATTTTCCATAAGGTAAATAAATCCCAACACATAATCAATTACCACATAATTAATTATGTAAACACAATTAGAGCCAAATAGCAATTAACCATTTCGGGGATGTCACATACTTCGAGAGTGGTTAATTGAGATTGGAGATTGAACAATTTTAACGATAAAAATAAGATAAGAAACTATGATGATATGTGATTTTTGCTTCGGTATGAAAAATGAAGGGCTCGGCCGGGGTATTTATACCCGAGAAGGCGCCATCGGAGATATATGAGAAGGCGCCATGGCGCCTTCATAAAAAAAATTAATTTTTTTATCTGAAGGCGCCATCCAAGATGGCGCCTTCAATTATTTTTTTTATCAAATAAGGAAGCCGCCATCTCATATGGCGCCTTTACCTGAAGGCGCCATCTGAGATGGCGTTTTGGGTCATTTTAAAAACGATTTTAAAATTCGGATATTTTGTTAAATTATTTTTTTTTCGATTAATTAGTTAAACTTTAATTTGTAGAAAAAGAAAAGATTTGTGTTTTTTTGGATGGTTTGATAATGAAGAATTGGTGGGTATATATAGGTGGAGATTAGGGAAGAAAAAAAAATACCTCATTGTTTACATAATCAAACCCATCAAATTTGACTAACCACAAAACATGTGCTAATTGTTTGTCAATTGTTGTGTGCTTGAATTCAAAATTGGCTTGACTATCAACACTTCTAACCCTCAATCTCATTTTGTGGATTTGATCAATCATGCAACTGTTCTTTCATCGGATCCATTTTTATTTGTGAGAATCTTCTCAAGATTGATTGTACCCTAACTATCACATAACAGTTTGTATTGATCTTCCACAAATCTTAATTCCTCCAAGAACCCTTTCATCCACAGCAATCCCTTGCATGTGTCAGTTGTTGTAGCGAACTTTATTTCTGTTGTTGACAAGATCACACACTTCTACTGTGACACATCCCCCGGCAAAGGTAATCAGATAAGTGATGTTGATTCTCATGAGTCAACATCTTCAACCATGTCTACATCCGTGTAACTTGTAAGTTCAAGTCTGGATCCTCCATATTGCAATCCCAAATTGGAGGTGCCCCGTAGATATCTAAGCATCCTCCCAACTGTGGACCAATGATCCTTTCAAGGGTTTGAAAAGAATCTGCATATCACTCCAACATCACGAACGATGTCCGGCCGAGTACAAACCATGACATTCATCAGACTTCAAACAACTGAAGCATATGGAATTGTTTCCATATTTTACTTGTTCAACTTGATATGGTTGTCAAGAGGACATCCAACCATTTTCGTCTGGTTCATGTTGAACCTTTGAAGTATCTTTTCAATATACTTCTGTAGCAACCACCAGACTCTCTTGACATACCTGTCACGGTGGATTTTCATGCCTAGGATTCTCTTCGTTGGCCCCAAATCTTTCATCAATAAAGACTTGCTTAGAAGCTCATTTAGACCTTTGATTTCAGAAGCATCTTTGCCAACAAATAGTATATCATTTTCATAGAGCAGAAGCACCATCAACATCTGAGGTTTTCCGCTGTCTCAGTGTATGTTTGAGACGATACAAACTCTACTTCAGTCTGTACATAAGGTCATATTTCCCCTTCTCCAAGAAAAAACCCTCCAAGTGCTCAATGTAAAATATTCTCCTTCAAATCTCATGAAAGGAGCAGTCTTGACATCAATTTGTTCCACCACCAGATCGAGCTCTGCCGCTAACCTCACCCACAATCCGGATGGATGTCATCTTTACCATAGGTGAGAAAATCTCGTCAAAGTCGACTCCTTGTTTATGACTGAAACCTTTGACGATGATCCTAGCTTTGAATCTTGGTTGACTACGGTGTTCCTCGTGCTTCAACCTGAACACCCACATATTATTCAAAGCTTCCTTGTCTTTCAACAACTTCATAAACTCATCACAAACAGACTTCATCTCACCCTGCATGGCTTCCATTTACTCTGTGTTCACCCGCAATAGCTTCATTGAAGCTTTATGGTTCTCCCGTCAATTAGCATAACAAAGGGAATATCTGATAGAGTGTCGCACTACTCTTCCAGATCACGTGGTAATGCTACAACTAGAACCCTTCGCTGGTGGTTGGTCCTGAGCATGGGCATCTGCAAACTCGATAGGGTCATCATCAGGTGGAACCTCAACCTGGTCATTCTGCACTTCATCTCAGTGATGTAGGCTAAATTTTGATGCCATAAACTGTCGAGTTCTTTTTCTTCAGCTGCGTAATTCACGCTCTCGGAAGATTTTTCTTGTACCACGTACATCTTTGACATCTTTAATCCTTTCGCCACCACAAGTGACCCTTTGAGAATCTTGCATACTCTTTTATAGAAGGTGGTGCAGAAACCTTCCTCATCCAGTCTTTCAATGGAAATCAGACTGAGGCGCATGTTTGGTACGTGCTTGACATCTTTTAAGACTAGTGTCGAGCCTTTCACGGTAGTCAAACTCACATATCATTTTCCGACAATCTTGGATAGTCCTTCATTGCCCATCCTAACCACTCTAAAGTCCCCGGGTGTGTAGGATATGAAGTCTTCCCTAGTGACGTGACGTGGATTGTTGCTCCACTATCGATCACACAGTTGGTTCCTTGAGTCACCAAATTTACGGACTCTTACTCTAGCTCGTGAACGACGTTGAACTCATCAATTGCGTTAGTTTGCTCATCATTGGATTCATGCTTGCATTTGCCTTTCAGCTCTCGATAATATTTCTTTATATATCCTTTTTCACCACATTGATGATACCTTATATTGGCATATCTCCTCGAGGATTTGCCTATCATCGGTTTCTGATATGTGCTTCCTTTGTTCTTGCTTCTCCCCCTTGACTCAGTAGCCAAGACATCAGACTGCAATGTAGAAGCACCCTAGGATCTCCGCCTCATCTCTCCATTCAAGATGCCGCTCTTGGTGAAGTCCACACTCACGACTCCTCATGGGGCTGTATTGGTGAGTGATATCTTCAGAGTCTCCCAAGACTCTGGTAATGAAGCTAACACAATCAGGGCAATCACCTTCATCAAGCTTTATGCGCATACTTGATAGCTGTTGCACTACTCCTTGAATCTCGTTCAAATGATCTGCTACCGGAGTTCCTTCTTTGTACCGAACCTGAACTAGATTGCTCAGGTAGAAGAGTTTGTTGTTGCCACTTTTTTAGGTATATAGTGTCTCCAACTTCATCCAAAGTGTACGAGCATGAGTCTCATTACAGATGTAATTATACACGATGTCATCGACAGATTGTCGGATGTACCCGCAGACCAGCTCGTGGTGAAAGTTCCATTCGCTGAATACTGGTAGGTGCATCTTGGTGACAAACATGAGATCTTTCAACTTGCTTTTCCAAAGTTGATAATTAGAACCATTAAACTAATTATCTTGCTTGTACGTACCTCCATCTTTTGTGTCTGCTACCAACAAATTAATCGTTAAAGTCTGAACACAAAGGAAATTATTTCCCTAATACTGTTAGAAAGCCTTTTCTGATGTGGAAGTTCAGACTAGAGCCTACGAGGATTTCCTATAGTACTTGTGAAGCTGGCTCTGATACAAGTTGTTGGGGTATCAGAGAAATCAACATAATTGAGGTAATAACGCAGCGGATATCACAAGCATATACTCAACAATTAACATATGAACATCAATATTTGTAGTGGTTCACCCCAAATTGGGCTATGTCCACTCAAGAACATTCAAGGAGATTATTTTTTATTGATAACAAAGAAGACAAGAGAATTGAGAATACAAAGTATTTCACACAGAACACTCTGATTTTAATGCTTACTTTCTCTCGACTAATCATATTCCTTCCAATGACAAAATCTCCTTAAGAAATTCTAATACTCAGTCTCACTTTTACCTCAACACTTTTATTTGTAGAAAAGAAAAGATTTGTGTTTTTTGGATGGTTTTAGAATAAAGAATTTGCGGGTATTTATAGGTGGAGATTAGGAAAGAAAACAAAAAAATAATACATCATTGCTTACAAAATCAAACCAATCAAATTTGACTAATCACAAAATATGTGTTACTTGTTTGTCAAATATTGTGTGCTTGAATTCAAAATTGGCTTGATTATCTAACAATATTTGCGTCTGGTATAATATTTATCTATATTAATTTTCAAATACAATAATCCTGTTCAGAATTCGATCACACGAAAACAACGCAACATAATATTATTAAGATAAAATTCCTCCCATCCCCGTATAAATCTAGCTTGCAAAATTCCTCAGCAGTTTGCTTTCTCTTTTCACTATCATCTTTTTTATATACAGGCGACATGACCTATATTCTTAGGTGAAATAAAATTTTATCATAAAATATAATTTTTAGATTAATCTTTACATCAAAAAATTTAAGCGACTGTTTACTTTGATATATTTTAATTTTTTTAATAAAATAAGCTCATTATTAGTGAAATTGTGTTTTTAGAGAGAAAATGGTCCATTATAGAGACTAGAAATATTTACTAGAGTATCTTACTTTGTGTGTGTGTGCGAGTGTATTCAGCACAGTAACACACACAGAGATTGTCGATCCATTCAAAGCCTAAGAAGGAAAGAATTCGTCGTTTTTGCACTATAAATCATTCAAACACGTCTGCAATCACTGTAAGTGGGCTTTTGTTAAATATTTCTTTCGTTTTTGAAAAAAAACTATAGTATGTTTTGAAACTTCAATCGATATGTGAATTATGTAAAAATTATGATGTTCGTATGAAAATTATATTGTTTAAGCACTTTAAGTTTCGAAATCTGATAAGGGGAAATTCCTTTATGGCCCTGATGCGGTGGGATTATAACTGTTTACACAACCTGGTACGGTGGCTAATCGTTATTCTGAGAAGTCCAGACCGTTTATTCGTGGGTGATCCGATGTCATGACTTCATCTCTAGGAGGGTTAAGTCTAGAGACTGATATCAATACCAAGAGAAAATTAGAGGATTTATTGTGCTTAACGTATATGAAAAATATTGCTGATATGATTAGTTATGTTATGGTTCAATGGGAAAAATTATGATAATTTATGGCTCGATGTAAGCAATTATGTTAAGATGCATTCATATCAGTTTATGATCCAATTATGATATATGTTTTGGAAAAAAATTATGAATATGTATTATATTGTCATACCGATTGGCCCCCGTTTGCTGAGTGTTTTACAAAACACTCACCCCTTACTCTCCCTTCCCAGATAAAGACGATGAAGATATTGAAGACGAAGAACAACACCAATTTTGAGATTTGTGATCCGCTGTGTTTCTATGAACTAAAGACTTTAAATTTTGTTTAAGTATGATTCCGTTATTATTTCGTTTTAAGACTTTTAGGAATTTGCTATGCAATTTAATTTCAGTTGTAAAGATAATTACGATAATCAAATGAGTACCAGTCTGATTAATCAAGTTAGTGACGATTATTCTGTTCCCAAAATTTTTTAAAAAATAAAAATAAAAATAAAAAATTAAATTAAATTAAATTAAAAAAAATAAAAAGATAAAAATTCAAAAATTTTAACCTCATCCGTCTGCTCAACCGCCGCCACCGCCACCATACTCTTCGGAAATCATACCATCAGAACCACCTCTCCAAGATGATGACACTGTCAGAATTTCAGATCGATCGGACAACATTTGACCGATCACTTTCTTGTTCGAAGTTTCATAACCCTTCACGTCCATATCCCTTTTCCGATCCGCTACCGCCGAACGCCGTTCGACCAATCCGGTATATCAATATGACGAACATAACCTCTGGAGTAAAAGCCCTCTACCCATTGTCTCTCATAATCATCGATCGAGGATCAATTTCAAATCGAACCAGCGCTCCTCAAGAACCCTAAAACCACGAAATTCAATTCTCCGATTTTCAGACCATCTTTTCACCGTTTTGCAATTAAAATTGAAATAATGATCCTCTAAACATGTCGATCAAAAGCCCTTTGTCAATTTCAAATTTAAGCCACTGGACGATGACCAGAATCCAGATCGAAATCGTGTCCAAGAACCCTAACAGCCATGAATTTTCCTTCCCCGATTTCTTAAACTTCATAAATTTGAAATTGATAAAGAACCATTTTTTCTCTAAAAACACAATTTCACCGTAAAAGGTTTACAAGAATGCAGTCACATACCTGAGAGGAAACTCATGAATGGTACTTTTTTGGTCAATACACTCTTAAGGTTCGGTTTCATTCTTCGTAATCGAGTAAATCACATCTATTTAATTTATTACGTTTTTTCAAACAATTATAACCGAATGCTGATGCATTTGTGTTTGGATATTTTAATGCTACCAACAGGGTCTGCCTCTTGTTTAAAAATCGATGGTTTTACTGTAACATATGGGTATGATATCATCAAAATTTATGTAATTATTCTGTGTGATTGGATTGCAAGTTCTTAGTTGTTGCTATCCTAGAGCAGTATTCTTGGGGTTGTAACATTTTTGGATTTATATTTTCAAACAAGCAAACATGTAATTGATTTTCACAAAAAATTTAACTCCGTCATCCTATATGTTAAGGATGGTGCCATTCAAATGAACCGTTAGTAACATTCATTTCTTTATTCGACGAAATCCGTGATAATTTCACGTGAATTAGAATTAAATAGAAAGTGTCACGTACTAATATAATGCTTTGTATTGGGATGTGGCCTTTTATCTCGGGTCTCTCATGCTACCGGTTTGGATCCCCGGAACCGCCCCGAACAGGTTTCTTATCGGTTCCGGGGAGGTTCGGATCGGTTAGCCTGGTTTCGATTTCGGTTCCGAACCGAGCTAACCGGTTCGATTATGAGTCGGGTCTGGATTGACCCGACCCGATAAACACCCCTATTCTCTGCCCAATATTTTAATATACATTGTACGAATTTGATGTAATATAGAGGTGGTGCAGTTGCACTTCACACCTATTTATTGTGAAACTGATAAATATTCTGTGACAAATAAACTAATAGAATACCTTGTCATAATAAACTCGAACTTTAATCTCGTCTAAAGTATTTTTATAAACTCGAACTTTAATCTCGTCTAAAATAAATGCAGGTGACAAATCAGATAAGCTAACCAATGTTGTAATTTTAATTTCAAAAATATTGGTTTCACCTTAAAACGTAACAAAAAAGAACAGGTTGTGACATAATAAAGGTCATTCGGACAAGATTTTAACTTAATTTTGCATTCATCAATTTTTCTTTCGGTCCAGAGAACATGACCGATCACCGATCCCTGCCATAGATAATGGGGATTCAATAACAAATATGTTATTGGGCTTTCTTACATAAATTGGAGGAATATGGGTAGCAGGGCCCAATGGAAAATTCTTATCCCGAAATCCCACATCGAATAAGCAGGTAGCATAACACATATGTGAGTATAATATAAAGGGAAGGAAACTCACCAAGCTCCATACTTACCTGGATGGGGTCGATGGGCGATCCAGAAAGCTCATGGCCTAGGCGTGTGACCTTCATTGCACTTTGAAGGGGTGCTCGGCTAAGATCGGCTCAAGTAGTCGAGTCTACATCGTAATTTGTGATAGAGGGGGTTTGCGTTCGCGCAACCCCCACCAATTTTAGTTTCAAATTTCAAAATATTATTTATTTTAATTAATAATTTTAAAAAAATCATAGGATCCATCATGATGCCTTCTGATCTATCCATCACACCCACACAAATTATTTATTATTATATTATTATTTTTTCTCTTCTTTTTTACTAAACCATTTGTTTATTAGGCACCCTCAAACGCCACGACGGATCCATCACGCTTCCTGAGCTATCCAGGGCTTTTCGATAGAGGGGGTTTGCGTTCGCGCAACCCCCACCAATTTTAGTTTCAAATTTCAAAATATTATTTATTTTAATTAATAATTTTAAAAAAATCATAGGATCCATCACGCCTTCTGATCTAATCCATCACGAGGAATTTAAGTGTTAACCCACACAAATTATTTATTATTATATTATTATTTTTTCTCTTCTTTTTTACTAAACCATTTGTTTATTAGGCACCCTCAAACGCCACGACGGATCCATCACGCTTCCTGAGCTATCCAGGGCTTTTCTTTCTAGCATATGGCTACATGTTATTTTTGACATGTATTTTCCACATATTTGTATGGATCGTATATGTCCAAATGAATCTTATCTATTGGATCTAGCATTGAGATGAGACGGTGGCAGGTCCATATATTTGTATGGACCGCATTGGCCCAAATGAATTCTTATCTATTGAATCTAACATCAAACATTGGAGTAGTGATAATGTGCTAAAATCTCATTTCCCCATTGTTTTATGTTGTACCCCCTTTGCCCTATATAAATGAGCAATATGAGGCGGCGACAAACACATGAAAAGGAAGGGCCAACTTTATAACTTGTTGGAACATAAACAAATATGTCCATATTATCTTACTAGTTTCTCTTGGCACCACGCCAGTGACCAGATTATTGGCCAATCGTTTTCTAGCTTCATTTTTTTAGATCTAAAATTCATTACCTCGAACTAGTCAACAACATATTTTATTTGGCCAGTCGTTTTCTAGTTTCTACACGAGACCATCGAATGATTTCTTAAAAGGGCATGTTTAATGTGGATCAACTTATTTTGTGCCGGAATGAAGTCCATAGGGTAGTGATATAAAGAAATGCGGCATAAAAATCTGCGCATGAGCGCATAAATATTTTGAGTGTAATCATATAAACCACATATGACTGAATAGGAACATTTAATGCAAGAAGGTGGTGTGATGTGAGTGTGTGTATGTGACTGAGAGTTATAAGCGTGATATCCTATATTACTTACAAAGCAGAGTTCCACGAATACACAACATATACTCCACATATCACAAGAATAGTTGCATCCAAGGCTTAGCAAAAATATCTTACTTTATGTTATGCCTCTTACACCGGAGACGGTGGCAATTTCTAAACTATATTGGTGTCCATAGTTACAATAACTAGAAGGCAAATTTAATGCGTTGGAGGGGAAATCCTTGTACCGGGTGAGCAAACTGGTGGGAATTCATATATGTGATGCATCTGCCAATATGCACACCCGGTTCATACAAGATTTTTTTGTCATTTTTTCAATGGCCAATGATATTGCCAAAGCTCAAATTGTTTGTGCGAGAGCTATATTTTTTATTTTCCAATTTTACCCCCTCTTTGGTTTTTGAATTTGGTGTGAGCTGCTCAACTGAAGTTAAACGACGATGCGAAATTTAGATTTATTGATATAATGTACCCCTCCCGCTGCTGCGACCGCAAGTCTATCAGTATAAACGTTGACCTTTATTTCCATCAGATGCCGCAATCTCACCAGCCTCGAGCTCTACGGCTGCCTTGAGATCTTTGATCAGGGAATGTTGTCTGTAGCTCAAATTTTAAATATTTACGTAAATTTTCATGCGGATCATGTCTGTTTGGAGCCAAAGGCATGAACTCTCTGTTGGATAATTCATCTTCGCTTGAGGAACTTTCCGTTAAACTTTTGCAGGAATTAATGATGGATTTAAATCATTTGCGGGAATTCATCTTCGCAATTGTTTGACCGAGATACATTTGGAGAGGCTGCAAGTGAGTGGTGTGGGGCTTATGGCTATCTCAAAGTGCCCGGATTTGGAGATCTTGCACTTAGGAAGACTCCTGATTGCTCAAATGTTGGGATTTCAGCAATTGCTGAGACTTGTAAGCTTTGAGGAGGCTACATGTCGATGGATGGAGGACAAATAGGATAGGCGATGAGGGTCTGATTTCGAATGCCAAGAATTGTGTGAATCTTGGGGAACTGGTTCTTGTTGGGGTGAACCCAAGCTCCGAAAGTTTGATGGCTATGGCTTCAAATTGTCAAAAGTTGGAAAGCGCTTTGTGGAAGTGAAATAATAGGCGATCTTGAGATATCGTGTATTGCAGCAAAATGGAGGCTAGTACTGGTGATGGATGGGCACATGATGATGGTGTAGAATTCCCATCAATAGTCAATGGAGCAGTAACTGGTATCGGTGAAAATGTTGCTGCAGCAGATGTTGATAGTCCATCAACGGGTAATGGAGGTAGATCGTCCAATATTGACAGCAAGGTCATGTGCACGTTTTACAGCTTCATATTTTTGTGTAGTGAGCCCAAGGAGATGAGGCAAACCACCGCCAGTTGGAATTACAGGAGTTGGAGCAACAAGCACAATTGATGAGCTCGGAGAGACTCCAACAGGATCTGTGGCCGGAGAAGATACAAGAGGAAATGTCAAGGACATTTACCTTTTAGTTGACGAAGAAACTTTAAAAATCTCTTTTTCACATTACCCTCTCCTCCTCCACTTCTTCACGAGCATCTCTGTTCAACTACACAACTTGAAATAAAGAAAAATGTAAATTTCAAAAAGGCCACACAAGAAAATACCAACCTTATATATATCATCTCTCATTGGTTGGAAATCTGTTATAGCAGAAGAAAATAACACATCTGGGAATTCTTATCGTTCGAAGGAAAAAACGAGAGTTCGAAAAAAACGGAGAAACTTATTGATGGTATCTTGTTTATTCTTTAAGCGAGCTCGGTCTTGCATTTGAGTAATAGGGTAAATTTCTCAATTCAAAAGAATTGCTTTGGCAAAAACAAATAATGTTCTGACAAAAACAATAGCCTTTTCCAATATTAATTTCAAGTATGTAATGGGAAAGTGAAATAAATGAACTGGCAACCGTGGGGTTGCAGACTAATTATATTACATCATGAAAATTCATTGTTACTGCAAAATTAATTAATAATGACACATTATTGTAATTTAATGTAATACATTGGCAGTGATAAGTCAGTTATTTATATCAGAACCCTTTTTAGTCTAATTTAATATGGCCTTTTCAATTCTATATTTAGCAAACTGTAGCTGCAGCATTCAGTAATTAGTTAACTGCCCTCTACGGGTCTACCTCTCTTGAGTTGAGATGATATTTGGATATAAATAAGGGATAATTATATATACATCTTCTCGACTTTGGCATATTTACAGAAAGCTTTCATCGATTTTGAAAAATTACAGAGACCATCCTGTCATTAGTAAAACTAACGGCCGTTACAAAACTCTTCCCTAATTTTTATTGAAAACCAAAATTGTCCTTGGTCAACTTTGACCACTATTTTGACCTAGATTGTTAGAAGAGTGTCGTTGGGCAAGGAGGAGAGGGTAAGGGAGTGGTGGAGCGGAAGAAAAACGACGAGGGGAGGGGCGAAGGGGGGAGTGCAAATAGAAGGAGGAGGTACGCAAATCGTGGTGGAGTGGCGTAAGAAGGGAAGGGAGAGTAGGGGAGGCAAGCGGAGAAAAGAGCAAGAGAGACCATAAAAGGTAGATATATATATATATATATATATATATATATATATATATATTTAAAAACTTTTGTTAGAAATAACAACATTGTGTAATATTTTGAATTAAATCGAATTGAAAGTCAAATTAAAAAAATAATGTTTGATTGCCATTTTTTGTAATTGACGTCAATACATATTAATCAGCCAAAATATACCGAACTTGTTAATATATAAGCATCGTACTTTTCAGTAACTGATTTAAAATATAAATAATATATGATAATAATTTGAGGATATGGATAAAAATAAAAATTTTGAAAACATATTACACATACGAGTTCAACTAGGAGTGAGCTTCATAACCGAATTTTAAATTGAATCGACCAAATTTGTTTTTCAGCCAAAGTGAAAGATTTTTATATTAAATCGAATAAACTAATTCGATAAAACATTGAGTGTCATTAAAGATCATGTCCTAAGACATATCATTTAAAGTCAACGTCTAAACATATAATTGTCATTAAAGATCATGACCTAAAACAAGATCATTTTATCATTATAATTACAAAAAAATAAAATACTATGATAATAATACAATTAGATAATATTGAATGTATTTTTATTTATAAATAGTTTTAAAATATTATCATTAATATGAAAGCTAGTTTATAGTTTAAAAATATTTAATAAATAATTCTTTGAAATAAATTAAAAAGAAACAATAAAAGAAATATTTAAAAAATAAAAGAAATAAATAAAAATAATATGACATAATAGGGGTGTAACTATAATATTTAGTATACTATAAGTGTTGTATATATAATGTTTTGATCATTTTATATTACATATAGTATAATGGGTGTATCTGTAATGTTTTGATAATTTTATATTAAATATAAAAGAGGGCAAAAACATCATTTCACGCATTCTGTTAATTGTTTTTGACGGCGTTATGTCTGGAGAGGAGGTCTCTGTAATTTTTCAAAGTCGATGACAGCTTTGTAAATAAGTCAAAGTCAAGGGGTGTGGATGTAATTATCCCTATAATAATGATCAAATATGTAAAAAGATATGCACCCATAAATTATATAAAATATAAACAATGTATTATTTTTAAATAGAATAAATAATCATTATGTGTGTAATGCCTCGATTTGTTGTATACACGTATGATATGATTATGGGATAATTATATCAAATGGTGGTATGTTAATAAGGGGGTACGGGTGGAACCAATAATGAAGAAATACATGTATAGTAGAATATAACATTTTTGTACATGTAGCATGCATTTGAAGGTGCATTAGAATGTACATGTGAGTTGCATTTGACATGAGTTTGAAGGGAATTACATGTGCATGTGAATTTACTTGCAATTGGAATTGCATTTGAATATGGAGTTCATTTCATGTACATGTTACTTACCATGTAATTAACTTTCAATAACATGATAGCAAGTAAATTAAGGAACTAAGGATCTATATCAAGTGGCTTAAGGGGGTGGAATCACATAATACACCAATTTACACCTACAAATCTCTACCAAGCTCCTCTCCCTCTCTTTCAACTTTCTTGTGGTTGAAGCTTGGGATTGACTTGTGACTTGAGTTAGGAAGGTGTGTGAAGTGAAAGTGTACCATCTTGGTAAGGAATTCTTAACTTTACACTTGAATTATGTCATTGGTGTTGCATATGTGAAGTAAACTATCAAGTGTTCATGTAAAGAATTATATCATGTTTCTATGCTTTGAATTGGAAGCTATGATGTTAGAATCATGTTCATATGTTCCTAGGGATTGCAAGAAACATGTTGAAATGGTTTAATATGAGGTATAGGAGAAGAACCATGGAGATAAGCTTGAAAATCGCCATGTTCAAAACTTTCTGGACATCGGCGATCGATCGCGAGCTTTGTGGCGATCGATCGCCGAGGCAGAGTAATTTTAAGGCGGTGAAAGTGTGTGGCGATCGATCGGTGAAATTATCGCGATCGATCGCTATGAACAAAACATTGTGGCGATCGATCGCCAAGTTGTTGCGATCGATCGCGAGGGGACAGAGGGTTTTGGCGATCGATCGGTGTTGATGGCGATCGATCGCCAGTGCCAAAATGTTGAAAATTTTTATATTTTTGTAGAATTTGATTTTAATGCCTATGATAATATGATATATTGTTGGCATTGTTGTAGCATCATCTCAGGGGACAGGGCAAAGAGGCAATTAGCTATCAACGCCTGATTTATCGCTTTTGTGTCGCAACACAGGTACGTGTTGACGTACGGAGTATAGATATTGTGATGATGTTATGAGATTGATATCATATGAATTGTGTTATGTTGTTATCATATGATTGGTAGTATCATATGCCTGTACATTCATGGATATCATATGTATTTGAGATATATGCCTGGTTTGGATATATGCTCGGCTATGTGACATAGAGATATATGCCTGGTTTGGATATATGCTCGGTTATGTGACAGAGAGATATACGCCTGGTTTGGGTATATGCTCGGTTATGCTATATAGCGATATATGCCGGTTTTTTGATATATGCTATGGCTATTATCATTTGAGGACGGTACTATGATATGTGCTGCTAATATGAAGATGTGAGGTGGTTCCACTGACATATTGAGCTGAATAGGCATATCATTTTAGTCTCTTGATAATAGGGTATGTGTTGAGACATGTCATGACATGGTGCATTTGTGGATGCATGAGACAGAACATTCACATTAGATGAATTATTGTGCTTTATCATTGTTATTGATATTGTGTTTTGATATTGCACCGAGATAGTTGTTTATCTATACTCACGTTTTGTGAATGTTTCTGTAGGATTGCATAGACGTGGGGAATCGTGAGTCTTATTCCGCTGCGAGGTGAACCACTGCATAGGAGTTGTACTGACTTAGGTTGTTCATTGTACATGTAATGTATATGTAGACAACTCATTTAGTTGGTTTTTGTACTCAGGATTTGGTACTGTAACAACTTAACTAGTAAAATACTCTAAATCAGTGTATGTTCTTACTTACTTCCGACTCACATATGTATGTTAACTGGATACATAATGAATTAAGTAACGAGGACCCCACAATGTGATTGTTATATTTTGAATACCAGATTGAAAGCTAACATTAAGAATTAGTCAAATTGAAATATGGTTATCCTTAAATAAAATAATTAATTGATTTATAATATTTTTGAGAAAAATATTAAATTTATCTCACCCCATTTAGTGAATTTTTTTTTAGTTATTAACAGTTACAAGTATGTTGTAATTTTAATACAGTATATTCTTATTGTATTTGTTATTCAATAAAAAGTAGCACAACAACAAATATAAAAAAGTAGTTATTTTAAATATTCGATGCTTAATAATACGATAATGTGAACGAAGTATTATTAGTGAGACTCCGGAATAAAATACGTTAATAACCACACATAATTTTAAAAGTGTAAATTTAAAATTTGTCCCATAGAATAGAATATGGTTTTTGCAATATTGGTCGAAATTTTTTGTTTGTGTTTCATCAGGTGTAATCCTAGCGCTGGACTCACCAATATCATGATAGTGTGGAGTCAAGTCAGAGAATGCAACATGCGAGACATCAAAATGTGGACGAAATTGTGAAGAACCAGATACTCCAAGCATTAGATCAATATATGATAATCCACCATATGGTTGGGTTGGAACTGGTATATACGGAGTATATGGGGATGGCTCTTCCTGGTGGGCAGGTTGGGGCACATAGTAGTTAGAAGATGCTTCATCATAGTGAAATGATGGACGATGCGATGTTGATGCACCACCTGATCATATGTGTCAGTTGTAAAATGAGGGATATCATCATGAGTATCTGCTGGAGTATCATAGCTAATTGATCGTCTTCTCCTACGGGTGTACCAATAGTTGGCTGTCGTGTAGGCACACCATATCTATTTTGTTGCGCCATAGCAAGTTCATGCACTTCGCCTGCAATAGCTATGTTGTGATCTAATACACGTCTGACCCGGTGAGATCTCTTTATCATCACTCAAACTTGAGCAACTACGTATGAGTTGCACCATATGTGCATCCTCCAAAAAAAATATATGATTAATATGTACCATAATTCAGAAGACAAAGAAAAGGATAAGTAAGAATGAATGTCATATATACATACCACTTGTTGCCATGCAGCAACATCTCCTGCATGGTATCATATCTCAATATTATTGGCGGGTGGAGATATAATATGGTGGGTAATTTGACCGTATCACGCCATGTGATCTTCACTAACGACATAAGAGCCTGAGGCCTGAGGAGCATTCACGATATGATATTGTCTGGCCGTCCACATATCTAAGTAGTCACTATGTTTCCATGCCCAACTTGTGTCATAACGACCTCAGCGATAGACTTTATGCAAGTTCATCTGGTTGTCAGCTATTGATGATGGGACCGTTTGGAACATACCAAACTGTCGTAAAACTCTTTCTGGACGATGTATTTCCACAATGGAATAATTTATCATTGGACATTGTGCCCGCCAATCATCGCCCGACTCCACGTCATACGGAGTCCAAATAAACTGTAATACAAAAAGCATAATAGAATTACTTAGATATTAGAAAAAAATACGTAATATCTAATTTTCAACTAACATAATTAAATACTTGTAACCTTTAAATTACATGGTCCCAAAATATCTTATCTAGTATGTCACGAAATACACGCAAAGCATGTCGGACAGTGTGTCTGAAGCTAAAAAATTGAGTCCACCTAAATAATTTGGATATGATAATGTTAGTACATTAAATAAAAAATAATAAACATAAATAACATGTATGATCATACTGTCCACCATATGGAGGGGCAAGGAGTATTTGATCTTCATTGACTATAACTGGGCCTTGTTAAACTCGAGTACCATGAGTTGTATGATGGATACTCTTTATCCTCGTAATGCCCAAATCTGAATTTTTTTTAATTATAAAGTTAATATAACGTAATTTGAGTTTATATATAATTTTATTCAAATTGACGAGGCTAATAGATATTATCACCTGCAGAAGATGCATTGCACCACCGATATTTGTTCTTTTTTGCTTGAAGGTGTTGCATAACTCACGATACAGGAATGCGAGTACTGCGCTACCCCCAACTGAAGTTACGAACTCTTGACATATCTCGTAGATGACGGATGTATAACATAGACAAGTAGTTCCCCGATGCATCTGGACATAATACACCACCTAGTAGCGATAGTACACATGGCCTCGTGTACTGATGCACCTGCTCCTCAGTGCTATCATTTTTATTGGGTTAGCAGATAGATGACCCTGTATTGCAGTCAATGATACATGTGAAGTCTTGAGCTTATCACGTGGAGGGAAAAAACCAAGCCATCGGGCACAATATTCCTGCCATTCTGATACGCGCATATGAGTGTCATCCCCATAAATGGCATTGCTCGCAATCGGTAGAGCCCATATTACATAATTGTCATGCAATGTGATGGTCACCTCCCCAACACGAAAGTGAAATGTATGTGTCTCGGGTCGCCGTCTCTCAACCAGTGATGTTATCAAATGGCTGTTAAAAAGGAAGTATCCACATCTATATACTCCATAGAATCCCATTTCATTTAAGGTGTTTAATACACGTATGTCAAGTAGTCTCTCTTTACACATATCCCAAAAAACGTGCATCTCCACGCATCACTACCAAAGTGGTGTCAACATCACCATTAAAACTCAGAACGGTGCACAGACTGTTTATGGAGCACACTGATGTCAAGTGGCCCATACGTACGCAATACATCCATCCTTTAAATATATTCAAACTATGAAGATCAACAAATCAAAGCGAAATGCATAAATGTGTAACTGAAAGTATTCGCTCATTGTTATTACCTACTAAATACATATTTACAAAAATTAATGAGACATATTGATTAGCATTGTCGTTGCAAACTCTCTCCTTGGTCTTTAGCTCTACGTGCATGTTGTCTTGCACGAGCTTGAGGTCAGTCCATTTCATTTTGCATGCGCGATGTATGTGTTCTTCCACGTCGTGTATGTTCTCTTAGTGAAGGGTTTTGAGATAACTTGAATAAGGGGGTCCTCCAATATTCTTCTGAGAACAACGGTTCAAATCTAACTTGGTATGTAGCAGCATAATGTTGCAAGCTATAGTACTCACTCACTGAGTTCGATGCATTAACACCAAAATGCCGGAATGCATGTATAGCATGCGAGCATGGAATCCCGACCTGCGTCATTTCCCACATGAACATATCCTTGCTCTTAGTTTCACAATGTGTGTACTGTTCCCCACTCCAGCTCGGACGACAGTTATCATTGAAGTAGTCTGTTCTGTATTATCGTACTTCGGGACAAGGTGTTGCAATGATTCATGTTGCCAATGAGTGAACTTTTGAAATTCAAATGTTGTCCATCCTTGATTATTTTGTATCATTTCTTGGCATTTGACTCGACGCTTCATGAAATATTGAACATTTCGACCAAAAGTCAATTGTACAATGGCTGTTATTGGAAGGCGACACCTTTCAGAACTCCATTATACTCCTCCATCGTGTGCCAACGTCCATTGTGTTTGGTCAATTCAACTAAGGTAATTGAATGCTCCCTCATCGATGCTCTTGATTTGTTCCATGTATCGGTTGAACTTCCTAATTTGATGAATTGTACCAGCTTTTCAGCACATATATTTCAACATTACATTTTAAAATTGTTTGTTGAAATTAAAGCATGCATATTTTAGACAAAAATGATGAAAGCCATTGGGGGGCATAAATTGAGGCTCACGTTGAACTGCTAGGAGAATACCTTGGTGTCTGTCAGAAATAAAGCATATGACATCGAAACCACTAAGAATGTGTCTAGATAGCATATGAAGAAACCATCTCCAAAACGACAATGTCTCTTCATCTACAATCGCGAAAGCCAAAGGCAGAACTTGTTGATTACCATCAATTCCGACCGCAATTAACAATTTGTGCTTATACTTTGTATACAAATGTGTATCGTCAACACTATCACCTTTCGACAATGACGGAAACCTTATATGCACGGCCGGAATTCCCAAAAAAGCATATTTAATGATCTTTTGATTAGGCACGTCAGTGTCAATATGGTCCCACTCAATAACGGTGCCCTCGTTGTGTTGTTTAAAGGTAGACATATACTTCGGCAATTGCATGACTGAGCACTCCCATGTTCCATATACTTGCTCCCGAGCAGCTTTGAAACCATGCCATGCCTTATGATATGAGATTTCGAAGCCACATTTATCTTTAATCGTATGTTGTACGAATTTTATCTCACACAGGATCCTTCCGAACAAACCTCACCAATAGAATGTCAATTATATTCCTACTCAAGTTACGATGGTTAACCGACAATTCATTCATCAAGCATGCATGGTCTCCACCGTAATTTTGAAAAATTCATTTACTCTTTATATATCCCTCGGAGCATCCACCCACATGGCATAACCAGAGAATTGTGTCTACAAACTACTTTCCATATTTTTGTCGTGCTCTCAATAACATGGTACTCACGTCTAGCAACCCGTATGGAGAATTCCTTCATTGCCGACTGCAAATGAGCTTTACTCTTAAATAACATATCAAATTCCAATTTTCCATTGACATGGTCCCCGGGAACCAGTCGAAATATCAACAGAGTCAACAGGAACATCTGGAAATGAATGGAAGGACATAAAAATATTGGCGCCTAGTTTGTGCAGCTTGGGGTATTATTGGTTCAACTTGCTCTTCTTGTACATATGGACCCTCGTTCTGTTGGGAAATGGTTTCTAATATAATATCAATTGCTACATCTTCGTCGCTATCATCATGAACATTAAGCCCTGCCTCATCTGGTTCGGAATCGACATGATTTTTAGGACCAAAATAATCGTACTGATTTCTGCCCTCGTCACTTGAATAATCATATACCCCTTCAGTTCTATACATGTTATGTCCCACATTACCGAAACTGCTAGCATAGTTATTTTCAACTCTCATACTTGCAAGACTCAGTGTGACTGCCGGTATCTCCAGGTTATGATCAGTAAGCATTGACATATATGTGCCCAACTCTTGAGTATATTGTATGTTGGACACATTACTATGGTGTATTTCTTCTGCCTCAATATACAAATTAACACCAGCATTCCCAACTTCGGGATCAAAGAAAAACCAAATATCATTGTCTTTTGCGATTTCTAATAAATGCTCAACTCGCATAGAAGTATTAATGGAATGTATGCTTGGTCCAAACTTTAAGCGAATATTTTTCGTTATCGATATCTATCTGTTCATACAGTTTCGCCAACAACTCAGACATTGCAATATTTAGAGGCATTCACATGTATCTTATTGGAGGTCGATCGTAACTAACAGTCAACCCATCGTGTGATATGCAACCAACATAGTACAATAAAACATCAATTTGACTTTGAACCGACATAATATCTACGAAAATATAACTTCAGCTCATTAATGATAAATGATAAATGACATAAATAATAATAATTATATTTTATTTAGATATATTTAGAATTTTTTCTTTAAAATATTATATTTAAATAAAATTTTAAAGAATTTTTTTAAAATTTTAAAGAAAATTTTTGAAATAAATTGAATTGGGCAGTATAAGAAGCGCGAACAGTGTTCGCGTTTCTTCAAAAGAATGTTGAAGAAACACGAGTCACCCTCGTGTTTCTTCAATAGATTACAGATGAAACGCGAAGCTGATTCGCGTTTCTTCAATAAATAATGAAGAATCGTGAATCAGCTTCGCATTTCTTCATGTAAATTTTTTACAACCAAACTTTTTTTAAATTTTTTCAGTACAATCATAATAATTTTTCTTAAAATTCTTCTAATTTAAAATACACTCACCATATAACAAATACAACATATTTAAAATTTATCATTATAAAATTTCATCAAAACATGCCTCAAAATCAAGATTTGTTTTTGAAAACTCAAAATCAAGATATGCAAACCTACAAAAGTTGTACAATATAGACAATTAGCATGCATTTATACAACAAATAATTGCAAAACTTACTTCAAAAAAAAAGTTAAATAATTAACTTTGATAGCCTCTCTCGAGCTTATATCAAAATTTTCTGAGTGAAGTTCTTCTCGGTTGAGCAGCCTTTTAAAGGCAAAAAAACTTAATTTTATTTTTTTAAAAAGAAAAGCCCGTGACTTCTGTCCAATTTTTATTTATTTTCGTGATTCTTTTATTTTTTTAAAGAATCGAGAACTTTATTTGCGATTATTTCTAACAACATTATTTCTTAAATAAATATTATTTTTTATTATTTTATTAAATTAGCCTAAAACCAAGTGCTGGTTCAAAAAAAAGAAAAAAAATCAAGTGCGAACCAAAATCTGGTGTCCCCGAAAAATCGGTGTATGCCATTAAATGTGTGGGTTAGGGTCTGAGGTCGACCCAACAGTAAGGTTTACGTGCCTTTAATTAAGTGCAGATTTGACTACTCAAACCTTTTTTTTATATGAATAATAAATAAAAAGTAATAGCACATATTATCCTATACATATATTGTCACCCACTCTCTAGCTGTACCTGTCTATTGCTATTCAATCTTCCAATTGCGGCCCGACTCTATTTTTGCCTCTGAAGTTTTTTTATTACTGAATTATAATAATTTTATTTTGCGCCGATTTGATTAATATTATATTAATCATGATTAGTTGCGTTCCGAACTTCCCATGGAATATTTGCACAATCACTTGATAATAGTCTTGGATAATGATTCCCATCAAGAAATTTATTCCCAATAATGTTGAACTCGAGAGTATGTCTTTGGGCCACTTCCAAACCATGCAAATATATATATATATATATATATATATATATATATATATATATATATATTATTGTATGTATCAATGTAGGCTCGATCCATATACTCATACACATAAATATATATATCTATATATATTTGTATGCGTGTATATATGCATGCATACATCAGGATCAAAACCCGATGCATGCAAGAAATTCTCATATATCTTCAAACCATTTTTCTCCAAAACAAATCCGGCTATCCAAACACACTCGATGAATCAAATCCTTATGGATACTAACTCCATTTTAAAATCGGACATTCTACCAAACAAACGAAATACTAACTCTATTTGAAAATCACATTCTACCGAACATAGTTACAAATTCTATCGAATCTCGAGTTTTGTGGCTCTACGAAGCAGGAGTTTAATCTTTTGATTTGCTTAAAAGATTTTATTGTCGCCTCCGATGAACGGCGGCATAATAGATCACCTAGCTGAATCGAAAAGAAAACAAATGGGGTATATTTCTAACAAAATTAAAGTTAATAAAAAGAGACATTTACTGTAAAAACCATGCAAGAAAATTACAGGAGTTCCTGTACAAGTCTCCCACCTCAAACCCTACTCATTACTCAAGTTTTAAAGAGAAGAAAATCTATTACCTTCATTATTAGAAAGGAGCATATAAAATGCATCATATATATAGAACCACTTTTAATATAGCTTTGACCTCAAGAAATACTCTTCATCCTAATAACATGTAGAGGGAAGATGATCAGGCTTTTAAATCTTGAATCTTAACATGCCTTCAGAGCATGGAGGGCTTTCTATCAGACGGATAATCCCATGTCTCCACCGTCGAACCTACTCCAGCAAACGAATTACCTGTTGTCATATCGAGACCATCGGTAATTGAGCTCAAAAAGGCCGATAAACCGCTGGTGGAGGCTTCACCGGCACCCATTCCTAGACCAAGAAAATCCAGAGTCGCGGGCTTGTTTCCAAACAGGGAAGAAGAGTTCATCATCAATTCGTTGAAGCTCGCAGGTGAACTACCTGAGGGAAGCCCGAGTCCGAGCCTGGATGCCACTGAGCTGTTTTCAAGCTTCACATGTGTTTTGTTGTTCCAATGTGATGGGGCTATGATGGAATTTGTCGAATCTTGTGGGTCAGAAGGAGGTGCCGTGGCTAATCCAAGGCCACGGAGAAATGAGGAGTTGGATGAAGTTGCACCCATTTGGGCCGCTTTTTGAAGCAATGCAGTTGCGGATAAAGCTGGCTGTGGAGTTGGTGTGTAGTGCCTATGAGAGTGCTCCAATGCCGCAGGGAATAGAGATGAGGATCCATTCGACAGGTATAAAGATGAGGATAACGAAAGTGACATAGGATCGATAATGGATTGGCCCCGTCCAGCCATTGTACAAAGCATGGTGGGGTAAGATGCCACAGGTGGGTGTGCTGATTGGGAGAGGTCAGCGGAGTCATTAAACATGCTAGCGAAGACTCCACCACCTTTACCCGAAACATTGCCGCTAGACGTGGAGGAATTGCTGGCGGTGACGGTGGCTATGGCAGTTGGTGCCCCAGGGAATGGTGGTGGCTGCAATTGAGCGGTCTGATTCTCAGGTAACTCTGCGGCAACAGGAAAAAGAACACAACATGAACAAGAAAGATCACACAATCAGAAAAGGGGCGATGAAAATAAATAACGGAAAGTCAAGCCCTTTGATACTGATCGTTGTCGATTACATGCAATAATTTGATATTAAAACAGCCTTTCCAGAAATGGCAGATGTAATCATACACTTCGTTCCCCAGCATAAATTCAATTTCACTTCGATTTAAAGTAACAAGATCATACCAATTATTATGCATATATTATATATATATATTAAGAAGACATGAGGTGAATAGAAACTTATAAGAATATCAAGGAGACACAAAACAATGACACAACAGGACAAAACAAAGCTCCAAGAGCAAACCCATTTTCCGAAGGTGATAAAAAAAAGCAGACAAGAGCAAGAAATTGACACGAAATCCTCGTTTTGGAATGTACAATGCAGCCAAATCATAGATCATGTTCTCTCTATAACTTTAAACTTCAGAGAGTATAAGTATAGTAGCAACAACAAAACTAGACCTGAACTTTGAATGGACAGCACTGGCGACAACGCACCGGTACACGGAGTAAGAGGTGGCGGCGGCGGACTTGAAATCACAGCCGCAACTGGCGGCGCAACAACTTGAAGCTTCATTTCTCCTCCAGAACTCGTAATTTCCAAAGGATGAGACAGTGCACTCTCCTGAGCTAATGCATCGCAAAAAGCTCTATGCGTGATAAAACTATCCCTCCTAATTATACAACACAAAAAAAAGCATTCAATCAGTAGAAAACAACCCCAATGCAACCATCAATGCATCAGAAACCTACGTACAAAAAACAGCCATGAATACAAGTGTAATCCTCTATCAAAAACATAATTTTACTGCCGTAAAAATTGAAAATTTACCTTGAAAACAAAGTGCCACAATCGCAGCGGTACTCTCTAGTGCCGCAAGTTTTCATGTGGGCTTTCCAATCAGACTGGACTGCATATTTCTTGGAGCACCGCTCGCACTTAAACTTTTTCTCGCCATGCTTACGGCAGAAATGTTTCTTGATTCCAGTAAGATCACCTAAAGCCCTCGACGGATCGTGGTGAATGCAAGTGGACTCGGGGCATAGATAAACTCGCTTTCTCACTTCTTTGTTGGTTCTCTGCCGGAGTTTCCACGGCAAATTGTGGCCTCTCCGATGCAGCTGCAAGTTCTGGTCGCGTTGGAATCCTTTGTTACAGATCTCGCACACGAATCTGTTCGTTGCCATCAGCGTTTTCGGTGATAAAGCAATCACTTCTGCATCTGGATCTATATAGAACACCAACTCATTCAACGTTTTCATCAGGGTTTGTCAAGAAAAGTTGTAACGAAAAGGAATCAAGTTTCTTATTACCAGGCATTCCGGGAAGATTCCGCTTTTTCTTCACGGGCAAAGTTGGTTCCACAGATTGTTCGGATTTTATATGATTATCAGAAATGGTAAAACTGGATTCACCAGAAACTTGAGACACTGAATTCTCAATTTTCGCCATGGTTTTTTGCTAAGTACAAATACTGTCAGTCCTCTTTTCAACCAAAAAAGCAACGTCGCAAAAGAGAGAAAAATAACTCAAGCACACACCATAACATCAACACAGCTGAAAGAAGATGGGAAAATGAAACTCAATACCACTTCTACTAACACCCCTTTTGAAAGAAAGCAATAAATTTGAGCAAAGAAACAAAAGGGAAAGAGGAAAAAACAGTAAATTTTACATTTCTGAGAAATTGTTTCCCTTTCCAAAAAAGAAACCCGAGACTCCAAACTTCTAAGATAATCTAATAAACATTAAAAACCATTAAAAACTCCAGCAGATTTTTTTTACAGGAGCAAGCAAAACGGGGAAAGCTGTTTCGAATCAGCGCCCACCACCTTCCACAAAACACCCCATGTTCATACACAACGGCGCTTTGTCAATCGTACTATCATATACCATTGCGCTTTGTTCGTATTATATAGAGAGAGCAAAAAACAAAAAGAGAGATTTGAACTGAATTATAAAATTCCAACTAGTTATTGGAATTTAAAGTAAGCTTTCCTGACCTGATTATACAATTTCTCGGTTTTCTTAAGCGGCGGCAGTCAACCATGATTGATTTTTTAACCTTGGTTTGGTTTGTCAAAGCCTTGAATTTCAGTTTCTTCGGTTGATCAAAATCTGACCATACACGTGGCGAGATTTGACATGGCTGGGACACTTGTCGGAGGAACTCGCTACTACTCTGTACAATGTTTTGACGTTTAGTGATCTCTTGGGAATTTGAACCCTCAGTTTTTTTTTATAAAGCTCGTTGTTTTCGAAAGACGCTTTTAGCCTCCAATAAATTCATTTCAAATAATTGAGAAATTATTTCATTCAACACTGTATATCATATGTTGTTGTCTCTCTCTCTTTATTTTTCTCACGAGGTTATTTTAAGAAATGCCTTTTTTATTATGAAATTTTATTACCAAAAAATATTGTTCTAACTAGGGGTGGAAATTGGAGTACGGATACCCGATACCCGATCTGATATTACCTGATCAGGTCAGGTAATATTTATAAAATATCGGGTTCGGGTAGTACCCGGCACCAAATCTATTGTTATCGGGTCTTGTTCGGGTATAATTTTTACGACCCGAAACCCGATCGGGTACCTGACCTTAACATATATTAGTTAACCCTAAATCTACTAACTAACCTATCTTAGATTCTTAAAAATATATCATTGGCATTAAATGTCGAGCTCCAAATTTAATTCAGCCGTCCATCCCCACATGTTTCAGCCACCAATTACACTTGAAAAATGTATCAAATTTTTTTTGAGCTTTAAGTTTTTTTCTTCTCTTAAAAAATTTATTTTTATTAGAATCAAGTTATATATTATCATTATTTCATGTATTTTGTAGAGCTATCAAAGTCGGGAATCAATTCGGTAATCATTGGCATCTGATGTTACTATAAATCTGCTACGATATTAGAGTTAATGATTTTGGATGTTAATTTTTTTTTTCCATTTTTATATTTGACCATTTTGGTATTTGAGATTAGATATTGGAATTTGTTATGATTTTGTTTTGTTTTTTTTTGTTTCGGACTTAGAAGCATTTATTTCATTCTTAAATATCCTTATTTTTATCTTTGTTCCATTAAAATTTTGTTTTATAAAAAATGATATATCGGGTACCCGATATTAGTTGGGTACCCAAGTATCGGGTACCCGATCACATCGGGTAATGATCGGGTATTTTTTTTATACCCGGTATGTCGGGTACTCAACTATAACTACCCGAACCTGATAAAACCCGACACACACCCACCCCTAGTTCTAACGTTAAAAACATTAAACGCTTCAAATAACCCTAGTTTGAGATAAGAAACAAACTTCGATTTAATTGATATTGGTGTTTCGTTTTATATCTTATTTTTCTTTTAGATGAATCAATCCAACACATATAGTACTGGAGCTAGAAAAAAAATTCGAGGGATTAATATATTTTTAAAAAAAATACTGATAACAATTTTTTTAAAAATATTAAAATTTGTTTTGGGTGCGGGGGGTCGTGCAACCATGGGTCCACCCCTGCCAACACATGTTTTAGCTATAAAAATACAATTATCACATGATATTTCAACTTTTAATTTAAAAGAAAATTTTAAATTTATGTTGATCATATTGATATCATAATTTAGGCTTCAATTGATTCTAACTTTTAAATACATGATACCAAAATCATTTATTTTTCTAGATTTATTTACTTTTCAAATTCACTGTTTATAAATGTGAAAATAATAATTATAATAGATTTCAAATATATCCAATTTGAAGTTCTTTTTCAAAATCAATCTCTCCATGAGATTTGATTCAAACGCAACCTTATTTTGTAGCGAAAGTAATAAAATTAAAATAACAAGTATATATCAATAATTAGTGGTCTATAGTCATTTTATACTTTTATTATAAAAAAAATGTCTATTTATTTAAAATTTTGAAAGTTCTCAAAATTTATAAAATATAAAATAAGAAATAGACACATTAAATTGCATTAATGCTAATAAAGCAGTAAAAGTGTGGAAATATAATAAGGTGAGTCAGAGCGGTCAAACGAAAATAAAGTTGTTACTGGGGAAGAATGATGAGATAATCCCAAATTTGGTAAATCCCGTGACGGAATTTGGTACCAAAACAGACCACTGTTTAAGCATTTAATAACTTTTGGCTTCTCTCGCTAGATAAACCTAACAATATCTGTAGAATTAATTTTTTTTTAAAAATGATATACGTAAAATATTAACTAATATTCTAGCAAAACATGCAATGTGGCATAACGTGTCCTACGACATCTCTTAGCATTAAGTTCCACAAAACAATTATTAATATTGATAAAGCACTTAGTTTCATACTCTCTATAACATAATTAATATACAAATAATCAGTGTACGAAGCTCCGTCTATGTGTTGAGGTGCAAGAAGTGGTCGAACCACTTTGGACCTAATATATGTATACAAACTTGCATTATATTGTAAGATATTGTTTATGTGAGTCAGACTCATCACCTTCAGGTCATATAAAAATAACGTTACAATTACACTAAAACTCATCATTGGCTATTCTATATATTAATAAAATATTTATATATAAAGGTATTATACAATGATGGAATATCAGATTTGAGAAAGTCAAAACTAGAATTTCATCACTAACTCTGATATGTGTGTTGTGCATGTTGCATGTGACCCGAATGCATTCATGTTGCTCGCTAAGTCGGTACTATTTATATTTAAATCTATGACTACTTTCATCGTTTTCTCTCAAAGAATGTCTCACTTAAAAAGATTTAAGTTAATACAAGATTTATCTCTATTTTAATTTATTTATTATTTCTTTTGTTTGGACTAATCGATCAATTATTTTCTTGAGTACATTTTATATACTTTTGTGTAAAAAAATAATTGTTTGTGTAAAAAAATAATTCAAATAAACCAAGTAGGAGAAAAGATTAACAAATTTGACCATGTGTTTTAGCAAAGGAGACAAATGATTTAGGGATAGAGTATATTAAGTTTGTTTAAAGCACTTAAGGCCTAGTACTTGATTCTATAGATGCTTTAATTAGCTTTGTGGTTATGTGTTGGTTTAAACGGGACATGCCAGAATTTAGAGAGACAGTATAATTAAGGCATTCTAGCTATCAAGGGAGATGTTTCATGTGTTAATTAGTAAAAAAAGTATAGAAAAATAAATAGATATCATATATTATTATTATCATCACAATAATCGATTTAATGATTTCTTCGATACAGTTGGACCATTGATGTGGTATATCACATCAATAGTATCTTTTACGAGAGTTAGTCGGTGCGGGGTTACCCCCAACCATTGATGTGGTGTGTCATATCATTAGGAGGGTTAGTCGGTGCTGGGGTAATATGGATACCCCCACTGGGGATAACCCATCACCGACTAACCCCTTTTAGAACACCTACAACATAAGTGCTTTCAATCGGCCAACCAATAAATATTCTATATCTGCGTTTCGACTACACTACATTCAAATAAATACTTTTTTCTCATTTTTTCATATATTTTAGATTTTATATCACACTTATAATCTTCCATCCGTCATAGAATTGGTCAATTTCTTTTGTTGGTACTAACAGATTCAATGTGTTGGTCGCTGATTAAAATTCTTAATCTTTTTTTTTTTTGAGCATAAATTGTCAATCTTTTTGTGCCATATATTCCGGCGATAGATTTGTCTTTTTATTTTTATTTTCCAATAAATCATTGTATAATTTATAATCATTATACAAGATGATTTGGTTATAAGTTTAGTTAACCTTGAAAAAATTGTAACCAAATACATTTCAAAATCTTTTTTTATAAATAGCACATTTTTCTTAAATTTTGAGTTTCAAACTCGATGACTTGAGGAAATCTACTTTTACTCTCTTGTATTTCAAGTAAATGAAAATAAATATTTCCCCTCATTATTTTCAAGCATTTGGATTCAATTAACTGATTTTTCACTTATTACAATGTTTTTTATTTCATAAGCAAGATATCTTTACCCGATCTCACTTCCACGCCTCAATTTCATTTTCCCCTTTATTAATTTTTCGTCATTGGACGAGTTTTAAAAGTGACAAATGTATTTACGTTGTCGTGTATGTAGGGATGACAATGGAGCGGGTCCAAACCCTAACCCGTAGTAACCTCATCCCGTCGGGGCGGGTCTAGACCTGCTCTAACGGGTTTTGAAGTGGGGCGGGGCGGGGCCAAACCCTCCCCGAACCCGCCCCGTTTTACATATTAATTTTTTCTAAAAAAAATTAATTTAGAAATATACATTTCACTTCTTTGACTGAATAATAACGAGATGTTATTTAATTTTTTATTAAAAGACATGTGTTCGTATTAAATAAGTTGGATATTTTGAAGGGAATGAAAGCAAATTAATAAATATTTGGTAGCTTAAAAAATTACAATGTTTATTATAAATATTCATTAGAGAAAAAGAAAAAAATTCAATGACAAAACTCAATTTTTATGCTTCAAAATTGATTTCTAGCTAATAACAATTCTTTTTAAAAGAAAAAAAAATTAAAAAAAATTAAATGGGTTGGGGCTTGTTTACCCGCCGGGTTCGCAGGGCGGGGCGGGTCGGGTCTGGGATAACTTTTTTTGTAGTGGGGCGGATTTCCCTTCAGGCCTGCCTTATTGCCATCCCTACGTGTATGCCTAAAAACGTTAGTTAATCACTAATATTTCCCACATCATGTATGTTGTGTTTGGATGGATGTATTTTATTTGAATGAAGGGATGGGAATAAATTTAAAATTACATCTATTTTAGGTACATTTCAAATCCATCACAACCATCATTATGTTTACATAAATTAGTAAATATGTAAATTTGAAATACACTAAATATAAATTCATATAAACAGTTAAATTAAATAAATTTGAAATCACGTATAGTAGACATAATCTCTCAGTCTCTAGGCATAAAATGCTACAAAATTTGGATTGTAATATGTGACGTTTACATACTCATTTAACTTTGATTATAGTCCAAAATTATACATGGCATAATCAAGAAAAATCTAAAAAGTCCCTGGAAGAAAAAGAAGTCTGGTTGCAAAGCATACACAGCTGTAAGGGAAAAACGTTGTCCTAAATGTCAATAAAGGGATCATAATTCATATAAGTGAAAGACATGGGGTGTAATCATCACCATCTTGATCAGCTTTTTTGTTGCTTTTTCCTGTCTCTTCCAAGCCCCATATTCTAATAAGCTCTAATTGTCCGTTGAATCTTTTGAGGGAATATAAATATTTTTTCAACCATACCTTTCTAAACCTCCATCATAAAAAAGGCGATAGCAAGTATGGATACACTGGAACGAACAGAAGAACCAGCTTGGATCAATCGAATAAAAACAATGGTCATTGCTCAATCTATCAAACATTTTAGGAAATATATGGATTTGAAATATACATAATATAAATTCATCCAAAAAATTAAACTGATTTTGAAATTAAGAATTTTAAATCCATGACTTTCAAAACCCTTAATCCAAATATACCCTTAGGTCAATGACTCAACTCAATTGTGTGTCTATAAATAGGGGCGTATGTTATTTGCCCCCCCCCCCCCCCACACACACAATTTTTTTTTTAGTTTTTTAGTTTTATGTAGTCTATATAAATTGAGGTTAAATTTATCGATCGGCCTAAATATTTTTATTTTTTGAGTGTCTTTCAAAATCCTACAATGATAGATTCAAAATTCATCCATCATCCTTCATGGCTTCACCATCGGTCATTCACTCATCTTCATCGACTCGCTATCATCCATCCAATAACCAGTCAGTCAAGTAAGATTTCTTCAACATCAAGGTAAAATTGGCCAAAAAATATTTGATTTTAAAAATTATAAAATTATTTGCTAGATAACTCATTGGAAGATCGAAATATGATCCATAGGTGGAAATAGTTGCCATTTTTTTATATTTTGACCTGCCGATTTTTATCAACAATTTTTTTTAGATCAATTAATAAGAAATTTGGTGAATCCATTTTTTTATTTTTCCAAGTAGGAAATGAATGGATCGATTGGGCAACGGGCAATGGATCTCCAAAAAAAATTTTCGGTGGCATCGCCCCCGAACCCCACTGCCTTTCACCTCCAGCCCCCTATGTAAAATTCCTGGCTACGCCCCTGTATATATATATATATATATATATATATATATATATATATATATATATATATATATATATATAATTATGCATGACAACTGCCCCCAGTGACATAGACGGATTGGTAAGGGCTGAAGTGACGGGGGAGAAATCCTTCAACCTCGCAGGTTCGAATCCCGTGTTGGACAAACTCTCCACTGAAATATTGTGGGGGTTTGTCCTGGGTTCGTGTCTTGTTGGTCTGCTCCCTCAGATACCTGTTATCGGTGCACATCCATCGATTTACCTAGTGGGGGTCCTGAGGGGCCGGAGTCGTCACCCAAATATTAGTCATGCGCAAGTTTGGATACTTCGTTAAACCCAAAAAAAATAAAAATAAAATTATGCATGACAACTTTCTAAAAAACTACTTATCCTTGTCTCCTAAGAAAATTATAAAATCGCTAGTATCATAATAATTTTAGAAATCTAATTCTTTTGCGGTCGAGATTACAATGAGAACGAGTACGAATTCTTAAATAAAAAGGAAAGGGGAACCGACAATTCAACCAATATGATTAAGCATGTACATAATAGGATCAAAACAAATAAACCTGGTTCAACGATTACCTTTAGATTTGTTCAGTAAGTGATCTCAACCGCTAAATGTGTGGTTAGACCAAATTTGGATAGTCAAAAGGGGATATTTGTCCCAAATTTGGAAATACAACCTGTAAATCTAGTATTGTTGAAACTGTGGTGTAAACTTACCAGGGGCGTACTTATATAAAGCGCCAAGAATTTTTTTTTTTTTTTAAATTTTATGCATTCAAAATTTTTTTTATGTATTCAAAAAATCGGGGTTAAAAATACAGACAAACCCAACTTTTTTTATTTTCTGAGTGGCTTTTAAAACCCTACAAGGGCATACTTACACTTCACTCATCATCCTTCGCGGCTTCATCATCAGTCCTTCACTCATCTTCATCGGCTCGCCATCATCCATCCAATAATCAGTCAGTCAAGTAAGATTTCTTCAACTTCAAGGTAAGATTTCCCAAATAATATTTGAATTTTTAAAAATTATAAAATTATTTGTCAGAATCCATTGCTTTGACGTTGAGAGTTCAAATCTCATTCTCCTTAAAATAGTTTTGAATTTACTTATTTGTCCAAAAATATATTTATTTAAAAATTATCAAAATAAAAAAAGATACTTTTATATATTAACGTAGAGTTCAAATAAGAAGTTTAGTGAACCCATTTTTTTATTTTTCACAGTAGGAAATGAAAGGGCCGAATAGGCCATTGGCAATGGATCTCCAAAAATTTCTTTTGGGGGCTCTGCCCCCAAACCCCCGCAAAGGGGCTGTCGCCCCTTCGACCCCGTATCGCCTACACTTTCCAGCCCCCCCAATGCAAAATTCGTAGCTACGCCCCTGAAACTTACTATTGTTAATTGATCATTATAAAACTAATAATCCAACAGTTCAAAATGTATGAATCTTAATTACTTTTGAGTCTTGATTGGTGAGAGATGCATGGGAGATTTGATTCAGTTTAATCTATTCTTCAGGCAAGGAAAGTATATCGTAGTCGAGTGTGAAATATTCAAAGAGCCTAACCAAAAGTGAGCATCTTATGTTAGCTTTCTTTCTTAACCATATGTCTCCCGATATTATCGTAATATTTTATTTTACTTTTCCCTCTTTTTGCATGAAAAGGAGGTAATTGAACTTACACAAGTTTCGAAATTAAATCTTTTGTTTCCTCCCTTCTATACATACATACAGGCTTTCTGATCGCTTTTATTTTAAACAATTATTTCTTAGTGTAGCGATTCTACCGCAAGAAAGATATGAAAGAAATGATGTCGAACCCACAAGGACTAACGTATAAGTACCAAATAAAATTAGCAAAATTATATTTAGCCTACGAAATAATGATGATTAATTAACTAATTAAACTAAAGAATTAAAAAACTCGAAAATAGAACAACTCCCTTGAAGATGCGAAGGAATTCCGCTCAAGAAATCTATCAAGATGTTTGTTCAATTGTGTTATCGTCAATGATTTGTTTGTTAAAACAATTACTTATCAATCAATTCTTAAGGTGACGGATTTCCGAATATAATCAATATACTCTCTTGAGCTATATTGAAACTAGTAATAAATTGACACAAGTAACTCTCGTTCACTTAAACCAATTTAATACCGAATAACTCTCTATGAAAACCGTTGATCTTTAAATCTTTCAATTTAAAGTGACCACGTATGTGATTTAATCTCTCGATCTAAATCTTAAACATACAACATGAATTATTTTAGCGTATTATAATTTCATCTCTCGATCTCAATTATAATTCACAATTTCAATCAAAGGTAGCTAGACTTTGATAGCTTTAAACATATAATTCATGAACAGAAGAAATCAATCCACTCAAACACAATCAAAATCAAAGATTCAAACACAATATTCCTTAAACTTGATAGAATAAACTCAATTAAATTCAAATCAAATTAATAAGATGCTTAATCGTCTCTCAACCTCAAAAACATCAAATAAATATGAAAATCAAATTATCTAGAGTTTAGAAATACGATAAACGTAGGAGCGACTCCGTGCGTTGACCGATGCTTCTTCTATCGCTTCCTTCCTTGCACTTCAAAGGATTCTTCAAATTTCTCTTGTTCTTCGGAGTTGAAAGGCGTCTCAAGAATATTATTTTAGGTCGGATAATAATTTGAAGAATGACCCAATTTTCGTGCCTTCTTTCCAAATTTATAGAGGAGTGGGAATATGGAAGAGTTTCCAAAAATCAAAACCAAATCAAGCTTTTAAAATTCTGAAAATTCTCCGTCTCGATCGATCGGTGAATAACTTCAATCGATCGAGCGCCTTTAGCTTCCGAGTCTGACTTTCTCTGCCTCTCTCGATCGATCGAGATGAAACTTTCGATCGATCGAGATTTCTTCACATTTTCTTGCAACTCTCTGCCAGTGTCGATCGATCGAGATGGTGATTCCGATCGATCGAGAATGCCTTTTCTTTGTTGGCCAAAACTTCTGCCTTTGTCGATCGATTGACCTCCTGTTCCGATTGATCGAGAATGCCAGAACTCAAATTCTTCGTTTATTGGCTTGATTTGATCCGTTTTCTTCCTTGTAGCTCAATTCTTCTACATTCCACCTAAATTCCTGAAACAATCAAATAAATACCAAAAAGCATAACATCTTCACGGAATCTACACGAAAGTATATACAAATCAACGCCAAAATATGCGTAATAATCAACCCTATCAACTCCCCCAAACTTAGATTTGATCTTTCTCGAGCAAACATTAAGATCATAATGCAAAGTTCATCATCAATACGTTGAATGAATTTACTTAGCAACTCAATTGTAAAAGCTCGAAATCCCGCTAACACTTCAATCATAAGTCTATCCAAAAATTAACAAGAAGTGTTTTCTCCTAAGCTAAGCAATATATTGCAAAATCGGAACGTGCGTGTGTGTTCATGTCAATCTTGAGTTTCATATATACTTTTAGGATCGAATAATTGCCATTAAACTCAAAGTCAAGATTTACTATTAAACATTCCATAGGCCTACTTTTTTAGCACTCCTCCACTAATGTAATTATTCCCTAGACTTGGATTAATAGGTCTTTTAAAGCTTGTAATGTTTGGCCTAGGTGTTTGGCTTCAAAGAAAAGATAGGGAAATACAAAGAAGAGAGTATAATCATAGAAAATTCAATTTTTTTTAGCACACTTTGAGCTTCTCTTCTTTTTTCTAGCCTTGGCCACTTTGGGTCTTATTTATTCAATTTTTTGCTCAAGGCTTTATCTATCTTTTTCTTTTCTCATTCATCAATTTTTTTCAACAATTAGTTCAAGTTTAGCAATTCAAGTGCATCTAATGAGAATCATTATACTCCCTTAGGGTCAAGATAAAAATATTCCATTTAGGCTCAAGTAGGTGGGTATAATGAGGTTACCAAAGAATGTTGAATGGGGGCTAATAGTATGTTAAACATACTCCATTCTTTTATCAATTAGGCTCAAATTAGGGAACTAGAGATTGATATAAACATGATAAGCTTGAAAGGCTCAAGTAGGTCCAAAGATTGCCTAAATCATTTCCAAGTCTAGTTCCTAACTATAAAATTTCGCCTCAAAGTGCTCTCAACTAGGTTCTAAAGTGTTTCAAGATCCTCAAGACAAATCATAGTTAACAAAATTTTTCCAACATATAATTCATTCAATTATGACTCAAAGTGCTCAATATGTTCCTCAATTTTGAAATATTAACTTAACCTAAGATATTCACAAACAAGTCAAAAATCTTCAAAACTTTAGTTGAGATGGGGATTAATATCATCATGTAATACCATTGCAAGTCTAATTCATTATTTCTAAATGATGAACTCATTTTCAAGAAATTTTTTTTTATGTGCCCAAAAACGACATAATCTCATGCTAGACTAGTCATGCAAGGAAGTAACACAAGATAACAGCAGAAACCAGTAAACTCCCCCCCAAACTTAGTACATGCATTGCCCTCAATGTATGGTAAATAATAAATGCAAAGGCAAAGTACATACCTCGAAGACGATCGTCAGTGATCGTCGTCCTCATCATGCTCCGGAGGTGGTACTGGATAGTATGGCTCCTCAGGCTGGTATGGTTGGTACTTAGGTGGTGGTGGTTGTTGGTATGGTGGGAATGGTTGAAATTGCGGCTCAGGCGGGAACTGTATATCTGGGAAACCTTGGGCCAATGCATTATTCCATGCACATTGATATTGCAGGTGCTGACTTATCTGTGCTTGGCCCCACTGTAGTTCCCGTTGCAAATTTTGGATGCCCTGCTGCTCCAGGCGGAGTTCTTGGAGATCCCTATGAAGGGAGCCCAAGGTAATCGATGAATGCGCTGCAGCGGAAGAGGAGGATGGTCCAGCATGTCTACTGCTCGAGGACCGTGGCTCGGCCCTTCGTCGGCCTATAGGAGGTGGTGGCCCATCAACCACAATTGGTCCTTTAGGTGGTAGGAGTTCCTCATCGGTGTCCCACTTCACTCCATCTCTCTTGCAAAGGGCTGTGATAGTCGATGGAAAAGGCAATACAGTGGTGGGCGGACTCCTGCCGATGTCACAGATATGTTCATTGATAATGTGCCCCAAGTCCACCGTTTGCCCTATAAGTATGGCATATACCAGGGCAGCTCTCTCTTTGGTAACCTCAGAAGTGTGGGTCGATGGCATGACCCGGGCGGCTATGAAAGAGAACCAAGCTTGTGCCTCTGGTTTCAGATATTTCTTGAGGACCACTTGGGGATCTCCATTGTAGTTTTTATGATAATAATCTGAAGAATGACCAAATTTTCGTGCCTTCTTTCCAAATTTATAGAGGAGGGGGAATATGGAAGAGTTTCCAAAAATCAAAACCAAATCAAGATTTTAAAATTCTAAAAATTCTCTGTCTCGATCGATCGGTGAATAACTTCGATCGATCGAGCGCCTTTAGCTTCCGAGTCTGACTTTCTCTGCCTCTCTCGATCGATCGAGATGAAGCTTTCGATCGATCGAGATTTCTTCACATTTTCTTGCCAACTCTCTGCCAGTGTCGATCGATCGAGATGGTGATTCCGATCGATCGAGAATGCCTTTTCTTTGTTGGCCAAAACTTCTGCCTTTGTCGATCGATCGACCTCCTGTTCCGATTGATCGAGAATGCCATAACTCAAATTCTTCGTTTATTGGCTTGATTTGATCCGTTTTCTTCCTTGTAGCTCAATTCTTCCACATTCCACATAGATTCCTGAAACAATCAAATAAATACCAAAAACCATAACATCTTCACGGAATCTACACGAAAATATATACAAATCAAAGCCAAAATATGCGTAATAATCAACCATATCACTTTCTAGTTTGAATAATTACGAATCTTCACATCTAGTTAAAAAAATAACATTCACCTCCCATGTTATATATTTTTATGCCAAATAATAGGGGATACAACTGTAATATTTCATTCACTAGTTGCAAACTAGAAGGTAAATTCATATTAAAGCTATTTTAAAGGGGTCAATCCGTTAAGGTCAAAAATCGTTAAAGCTATCTAAAATGGATGCATCGGTGAGTGCTGTGTGGTTGTGTGATTCGGATGAGTGCTGTGTGCGCTTGTGCTTCTGAACATGAGTGTTGTGAGTGCTTAGGGTTCTTGCCGATGAGTGATGTGTGCTCTTCAGTGTGACTGGTGGTTCTGGCCGTGTGCTCCTTGCTGTGTGCTTGGAGCTTCCGGCTGAACAATGGTGTTGGGTGGTGTCGACACCTTCTGGTCTTTACCTTGGATTCTCCGTGACGTAGTTTGGGAAAACAGCAGATCTGAGCCTGACTCGATATCCTTTTGAGTTTACTATTATATTTGCAGTTTGTGTATTTGTATTTGTTTTGCATGTACACATGACGATGTCAAGACGGATACCCTCCTAACAAAATATGCACAAATGTTATGAATATCAAATTCTTGATAGATAAACACTAATGACAACAGATTTCCAGGCACTAATCATCTATGATCGAGCACACACAATTATTAATCACAAGGCATCATGCACGGCAATAAATCATCAATGAAATAACCAAGAAACAAAAAACGAAACACAGAAGTTTTACATGGTTTGATAAACAATGACCTACGTCCACCCACGGGAGGAGTTTTCATTGACTTCTTCGAGTATGTACAAGACATACAATACATGAATTCATTCCAATCATACTTCTATGATTTACAATATGACCTCACGTGAATTCACTCATATTTCGCCTCTAAAAAAAAACTCTCAGAATGACCACTGCCTCTTCCCTTATGCCTCACATTTTTGCCTTTCATTTTGTGCCTCTCCCTCATCTGCTCACGTGCAGCTCATGTTCTTTTATAGATGATTTGCCTTGGTTACCATCTACTCACTTGCATTTTATCCGGTCAACAAGTTGCAAAATAACTGCTCTAAACTGCCTTCTTGAATTCTTGATCCAGGTCACTACTTCAACTGCTAAGATGATCAATATCTTCCGATGGCTAATTAAAATTGATGGCTTCCAGAATGCTTAGACCCTAGTCTCTAATGCATTGTGACCTTCATTGACAATTCCTTAACAAAAACCATAGTCATACGAACAGAGTTGAGTTGCATAGAGTCCTTTAGTTGAAGGAGTCTTGTATTGTTAATTTGATCTGGAGATCCTGTGATACTTATCCATTTTTAAGTCATGTTAAAGCGAATGGTGTCAGTAGCTGTAATGAGGGGGAGATTTAAATTGTACGATAATCCAAGTGTAATATTGTAACAATGTATGCATCTATTTCTTATTTATTTCGTTATACACATACATATATATACAGACACATATATAAAGGTTCATATTTTTTTATATCTAGTGCTTTAAACTCTAGTTTTGGAATGTGCTTTGGATTTTCCATCATTTTAAATATTTTCAGCCATTTTAATTACTCTGAATTGAAGAAGTCTTCATAAACTCGTAACAAGACAGAAATAACCTGTCACAGCCACAGGTTCTTTATTATGATTATTGTCTCAGTTTTGGGTTCTTATTTTTGTAAAATTTCATTTGTGCTCCTTGTCAATTGAGAAAGACAAATAATATAATTTGCCAATAACTATCTAGGACAAGTATTCTTCAAAAACAGTAAAAACTTAGCAATTTTTGTTCAAGTAGACTGTTAACTTGGTCTTCTCCATTTTATCTTCTTCTTATTTACTTCTGAATCGTTTGAGATAAGTCTTAGTTTCGAGACAGATCCAAAATATTGCTACAGTTTGTAACTTTCCCTAATTTTGGCAAAATTAGGTTAGTTTTAAGTCTGGAATTTTGAATCCAAATTTGTCAAATCCTTTTATCCAAACGAAGCTTTTAAATTATTTCATTTAATTATTTTGTGTTGCATTAGATTATAATTACTATAAATAGGCAATCATGTGAATAAATGTTTTAGGTTTTCCCGATGTATATAGCATGACATAGAAAACATGATAAATATAGTCCAATACTAATTGTAGAATAGGAGTTGTGGCATTAATATAAGTTCGTGGTGAATTTACCAAAATCATTCATTCATATTTATTTGCATTAATTTTATTTCACATATTGCGATATTTACTTTAAGAATGTCTTACTAAATTTGGTGATCATAAAGACCAAGCCCGGAAATAATCCATCGATCTTTTTTTCTGAATCCCAGCTATTTTCGCAATGTCCACATTTGGGGTGAGACATATTTTGCTTTAGTGTGAAACAGTTACCTGTTTTTATAGCAGTTTTTGAGCAACTGTTACAAAGTCGGAGGGAGATGAGGTTCGAACCTGAAACCTCGAACTCAAGGTTGCATTGATTTCAAATGAACTTCACAAAAACGTTACACTGAATCGAAATCATCATTAAATGTTCTTGTTCAATTATCTCAATATATGCAACAAGCGTGTTTTGTGTCTGTTATCGGCGGAATAATCTGGGAAGAAATGGATTTGTTACTTGCAAATAAGTAAAGAAATAAGCTAATGTCCTTCAGCTCCGTAGAAAATTTGGGTTAACATTGTCGCGAGATATACATGACTCATATTATCCATCGCTTACATTTATTTTGCATGAAAGACTGGTTTAGCATGAGAACTCGGATGTCAAGACTTTAAAAGATTTCATAAAAAAGTTAAATTTAATTGATTCCGTAAATCTACCCATGATTCTATAACTTCTGAACGAGATATAACTGAAATTAGGATTTGGATGAACACTGAATTTAGGATTTGGATGAACACGATTTATTTGATATTAGCTTTAGAGCATTATATCAAGGGTGCATTTAAGGGTTTAAGTGTCGCGGAAAAAAAAACGAGCCCTTGGATATATCCTTAGAGCTAAGGGTGCGCAGATGTTAAGGGTAACATCGAACTATCCGGTGAACACGACAAAAAGAAGTACGAGGTATTGTCGATTAAAAATCTAAATTTTAAATACATTTTTTTAAAAAAAACTTTGTTACTCGAATTAGTGAACAGGGAATATATCTAACATGAATGGTCCAAAATGATATTTACGACGATATATCTTAAAATTTTAAAAATCTCAATAAAACATCTTATATCGTAAGTAATTTAGTGAAAAAAATATTATTCATAAAATAATTTGTGGCCTTGACAAAAAGGCACGTTATGCAGTGGAAAATTGGTCCTCGGTCGTTCGGAATTATTCATCGACTTAGAATCCGTGTACTTTGTTTCTCATGCTAAAACCTAAATTGTTTTATGCTCAATTAATTTTCATGGTAGGGACATTAGAAAACTTTGGACTCGATGGAAAATGTTGGGTACAACAATTGCCCTTATTGTGTGATCGATCAATATATGATGCTTGTACTGTTGTATGGTATAAAAGATTTGAGTTGCATCATTACCATCAGTTATATCTTTTGGTAAAGCGGCAATCGCTTCATCCTACAATCAGAGTCAAGATCACGTGTTCGATTCTCATGAGTTGCAAGAAGTGTAATTATTGGGAGGATATTGTTGGGGTATAATAATTGCCCTTGTTGTGTGATCCATCGAAACGTGATGTTTGTGCTGCTGTACGGTTTAAAAAAACTGAGTTGCACAATTACAATCAGCTATATCTTTTAGCAAACTGACAAACGCTGGATTCTACATAAAATTATATATATATATAAAGTTCAATATACGTGGAAAATTTTTGATGGGCTTTTAGTGATTTCTCTTAAATTTTTCATGAATTAAGGAACGACATTGTTGCAATTATAATTTCCATGATATCATTCTTCATAAAGACCATAAAGTAAGTCCAAAAATGTTTATTTTCCCAAATTTGAAGAGGATAACCAATTAAAAATTAAACCCAAATGTTTAGAGGCCAACCCCTCTTTTAAGTATGTACCCAAAAAATGTAATGTACATAAATGAGGAAATTACTAAAAGATCCTATAAAACTAAATGCTATATCCAACAACTTTAACAAGGTTCGTTCTATCTTAAATCAATTCCATGATCAAGAAACCTGAAATATCAAAATATTTTACCTTTGAATACAAACTGTCTTATATTTATTTATAATATATAATTTAGGTTGAAAGTCCTAAAATAATAGAACACAAAATTGTTACAGATTAAACAACAAACGACCACCTTTATATAGTGAGGCAGTTATATGTCCAAAAATAATTTTTTTACTTTATTAACATATGAATAAGCTAAATCAAGAAAGTCAAGTACGAATTAATGCAACCCATTAATCTCTAAATGTTGATTCATACCCAATTGGTATATCTTAACATTCGTACCTCTTTCCAAATGACGATTAACGTACTATTTCATATTTATTTACTAAACACATAAAATAAATATATATTTTAAAAATATTTATGTGTAAGGACCCCACACCGTCGGTGGTGGGTTTTGAGTCTTCAAATGGCCATGCACTAGTCGACTGTATCCCTTAACGGCTTAAATACAGCGACCCTTATTCCATTTTTTCTTTGATCGAGTAAAAAATTAATTAAATAATTATAATACAAATAAAATTACTAACCCAAAATTTATATCTCCAAATTAATCAATACATGTACTATTTTGGGTTATCTGTTGGCTGCTACCTATGGATCAATGACTTAAATTTGTTAATTAGATCTTAAAAAAAAATTAATAAATATAGAAAATTAATCCAATATTTATGATAATGGCTGACTATATAGCGAAGAATAATTTATTTTGGGATCCAACCCCCCAATTTAGTTCAAGAACTTTCAGTCTATTAACTCCACCTTCTGCAATTCTATCACTTTATTCAGCAAGAAAGCTGAACTGAATTTTTTTCGAAGCACTGCTTAATTTTACCATTAGCCCATCAAAGAAAAATGAAAGATGGTGAAGCCCAGACACTCCAATCAACTCCAAGCGGAAGTAGTAGCACGAGTTCAGCTACAATTTCGAGTTTCAAGAAAGATGGATCATGTTTTGAGGGACTGTTCGGGAGAGGCAAGTACAAGTTATGGGCTTTGGCTGCAATTATTTTGCTTGCACTTTGGTCTATGTTTACTGGCTCTGTCACTCTGAAATGGTCTGCTGTTGATCTTAAAAGCTTCTCGCATGAATTGGACCCCTCCATCCATGGTGATGTTGATGTTCTGGTACGAATTTTTAGTGTTTTCCTTTTGTTATTTTTGTTGTTGTACTGTCTTTTACATTATGCAAGTCTGAAGATAAAGTTTTGATAGATCTAAAGATTTGCATATCTGTAATTTAGAGTTCCAGCTCTTGTCTGAAACTTGGCCGACATTTTAACCTGTTTGGTAAGAACCGCAGAAGAATCGAAGCTTTGAAGTTGAGATTTATAGTTGGTTTTGGTGGAAAACCAACTCACAGTATAAATCTAAAATTCTTGGTTTTTAATAAATGAAATTTGAGACAACCCGTGAATTTCTTGGAGTGGCATAAAAGATTTGAAATCAGTGAGTTTCAAATGTTTAATCATGAGATCTTATAGGCATAACTTAGAAATGGACAACAAATTCCTTAATAGCTTAATGGTTTTGTCATTTATGTATGTTATCACAACACTTTCTTTATTATTTCACTAATTTTATGATTTTAGAATTTGTGGTTTCATGTTGTGGGGAAAATTTTGTAGGATGTAGCTGAAAGGGAGAAGACGGTGAGGCAAATGTGGAACGTGTACAAGCACAGTAAGATTGTGAGGCTGCCAAGTTTCTGGCGAGAAGCGTTTGGGGCAGCTTATCAAGACTTGACCAGTGAGGTATCCAGTGTGCAGGACGATGCGCTCTTGGAGATTGCCAAGATGTCGTTCCGGTCGAGGATGTTATACGAGCCGCCTCCACTTCAATCCAATACTAGGTACCTTACATCCCGTTCTTTCACATGTTAATATTCGGTGGATGTTCTTTAATCTAGGTTTAAAAAGGAGAACGTACGCTAGCGGGGCAGCCTTCTACCAAGTGATATACTCGATCTTATTGAGAGTATCAATGTTGGGATTCGAGATAACCAAACATATAAGACTTGTCTATCAAACAAAGGAGAACTTATATCAAGCCAATTATTTTATCACTATTGAATTCTGACATGGTATGCATAGGATTTCACTATCTCATCCTTCCGTTTCTCCAAAAAGGAAGCCACAATATACTGGAAAGAGTTATGTAATCCTGACCATATGAACTGTAAAATGAAGAAATGTAGAAACCAGATTAGGATAAGCAAAATGTTCTCTGAGGACGGTTTTGATTCTTTCATAGTTTTTTTCATTATTCTTCGAGCATTTTTTGGAATCTTAAAACTTTGCAAGATGAATATAACGGTTTGTTCTTGTTCATTCCTATGCTAAACAGGGTATCCAAGAAGATAGCGACTTCAGATATGCAGGTGGGGAAGACAAGAAACTAAGCAGTACTTTTCATAAGTTAAAAGTCTCAGTTGTAGTAGTTAAATTTCATGTAGCTAATAAAATTCTCTGCCATATGCTTTTTGCATCTTCATTGCGAAGCAATGAGATGAATGACATGTTATATTCCCAGATATACTGTATCTAGTATACTGATTAAGTGTTCTAAAATTGGGAGAATACCCTGTAATAAATTATCAATTCCTTATGATGCCGTCAATTTTTTTTACTTAGTTTGGCTATGACACTTAATTTTGGCAACCTTTTACTAGTTGAATTTCATGTTTATTATTTCTTTTTTGATGGATGCTAATGAATTTAATCATCATGAAAAAATGGTGACTGAATCTGCAAAGATAAGGGCTGCTATTATTTTCTTAAATGCTAAACAATTAAATTTTATACATAATTTTTTGAAAAAAAATATAAACTTTACCCCTCTTAATTTAATTCAATATGTTGGTCCAATCTCCATAGTTACTAGGTTTGCCAAAGAATCAGCTTGTTATCCACTTCATGGAACAATGTATTAAATTCTAAGATCGATCACAGCATTTCTTAAAAGAGAATCAAAATGCATTGGATACCAACTAAAAAAACTTGCGAACTTGGAAGTTAATTACAAAATTCAAATTTCGCCGTCCAATTTTTTTTATCTGTATTTGATATTTCATTTACAGGGATGAATATAGAATCGTAAAAGGTATTTAAAGTGCTTTTCTTAATGAAAACTGATTATCTGGTGATAAAACCAATGCAATCATTTCGTTTTTTAAGGTGAAAAAGCTCTCGGAAAAAGCTGTTTGCCTTCAAGAGCATCGTCTCTCTGTGCTGGCTACGATATATCCAGGCATATTTCTTTACATCCTATGGGGGTTGTACAATTTTTCTTCTCCGTTTTGGTGCAATGAAAGGTTTTCCTTCAGTTAATTGATTTTTTTTTCTTTGTTTCTAGTTCGATCTTATAGTGCGGCAAAGACTAAAGTTCCCACTAAGCCCTGCTCAAGGTCTACGTCTAGTCCTAGATGCTTCGTAGGCAAGAGTCAAGCTAGAGGCGAAGCCCTGATACTCACATATCTGAGCATCGCCATTCCTGGAGGAACTTACCCATGTGTTGTTGGTAATCTTCGAATGCTTTTGCACATCTTTGTTTCGTTGATCAACAAAGAAATGTATTTTTATTCGGTTTTTGCTTGTTGTATAGTTGTGTGTAATGTATATTTGTGTGTAATGCAAGAAGTCATCCTACATTGAAAGAATATGGTTTGGATGCTTATAATGAGATACTCATTTGTTAGATTAAAAAATAGCAAGGCCTAAGAGTATGGGTTTCATTTTGAAAGTGGGTTTGGACATTGGAGCATCTTAGGCTTAATTGATTATCAAATTAATTATTTCGAGTTGTTTTAATTCGGAAAAGTGTGAGATTAAGTGCAACAATTCGAAAGGTTGTAACATTTCGATGCAACCATTTAAGAATGGTTGTGATATTTCAATGTATCATTTTCGAATGGTTGTGTTTTTCATGAAAATACATATCCATCCTAAAAATAAAAGAAGTTATGAATTTTTCTTTATTCTCTCGAAGGAATTTTCATGCCTCCTGCGAAACATATTTCTATAGTATGGAAATATTGTTTATCGGATAGTGATTTTTACGCCTCAAGGCATTGTTTTCTGTCTTCAATAATTTAATTTTTTCCAACAGTGTGTATTTATATTCACATCTACAAGTGGTCTAGTTACTATAATTGTGAAAGATGAGAAGTCGAGTTAACCTTCTGGGTCACTAATATCTATGTTGGCTACTTATGAATGCTTCTCCAATGACTACGGAAAACAACTGTCATTGCCGGAGCCCTGTTGGTAGAAGAAGATTGTTGGTAGAAGGAGATTGTTAAGCACAAATCGATAGCTTAATTGCAGTTTTTATACTTATTGGGCAGCTTACTTTAACGGTATGGATATATTCCGATTTTAAATGTTTTGGGAATTAGAGTGTGCTTAGTAGCCCAAACCCTTTACATCTTATTTCCGGACTTATGTTGAAATGGATTTACGCCAAAACTTTTGCTCTATTTCCTGATTATTTGCTTTCATTTGTCTGCTTTAGGCCACAGTTGTCTTTGGGTATATTTACTTGATTCTACTACAGGGACATATTCTTACTCTTGCCGGGGTCACTGCAGCTATTTGTTCTTCACCGGTTGTTGGCTCATGAATCTAATTGCTTTAGCAGTGTGGCCATCATGACTTGCGGTTGCGATCTCTGAGACCTTACTGAAGGTTGTTTTTTTACATTTTTGAGCCGCTATTCTATCTTTTTTCTGTTAATAATTAATATTTATTTGGTTAATATATTATTCAGATAATATCAAGAATATTTAATCCAGAAGATTGCGCACTATCTGGATAACCACCCACTATCTTTAAGTGGTGTAACTGTGTCAAACTCTAAGTCTTTGATGGCAAGACACTTATATAAATAGGATACTGCGGGGGTCCCTAAGCCAAGCAATTCACTTCATAAAATACACCATCTATTAGAATTGCATAAGGTTTAGAATAGCCCCCTTGCATCTCTATTCTTCATCTCTGTCTGGATCAAACTGCATATCAATGGCTGGAGGTAACACTGATCTTGAACTTTTATTTCTGCATATTCGATTTTGTGTGCCATACGTTTAGGTACATTGAAAATCGATTTAGTATTAATGTGAAATATCTAACATTTGGTATCAGAGCAGTTTTTGCTTTCGCCTTGATACGTTTGAGATTTTTGATCTGGGCCAAAAATTTTGAAAAATAATACTGCTGCAATTTTGATTTTGTATCATGAATTTTTTTTGCACAATTTTCGAAATTAAAAATTTATCAGAAATTCATTTGAATTCAAATTCCCAATTTCAATTTTGCTGGAACCCTAATTTATGAAACCCTAGCCTTTGAAATTCTGAAATTGGCCGCCGATTGGAACCCACTTCCGACGATAAATGGTACCGGTAGAACCACCATGAGAGGACGACCATCGGACGTCGCTGGACGGAATCGTATATCGGAAAATCGACCGGAATCAGGACGCGTTTTGGTGCGCGCGGTCTGTCTCTTTTGAAACGATTTTTGATCGATTTCCGACCATTTGGACTGCGGCTCTGTACGTTAGTCGTCAAATAAGGTGTAACCATCGCGTGGGTGGTGGTTTTACAGGTGGTTAACGTCGGAAAATCCCGGATTTGGCCGGATTTCTGGCCTGAAATCACGCTCTGCGTGAGACTCGAAAGTCGCGATTTGGATGGCCGATTTCATACAATTTTAAGGTCGGTAATGGCAGATTGTGTACGGCCGTGTATGTCCGATGGTCGGACGTTGGTCGGCCATGATCTGACCTGAAGAGATGGCGGCGGCGGCGCTGATTTCGTTTAGGGTTAGGGTTAGGGTTAAGATAAAGGTTGCATTCTTGAAATTAAGGATGTCGAGTGCACAAGTGCTCTCTCAATTAAAATTGCACTTGAAGATCTCTTAAATTCAAATGGATTAAGCATATCTATGTTGCGTGGACAAGGTTATGATGGAGCAAGTAATATACACGGGGATTCAATGGAATGAAGTCTCTTATCTTGAAAGAAAATGAAACAACATATTATGTCCATTGTTTGCACACCAACTCCAACTTGCTCTTGTAGTTGTGGCAAAAAATCATATACGTATTTGTGAACTTTTTGTTTTATCTCTAATGTGGTTACTGTGGTTGGAGGCTCGCGCAAGCGAAAAGATAATTTACGAGAAAAACAAGTTTCAAACATTGTTCAAGTTTTAGAAAACGAAGAGATTGCTAGTGGACGAGGATTGAATCAAGAAAGCACTCTCATCCGTCCTTGTGATACACGTTGGAGCTCGCATTACGTTACTATTTTGAGCTTGATTAATTTGTTTGATTCTATAATTGAAGTGCTTCGTCTGATTGTGAAAGAGTAAACATTATCTAATCAAAGTGGTGAAGCATCGCGTTTAACAAAGGACATGCTATCTTTTGATTTCATATTTGATTTGCACTTGATGCAATCATTATTGGGAATAACGAATGATTTGTGCGAAGCATTGCAAATAAAAGGATCAAGATATTGTGAATGACATGACTTTGGTAGATGTTTCTAAGAGAAGACTTCAAGAAATGATGATGGATGGAGTTCTTTAGTAGATGATGCATTTGTGTTTAGTGTAAATCTTAAAATTGATGTGCCTGATATGAATGGTGTTTATATGGTTGGAAAAAGACCAATACAGAGAGTTGAAAATGACAAACTCGCACCGCTATCGTGTGGAGATATTTAATACCGTCATAGATACGCAATTGCTCAAGTTAAATGGTCGAATCAATGAGGTAATTTGTTTTGTGTTGCTTGTTTGAATCCATCCAACCATTTTGAAGCTTTAACAAACAGAAGTTAGTTCGACTAGCAGAATTTTATCCAAAAGATTTTAATGGTATCGAGCTTTTGACATTGTCGGATCAACTCGAGAATTTCATTATGGATATACGTTTAAATATTGATATTTCAAATGTAAAGGGGCTCGGTAATATAACTCAAAAAATGGTTGAAACTAAAAGAGATGCAGTATACCCATTGGTTTACAAGTTTATAAGTCTAGCCTTGATTTTCGGGTAGCAACTGCTACAATGAAAAAATCATTCTCTGCTATGAATATTGTGAAGAATCGGCTTCGCAACCGAATGAGTAATGAATAAATAAATGATAATTTGTTAGTTTATATTGAAAAGATATATTTAATCTTGTATCTAATGAAACTATTATTCATAAATTTTAAAACATGACTAACCGTTATGATTAATTGTATGGTATCTTTTGCTATAATTTTTTTTATCTTATTTTATTTTTTTATAATTTGTGTCCCCGCGCCACTGATGACAATAGTTCATATTTATAAGCACATGAAAAAATTGCAATTGGGCTCTATAGACATGCCATCCACAAATGACAAGAATCCCCAAATGACAAGAATCATGAAATTATGCGTAGCCATTATTTATGTATTTTTCCAAAAATGACAAGAATCCCCACTAAGCTGAGACCGAGTTGAATTTCCCCAAAGTTATAGGTGGAAGTTCTAAAAAATACCAGCTCATAGAAACACGGAGCGCACGTTTCTCCCGATTGTCATATCAAGCAACCACATCCGTTCTCCAAATCTGGATCCAATCACAACCGTCGATTATTCCGCCAAACCTACCCACACCTTTTCCCAGTCAAACCGCATTGTTTTTGCGTATCCAACCGTTGAAAGATCCGTCAAACAAATCATCTTTAGCCGTTGGATCATCTGACCACCTCAATAAATAAACCCCTTATCTCCTAGTTCAATGCTTATCTCGTTACTTTCGTATTGCCGCCATAAGCGTGTGGCTACCCCTTTTTTTCTCAGATCTACGCTTTGATTTTTATCGTTTTTCAATTTTTTTCACAGATTCTGTTAGATCGTGCGACGATCTACGTTTTGATTATGGATTCTCGGCTTATGGTTCCGCAGTTGAGTTTCGACGATTTAATCCGTTGGTCAACCAAAGCTCCCTCTCTGTTGGGTCAGGTGATCTACATCGGTGCAGCCCACACTTAGATGGTTTGGGTCCGATGTTCTGAAGGAGGGCCCACATCACTGGTTCAACAATTGATTTGGAGAGTTGATGATCAGGTAGATCTGCTAGAGAGTAAGGCTGATGGATTGAGGTAATTTATAGATCTGTTCGACGTAAGTCTAATATCGTATGACCTTGTTATTTCTTTAAATTACGTTTGTCCGTACATCGTATGAATAGGTTTTCTGTCGGTGTTGATGGCTTACAGAGGATCATTTTTCAAATTGAGTTTGAATTGATAATTAACTTTATATATGAGCTTATGTTAAGTCATTTTTTCTTAATTTGCTGTATCTCGTTTATGTTTGCTTATATTTTTGTTTTGTTGCTTTGTTGTAGCCCCTGAAGCGGTGTTTGTTCGTTGACCTGATTTTTTTGAGCTGGGAATCTGTGAATGCACTGGAAATTATTAGCTTCGTCAACGATGGCTTCTAATTCGTAACAAGTCCCAGAATTAAAGCTACTCCCCATGTTGAAGGGAGTATAAGCTCTTGACGGTTTGATAACGTTATCATCAATTATGTGTTTCACTTGTGTTATTGTTTTAGTAACTGTGAGCCTAGTAGCGGTGAAGATGTATTTATTTATGTAAAAAAGGAGTGCGAGAGGCGACTTGTGGTGGTTGTCTAATGACCTTTGCCATGATGGGTGCGCTCGCATGGCAGGTCGCCAAATTTAATAAATAAGTTTGTTTTTGGTTTCGAGGGGGGATGGTACGGGGTTTTGCCCGGCTCTTCCCTCGTGTGCGGGTTTCTCTTTTTTTCTTCCTGTTTTCGTAGTTTGGTTTAATTTTTACCCGTACTGGCCGAATTTTCAGCAATCAATCCGATCATTTTGGTCTTGTATGGTTTGTCGATAATACCAACCGAGTAAACATTCATATATTGCAATCCCATTCAAGGCCAAACTGAATTAAACTGAGCATGCCAACGCTAGGACTGTCATCTGAGGCATCGCTAATGTTAGAGGTACAAATTAGCTATTTACTTTTCGTTGAAAATACTGGACTAAAATAGTTATTTAAATATCTGCTAATACACCTGGTTAAGGTTTCTACTGGTGCTACGTAATCAGAATTTCTTTATTGAATTTATTATAGGCAAGATTTACATCTGAGAACATTGCAACGGCACTCATGCAAGTTTAGAAGCTGAGTTCGATAATTAGTTTGCCATGATCTCGTGTCGGGAGCTTAAAATCATGTGTGTGCACTAAAAAATAAGTTCTAATAATCATTTTTAAAATCTGTGTGTTGTTTTTCAGCGCACCAACTAGTCACGACGTTAATTAATTATACTTCCATCCGAGTTCAATTATCTTTAGTCCGGGATATAACTTCCCTGTGGTAATGTTTTCCTTCTCAACTTTATCCGACTGCATATGATCAAATATCGCATCCATATGATCAAATTATCTTTCAGATTCAGGTTTTAGTACTTTTGAATGTTCCTGTCGTAGTCTGAGATATCTGTTGTTGGCGATTTATAAGGTTGTAACTGTAGAAAAGGAAAGCGTCGGATAGAGTCGGAACGGTTATGTTTTTTTGTAATATAGCGGCCTTCTTCAGCTTGTGATGCATCCTTGGCCTACCGGGGACGAAGCTTCCTTCCATGCAGACAGTGCATATGATCGGCGGCCTGCTGCTGCTATTCTGATTGCTGTGATACTGTAGCGGTGGAGTGACAAATGGCTTGATTGGACTGCTGCTACGGCTATCTGTTGTTTAACGAGTTCTTGTGGTAGTCTTGCTATCGGGTGAAAATTCATTCCTTATTGTGAAGATGTGTCGTGCTGCTTTTATTACCAATTTGTCTTGTATGCTGCAAACTTCGTAATTTCGCTGAAGCTGTGTGATACTTGTCAAGGCTCTCGTCTTCTACCGTTGTATGGTATCATCCTCTCGATCTTGAAGCCTTTTGTTTTGATTTTTAAATACTTGCTCAGCATCTTGAAATGCATGTTGAATATGTTCTCCACGGGATGTTTGATTTGCTCTAGACTAGTATTCTGCTTAGCTGTGTTGTGTTTATATATATGATGATCGAAGTAGGGTACTTACCTGTCCTGTATTTTGGCTTTTCCTATTCAGATTTATACCAACCAATTCACATTCTTGTTCAATCATCTATGATTATGATCGACTCTCCGCTGGATATGGTCATCAAATTGGTATGTATGGTTATGAACTTAAAAAATAAAATGATGGTTTATTGATATATCATCTATCGAAAATTACAGGAGACGAGCATGTTTTTGTTGTTGGAGATGAATCATTTTTATCTCATGCTTTTGGAAAAGCAGATATTCTCTTGCAGAGTTGGGGAATTTTATGATTATACGTAGATACCGCAACTTGACTTTTTAGTTGTTTGCCTAAGGTTATGGTTAATTCAAAATTGGTTTAGCTCAAGAAGTAAATGGAAAAATTATAAGATTTTTTATTGCCAGTAGCAAGGGCAGCTGTAGGAAATGATATAATTACCAATGTCTTGGTATAAAATAAAATTTTTATGTTTTTGTAACAGAAGACGGGGATTTCACTCTGGATGCTATAAATAACAGGGAAACCCCGGTACCTTGTACATGCGTTTCTATGGGTCTGGGATGCTAAAAATAATAGGGAAACCTCGGCCCCTGAAAAATAAAAAGAGAAAGGGGCTATATAAAATTTCAAACTAAACAATCGTGGTACATTTAAATAATTATTAAAATAGAGATTTTAAAAAAATTTAAATTTATGACATTCAAAAAAATGTTCCGACCTTAATATGCAGAAATAATGGAGAACAGGTAACGGGAAATATGAGAGAAAAGAGCAGGAGGAAGGTGCTTTGTATGCGTTCAATCAAAAGCAGAACATCCAAAGAATCAAAGCACCATTATTACGGTAAAAAGAATGAAACAATAGGGGCCGGAGGTAATCCAAAACATAAAAAAGAATGAATATAAAAACTTTTTTAAATAGTAAGCGTTGATGGATCCATAGCTCAAATTTGGAAGAGCGCACAATTGCTTATACGCGTTGAGAGGATGGTGGTTCGAATCCGCCTGGATCCTGTAAACACATTGGCAGCTTTAATTAACTTGGCTAATATTTTGAAATATTTCTTGAAAGAAAGTGAGCCGGAGCTCTTGTTAGACTTTTGATGGTGTTTCAGTGGCATCTGAATCTGTGGTTTGAGTGGATTTTGAAATTTGCATATGATTAAATTCAAATGAAGAAAATAATTAATTAGACAAATTGTGGGTGCATTTATATTGAGGGATTTGAAATTATATCAATGTCATAAATGATCTTTATCGTCAAAATTTGTCTTTTAGCCCACTGTGTCGCTTGATTCTATCATCTTTCCCCAGTTACAAGTTTGTGGGCAACTACTGTTTTTATTTTTTAATTGGAAAAAAAAAAAAAAAGGTTCGTGGGAACGAAAAGAAAGACTGTAAGTAGGTATATAAAAATAAAATGAAACTCAAGAAAGACTCATAACTAAAATAGGGGAGGCAAAATCTATACTTGCACGCATTAATCATAGGAGGTTTTGTTATGATATATGTTATACACGCCAAATGTTGGTATGTTGTGACATATTGAGACATATAAATATATTGTTCATATCCCTTATACGATATATGAAATAGCAATCAATAGACAATCATAATTCTCGTCGTAGAAAGTCTAACATCGAACTAGTGCTAGCATTGGGATCATGGATCTGGTCAGGTTGTTTGAACTCGATGGATCACCACTTTAAGATCTACGTCGGTGAACGGTATTCTCTTTCGTGTATTTATATTCGATTTATGTATGTTAATATATGAATCAGATGCGATCGTCCGTCATCGGGTCTAGATCTGTTTATGTTTATTTTTTCGCTTTGTTTGGATCTGATGCCATGTGACGTAAACCCAACAGTGATATCAAAGCTAGGTTGCACTATGATTTATATATACGATAATTAATTTTATTGGATCGTTTCTCATCGCTTCTAATCGTGTTCGAATTTCAGAAATTTTATAGTCCGGAAAAACAAAGAAATTGGATTAAAAAGAGTTTTAATTCAAATCCAAAAAACGACTTCACCAGTGGAGGACCAGTTGCCTGTGGCACTCTGTAGCGTCTTGATCGGCTTCGCCAGTTCTCCACCATCCTGCGGGTGGCTGGCTTGCGGCGAGCAGATTTCTAACTGCTCGAAACTTCCGGCGAACCAGCAATGGTCTGAGCGCGAAGCTATTGATTTTTGCCACCATCTTGTTACGCGAATCGCGAATCCAAGGGCGGCGGAAAAGTTCCGTTACTCCAGCCAGGTAGACTCGTGAATCCACGGCGGCGGAAAGGTTCCTCGTCCGGACTGAAATCGCGAACCTCTGGGACAAATCTTTGTCGCGGCTTGACGGGATGCTTCTGCTCGCGCGACGGAGATTCTCGATACGCTTGTAAATCCTTGCTGCGAAATCGCCGGATAAGAAGGAGGCGCTCGGGTGGCGGCGTTGGCAGCGTTTGGGTAACCCTAATTTTCGTTCAGGAGGATAATGAACAGTAATTTTTCGAAATTAAAAAAAAAATCTAAAATTTTGAATTTGAGTTGTTTCGAAAAATAAATTTTGGATCTAAATTGGTTTGGAGTCCATTAATTTTTGGATCATTTAAAATATTTTATCTTGATATAGTTTTTGGAGCAATAAATTATAAACTTAATTTATTAAAAATATAATTTTATTTATTAAGTGTAAAATGAAGATTTTACAAATAATTGAAAATTAAATTAAAATTAAATGAAAATGTTACGTTTATTTTGTTTTTTTATTTCGATTAATATTATGATTAAAAGATAAAATAGTGATTTTATCAAGTAACTGAAAATTTAATTAATTAAAAATTAATTGAAAATATTTCATTTAATTTGTTAATTTTATTTTCGATTAATATTATAAGGCTTGGGATGTGTGCTGATGCAAGATAAACATGTGGTAGCTTATGCATCGAAGCAGTTGAAGCCGCATTAGACTAGATATCCAGTTCATGACTTGGAGTTGGCGGCTACCATCTATACGGACCACAAGAGCCTGAAGTTTCTATTTACTCAGGCGGAGCTGAACATGAGGCAGGGGAGATTGATGGACTTACTCAAGGACTATGATTGCGAAATTGAGTACCATCCTGGAAAGGCGAACTTGACAGCAGACGCCTTGAGTCGGAAGGTGAAGTGTACCGCTGAGGACGCCATGCATTTATCGGCTATGATGACTTCCTACTGTCATCTGGGCTATGACTTTGATGTGGATACATCACCGGTACGTGTATCAACTTTATTGGCAGAGCCGGACATTTATGAGAATATCCGGAGATTCAGAAGGCAGATGATGAGATTCAGATATGGTTATCATTGATGTGGGCGTGACTTGATAACGCATTTCAGGGTGCATGTGATGCATGTGGGAATTTGAGTAATGACATGATTTATTTGTGGTGGATAATGATTATTTTGGTAAAGCATGTTTTTAATTGAGGTTATGGCGATTTTTGGAAAATGCTTTTAAAATATCATGTTGGGATATTTTATACATAATGCTAATTAATGGGGTGCCATTAATCTTTAAACCCACTATACCCCCCTCACACTTTACTCTCTCACCACTCTTAATCAAACTCTCCCAACCCTATCCCCAAAATCACCAATCTCGTTTCTTGCAAGGAGGAGGAGAAGGAACATTGAAGCTTTTAAATCCTTGATTTCTTGCTAGTTTTGTAGCTCAAGAGGTGAGCAATATCATTGGTTAATGTTTGAGCAAGTTTTGTTTGATTTTGGGTTTGTAAAATTTGGGAAAAAATGGGTTTGTTTGGATATATGTTGTATATGGTTGGAATATGGGTTTTGATGTGGTTTATGTTGGTTTTATATGGATTTTGTTGTATATGAGTAGTATTGTAATTGTTGGTGTTTATTTTGGTGGTTTTTGAAGTTTTGATGTTAATTGTGGGGAAAGATTTGAAGGGAAATGTATTGGAGAAGATGAAATGTGAGGATTGGGCAAAAATCGCGTGTGCAGGCTTCCGCGATCGATCAGGACATTTTCCCAATCGATCGCGAGCACCATGGAGGCTCCAGTGTGCTTCCGCGATCGATCGCGAGTTTGGCGCGATCGATCACGGATTGGTATTTTTCGGATATTATGGCAGTAGCACATCGCGATCGATCGGGACCCATTGGCGATCGATCGCGAGACACTGAAAATGGGTATTTTGGTTATTTTTGTGGGATTTTTGGTATCGGACTATTATTGGCTTTCTAATATTGGTTTGTGTGAATGCCATCCCAGGTGGCAACACAACCAAGGAGATAAAGTCCTACGACATCTCCACTTTTGGAACAAAGGTACGTAGTGAAACGTACGGGCATCGGACGGTAAAATGTATTTTTACGCATTGAATTTGGTTATGCATTATGGTTGGATACATGGATTTGATTATGCATCATGGTTGCATACATGGATTTAGTTATGCATTACGGTTGCATATGTATATTGGATGCATTGGTGCATGTGTTGTGAGTCGAGGTTATATTCCAGTGATGAAGAATACTTGCCGCCTTCATGTCAAAGCGATGATAGAATACTTGTCGCTGTCATATTATAGCGATGAAAAATATTGGCCGCAAATATGTCGAAGCGAAGGATAATGCCGCTGTCATATTACTATTGCGAGGGATATTATGCAACTAATATGTCGAAGCGATGGGTATTAATGCCGCTGTCATGTTAACGCGAGGGGTATTATGCCACTGATATAATAAGACTGGAAATAGTTATTGATATTCATGGGATGGATGCATGTCATGACATACATTATTGATATTATAATCTATTGATTATGATTGTGATACAGGGACAACCAAAGGGAGCATTTAAATGTATTAAATATAGGAAGTGGTTTGTATTTACGGTTTATGCATTTTTATATTACAATCATATTATTGTGGATATGGTTTGTTACATGCTCATGGTTTGAGGGTTGTTCCTGTATGTACATTTTGGCATGAAGGGCTAAGGACGGGTTGACGCATGAGCTAGTGAGGAGTGCTTTTGGTATAGCAGGACATGATTCTTTTGTATAGTCTCTACTCTAAGAGTAGTGTAAAGCTATATGCTTAACATTCATTTGGTTGGGAATGTAATTAATCCTTTTGGAATTTTATCTTGGCACTGTAATCTTTATAGCTCGGGGCATCAACACGAACTTTATACTCTGTTAGATGTATGTTTAGCTATTCTTATGCCTTAAGGTACTAGGGTCCATACAAAAAGCACAAATGTTGTGATCATACTGCTATGATACACTTGAGTCTCGCTGGGTCACAATCAACAAGCCGTCGATCTGCCGATGAGAAATGAGGCTTAAATGTGAAGTGCTCAAGATGATGTAATTGATGTTCATGTGATGAGCTTAATTTTTGAAGCTCCCCACTTTGGTGGAGTTTCTAAATTTGAAAATGTTCCATCTATAAAGAGTTTTAAAATTAAAAAAGGTATGATATATTTATGTCTCATTATTATGTACGTCGGTTGTACATCAAGTTGTTCAATTGGATTGACTTACTTGGATTATGAGGTTAATGTTTTTATGTTGGCTTTTGGGCAAGTGGGAGATTTTTAGGATATATGCCCTGAATGTTGGCCTGTTGGACCTTATGCACCAAAGCCCATTAGTGACATATTGAGACATATAAATACATTGTTCATATCCCTTATACGATACATGAAATAACAATCAATAGACAATCATAATTCTCGTCGTAGAAAATCTAACACCAAACTTGCACTGGCGTTGGGATCGTGGATCTGGTCAGGTTATTTGGACTCGAGGGATCACCACTTTAAGATCTACGTCAGTGAACGGTATTCTCTTTTCGTGCATTTATATTCGATTTATGCATGTTAATATATGAATCAGACGCAATCGTCCGTCCTTGGGTCTAGATATGTTTATGTTTATTTCTGCCGCGTTTGGATATGACGCCTTGAGATACAAACCCAACAAGTTTGTCGGGAGACAAATATCAGATTTCGATTTGATGAAAACAACTAAAAAAGCCCTTTTCTAAAGGTTCGGTAGCGGTCTGGTAGGTACGAACCAACAAACCGACACTGACTCCAACACCAAGGCAAACGCTGATGCCTAATCCAACTCCCATGCGAATCCCAGCATTGAACCAAGAAAGCTCCCAATCTTCAGCGTTTTATCTTCCATTGGTCTCCAGTACAAATTGTAAGTGTGCATTATATCGAGGGAGTGAAGCCAAGGATTTTAAATCCTTAATTTTAAATTTATGTAGTTATTTGGATGGATTTATATTTAGTGTATTTCGAATATACCTCTTTACTAATTATTTATGTAAATGTAATAGTAATTATGATGGATTTGAAATGCACCTAAGATATTTGTGATTTCAAATCAAAGTTTTAAATTCATTCTCAAATTAAATACTTCCCTTCAAATGAAATACATTCATCCAAACACATCCTAAAAGTCTTCTTTACTTTCTGGTTCATGGTTTCGAAGATATCAAAGTATACTTTCTTTAGAATGTTGATGATTATCTTCTGAGAAGGAATATCAACCACTCACCCTCTTCGTGGAGGAAATAATCAATTAGTTTAACTAAACAAGATATCATAATATTTCATACATTTTATTATATCTTAAATATATCCTCCTAAAATTCAATTATCCTTATCACAGAGTAGGTTAAAAATATTTATTAATATTAATTGTATTCTTTTTTATAATTATGATAAAAAAAAAACATATAATACCAAACATATTAACCTATTATCTTGCTCTTATCCAATTTGCAGCTTATAACCTCTTTAAATTGCTTAAGATATAAGAGTTTATAAGCTATTTAAAATAAATTTATACAACTAGTTTTTATTTTACAATTTATATGGGAAAATTTTGGATACCCTATTTTTCATATTAGCTAGAAAATTTTAAATTGTATATGTGGGCTTATTGTTATCATCATTTTTCCTATTATCGTAGCAATCAAAATTGTAAAATTGAACTCGCCAATACAAGACTATTAAAGTAAAGATAAAAAGGGAAGAATTTATTTATATATTTGTTATAGATATCCAATGTGCTGACAGAAAAACAAAATATTATGAATAACTTACAAATCCCAAAAAGGGTTCAATTCAATCTTACCTATTTTCAAGAATCCAAGCTTCTTTTTCACAGATAAAAAATAATCACAGCCGATTTCGTGTACAGCATGTGGTAGATATTACGAACAAAAAAAAAAAAAAGGTAATGGAAAGGTGAACTGGATCAAAATACAAAAAATTATCTAAAAGAGAACTGGATTTCCTCTAAAGTTTTTCCCTTTGTCTCGGGAACCCAAATTGTCACAAATGCCACACTGAAAATGCACATGGCCATGTATATAGTGAAACTTCCTGTAAAAATGCACAAACACTTCATTATTTCGTCCAAGACGAACACAACAAGCACTGTGTAGTTCGAAATTAGTCATATCATATGATATTTAGTTCGAGGTGGCGATGATAAACCTGGAGTGCCTCGCTTCAAGTAACATATTTTGCGTAATTATGTGTTTAGTAGCATGGGTAACGCAAGATTCGATAAATAGAGGGAAGGGAGGGGAGGGTTTTACGAACCTCCGCTGCTCCAAGCCAGTAACAACGGCGCAGTCATAGTAATGATCCAGGAGAAGAGCCAGTTGGCCAAAGTTGCAACACTCCCAGCCAGACTTTTTACTTTAACCGGAAGAATCTATGATAACCAGATACAAAGTAAACGTTCATATAAATAAAATACGTGTAATCGTGTCAAGATATCCAAAAAAGGCCATTTCTTAAACTAAGAGGTATTTGGATGAACTTTTTGGCTTAAATTCACTATTATATCCGAATATAAATCTGTTTAATTTGTTTTTTAAAAAAACAAATAAAAATTCTTGCTTCATAAAATAATTGTTCAAGCTGATACCTCGTGTTTTCAAATTCGTTCATTAGAACGAAAAATTTGCATCATAGCATTCCAAATATTTTACGAAATGAAGAAGTGGGCAGTACCTCAGACATTATAAGCCATGGAACTGGCCCCATTCCAAGTGAAAAAGACACAATCATCAACTATAAAGGAAAAAAGAGGGGAAAAACAAAACCGTTTTAAGTTAAAAAAAAAAAAAAACATGCGGACAAAAATTCAAGAATCGTTATTTGCATCTTTAACAAGACATACCAGCACCCCAACTACTGATAGGATTCCAAATATGCCATATAAAGAAGAATCCTCTGCTACAATGCCCTTAAATTGCAAAAGTTTCAAAGACGACCGAATCAAGAATAAAACTTGAAAAACAAGTATCTAAATTTCACTATTCGTACCTACAACTTGTTCTTTGTTATATGAATAAGATAGACTAAATCATCACCTTAAGAAAAAATGAAACAGCAACAACTAGGAGACTAAGAGCCATGCCCGAAGATGATACCTGAAAAAAATAGTTACATACTTGTCATGTAATCTGATACATATAAACCTTGCGATTATTATATTTCATTCAACTTACGATTAGAAGAACCCTACGGCCAGTTCTGTCCATCAACCATGTAGCAACGGCAGTTGCAATAACCTAACAGTCATGTACTTTAGATATTTGAAAGAATATGGAAATGCTTGTGCAAATTTCAAGTTAAATTGTTTTATGAAAAATTATCAACCAAGCTAAGATTAGCAAATATATTTTCAAATATCACCTGAATAATGCCCACGCCAACTGTAGCAGCGTTGCTGGACGTGATTCCTGTTTATGCATGGTAATCATTAAAAAAAATCCTTTTATTCAAACAAAAAAGTAATTACCCCTGTGGAAAAAAAAGTGGTAGCTTTCACCCACCAGCGGATTCGAATATATTAGAAGAATAAAAGATAACACCATTAATTCCGGATAGCTGCTGGAGAATGAGTAACCCAATCCCTATCTGTAGTATAAAAGATATATAAAGAGGGCATAAATAAGATAGTGTCATACTTAAACCATGTTACAAACACAAGCATAATAACTGTTTGGAAAAGTTGGTACCATTAGAGGTAACCGATATCTTCTTGATTTGAGTTCTGCAAAGTGAAGTGCCGTTCTTCTACTCGTTGAAGCTACAGACCTCTGCAAGATCAAAAAAATCGAACAAAATAGGACATGCGCATCTTCAAGAAAATTATTATATTGTCCTAGAATCAATGAGGAAATTATGAATTAAACAAGTTTAAAAATAATGTTGCAGCAGGAAATAAAATCTGTTTCAGGACAAATAAAACAATTTGAGAAAACCTACCTTGATTTCATTTAGTTCAAGGGTGATATCTGTGTCAAACCCTCGAAGGACTTGCAGAGAGGCTTCACAATCATCAGTCATTCCCATTTTAGCCTAATTTCAAAAAAATATACGTTTTAGCCCTTTAACCGAGCGAAGAAAACTCTAAAGAAATTATTTGAGGGCTCACCAACCACCGAGGAGATTCAGGGATGAAAAATAGGCCAGGTATCAATATCAGACAAGGTAATATTCCTGTGAATATAGATGAACATTAGCCACTGCCAAACAATGTTGCAAACATATGATAGCTTATGCAGTAAAACTATTTGTTTCAGGCGAAAACTTGGCGTCTTAAGCAGTATTTTTGTAGAAGTTTTGCCTCGATAAATGAAGCAACAATCCAATTTACAAACATCATAACACAGATTCAACTTTTAAAGACCTGCATGATTAGTCACTTATTGCAAATTGTCCTAGGAACAATGATCCTGACTTGAAAATCAAATTCCAACTTTATAACACGCAGAGGAATCTTAAACACATTATATTAAGGGATCCAAAGAAAGGTATAGTTCAAAGTCACAGGTCCCAAAGAATTACCTAGAACTGCAAGCAATCTCCAATCAACAAGTAGCCCTAATAGATACGACAACAAGATTCCAATCATCACAGAGAGCTAACAAACGAAATTAGAATCAAGTCACACAATTAATTGAGTAAGGACGGGATGAAAATTAGAACAATTCACTCAGTAAACCTGATTCACTGAGCCAAGTGCCCCTCTCAAATCTTGAGGTGCTATCTCAGCTATATATACAGGCACCTATTTTCAAATCAGGAAAAGAATAAAAAGATTAAGTCTACTATGATTTTTTTTTTTAATGATATAATAACTACAAAACATTTTGTGTTTACCGTGTAAGAGATAATACCCACGCCAAAACCTTCCAACAATCTTCCCATGTAGAGAAATGAATAGTCCTGATGTGGAAGGAAAAGACAGACCGAAAAAAACAAATATGGGAGTGAAAGGCAAATAAAATGCTATATAAAATGTGGGGAAATCTCACTCTTGCAAACGAAATTGCAAGCCAGCCGATTATATTAGGTATGGCCGCAATCATTAAAGACTGCAAATTAACAAATTATATCAAATAATGCTTTCAACATAAAACTGAAACAATTATATTTCCATTAATAAAATTAATGAAATAGCTCATACCCCCTTTCTTCCTATGTACTCGGCAATCTGACCACTAGCAATTGCTCCAACCATAGCTCCCACATTTGATAAAGAACCAAATAAGGAGAACTGTTCCAATCATTTCAGTTATTTTCTAAAATTACAAAGTCAGTGCAAGAAATATTGACAATCACTAACTTGTGAGACTGTAAGGCCGAGATCTTTGGTAATGGCAGTCTGTGTTGGCGAAGAGTAACCACACTACATATTCAAGAAATATAGCATTAATATAGCTTAATTTGTGTGTGCAAATAAGGATGCGAGAAACCAAAACAGAAAAAGTTTTATATGAAATAGAACTCTATGAATCCTACCCCATGAAGTAAACTAGCCAGAGATCAAATAAGCTACCAGAAAACTGATCCAAAAGTAAAGAACAATGTGACTTCTGAAACTACCTAACACCAACTTCAAAAGTCAAAGAATGTAGCTCAACCAGTAATAAATATCCTTTTAAAAGCTAAATTTCTGCAAGGCATGTAGATGGAGCGGATTTAAATCTATTCCCACTTATATCTCAACCTTATCAAAATTGAATTTGATCAAGCGGAGCTACTGTGAAGACACAAAATTTGCAAAAATCTAAAAAAAGATAAATGCTATTGAGCGCCATCAAAATGAGAGAACAACAAAATTATCTCAACACAGTAAAATTCAAGCCTATTAAGTTAATTCCACTATAATACAATCTTCCCACCAAAGACATTATGTTGGCCCTAATTTTTCATCGAGCTCAAACTCAATTCAATGAATACAAGCAAACAGTGAGTAGTTTCAAGTTCAAATCCACTTCAGTTTGCCATCAAACAATAAATTTAAAGCGTAATTCGAAGATCAATAAATAAAAAGGGAAATCAGGAGAAGAAGAAAGTACATTGAAACCAAATTGAATAGGACCCAAGGCCACAATCAAGACACAAGCCAAGACTGAGATAGAGCTATCCCTAATAGCCTGAGTAGAGCCCATCAAGCTAGACTGCCTCGAACCCATCCGATACCAACTCCCAGTATGAAGAAATGGCTTCCTCAGATCCCCTCTTCCATCTTCTCCATCCTCCATGAAACTCATCTCTCCCCCACTTTCCTTTCCTTTCTCTCTACCCACTAAAGTTCGATCCAAGTAAATGAACCCGGACCTCAGAAAACTAAAGATTTAATCCAAGAAATGATGACCCAATAAAGAAAATTACAGTCCAATCCCAGAAATGAAAACCCAACTCAAAAAAACTGATCAAGACTCGATCTTTTAGCGCTTATAATCAAGGAACTGTTTTGTTTTTGGTTTCTTAAAGCAAGGTAGACTTGAAGAAGAGGACTTCAAAATTGGATGAGATTAAAATTGCGGTGCGTAGCATAAAAGTTCTTTTTTATTTAAAAAAACACAAATAAAGTAGGTGATGTCTAACGTGTATAACGTGGAAAGAATTTGATGCAATTTTGCCCGCCGGCCTAACTTTTATTTCTAAATTCCACAAGAAGTCAACATGTCCAATTCAACCTCATATTTATTATCATTAGTTTCTGATTAATATTAACCAAACAGTAAGTACCACGGATGTGATAATTAATGTAAGTTAAAATTACGAGATGGTGATAAAGAATAGAGTGTGATAAGTTCTATAGTGTTGGATTGGAGAATAAGATGTTGGATTAATTTTGTTTGGTATAATGATTAAAATACCCTCGAAAATTTGAATTTCAAATTTTGGCTAGAATTTGAAATTTCGAAAGTTACTTCAAATTTATGGGATTAAGTTATCTGAAATAAGTTGAATTTTTTTTTGAGAATTTCAAATTTTAAAATAGTAAAAAAATGTAGAATTTGGTATATATTTCATTTTGCTACAAAATGAGTTAAAATGTGTGTAATATGATAAAGATAATTTTTTTAAAAAAACAACGAACCAAATATGTGATATAATTGACTGTAGAATAATAATTCGTTGAATTTTTAATAATCGAATTTCAAATTGTAGTTATCTCCTTGATTCTTAGGATATTTAATATGAAATTGGTCCCAACCAACTCCTACTAAGTATACATGTCTTTATGGTACATAATTATTATAATATTTTTTATGGTATGTGTAGCTTATATGCTTGTTAATAAGCTATTATCCTATTTCTTAAAAAAATTAAAATTATTTGTTGTCCTGCGAACTCTATTCACTTAACTATTATCGATTATTCAATACTAAACTTTGTTTCAATGATTCCTTTTATAGTTTAAACGTCATAGTTACATTATGTTCATATGAATCTAACTCACTCCAATAGACTAATCACGAGAAAAGCTATATGTCCGTAGGGTGATATTTTACGACACATTACCTTATAACTTTTTCGTAGAATGAGTTTGAAGGGTAGCTGGCGGATTCGTTGGTCTCGCATTCTAATTATTAGGGTAATAATCAGGCACGCGACATACTTTGTGGTATGATTTGGTTTAGTTTCTTACCTCTATCAATTAGAATCTGAAATAATAAATAAAATGAATAGATTAAAGTATGGGAGAAAAGTGTTTATGTTTAAATAATTCGACAAGTGATCCGTTTGGGAATAGCTCTGCTTTTTTAGCTCCAAATGTCTACTTTTTTTATTTTTTTTAGAAACAACTTTGTTATGTTTTGAATAACAATAAAAGCATGTATGTGTTTAGTAGTAAAAAAAAACGTTTAACTAAAATATTGATAATTATATAACCAGAGATATTTTGTTTTTTTTTTAAATTAAACTAAATAAAAATAATTTATCAAATAATTTAAATGGTAAAATTAATAAACATTTAAATAGAAATTCTAAAAAATAAATTAAAATAATAATAGATTTAAAGATGTCTAAATTTTTTGATCGTGTGCTAAAAAAAATATAATTTATAATTATATGAACATAAAAATGAGTTTCAATAGTTTAATTATTAAAATCAAACACTTGGAAAAGAAGAAAAAAATAACGTGAAATAAACGAAATATGTGGAGAAAAAAGGTTCCATATAACACACATGGTTTGGTAGTTCGCTATCCATCTTCATGCATTGTTTTTAATATTTTGGACTTTTTGCTCTTCCTTAATCCTTATAATAGAAAAATGTCACTAAATTCGACAAATCAGTCACAAATGACAATAACCCATGACTTTTTTCATAAAAAAGTTCCACGCTTGCAAGGGTAATATTAAACCCAAGCGAGGTCTAGATGGAATCAAATGTCATTTATTCGAGGGTTTGGTCTCGAAGTTGACGTTAGAGAAACCAAGAAAGAAATGAGGGACATAATGTTTAAAGAAGTCCGTATTACGATGATGATCGAGAAGCATGAAAGATGATCGAAGAGCATATACATGAGGAACACACAGAAACTTTATTAATATGAAAACGATACAAAATTGTTAGAAGAATAAATTATCTACAACAACTTAAATACAGTAACTTGGAGAATGACAGCTGGCAACATCTGTTAACCACAAAGTTAACATAATAACTAACTAATGAAAGTTATAGTGTCAAACTCCCTCTCAAGATGGATGGTAAATGCCTTTAACAGCCATCTTGGATAAAGTGGAGCCAAAGAAGCGTGAGGCAACGGTTTAGTGAATGCATAAGCAAGTTGTAGAGAAGAACTGATAGGCATGAGCTTAATGGAACCATCCTGAACTTTGTCTCTAACAAAGCAACAATCAATTTCAATATATTTGATGCACTCGTGAAAAGTAGGATTACTAGCAATGTGTAGAGCAGCCTGGTTGTCACGAAATAACATAGTGGACCAGAAAGTGAGACATGCAAGTCGGTTAGAAGATGTTGTAACCATAATAGCTCACTAACTGTTGCGGCCAAAGCCCGATATTCGGCTTCCGTCGAAGTACGAGAGACAGTAGTTTGCTACTTGGCTTTCCATGAGATGACAGAATCTCCAAGAATAGAACGACGAGAATCAAGACAAGAACCCCAATCAACATTTGAGAAAGCTTTCAAATGAAGAGCTGAAGTTGCTGAGAAAAATAAACTCTGGCCTGGACTGCCCTTTAAGTAACGCAAAATATGATGTATGCCTGTACGTGAACACTTTGTGGTTTTGATGGACCGCATAACTAATATGAGGACGAGAAATGGTGAGATACAAAATGCGACCAATAAGCATTCTATAATGAGAATTATCGGCCAGTGCGTCTCCATCAAAGTCACTGAGACGGAGCTTGGGATCCATAGGACAAGTAACTGGTTTTTAGAGGCCAAATAACCAGTATCTTCCAAAATCTAGTGTGTAGTTATGTTGGGACAACACAATATCCGAACTAGAGTGAGCAATATCCAAACCAAGAAAATATTTCAAAATTTCCAAGTCCTCGAGTTTAAATTGTTGATGGAGAACTTGCTTGAAAGAATATAGCATCGACATAGACTAACATGGCAAGAAACGAAGCACCTGAGCCTCTAGTAAACAGAGAATAGTCGGACTTCAACTGAACAAAACCAAGTTGGATAACATGAGAAGAAAATTGGAGTACCATTGACTCGAGGCTTGAAGAAGGCCATAAATGGACTTATTTAACCGACAAACAAGCTTCAAAGTGGATCGATTTTGCTCCCCCTTTTTGTGATAACTCAATGGTAGATCCATGGACGCTTCTTCAAAGATATCACCATCAAGAAATGCATTATTAACGTCCATCTGAACCAACAACCAATGTTGAGACGTGGAAATGGCAATAATAAGCTTCACAGTAACTAACTTAGCCACGGGAGAGTAAGTCTCAATAATAAGTATAACCCTTGGCCACAAGAACCTTGTAATGTTCAATAGATCCCGAAGAATTGTATTTTATTTTAAAAATCCACCGACATCCAATCGAATGTTTTATGGGGGTTAAGGGGTAACAGTCCTTATAAAATTGGATTCTATGGCTTGAAGTTCATCTGCCATGGTTGCACGCCATTCAGGACCTTCACTGCCTCGTGATAAAACTGAGGCTCAACATGAGTGGGAACATTTAAAGCAAGTGTTTTGAAGGATGGACTAAGATGGTTATAAGAAATGACATTTAAACAGGGCATAAGACTTTAAAAGAAGGAAAAGGAGACAAACCAGAAGTTAAAATGCTACTATGGAAATCATGTAAATGGGAAGGAGGGCGGCAAGTTCGAGTAGACCGACGAACAGGTTTGAGAATGGAAGAGGAGTAGACACTAAAGGAACCTGATTAGCGTCAGGAGATGGTATGGGGAGAACAACATCAGAAAATAGATCAATGGGAGAAGAATGATTAGCGTCGGAATGAAAAGGAAAGGCATTCTCGTGAAAGATCACATCTCTGGAAGTGAATGTTTGGTGGGAAAAAGGTCATAAAGTTTATAAGCTTTCATACCAGGAGGATAACCAATCAAAACACATGCTCTTGCCCGATGATCAAACTTCGTGCGATAAGAGGATAATGTAGAGGCAAAGGCCAACAACCAAAAACTATCAAATGGTAGAAATCGACCTTCTGATTGTATAAACACTCAAAGGGTGACTTAGAGTGAAGTAAAGATGAATGAATCCTATTAATCAGAAAAGTAGTTGTAAGTATACATTCTGACCAGAAATGAATGGGAACTTTGGCTTGGAAATATAAAGAGCGAGCCCATTTAGAAGGTGTTGATGCTTTTTTTCAACGACCTAATTTTATTAGGGACGTTCGACACATGAAAAATGGTGAAGAACGCACTTTTGATGAAAGTAATTAGTGAAAGCTAATTCCTACGCATTATCTGATCGAAAGCATTTGATGTCGGCATTAAATTGTTTTTGGATGAGAGTAAAAACGATGGACTACAAGTAAAGCATCAAATTTGTTGGCTAAAAGATAGACCCAAGTGAATCTGGTGCAATCATCTACTATAGTCAAGAAATTGTCCCCAGCTGTCGCAATGTATGAGATCAAAAGGTTTGGAGGCTAAAAATTTCTTTAAATAAAAGGGAGACGTCACTGTTTAGCAAGAGGACATATATAACATTTCACAATCGTGGTATTACAATGTAAAACAGCAAATCTAGATCTGAAAGATGGCCTAAACAATTGTGTCATATTTGTACAGAGGGGGTCTCGTCATTCTTAATCCTCAATTATACATTCAATTAAGTAAATCACATATCTTTACTTATCAGGATTAAGATACTATTACTACCCAGCAAGATTTTTCACTATGTCTTTCGTTTATATAGTTCATATACATCACAAATTGTATATCATTTACACATCACAATTCATTCCATCTCGATCAGTTTAACTCCTAGCAGCAGAAGGTAGACTCACAATCCCGGCTTTCCCCCAGCTATAAGTCCCTACAGTACAACCACACAAAGCATGAGTACTGAAATGATGTTCACAATCTAACATCAATATAATGCATCAATACGATATAAACCAATCACATATATCAACAGTATCATGCCTCACAACACCAGTCACATCTGATATTCACAATAATTTCATAGCTCCATAAACAAGATATCATCATCCATCTCATATCTAAATCAACAATACCTCATCATCATAGATCATGATATAATGATCATAGGTGTCAGTGATTAACCGCCTCTTTGTCATGTCCAGTGTAATGGTGCTACATGAATACCAACAATGTACAATATACTGGTTCAAATAGGCATCTACTCTATTTGTTGCTTCCCCATTCCGGCTCCATTGTCTACCATGCATGCACCTACCATTTTCTTTTTTGTCAGCTTGTTGTTTGTATTAGCGTTTTCAGCTTCGCCAAATGATTTTGAACCATGGTCTGGTGGATTGATGGAGCTCAAGGGAATGTTGTTATGTCTCGCTTCAGGCGATGCATTGATGCTTCTTGTTTCTTTTTGTTTATTTGTATTTCCTTTTGCTTATGCTTTTGTGTGTTGGTTTGTTGTTAGTCTGTGCTTATCTTTGGGTTTTCGTTGTTGTTTTGTTTTTTAATAGTTAAGTTGTTAGTTGTAAGTTGATTGTAGTACCCCTTATACTCATATTAATAAATTTGTCTTATAAAAAAATATCAAGGGTCGTGATCATAAACGTTTTCCATATCATATATATATCCAAGTAGTCCATTTTATGCTATCATAATTTGTTAGGTTTCCAGAGGTTAGGATTTGTGCTATTGCACTATCAAGTTCCAAAGCATTTCATACATGCATAGACATTTATTGTTGGGTTTTGGGAACCCGAATAATCTTGATTTTGATGTTAACAAAATTAGTTATTGTGTTGCTAACACATTTCATAAAGTGTGCAGTTTATAGATGATATTTTAGAGCTTGTTGATGTGCTAAGAAATGACTTTGAGTTTGGTTGTTGAATGAGAATTCAACATCCGCTTGACCCTGAGGGTTGCTGACTAAATCGATCACATCTCATAGCTCGGATATCTAAACGATCTGATCCCAAAAGGGTTGGATAGCCAACTCAATTCTCTACAAGTCGTACTTTAGGCGAGTAGACCTGATTCCAAGGTTTACATAACAAAAACTTGTCTAAAAATGTCTCCTAATGTCTCGCAGGAAACAGCAGTAGCGAGATTGTAGCAGCTGTGGTATTTTGGACATATCTCCCAACTCACTTATCGAAACGGAACAATTCAATATGGTTGCAAAGATAAGACAAGGATCTACAAATCATCTTCAGAAGCCAAAGCGTGAATCGGATCCTAAGATGGATAAAAATCATCTGCAAATTTCGAGTTTTGTTGCTACATTCAGAAACTTGCAGCAGGCGCATGTTCTGGTATTTCGAGCATATCTCTCTCATACAAACTTGAAATTGAGCGATCCTTGATTCCATGGAAAGTTGAGAGAAATGCTACAACTTTTATTTGATCACTTTACCCAAAATCAACGAATCAAGAGACATAACTAAGAGAACATTTCAGTAGACTTCAAACAGCAGACTTCAAGCAGCAAACTTCGACCTTGAGCATCTGACTTTCGACCAGCAGACTCAAAGCTTCAAACAACAAAGGTTGACAAGAAGACTACCCCTCAACCAGTAGACCTTGACCATTAGAGAACCCCTGCTGGGGCCAAAAACCAGTAGCCTCGCAAAAAGTTGCCCAGAAGCAGAATATGATCGTTGTAATGATTGAAAACTTACAAAAACTCTCTTAATTATATAACTTATATATCATTATTTGAAACTATATATACAAGACTTGGAAGCTCAAAAACAGAAGATTGGAGATCAATTCAAGCATTCTAAAGTAAACCCACTTGGGATTCAAATGGGAAACTTCAAAGATAAAATCTGATAAATGAAGAGCACTTCCCAAACCTTTTGGCACATCTTTCAAGCTTATATCATATCTGTATGAGATCACGTGTGCCTTTATATTCACTCTATTCATTGTATATGTGAGCTAAAATTGAAGAGTGAATATCAAGGTCTTTCCATGTGAGACGTTAAAGAACATGCTCTTTGTGGACAGCGTGGACTAGGAATTTAGACTATTTGTGTGGTATTAGCCTAAGTGGGTTGTACATGTTTGACTGTAAACCAAATCTTCTAGTGTAGCCTTCCTTTCGATTGAAGAAGGAGAGACATAGAAGGATTACATCACCTTCGAACTTCCATAAAAAAATACTTGTGTTTACTTTGTTGCATTTATTTATCTTACTATTTTTACATATTTACTTGCATATCTTTAAAATGATTTTCAAATGATTAATCTGTTATAATGCGGGTTATGTCGAGTATCTTTCGCTTGGTTTGAAAATCGAACTCGATATAATCTATCGATGCAATTATTTCAAAAACACGAGCTATTAAAACTCAAAGTTGATTGAACACGAGCTATAAATTATTACTTAAAGTTGTACTGGTTAACTACTTTAAACTGTAAAGTTACATATATTTTAATATTGTATGCTCTATATGTATGTATATATCATAAACTATATAAAATAATATGGAAATTTTTTTTGAGAATGCCGGAAGATAAAAAAAAGTAGTGTTTTGAAAATCGGACAGGATAAGTCGATTTAATCGGTGTTTGATCTTATCCGATTGACTGTCTAAACAACCTTGCTAAAAACAATGGTAACCTTTATAAAAACCGACAGGTTCATTCATTTTCGTTTTGTTTTAATTTTGTTTATTTTTTTAAAATTATATGCTAATTTTAAGAACAAAAATATATTATATTGTTATTGAAATAATTATAAAATAACTTTTTATATGTCTCTTGCCAAAAAAAAACAATATATTTCTACAATAGGTGTTTGTATATTATATATAAATAGATTTAATTTTTCACAAATTATAAAAGATGTTAGAATTATTACATATTTTTTTAAATATTTTCTTATTGTTTTGGAATAATATTCTTTTTAAGCATGACTTGCTATTTTCTATATGTTTTTTTATATTTTATTGTTGGATATTTGATTTGACGTGATTGTTTAAAGTTGTACATATTATGTTGGTGTTATAATAAATTTTATTGTGAATAATTTGAAACTATGACATATATATATATATATATATTAAAATAGATATTATTACATCATTCTAACTTTATTACTGATTGAATTAATGTTGTTCAATTGGTCGAATAAATCGAATATATAGTTCAATATATTAAATCGATCGAACACTAATCAACAATAACATCAAATTTATATCATGTCCGATTTTTAGAACATTGTTATAACGGAATCTCGATAATAATATGACAGAAGGAAGGAAAAGATATTGGTTGGGGAAAGCATGGGAGAGCCTGCCCTAGTTTCAGAGATCACGCACAATAATAACAATCATAACCTAATTTCAGACTATCAACACCATACCAATCCAATCAATAACCGTACTGTTTATCATTGACTATAATTCACTTTCAGTGATTTTAATTTGGTGTAATCAAATCCCGTCATATAATGTAGGACAAATAAATTACCCTCCGGAATTTACCATAGAAATTAAGCCTATGTTTGTTTAGATAGTAGATCATGTATATGCAAAATGGACCAAATAGATTCAGATTTCATTTGGTTTGAAGAATTTGGTAGATTTAACTTTCAAATATTTAATACAAATTTATTTATAATGTTTGGTTAATTTTAAAATCAATGGATTTTAAATCTATCATCTTCAATTTTGAGATATTTTTTAACAATACTAATATATTAAAATTCTTAATTATTGAAATCGTTTCAAATCTAAAGTTGAAATAAAATAATAAATACCAAGTGCAACCTCATATCATAAATTCATAATTCTAAACCACTTACTGCATATATAATACCTAAAAGCCGGTTTTATTGTTGCCGCCCTGAAGGGCATCGCCCTCAGGGCCATCATCCACCATCCATGTGGAATCTTTTTAAAAAAAAAAAAAGATTCCAAATGAACGGTGATGATACCCCTAAGGGCACTACCCTTAAGGGCATCATCAAATAAACCCCAAAAGCCAAGTGCAATCTCATGCTTTTAATTTAGTTATGGCGGTTCTTACACTCACTCGATCAAATCTTTGTTCTTATGATATGATGTACCTTTCCTTTACACCTAGATGTGTGCATAATTAATTAACATCCGGAATCAATGGTAAAAGGAACTTATCCTACCTGTCGAAAGTATTTATCAGTGCTTTGCTTTAATGTCGTTTTGTGCTACTTTTTTTTTAAACTAAAATATTATATATTATAGTGAAGATAAATATATATGACCAATTCATAATATATAATAAATTAGCAGTCAAAATAATAATGAAAGCGTTGAAAAACTAAAAGGCTACTGATATGGGTCAAATCTGATGAGGACACAGAATCTCATCGCTTTGCTTTTGCGGTGTGTGTTAAATAAATATTTCGGTCCATGTCATGGTTTATTGCTTCAATCATATGGATTGAAAATTGTAAAAAAATTGTTTCTAAAATAAAATTTGATTGAAAATTGTTTCTAAAATAAAATTTGATATTTTATCAATAATAATTAGTTAGAATATATTTAATAAGTCATTAAAAAACTAGCCGTCTTAAAGCGCAGTGTATATAATTCATTTATTTCTAAAAGAAATAATATAATTTACAAATAATAATTCATAACATAATTAATATGCCCACAACAGCATATGAATTATATATATATATATATATATTGCTAGTATTGGAACAACCATCGAGAATTTTTATTTTGATTCAAAATTAGAACTTATACTCAACTTTTCTTCCGTTTAAGTATGTTTCACTAAACGTATTTATATCAAAGAGTCTTACATGCATTAATCAGAGTGTTTTTAGATTGTTTTTTCAAAGAACTTCTATGTTTTATGTTTTTTTGTTTAAAATTTTAAAAAATTTTAAGCAAAATAATTGAATTGAGTGTTTGCTATTAAACTAAAAAAAAAACAGTTTAATAAACTTCAATTTATTACGAAATTGACACCACATAAATTAAAACAGTCAAAAACATATAATAATATGATTCTTTACTTCTGCATGTACCTGCTGTTTGTAAGAGAAATAATAGCAGAAATAATGAAATCAAATACTTAAAATATATATTTTTAATAACAGTCGTCGACGACATTCAAGCAAGCCTAATAACATTTACAACGACATTCAATCATCTAACGACCCTAATTAAGTCTCTCTTTTAATATAGCCTATTATTGTGAATGCTTTGAGAGACTTTGAGATTGTTTTAAAAATAATTTCATTATCGATAAATTCTTGTTTACCAAAGTCTTCAATGCTTTGGCTTTTATACGTCTTAATGGTCGGATTTTCAAAAAATTACCATATTTTCGGTAATGACAATTATGATCAATTTGACTAATGTTGTACAGTGTATTTTTTTTAATGGGACTATTCTTTGAACAGACACAAATACATTAAATATAATACAACAAGGGTAAACTCACTTAAAATCCCTACCTCCAAACATAACTTCATTCCTCCTTATATCAAAGATTCTTTATTCTAACTCCCTACCATTTTCTTTTCTTTATTCCAACTTCCTACCAACCTCAAAAGTCATAAAAATCCTTACTTTAATTGCATAAAACTCCCTAATACTTTTAGGATTTTTACAAAAACACCCAAAATCTATTGCTAATAAACAACTACTACGTAAATGCATGGGCCTTAATGAACATGAGATTCTTCAGTTTCTGTCATATCGGGAGAACCCAAGAGCATACTTTTGCAAATGACTCACAGTTCATGATAAATTAAAGCCCTAATATTCTCTTACTATGTAAAATTAAATAATAGGCTCATCATGCTTCCGTATTACAATAAAATTTTAACAAACTGAAGTATATCATTTTGACCATAACGACACCGGGTGAGGTGGGTTGCAAAGCCACCAGTCGAAAACTTACTACCTCCAGACTGTTTTACGAATGGCTCCTCACCATCCAACCTCAGCTCTCAAGCGAGGTTAGTCTGCTAGTTATCTGACTCCTTCAGAAACCACACAGTACATCCCTAATTCGTTTCATACCTTAGGGCGTAAGGTATAATCAAGATATAAGAAAGATTTAAAGAAATCTGGGAGATAGATTGGCAACAGCCTTTATTTTATTCTGGAAATATAGATGAGGTTTGACTTAAAAACACATAAACTAAAACCAAACAGAACAATATTACAGACGATTACAAAAGAAAGAAAGAAAGAAAGAAAGAAAATATTACCAAGCTATGAAAGTTGAAGAATTACAAAGCTTGGAGACTACAATTTTTATTTTCAGAAAACTATGAAAATTTTCCGATGTCCTTAGCTTCCTGAATGCCTTGTTATTTATAGAAGTCTAGAGGTGGATGTGAAATCCGGACTTCAAATCTTGTTTATAATCAGATGTCATTGCATGCGTCTTCTCTCTTGTTTGGTATCTTGTGGTCCCTTTGACTTTCGGCCGAAGAGGCTATCCTACCATTTTGTTTTCTTTTGATAATGGTAGTGGTCTCATTCAGAGTTACATGACTCTTGTCTCCCTGTGGTCCGTAGAAATTTGGCCTTTACAGTCCGCGTGGGAATCTTTCACATTTGCCTGGTCCTAGCTTTGTCGTCTTTTTTTTCTGGTCCTTCTTGACAGAGAATCCTTTCCCGAACAGTGGTTCTTTCTGTTCTGGGCAGCTCGGGCAGATGTAATCATGAATGACCCGTTTGATGTTTTTTGGAAAATTTTGAACGGATACTTGACTTTGTCCATCTCGGAGAGACAGACCCATAATCCCCATGCTCTTCTGGTGGTGATGTCATCCCTGTGAGCGGGGAAACTAGTGTTGTTCCTTCGGGCGGTGCCATTTATTTGGTCCATCGCCTTCCAGTTAGGCATTTGTAGCTTCATGAAATGGAAGCTAGGATGAAGGCCTTTTCCTGTAATTTCTGGGGCTGCAGTTAAGAATTTTAGCTCCAGAACATCTACTCGTCCGAGTGTATGATTATTTTATCATGAGTCATACACCCCTTCGTAGATCCATTCCAGTAATTTCATGATTTTCGGAAAACTTGGTGTTGTGGTAAAGACTGAGGCTAGGCCAGCCAAAATCAAACCACTCGCGAACACTTTCTGGTTTGACACCAGGATGCATCCACATTCTTGGTTATTTTCCTGACCAATCTGCAGTTATTTTTCCAGGAATTACACCCACTCTTGTATAGAGTTTCTCCCATGTTTTTTGATAGTCCTGCAAAGGGAGAGTTGGGGAAATTTTAATCTCGTTAGTATTAACATTAGACTTGCCCGTCGTTGGCCTAAGATTAATCTCTCCCTCATTAACCCCTGAGGTGCTAGTTGGCTTGATTCTTCAGATATCCTTGATACCTGGGAATCATTTTTTTCCTTTCGTATCTTCCCCGAAAGGATCAATACTAGGATTTGTGGTGGTGGTACTTGACTCCCCCACACCGGTTGATGAGCCCGGCTCTCTGAAACACGACTTTAGCTTCACCCCTGAAGCATCCCGTTGGAGGGGAATATAAAGACTGTCTCATAAACAGGTGTGAGCCTGCATGGTAGCCTTCATAGCTTGTTGGACCTTTGTGAGATCCATTTCATGTACTTGACCCGCGACCTGAGAATTAATCACTAGGTCGTTGATCTCCATGTCTAGCTCCTCCAGATTTTCTCTGAGGTGCTTTGATCTCGTTATGATGGAATTGGCTTCACCCGCTTCCATCTATTGTTAAGAAATCTACAAGAATGTTTTTATCAGATTTCACAATGACAATATCATAATCATAATATTGACATTCAGCTTGCCATCTTAAAAGCCTAACCTTTTCTGGTTTTGATTCAATTTTATTTAAAAAGGCCTTGACACTAGTATTATCTATTTTCAAGATATTTCTTTGCTAGTAGGAAAAGTGGTCATTTCTTAAAAGCCTTTCGACTGTAAAGAATTCCTTCTCATTAATGTGCCATCTAATGCCTTCGCTGCTGTCAAATAGACCACTGCAATATCTGCATGACACTTCCCCATCTGGCGTGGCTTTCATAAGTACTGCAGCCCACCAATGATCACTGGCATCTGTATATAATACCAGTTCATCCTCATCGTTTGGTATTGTAAGCTTTGGTAGTTGTCTGCAAACCTCTTTAAGCTGCTTGACAGCTTGTCTATGATCTCCATTCCACTCAAACTTAACATCTTTCTTGAGTAGTGGGCTGAACACCTTCATGTGGTTTGCTAGATTATTGATAAACATTCCAGCAAAATTAAAAACTCCTAAAAAACCCTAAAGTTGCTTTAAAACCTTGAGGTCATCTGGATATCCTTGTACTTTTTCAACAATATGATTCTGCAGGATGATTCCAGATGCGTCGATCTCAATTCCAAGGAACTCGATCTGTCTTGTAGCAATCACTGCTTTCTTTCGGAAAGCACTAATCCTTCCTTGTAACAAGCATATGAAAAGATTTCCATATGTTTAAGATGTTCTTTCATGTTTTTTGAAGCTATGAGGATGTCGTCATTATAAACGAACATGAAGCTGAAGTAATCTTTGAAAAGATTATCCATCTTTCTGTGATATATCTGGGGAGCATTTGCCAATCTCATTGGCATAACATTCCAGATATAATGCCCTTGTGGTCGGGAGAATGCTGTAAACTTTCTGTTTGCTTCCTCCATTTTAATCTGGTAGAATCCAGACTTGCAATCGAACTTAGAAAACACTTTGGCATTCTTGATGCTATTTACCAAATGTTCTCTGCTTGGGATAAAATATCCATCGAACTCCAAAATGTCGTTGATCCCTTTATAGTTGATCACCAATCTTGGCTTTCCTCGTTTGATTTCTCTATGATTCCGAACAAGAAATCATGGACTGCTGTATGGAGAAATACCCGCTGAGATTAACTTAAGGTCAAAATATTCTGTTGGAATCGACGAGGGGGGTGAATGAGATTCATTGGCTACTTTAGCGTTTTAAAATGAGTTTGCAAAATAAAAGAGTTTTGCGCTTTGCGGAAGCCTTTAGTCAATCGATAAATAAAAAGAACAAAATAAATAAATGCGTAAAGGAAATAAAGCAATAAAATAACAAGGATATTTGTTATAGAAGTTCGGCGATGAATCGCCTACGTCTCCTCTTCCCGGTTAGATAACCTCCAACCGAGGTTCCACCACAACAATTGATCTTGGCCTTAAGGGCTCCAAGTTAGCCACAACACAACTCTTCCCGAGTTACAAAGCTCTTCCCGAGCACACTACTCTTCCCGAGTACACAACGCTCTTCCCGAGCACAATACTCTTCCCGAGTACACAAAGCTCTTCCCGAGCTACCAACACTCTTCACGAGTCTTCTTGGCCTTAAGGGCTCCAAGGATAGCCACAACACATGCACCAACTTCACTTGTTGGCGACTTTACAATTTTCCAACTTGCTTTGGTGTTCGAGGACCTTTACAATAAAACCAACAAACACCTTCACGGTGTACTCACACGAAGAAACACAAGACTCTAACAAAGAAAAGAATTACAAGCTCCAATACAACAACAATGTATGGAGATTGCAATGCAATATGAATTCAAAATGATCAAGGCTTTGTAGAAGTTTGTAGACTTGTTTCTTAGCTTCAAAATGCTCCAAAAGCATCAATATTTATAGTGTTGGAGGCCCCCTAGGCTCCTACTAGCCGTTGCTACATAAAAGGACTGAAATCACTCCAGCATCGCCTCAGCCATCGCCTCAGGCGATCTCCATCACCGCGCCCCAACGATCCGCATGTTACACGGATCGCCTCAGGCGATCAAAGGAAAAAATCAAGGCCGTAGCCTCAGCATGTCCAAATCTGTCATCGCCTCAAACGAACTCCACATCGCCTCAGGCGTTCATCCCATCTCCTCTGGCGATCAGCCCATCGCCTCAAACTGATCCCCCCCCCCCCCTGCGCGCATGCCCGCGCATGCCTCGGCGTCGCCTCTGTCGATGTGCAGGGCGAAGTCCCGCATGGTTGCCATCGCCTCAGGCGATAGTCATCATCGCCTGGAGCGATCTTCCTGGTACGCTCGCCTAGCCATCGACTGTGTCGATGTGCGTGGCGATGCCTCGTCGGCTGCCATCGCCTGGGGCGATGATCACCATCGCCTGGGGCGATCCAGGCCAGAATATGCACACTCGATTTTCTTCATTCCAAACCACTTTTCATCACTTAATCTGCACACTAAGTAGATGCATTAGTATAACAAACACAAGTTTTGTTGATAATCAAAACTCAAAGATTGACCGGGGATAATTTAACGCATTAAACGCAACCATGCGTTTAAGGCTCAAAAATCTCCCCCTTTTTGATGATCACAAAACTTGATAAACTTGAATAAGTAATATGCATGAAATGTGAGTAAAGATGACTCCCCCTTAACAATTGCATGACACATACAAGTTAAACAAGTAAATCATTAAACAAAACACTCTCCCCCTCAAACCATGCATACACAAGCTCTCCCCCCATAAACTATGCATGTATTAAGGTTCAAGTTTATCACAAAATTCTCCCCCTTTTTGTGATAATCAAAAAGCATAAAATTTAAATAAACATAGCTCAAATATGTTGACACATAGCCATATTTTAACAATTTTACACATGGTCCTCACCAAGCATGTAATAGCTATTAGATCAAATCAATTAGTGAAATACACATGCGTTTAAGGCACTCAACCATGAATTCTAAACATTGCAAAGTGTGCATATGTTCTACCAAGAGTTCATGCACCTATGTCCAATAAACAATAAAATTATCAAAGCATTATTAGATAACAAAACATATAATTGTACATTTTCTCATAGCAAATACAAATTTGAATACAAGGCATATCAAGATACTTACTATAAAAAGATAAGCATATATCATGCATCAAGATAATTTATATGTGCATATGCTAAGGGGTATTGCATTTTACTACCAATGAATATTGAGCTTCATAATTTATTGATCACAATTAATTTGTGCCAATTAATTTTGAATTGCTCTTTTAACATGTGTAAAGTTAATTTTACCCTTGATGACAAGAGTTCGTTCTTGTCATTGGTCCAATGCCTCGCGCCTCTTCTATGGTGGTGAATAGAATAAACTATTCCTTTGAGTTGCTTGGCCCTTCATCCTCCATCCCATTGTGGTTCCTACAAAATAAATTTATAATAGGAGGATCTTTGGTACCTATTTGATTTTTGGGTCCTTGAAGGTTAACTTTCAATGGCACCTTTGGAATCCATTTCCACCTTTTGTTAAGGTTGGTATTGGATTCTAGCAAATCTACATTTGTTCTTGGTATGACCATTTTTACAATAATAGTTACAAGTAGGAGAATCATGCTTTGCTTTGGCCAACAAGCTAGAAAAAGTTTTTGATTTGCTTGAGTAGCCTAACCCGGCTTTGTCAAAGCTACAACGTTGTAAGCCAAGCAATTCACTCATCGTTTTGACTACTTTCACTATATTTGCAAAAAGATATCTTTAAAGAATTTAATTCATTTTTCAATGAATTATTTTCTTCATCTTTCTTAGCAATCTCAAGTTTGAGTAATTTGTTACTCATCTTGGTTTTGCCAAGAGCATCAATAAGTTCATGATAGTAATCTAATAATTCATTAAATGAAGGTACCTCATCGTCGCTTTCATCTTCTTCATCGGAGTCGCTATCACTCCATGTGGCTATAAATGCCTTCTTCTTCCCTTTGTCCTCATTCTTTTTCCTAGGACATTTGTTAGCATAATGGCCTTTTTCTTGACAATTATAACAAGTTACCTCATTTTTGGATTCATGTTTGGTAGCATTGGAGGTCTTTGACTTGCTATGTTTGTTGAAGAGCTTCTTGAACTTCTTTGTGAACAAGATCATCTCTTCATCATCATCCTCTTCTTCATCCTCGGAATGATCTTTCCTTCCAACCAAGGCGATCCCATTTCTTTTGGATCTATCCTCCTCCTTTATTTCTCTTCTTGTTGACACTTCAAGTTCATGGGTCACCAATGTGCCATGGAGCTCATCAAGATCATAGGAAGCATTTTCACCTTTGTTTGACTCGATGATAACCGTCCTCTTTGCGTACCATTCCTTAGGCAAGGCCCTTAGTGCTCTCTTCCATATTTGCTTTGGAGGGTACTTCTCTCCAAGTTGAGCAAGCTCATTTATGATTAGGGTGAGCCTCCTAAACATAGAATCCACATCTTCTCCGGACTCCATCTCAAATGTCTCATATTTGAGTTGTAGAAGATCAATTTTGGTCTCCTTCACTTGATTTGTTCCTTCATGACAAATTTTCAATTTGTCCCATATTTCCTTAGCGGTTGAGCACATTGAGATCCGGTTGTACTCTTCATATCTAAAGCACAATGCAAAATATTAATAGCTTTAGCATTTTGAGAAATTAACATCATATCCGATTTTGTGAAGTCGTCCATTTCTTTGGGAACACTTATTCCCCCAACATCCTTTAAAGGAGTATGTGGACCTTTCACAATGATTTTCCATAGATCATAATCTACGGATTGGATGTATAGAGAAATTTTAATCTTCCAATAACCGTAGTTATCACCCGTGAAAAGAGGAGGGCGATTTGTCGATTGACCTTGAGCAAACTCATTTGCTAGATTAGCCATAAAAAGATTTTGATTTAAAACAAAAATCAAATGGCTCTGATACCAATTGTTGGAATCGAAGAGGGGGGGTGAATGAGATTCCTTGGCTACTTTAGCGTTTTAAAATGAGTTTGCAAAATAAAAGAGTTTTGCGCTTTGCGGAAGCCTTTAGTCAATCGATAAATAAAAAGAACAAAATAAATAAATGCGTAAAGGAAATAAAGCAATAAAATAATCAAGGATATTTGTTATAGAAGTTCGGCGATGAATCGCCTACGTCTCCTCTTCCCGGTTAGATAACCTCCAACCGAGGTTCCACTAGAACAATTGATCTTGGCCTTGAGGGCTCCAAGTTAGCCAAAACACAACTCTTCCCGAGTTACAAAGCTCTTCCCGAGCACACTACTCTTCCTGAGTACACAACGCTCTTCCCGAGCACAATACTCTTCCCGAGTACACAAAGCTCTTCCCGAGCTACCAACACTCTTCACGAGTCTTCTTGGCCTTAAGGGCTCCAAGGATAGCCACAACACATGCACCAACTTCACTTGTTGGCGACTTTACAATTTTCCAACTTGCTTTGATGTTGGAGGACCTTTACAATAAACCAACAAACACCTTCACGGTGTACTCACACGAAGAAACACAAGACTCTAACAAAGAAAAGAATTACAAGCTCCAATACAACAACAATGTATGGAGATTGCAATGCAATATGAATTCAAAATGATCAAGGCTTTGTAGAAGTTTGTAGACTTGTTTCTTAGCTTCAAAATGCTCCAAAGCATCAATATTTATAGTGTTGGAAGCCCCCTAGGCTCCTACTAGCCGTTGCTACACAAAAGGCTGAAATCACTCCAGCATCGCCTCAGCCATCGCCTCAGGCGATCTCCATCGCCATGCCCCAACGGTCAGCATTTTACACGGATCGTCTCAGGCGATCGATAGATCGCCTCAGGCGATCAAAGGAAAAAATCAAGGTCGTAGCCTCAGCATGTCCAAATTTGTCATCGCCTCAAACGAACTCCACATCGCCTCAGGCGTTCATCGCATCGCCTCGGGCGATCAGCCCATCGCCTCAAACGATCTCCCCCTGCGCGCATGCCCGTGCATGCCTCGGCGTTGCCTCTGTCGATATACGGGGCAAAGTCCCGCATGGTTACCATCGCCTTAGGCGATAGTCATCATCGCCTAGAGCGATCTTCCTGGTACGCTCGCCTAGCCATCCCCTCTGTTGATGTGCGTGGCGATGCCTCGCCGGCTGCCATCGCCTGGGGCGATGATCACCATCGCCTGGGGCGATCCAGGCCAGAATATGCACATTCGATTTTCTTCATTCCAAACCACTTTTCATCACTTAATCTGCACACTAAGTAGATGCATTAGTATAACAAACACAAGTTTTATTGATCATCAAAACTCAAAGATTGACCAGGGATAATTTAACGCATTAAACGCAACCATGCGTTTAAGGCTCAACATGTTCCTTAAGTATCATCTGCATATCCATTCGATCTTCCATATTCATGGGCATCGGTCTGAATCTTAAGAACTCATTTTCTTTTCTAGCTTTCACTTTCAAAGTAGCTTTGAGCTCATTCTTATTCCACCATGCTAGTGGATCCTCGTTGTAGTTCATCCGAATTTTCCTTTTACATCCTCTAGAGTGATTCTCTCTTCGAGGGTAGTTTCAAGTTGTGGAACTTCTTCTTGTAATGCTTTTTTTTAGTAGTAACAGGGTTTCTGGAGTCACATCTTCCTCATCCTATTCTCTGAAAGACATAAGATTAACCCAGTCAAAAGCTTGAGAATCCTCTTCACTAGGGCCTTGTTGTCGAAACTAAATGATTGCTTCTCCAAATTTCCGTTGATATTTCATCTTTGGGTGTCGAAGTTTTCCTTCATCACCACGCTTGCTGCATAAACTAATGGGGAATTTTCTGTGAAATGCCTCCCGTAGTCTCTGCACAATAATCTTATGATCACAAAGGGTTGTGAAAATAAGTCTCATTGTCTTGTTCTCCTGTGTGAATCGCTTAAATGTCTGTAGAAATTTGTTTCCTAACAGCATATCAGCTCCGTATCATGGAAATAAATAGGTGGAGTCCTGACTTTGTACCATGGGGTATTGCCTGCTCCGCAGATGATTATTTCGGCTCCTTGGACCCCTTCATTAAGGATAAGGATCCTCTTGGAAAAGTCTCTTCCGGCAATGGCCAGTAATTTCTCACCAACTCCTTTGGGGAAGATATCTCGCCTGGCAGTACATATTTTAGCTCTTGAGTCAATGTAAGCTGCAAAATATTCTGCCCGATATTTTTAATATAACATCCTGACGGAGATGTATATGGAGAATGGGCTGGTGGTCATCTGATCCTATATCTTTTTCCTTCCACCGTGAATACCATTCCATCTTGCAATCTTTCCCAAGATTTATGTTCCTCGAGAAATTCAATCCCTAGAATAAGATGTTCTGTGATTCTTCTGGCAGTTCCTTCAATTGTTAGATCAATTTCACCAATTTGAAGGTTTCCTTGATACTTGCCAACTGTAGGTTGTTGCAAATAGTAGATGGCATCACAAGGGAGAATATTAGCCTTTTTCGTAATGTCAAAAATTATCTGCACTTCTCTCCAGCCTTCTGGGCATTTCAGCTTTCCTGTTGTTTTGAATACATTAGGGATTTTCTGAATTCTGCTCGAGACTGCCTTCTGTTTTTCCTTTGGATAGTTGCTGATTAACCTATCAGGTTGGAAAGACATCCTTCTTGGCTCGATCATAAGGCTCCTGCTTCTGTTTAGAACAGGTTGATCTTGTATCATCATGTTGATCTCTCATATTGTCGGAGTATAAATGATGTCCGATAATACTGCTTTGGCAAAATCCTCGAAGATTCTGGGGACTTCAATGAATTCATTTCTCAAGAATACTTCTGAATGATGAGTATTCGAGAGTGCGTATGACACCTTGTATGTGATCGAGTAAGGCCTATTTCCTTCTTTCATCAACTCATTTCTTTTTAAAATCTTGATGAAGAGTTAGAACCTTGTTGAAATCTCGATCCCCCAAATTGTATGCAATTCTAGGATAGATGTTGAAAGCCATCTTTCACGCATACACATTTCTTGCCACTGCTCCCAAACTAAGAGTCCTTGAGGTTCGGGATTCTTTTGTCAAAGATCACCAGGTTGAGAGACGAATCAATTCATTCCTTGAATGTTACTTTGATGATGACTCTAATAGCTCCGATATGAATCCATGAGAGTGTATTAGCAACTTCTCTTTTGACCGTTGTTTTTAATCTCCTTGATTTCTCTATAGGGGATTAATTGCATCTCGATTTGGTTTTTCGTGAATTTCCGTCGGGATTGCAATTCACCTGTTGTTACCCTATGGATAATCTGATGCCTCTTACTTTGAAGACCAATCATATCCATGGCTTTCTCCATTGCTCCAATTGTAAATCCATCATAGATCTGAAGCTTTGTTTCTTCCTTCATGATCCTCAAAAGAGTTTTATGAGAAACAGTGGTATGAGATAAAAATCCCGATGGCTCTTCTCTGATCACGTGTTGAAGGAACTCTCATTCACTCTGATTCTGAGCTGGATTCACCCCCATCATCCGAATAGATCTCTTCTTCGTAGATGCTTTCATCTGAGGGAATATCCTCAAATTGATACATCTGTACCAAATCCTGGAAATAGACTGCATCTTCAAGTTCTTTGGTATGCTCGAACTGTCTACTCCACGACTTTGGTTTTATGGACAATCTGTAGAGATATGTCCTCTTGCTGCGCATGCCCAGCATTTACAATCTTTGAAACTCTCATTTGCACGAGTATGTGTGCATCTGAAAGTTCTCTTTGTTGGTGTTCTGCTTAGAACTAACTTGATCAGAACCTGTTGATGAGGTTCTACTCCTTGTTGGTCCTGATCTTTGCCCAGATCTGTAACTTCGGGCTTTCTTCTTTGACCAGAACTTTCTAGGTCTCCATGAAGACCCCACTCCTTCTTGAACTACTTTCTTAGGCATATGGATGAGCTCTGGGCTTTTTCATCTTTCGCCTCTGGGGATAGTTTCCAATGATTGTAGGGATATCATTCCGTGTACAGCAAAGATGAGCTATTTTTGTTGATTTCTCTGAGCTTCTTGAAATTCTTTTGGAGTTTTGCTTGGTAGCACCACTCCGCAAGGTTTACTTTAAGAAATGACATTCTCCTGGACACCTTCTCGATTGCATGAGGTGTATACTCCTGGATAAGCATTTCTCTCCACGAGCTCGGAATTTTGGCAAAGAACAGTTCTGCTGCATCTTTTTTTTCTATATTTGTCTTCCATCGATACTCTGTAAAGAGTTTGATTCACTCGTCTACATAACAGATATCATGTAGTTCCAGGCTAATTAGAGATTGTCTATATGTTTTTAGCCTCCTCTTCCTCCATCCCTTCGAAGCAGCTTACCCCAATGAAACAGATTTTAAAATTTTTGCCATCTTGTCCACGATTTCTTTCAAGGACTCTCCGGCTAAAACTTCTTCCTTGGTACCTGGGTCTCCCATATCCCAAGCAATCTTGACTGATCCTTCCAGACTCATTTTGAGAAGTATAATGAATCATTTCTTTGCTTAGATCGAGCGTTCTTACAGCTATTCTCATTGCTGAAGCCCATTCATCAATAAGAACTTCTCTATTTTTGAAATCCAAGATATCCATGTTGACATAAGTCCATATGGATGGATTGGATCTAACTGAGATTTCCCGTAAGGCAGTTTGATGTATATCTGGCATGTGGGAACGGTTCCTTATTCCAACCGAGGGATCCAAAGTTGCTGAGGTGAAATCTTCCCTATGCGGCATACTTTGGTCACCTTCGGGTGGATTGTGTGACCCGAAACTTTCTTGTGGTGGAGGTCTTGGTACAAGCTCTCATGTCTTGAATTCTACAAGATTTAATCCCGCAAATGAGTCAGCAAGATCACACAGATCTTCTAGGTTGATTCTTTCCATTACTTTGTGGGAAGTATGGGCTATCCTCGTAGGACTGCAATAATTTTTCAGTCTCCATCAAAGGTCTTCGAACCTTTTCTGCTTTCCCCTTTTGGTGTAAAAGGGGTTCTGTTCCACAGGACGGTGGTAACCACCCTCCATTCCTTCTTCTTGTAGGACTTGGTCTTGACTCCAACTCCTTACTCGGTTTTGAACATTTGGAAGGTTTTCAAGAATTTCCTCCTGATGTTTAATCATAATATCTATCTGACTTTGAATCTGATGGATCTGTGCAGGGACATGGTATTGAAGGTAGCCATAACGCTGCACTGTCTTCTGTATCTCTCTAAGATCTTGGGATATCTTAGAAGAATATGGCTCAATTTCTCGAAAGGTAGGTTCTCCCATCCTAATCATCTGGTCCGGACCCTGTTGGATCATTGTGATATGGAACAACATCTTCATGTTCAGGATGATCGTCCTCCTGAAGTTCAGCTAACTGGAACTGTAGTTTGAGGTTCACTTGATGAAGCCTCTTAGCCATCCTTTCCAGTTTCTTGTAATGATTTATGCCTGGTGTACGTAAACTTGTTCCTCGTTATAGTTTCCATTTATGGTTGAAGCGTTGAGCTTCCGTCATATGTTTATGATTTAGTGCTTCCAGTTTTTGGAAGTAACACCTGTATGAATGACACTTCAAACATTCGTTCCGGTCCATATTATCTTAAACCATCTCCTCCGTATATGTTACAAATTAATATTCAAGATATTATTATAGTATTTCCAGAATAAACCTAGGCTCTGATACCAATTTCGCAAAGACAGATCATAAAGGACAAGTTTATTAAAAACATGTTAACTTTGGGGTAATTTTGAAAAGTGAATAAAACTTCAGGGGGTATAATGCAATTAATCCCTTACCACTTGTAAAGGTAATTGGTACAGTGTTGTGAGGTAGGGAGTTATGATGGAGATGAAAGTATGATTGGGGAGTTAGAATATAAAATAATGAATATGAGGAGTTAGAATATAAAATAATGGAATAAGGGGAGTTCAGATTAAAGAAAAGTTTGATTTGAAGATTTATTGGGAGTTTATCCATCAAAAAATCAATTGAGTCTGTGATATATGAGTTGTAGACTAGTAGTACATGAATGCATGTTATTTTTATTTTTCATTTCTATGTAAGAAATAATTTATTTTCTAAAAAAAAATAAACATATTTTACTTGAGAAGTGAAAAAATATTTGTGATTAAAAATATAACCAAGTGATTATTTGGAAGAAATATTCTAAAATTGTTAGATGAAATTAATAACCGATTTTGTTCTTTGTGTGTATTATTTTAGTAACATTTAACTAGAAATATATAAAAATATGATTAGTAACTATACATATTAAATGAATAATATTCAGAAACAGTACCTATAAATTTGCAAGGAATCATAATTATTGTCAAATCATTTTAAATAACATATATTCGTAAACTAATAAAAACATAATATTGTTAGACAACGGAAAATAACATTTGATATGCAATAGGAAATACTAGTGAATAAAATGTGCTTTAGATGGCAAAAAATAACAAATACAAACAATGCAAAAGCTATCTGCATATTTTTAGAATTGTTTTTTTAAAATCCTTATAGACACTAATAATATCAATTTCATCGCTTTAGTTTAAATAATAATATATATTTTCCTTATTTTATGATGCACGAAATCACTTAACAATGCTCGGTGTAGTATCAGACACTTCTAAGACAGCGACACTCATTGGACACATGTCGGATGCACCATGTGGCGTCTACTTAATTATTAAAAAATAAAATAAAATCCCACACTCGTGTCAGACACTCCCCATCAAAATCAGACACCCAAAAAGATTTTGGCTCAAATTAAATTTGGACATGTTAGTTACTTTATGTTAATTGAAGTAATATACATTTGGTGTTAGTATATGTGATCCTATGATAATTTTAATGATATGTATTTATCTATATACTTTTTAAATTGGTAAGAATATTTCTGATGTTGTATTTTATTTGAACGTGTTATATTTTTTATGTTATATTTTATTTGAACGTGTTTGTTAATCTTTAGTAATTGAAGATATATGTATTTGGTGTAAGTATGAGTGATACTGTAAAGATTCCAATGGCATGCATTTATTTATATGCTTATTGAATTTGGTAAGAATTTTTTGTTGCTTTTACATGGCTTTAGAATTTGAAAAATGTGAATTTTAGTATTTTATAATATGTATATATGATATATCGTGTCCCAGTCATGTTGTATAATAAAATTTTCTACAAGTGAGACAATTATAATATTCAATGATTTTTTCCTCTAAAATCCATATTCCCAAACAAAAATCCCTGTAATATCTTTATTGTTTTTCTAAAACAAACAAAAAACAAAAAAAGTTATTTTATTTTTTTTACAAACACAATATTCTATAAGACCATGTAAGCTTTGAAAGATTCAGAATAATAATCTTATGATTAATTTTTAATTTCATGTTTGGTTTGTTTTTAAATAAAAATTATCAAATCATATTTGTCATATTGTAGCCAAAATGACATATATAATCTTTCCTATATTTTTTTAAAATTTGAAATTGTCCTCTGAATATTTGAAAGTCAAATTTTCGATGGTATTTTAGTCATTATATCAAACTTAAAATTAATCTACCATCTTATCATCAACCAAAAATCATATAACTTACCACATTATATTATTTAGAGGGATTTTCTAAAAAGACCTCCTATAAACTATCATGATGAATTCTGGAAATTCTTCAAGGATTGAAAATATGTACAGAGCATAATTTTTTGCTTTTATGGGTCGAAACTGATTTGCTTGTTTCGATTTCCATCATTCGAGCATGTATTGGTAATTGGAATCTTTGCCAAGCCATTAGCTATATTAATCTAATTCTTGCTACTCATTCTATATATATGTCTCACATTTATCGATAGGGTAATTCAGTTGCGGATGCTCTAGCTATTCTAGCTTTGGAGGTCGTCGTGCTCATTCATTACATTTTCATATGCTATATTATAGAATAAAAGGCTTGTGTAAATTGGATCGAATGTGTATTCCTTACCTTAGAATTTTGTAATAAACTCTTGTACACCTTTCTGAGAGGTTTTGGCACAGTTCACCTCTTATGTATTGTTTTTTTTTTTTTTTGCATGAAATAAATGGGTAGGGGTCCTGTCTAACCTCCTGTCATGACACTGGCGGTGTTCTGGGAAAAAAAAAATAATTTTTAAAAATAGCCTTAAGTTCCAATATATCCTTTAAGTTTTATTTTTTTAAAAAAAAGCTTTTTCACTTCCTTTCACCCCCTCCTCCGCCATGCAGTAAAAACTGTGTCGAACTCTCAAAACCCACCAAGCTAACGACACTGGCCTCAAGGACCTTTGGCTCCCTCGACCTATTGCGAATCACCCTTAATGGCGGTGTGAGAACGGTATCTTGCGATATGTGTCCGCTTTTTTATTTTATTAAAAAAAGAAAATTATAAAAATTTTGGCCCAAGATGTCGCCTCTAAGAGCACCGTCTTATGAGCGACACCAAACAAACCATTGTTAACACATGAACTACCTATACAATATAAATTCAAATTCTAGACATCACATCCAATTTCTTCAAAAATATATATTTTTTGAGAGATTTTTAACTTCCCCTTTATAATTTACGAATGAAAGCCGAGGAATATCTAATATAATATAATTAATTAGAATATCCGGTTGGCAGTATTTGTCTCTTTCAGATTGTAAATATAGAAATATTGACATATTTCAGTTCTAAAAAAATTAATTTATGTTAATTTCTTTTCCAAATTGTTGTGTATCTTGATTCAAATCTAGTAAATTAACTTGTTTGTAACTGAATCTTGTTGAACTTATCACCGGAACATAACCGTATGTAAACAATTATGCTTTTTTTAAAAAGGAAGAGATAAACCAGAGATGAAACAAATGTAAGGCGATGCTGGACAACGGCGAGTCGCGTGTGAGAACATTCCTGTGATGAAGCGGACAAATGATACGGGAAGAGCAGAAGAAAGAAGCATTAATATAGATATATACAGATGATATTATATATATGTAAATAAACACAGAGATTTGTGTAGAAAGATACCGTGTCGAAAGTTCGAAGCCACCGCCTCTCTTTGGTGTGAGGGTCCCTTATTTCAATAGCATAACGACCCATGGTCTCTGGCGGACATACGATACCTTGTTGTGCCGCCAGTTGTGATGGCAGCGCTGCCTTTTTGGGTATTCTTGTTGGTACTACAATGCTTCGAGACATCGGAGGTGGGTGGCGTTTTGTTTCAAATTCAATGCTGAGAATCTCGTTGAGCATTCTCAATGCTACTTACATTAGTTCTTGGTTCATTTAATAATTTTGACCCAACTCAAAAGCATATTTTTAGTAGTAAAGAATTGAGATGGAAAAAAGGGTTAAAATGGGCAATTTAGGCTTTTCAAAAAATTTAAGGCTATCATTAACAATATTTAGTAAATAAGACTATTTTTTAAAATAACATTTTAAATTTGGCTAAAAATATTAATTTCTCTATTATTTATTATTATCTCATTATTTTAATGACCACGTTACTTATCGCATCCTTTGATAATATATAAATTAAGAATTCGTATAAGCTAACCTATGAGATAGTATCCCTATGAGATAAGCGCTTCATGAGGTAAATCTATGACCCAAAATGATATAATACATCTCAAATATTAGGTCAAAAAAAGTCAGTACCATAAATTATCTTTCATAAGACACCACCCCACCGGATATCACCTAAATGACCATAAATTAACTAGAAAGAAATAGAGAAGGGTGCAGACTGAAACCCAAAAATTGCAATAATGAAGGTGGTGGAACGGGACCAAGTGGCAGGGCGTGGGAGAGGACGAACATGACGTTGTCGGTTTCTTTCTTTCTTTCTTTCTTTTTTATTTATTTTTACTTCTTTTTCAGATCCACTGTTAATCTCTACCAGTTACGTTGTTATTCCCAACTTATCTCTCTCTCTCCTCAGCTTCACCACAAGCAACCAAGCTGTCCCTTGTTGGATACTTAGTTGGCTGTTGGAACCACTGCAACACCACCATCCCCTCTTAAATGTTCCTCTTTTCTTCAATCTAATTTCCCATAACCCTTTTCTTTAGCTTATACTTGTCCAAAATCTCCATTAGTGAGTGTTTAAGGTTGTGGTTTTGGGTCTTAGGTCACTGCACCTTCCCGTTTCTTCTGATTTAGCATCAGGTTTGTTTTTCAAGAGTAGTTATGAATCTTGGGTGATGGGGTTAGTGAGATTTGCAGCGTTTGAAGGTTGAATTTTTTTTAGCTGTGTTATTTTAGGGTTTATTAGATCCTAACAATGGCGTTTGCTGGTGAAGACAAAGAAATGAGGATGCAAAATTCCTCGTTAGGATACAATAACTCTCTTGAAAATTCGAATACCCAACAAGAGAAGACCAGAATCCCGAACCCAAATTCCGGTGGCAGCTCCAAACCTAAGCCTGCAAACCCTAGATTTAGCTACCGCGAATGTCTCAAGAACCACGCCGCAAATATCGGTGGAAACGTCACCGACGGATGTGGGGAGTTCATGCCCAGCGGGGAAGAAGGAACCCTTGAAGCACTAAAGTGCGCCGCCTGCAACTGCCACCGAAATTTCCACCGCAAAGAGCATCACGGAGAGTCAGCCGCCGCTGGTGCTGCCATGGTGCACCCCCTCCATCTCCCTCCGCCTCTTCCTTCCCCCTCAATGAGCCATCATCGCGTCGGGGTTGGCGGCATCCGGTGCTCACTGGAGTTCCATGGTGCAGCCTATGAAAATGGCATTCGGAAGCTCCGGCGGAGGTGGAGGAAGCGCAGGTACTGATTCTTCAAGTGAGGAGCTGAACTTCAACTCCTTGCAGGTGGCGCCACCGCCGCCGCATTTTTCCAGCAAGAAGCGATTCCGGACAAAATTTACGGCGGATCAGAAGGAGAAGATGATGGTATTCGCTGAGAAACTGGGTTGGCGGATTCCAAGAGAAGATGACAGTGAATTGCAGAGGTTTTGTGCTGAAGTTGGGGTAAAGAGACAGGTTTTTAAGGTTTGGATGCATAATAACAAGAGTAATTCCTCCAAGAAAAATCCCCAAGAACTTTAATAATTATTATTATTAGATAAATAATCAATGTGCTTCATTTACATGACATTTTGTAGAATATTATTTGGGGACTCATTCTATTTAATTTGTGGAATATTATCTTGGTGCATGTTTAATTTTGTATAATATCAAGACTGGGATTACGGGCTGGTTTTAATTCTGCATGCTTAAACCACCTTTTAGTAGTACTTTAATTACAAATTTTTCATTCGGGTAAACAAACTTGAGAATTGATTAATGATTTGATTCTTTCGTTCTTAAATTTCAACTATGATTCAGGAGGAATTAATGCCTCATTATAATTCATGAGCTCATATTTATGTTCTCATGGGTGGCAACAAATATTATTTTACCTCGTAAAATTCAAGTCTGATCCCTTTTCTTGCATACTTCCTCTTTCCAAATATGGGATTCGTTTTTTTTAAGGAAAAACTTTGGAATTCGTCCGTAAATTTTTTATTTTATTTTAAATAATTTATTTTTCAAAAGGGGAACTGGGAACTCTTGGTGCACACAGAGACAGATACCTATACACAACGGATTTACATATTGGTTGTATTGGATATATATGAATTTCGAAAAAACATGTATGGATCTGTGGGATTCAATTGAATGTTTATCCTATGCACCAAAATTGCTATTTCATGAATCAAATTTTATTTTTTTAAAATTGAGAATATAAATATATTAGGATAACGACATAAACAAATACATATGCTAATTATAGATAAAGACGGACACATCGAGAAAATGTCGGACTAAAGGTGGAGGACTAAAAGGTGGACCGTAAAAATGAATCACCTCAGAAGCATAAGAAGCATAAGAGCATGGTCGGGAGCCAATTCAGGGCCACCCAAATCATAATCTCCAAGATGAGGTCGAATTAGGGTATCGACTTTCAAAGTTAGTGAAGGTACAAAGAAGGATAAACATTAGATGTAAATTGATAAAAAGTCCATAAACGAGCAAGTTCTCATTTCCAAATCTCTGACGAATAACCATCGACCAATAATCACTTCTGGATGGCACATGAAACTGAATAGGCCAGAAGTCAAAGCCAATTGTTGTCCCATCAATGAATCAGATCAAAGAAAGCACCATCAAAACACAACACCCATGGAACTGCAAGAGTTGGCTAGCGAGGCCGAAGCGCCAAAAAGGCTTAATGAGCGGCTGGAAAATCTGTACAGAAACAACATAAGACATCCAAACACAAGAATCCATCCTAAACCAGTTGATGGATGACCCCATAATGCGTGAAGGCCACGAGATGATCACACAAACATAAACAAAAGGTATAGAAACGATATGCATAACACAGGAATAGACAAGTATACAAGAAAAGACCCAAACTATCACAATAAGCATCGAAAACTTTGCCTGGACGAAGCCTAAAAAAGACGGCCACCCAAAACTAGAACCAAAAAGTGACGAAGCCTAAAAAAGACACGGGCCACCCAAAACTAGAACCAAAAAGTGGTGGACGAGAGGACAAAAGACAGAAGAAGGAAAGAAAGGAGGGGAGAGTAAAATCAAAAGGGGAAGAATACTTACGATTAACCAATCGTAAGGACCGGACCACTCGATAATCTCCCAAGTCCCTGAGTGCTCCAACGAGAAAAGATCAAGGTGGGCGATGGGAAAGCCAAGCTGTCACCACCATCGTGGAGAACACCACATGAAACCCCCAAAAAACCCCACAACCAAAACAAATGTCTGAAATATGATAGTTTTCTAGTTGTGGTCTTAGGTATTTGTCAATGTTAGGCACTTGTATTGGCCGCAATTATCGGTTGTATTGTCATGTCTTGGGTGATAGTGATTGGATTTCTATTGCATCTTTTTGTACTCTAATATAATCCATGTTCTGTTAAAAAAAAATTAAATTTTTAGTTATATATTGGGGGTTTTTAATAAAATATTCGAAAAAAATACATTAACAAAATAACTCATTTTTGGGACTTAATAAAGCAGTCCAAGTAGTCATTAGAGATGACGACTTCAATTTTTTTTTTAAAATATGATTGAAGGCGCCATCTGAAACGACGCCTTCAATATATATTTTGTTTTTATATAGAATGTATCATCTGAGATGAGCATTCCCTATAATTCTTATATATATATATAGAAGACGCAATCTCAGATGTCGCCTTCTATATAATTTTTTTTATAGCATGCGTCATCTTAGTCATCTCAGATGTCGCCTTCCATATTCTTTATAATTATAAATATCTATTTTTATTAATTTTAATAATCTCTTTCTCAAAATTATTTTTTTAAATATAATTCATAAATTACAAATCAGTTAAATTTATGTATGATTAATTTTTTTGTACACAATATTAAGAATAAAAAGTAAAAGTAAAAACATTATATCTTTAAGTAAACACATTATACTTGCTAAAATGATAGCACGTCACCACAATTAACTCATTATATTCTCTCATCTATTTACAAGAAGTCCGAAATCGTTATCCCATCACCACAATTAACTCATTATATTCTCTCGTTTATTTACAAGTTGCACTCAAAATATAAAGAAACCAGTAGCCCATCACGGGGCTATTTGAGATGACGCATTCTATATAAAAATATGTAAGGCACGATTTTATAAAAATAAAAATTCTATTTTGATTAATCACAGTTAAGTTAATTTTACGGAATCATAATTTGTACAAATGAATCGCACGATTCATAAGTAAATTGACTTGATGGCTATTATTTATATAAAAGACACCATCTTAGATGGTTAAGATTGAAGCCTTCTATAATTTTTTTTTTATATAGAAGGCGCCATCTGAAAAAAATTAAAGACACCATCTCCGATGACAACTTGGGTTACTTCATTAAATTCACCAAAAATCGATTGTTTTGTTTATGTATTTTTTCCAAATATTTTAATAAAAAAACCCTATATTCGGAGCTCAATTTTTATTTTTCAATAAATATTTTTGTTTAATAAACAACAAACAAATGTTTGAAATATGATTAATTTTCTAAATTATCTCTCACAACGTCAATTTGAGGCCAAATAACTTTGTACACACATAAATTGTGTATGCATACATCGCTTGTTTTTATACACGTACATTTTACGTGAGGTGTCAATGAATAGTCACTTCCTTGTGGAAATTTGTGTATATATGTGTATAATTTCCTGGTAGAAATTACAATTATTCAAACTAATAGTAATTGTAATAGTGATAAAAAAAATAAACTATTTATATTTGAGTAAAGATATGTGAATTTTAAGTAATAAACTAAATCGTTAGTTTGACAATATAGATTGGTAGAGTCGAAGGATTTGTTTGAAGGTACCATTAGGTCCCCCTTTGTAGTCCTGAAAAATGTATATTGGCCAATTTCATAGTACACTAGGCCCACTTATTTTTCAACATGTATTAATTATTTCTCATTTATTATAATTTTATCATGGTACAGTGTTTGGTATAAAAAATTCAGTTTTTGTTAGATATACTTTTAATTAAATATATGATGTCAGCATTTCAAAACTGGTAGGGGTATTAAATCTCATATAAACTATATATCATGAGAGTAACTTGCGTCCTGCTCATGAAAATTTGATCTATTCATTGGAAGAGAACAAGCTATTATTTTGACTTACGAACAATAATTTAAAGTTGATTACAAATTTTTTATTTTAATTTCAAAGAGATTTTATATATATTTTGAGCTGGAATATTTGACATCATGACTATTAGGTACAAAATTCGATGACTAGTGTTTGTAATACCTTGTCTCACATTGGTTGTGGATGCAAATTTAAAGTGGTTTATAAAGGCTTACAATTGACTATTATAGCAATTTGGGTTAACCATTTTCATAGAGCGGTGACAGATACAAAGTAGTTGCTATAGGAGCCCATTGTGCAGTCGCGCTTGCGCGGACATGGGCCCGGGGCGTGACAGAATAGTATCAGAGCCGGTCACCGGCAGAAAACATCGGAAGATAAGTGCTATGCGGGGCAAAGTGCTACGTGCATGGGAGCCACCTCTTGAGCCTAAAGGGACAAAGTGCTGCACGACGGGGGCCACCTCTTGAACCTGCGGGCAAAGTGTCACGTGCGTGGGAGCCACCTCTTGAACATGCGGGGCAAAGTGCTACATAACGGGAGCCACCTCTTGAACCTGTAGGAGCCACCTCTAGATTCCCGGTGCCGGTGGATTGATGAGTTAGGTCGCGACGAGGACGTCGCGTTCTAAAGGAGTGGTGATTGTAATACCCTTGTCCCACATTGGTTGTGGATGAAAATTTAAGTGGTTTATAAAGACTTACAATGGACTATTATAGCAACTTGGGTTAACCATTTTCGTAGAGCGAGGACGGATACGAATTAGTTGCTATAGGAACCCATTGTGCAGTCGTACTTGCGTGGGCCTAGGCCCGGGGCGTGACAGTGTTCCAAACAGGTTTATTCTTGTATGGATCGGACACGAATAGATCTATACATATATATAAATACATATTTATGTATGTTGGTGCATGGCGGAATCGTATTCATATAAGATTTTCCGTTCCAAACATATTCTTATACACTTTTCTGATAATCATAGTACAAAAGACACTATTCCTTATACATATAGATATATTTTTAAACTTTTTAATATATAAATCTAACACAAGGAATATGTGTATTTTTCCTCGCCTTGCCTATAAGCTATTTTGCAGAGCTTCGATGGTAACAAAGTATTTTACTCTTGCAGCACCAACCAGTTCACTACTGTAGCCTGAGATTATTGAAAAGCCTGTACAGAAATGGAACCCGGAATCAAGATTAATTTTCAATTTCACATGTGATTTTACATTTTATGAATGTAGAGTAACAAACCTAGTTATAAAACAAATTTCCAAAGTTAACAAATATCTGTCAACTATCCTTAAATATGCTTGGAAAGGTTTGAACAGCGACGAACTTCACTAACTGGGAATCAAAAAACAAGTGTTTTCCCCCCCAAATGTGAATCCCATAAGCAAATTTCCAGCGTTAAATCTTGATTTCTTGAAATGCATGTAAATGGGAATTGAGGAGGAGTTGTTTAAAATATAAATTACCTGTATTCATTGCCATATCCTCTAGGAATAGCTCCATAATTAGGTATAGGAACCTGATCATTTTCTATATGCATGATATCTCTAACTAGAGCCTCATAATGTCTCTTCACTTCCTCCGCTGATTTCCCACCAACTGCCTTGGCTATATTATACCAACGATCCGGAGTGTCTCTATCATATTTTGCCAAAGCCTCTTCGAATTGCTTGTTCTGCTTCGGCGTCCATGCCAACAATCGCGACGATTGACTAGAACTCGATGCCATTAGAGCGTGAGATGTTAATTTAACTACGATGTTGTTTTGAGGTATTTGTCGAGCAAAGTGCACCTTATATATAGGTGAATCGAAGGTGGTGGAATAGGGCAAGTTGAAAGAATTTTGTGAATATTAATTGAAAGACAAGATTTTGGTGAATTCTTGAAAAGTCCCTTTTCTGTTCTTTTTATAATATCATCATGAGCAAGTGGATTACCAAGGGAATATTGCCCACATGGTAGGATTAGATCCCTTAATCTGATCAAGAAGAGATACTAGTTAAGATAGATGCCCAATACATTTTACTTATAGCAATTTGTTTACAAAAATAAATGTAATGTATTCCATACATGCATTGTTCCGCAGTCCAATTGTGTTCGAAGACTCAATTCTAGTTCATGTATTTGATGCAATTTTTTTACAAAAAATTATAATTATTTTCTTGTATAATACCATACAACTTTCACGAGAGGAATATAAAAAAAAAATTATGAATACAAGCAGAGTAGAGTCACGATTATAATCTAGGGCGGTGAATTTTTTTTTCTCGAAAGTTAAAGGTCAAACATATTTAAAAAAAAATCTTTAAAAAGCGCTAAATTTTTTGTATAAGGTCAAACATATTTAAAAAAAAATCTTTAAAAAGCGCTAAATTTTTTTTGTAAGGTGCGGCCACCCCCTCCTTCCGCCCCTGAATCCAAGGTTTAATTTCAAACAAATATATGAAATGAAAGATATAAAATTTCTGGTTTGCAATAAATTCAGGCTTATATCATGATACCATTTGATCTGAATATCAGAGAACTGATTTATATGCCAAATTATTCCACTTTTGTTTGGAATCATTTTATTAAATTTTTATTTCTCTATATTAAATTCAGGAATTTATTCCTATATCACACCAAATCTTTTAATTCATCACCATTTCTTTTGAAATTTTTTGATGGAACATGTTACAGTACCATGATTCTCCAATTGTTGATTATAGAAATTTTGACCCTACATTTATATAATTTGATAAAGTGTATAGTCAATTCAATTTAAAAATTCAAGAAAAATAGTTGATTGGTGAGTTTTAAAGAAAATTATAAAAAAGCCCCTTATTGTTTTAATGCACAACTAAAATCAGTGAGATAACTGGCTCGTTTTAAATTAACTCTCTAAACCAGTTGTATCGATTTATACATCGACTGTGATATAGTTGAGGTGATGATTGATGAATTTTGATTTGATGTTGGGGAATTGATACAGAAACAGTCAAGAAATCTTTATATTGTTATTATTGATATCAGTGAGTATTTCTGTTATACTTCCAACATGTTATATTGTTGACAATATACTTTCTTTTTATGCTGTTATAATCGTTGGTGTGCGCGTTCACCCATTTTGGGGACTGTTTCTGTTGAAGCAGATATCAGGCCTAAACGTTAGAGTTGGAAACAAGACTAAGAGCTGTTGAGTTTGAGATATATAAGTCATTGTCACTTTAAATAAAGTTGTCATTGGGTCATGTTTAAAATAGTTGTGGCTCGTCTGTGAGCTGGTTTATATATGTATATGGTATGTATCTATGATTTTATTATTCTGTGTTGGTGCATGTGACTGATGTCATATTTAAGTTGGGTAGACGTCATATATATATATATATATATATATATATATATATATATATATATATATACACATATATATATTTGTGGGATTGTATATTTAAGGTTTGTGTTGTTGTGATATTCAATCACGGGAAGATTATGCCAAATTTTTTATACAAATGACATCATATTTATCTGTTTACATGGTGATGTTTGGAGCGCCACAATCATTTTGATTGTATATCTACGAATTGATTTATATGCCAAATTATTCCACTTCTGTTTGGAATCATTTTATTAAATCTTTATTTCACTGCATTAATTCATGAATTTATTCCTATATCACACCAAATCTTTTAATTCATCACCATTGCTTTTTTGAAATTTTTTTATGGAACATGTTACAGTACCATGATTCTCCAATTGTTGATTTTGGAATTTTGACCCTAAATTTATATAATTTTGACAAAGTTTATAGTCAATTCAATTTAAAATTTCAAGAAAATAGTTGATTGGTGAGTTTTAAAGAAAATTATAAAAAAAAAGCCCCTTTTTATTTTAATGCACAATTAAAATCATTGAGGTAATTGGCTCTTTTTAGTCCACAAATATTTCAAAGGAGAAAATAATATCATTGTAGTTTTTCTTTTTCTCCTTTTGGTAACAATTGTTTACATTATCTACGACTTAGATTCAAACATAATACAATAAAATTTTAAAAAAATTAGGAGCAATTTTGATTTTATTGAATCGATATTATGTATTGTTCATCCCTTCTTAATTAATGCAATTTTTGCAAATTGGATTCCCTCTCTTTTTTTCAATTTCAATTTTTGCCCTATAAAATTTCTATAGTAAATCAAATAAGTTTTGAAATTTTGATTCCCCTAAGCCCAGACAAGGTGCGATTTCATATATTTTGGAATGATAAATCCGACAAATTCAAAACTTTTTTAAGTATTTAATAGTTGAAAATGTGATGCGTGGAATCTATTATCTAGTTTTGAATTGAATTAATGGGATGGCTAAATGGATAATTACAATTAATTAGCATTCTACATTTAGACGTAGTTTCGAGATAAATCGAGGGCGATAAAATATGGATTTTGGGGGTAACTAATTTGTGGATAGATGAAATGATTTAAGATGATTGGAGGTTAAAGATACATGTTGGTGTAATGAAGTGGAAATGAGTTGATTGAATGTGTTAATAAGTGGGTTAGAAGGCATTTAGGGATTTTTATAAGAAATCATATGCCAACTCCCACAAAAATACACACAAACATCACTTTCCACCTACAAATCTCTACAATTCCAAACCCTTCTCCCTTTCCCTTTTTCTTCCCCAAAGCTTGTGGAAAGATTGGTTTTGCTTGGAATTTGCTTAAAAAAGCTTGTTTTGGAAGATTAAAAGGGGTAAGCATTATTGTTTCCAAATTATGTATAGTGGTTTTGGGTTATTGTTGATTTGGTTATAATAAATGTTTAATTGATTTTGGAGGTGAAACTTGAAGTGCGTTTTAATGTTGATAAAGTTGATGTATTATGGTGTTTAAATGTTTAATAGTTGAAATATTTGAAGTATATGTTGTGATATGGAAATGGAATGGAAAGTATGCTTGAAAATGGAGGATTTTCACAAGAACACGACCCCGCGATCGATCGCGAGGCAGCGACTAAAGGTGAAGCTGAATAGTTCCCGCGATCGATCACGAGTAAGCGGCCGATCGATCGCGGAAGAGCGAAGCTTGACAATGAGTTCTCGTGATCGATTGCGAGATGGCTAGCGATCGATCGCGGCTCGATATTCTTTTTCTTTTTTTCTTTTTTTTCCTGAAATTTGTTAAAATGTTGGGATTTTGGAAATGTAATATTTATGATGGATTTTCATGATGATTTCTACATTCCAATAAAAATATTACAGATTAAAATGAAGTGGCATGAGTTGAACTTTAGTAAGATATGTACTACTCGACCGAGTTAATTGATAGAATAAAATGGGATGCCTTGAGTAGTATACAGAGTACAGTAATTATGATCGGCCATGATATGATGCATGACGAATTTAGTAGGTAAATGATGATGTTGTTGGAAGTATTTTTTGAGTAATATTGAATTGACATTCAATATAGATACTTCATGAACCTCCAGAGATCAAGGATGATTAAATCACGTTGTCGACTTTAAGGTACGTAATGACATACGAGCAGGTATGCTCATTATTAGTTATGAATTTTGATTCATAAAATTATGGAAATTGGTTATGGGAGAAGAATAATGGATTGAGAATTCATGTTATACGAGATGATTTGCGATAGAATCATGAGATGATATCATGGTACATGATGAACTATTGTTAGGTTGCTATTGAGCGTGTGTTGGTTATGGATTATATGCTAGTATGAGACTAATGAGTATGTCATAAGATGACGTGGAACATCACGGGATGGCGTAGGATCACTATGAATGTCATGTGTGGACATGTGATCATCATGAACGTCACGAGTTGACATGAGACTATCGTGAATGTCGGGAATGAGTATGAGATTATAATGTCTTTCTCTGGTATATAAAGACAGTGATGATTAATGACAAGTTTGATAAAATATAACAAACATATAATGATGTCATTATGAGGATACAATAGACAGGTGAACATTCACGATTAAATGATGTAGCATGTGTTGAGATTGAGTTAGAAACAGGAAGACATATAGATGATAATATATGCATGTGATAATTACTAATGAATATTCTAGTAGTTAGTTGACACCAGATGGTAGTCGGATAACGATATATGATGTGTAAGGAGACCGATGTCTAAGAACAAATTGACACTACTTGGTTAATAATGAAAATGATATATGGTGTTGACATATGACATTAACTCTTGTGTTACATGTAACCACACCGATATGTGGTAGTATGCGGTAGCATGTTGTGTACATGAATGAGTGGAACTTTGACGCATGGATACTCGTGTTCTATGACAGAGACGTTATGGATATCAATAACGCGTAATTGACGAGGTATGTGATTATGAGAATACTAACGAGTTTATTTCTAGTACTTATTTTAACCTAGATGATAACTGAGTGATGAGACGTGGAAAGATTGATGCTTTAGAGCATGTGAGTACTGTGATGAGCATGATGGTATGATGCTGATGTACTTTATTGATGTTTGCATCTACAAATGTATGAGATTAATTATGCAATGTCTAAGAGGAAATAATTTTATTGTTGCAAAGGAATAACTGGTTATGAGATGGAACTTGAAGAGAGATTTAATGTCTATGTGAAAATGACATTGTAAGTTAAGATAATGCATTCCCTCGTATGAATCAACTGTGATACGAAATGTTGTTGATTATTTTGTGATTAAAGGAGGAGGAAATATGTGGGGAAAAATAATGAATTTATTAATGCTCATTGTAGGGTGTAACCGATGCACCAAGTACATTAATTGTGAACATGATATAGGACTCTTAAGAAGATGTTGATATGAAAAAATGAATACTAGAGTTGATAAGGAGATCAATGTTGTTAGTATACTAAGTATTGCTGAGATAGCAATGTAGGCATGATTAATGAAATGTCTAACACGAAACAATAACTGAAATGTTATGCATGCATACTCATGAGCAAGTAAGAATCCAGATGTGATGCCTAATAATTGTTAGTGTGTTGACACTGATCTACAATGATATATAATAATGAAAGGTTGGTAAATAAGTAGTGATATTGATCGCTTGAGAGAAGTAGCAATGGGAATGAGACGCAATTCTATTCTATATAAAATCTATATGAATTTGTTAAATTGAGTATGTGTCGAGGGCATGTGATAATTGTAATGTGACATCACGCGAGATACAATACCTATTACTACGTAATGGAATGGTATACACATGTGTGTGAGAATGTAAATGAATCTTATAAGAACTCTGTCTAATATTGAATAATGAGATGTTGAATTGTTAAGCGAAAATTTGAAAGAAATACACGTATATGTTAGATCTTTGAATGATGATGTTAAAAGTTTTGAAACTGTAGAAATGACAGTGCTTGAAGGTTGGTTTAGTACACCAAGCATATCACGTGTGTATGCGAATATTAGATTTTAAATCTACCTAGCCGAATTCATACTAGTTGTGGAGTTTTGGATTGATGTGATAAGGTGCTTATACTTGTATATTAATGAATGAGTATTGATAATTGTGTAACAAAATGAGATAATGATGTATATGGACATGTAAATGTGATTGAAGAGTTTAAGGGTTCTTGCATGAGCTATATCTAACATCGAAATCCTATGATTATTAATGCAACGATGTGTTGTTATGTTATAACATGAAATTCGTGATTTTGATTTCCGAACGAGAATCTGAACGACTTGAGTTAAGTAATTGCATGAGTAGTGTGATATGTTCCCTCAATTGGATTGATGCAATGAAACGCCATCACTTGAATCAATAATAAGTTAAGAGAAGAGAATGTAAATCGAGATTGAGCTGGGGTTGGTCTAATTCTAGATCGTCGTTATTGATTTCTTGTTTAGAAATCCTAATTTCTTTATGTGTTAATGTTACAAATGGGAAGCTGGGGTGGTTCCTTGTGAATGGTCATGTTTGGATTTGGATTGGTCAGACCATGTGAGGTCTAGTAAGATATTCGATGGCATGTCGATGTTATCTTATCCCTGTTATATTTATGAGTTATTTTGTCATCTCTGGTAGATGTGTATGTTGAAATTTCGAGGGAGAAATTTGTTAGTAGGGGAGTATTGTGATGATTGGAATCTATTATCTTGTTTCGAATTGAATTAATGGGATGACTAAATGGATAATTACAATTATTTATCATTCTACATTTAGACGTAGTTTCGAGATAAATCGAGCGCGATAAAAATATGGATTTTGGGGGTAACTAATTTGTGGATAGATGAAATGAATTTAAGATGACATGACTTGGAGGTTACAGATACATGTTGGTGTAATGAAGTGGAAAGAGTTATTGAATGTGTTAGTAAGTGGGTTAGAAGGCATTTGGGGATTTTTATAAGAAGTCATATGCCAACTCCCACAAAAATACACACAAACACCACTTTCCACCTACAAATCTCTACAATTCCAAACCCTTCTCCCTTTCCCTTTCCTTTCCCAAATCTCGTGGAAAGATTGGTTTTGCTTGTAATTTGCTTATAAAAGCTTGTTTTGGAAGATTAAAAGGGGTAAGGATTATTGTTTCCAAATTATGTATAGTGGTTTTGGATTATTGTTGATTTGGTTATAAATGTTTAATTAATTTTTGGTGGGGAAACTTGAAATGAGTTTTAATGTTGATAAAGATGATGTATCAGGTGTTTAAATGTTTAGTAATTGAAATATTTGAAGTATATGTTGTGGTATGAGAATGGTATGGAAAGTATGCTTGAAAATGGAGGATTTTCGTAAAAAAAGGACGTCACGATCGATCGCGAGGCAAAGGGCGATCGATCACGAGGCAGCGAAGGACTAAAGGTGAAGCTGAATAGTTCCCGCGATCGATCGCGAGTAAGCTGCCGATCGATCACGGAAGAGCGAAGCTTGGAAGTGAGTTCTCGCGATCGATCGCGAGATAGCTAGCGATCAATCGCGGCTCGTTATTTTTTCTTTTTTCTTGAAATTTGTTAAAATATTGGGATTTTGGAAATGTAATATTTATGGTAGATTTCATGATGATTTCTACATTTCAATGAAAATATTACACATTAAAACGAAGTGGCATGAGTTGAACTTTAGTAGGATATGTACTACTCGATCGAGTTAATTGATAACTTAAATGAACATAGAATAAATGGGATGCCTTGAATAGTATATAGAGTACAATAATTATGATCGGTCACGATATGATGCATGACGAATTTAGTAGGTAAATGATGATGATGTTGGAAGTATTGTTTGAGTAATATTGAATTGACATTCAATATAGATACTTCATGAACTTCCAGAGATCAAGGATGATTAAATCACGTTGTCGACTTTAAGGTACATAGTGACATACGAGCAGGTATGCTCATTATTAGTTGTGAATTTTGATTCATAAAATTATGGAAATTGGTTATGGGAGAAGATTAATGGATTGAGAATTCATGTTAGAATTCTAAATATTATTATACGAGATGATTTGCGATAGAATCATGCGATGATATTATGGTGCATGATGAACTATTGTTAGGCCGCTATTGAGCGTGCGTTGGTTATGGATTATGATGCCGCCGTTATTGAGAGGGCGATGGGTAATGGTGCCATCGCTATTGAGCGAGCGATGTGATATGAGGAGAATGTAATATGATGAGATTGTGTGATTAATTGGTAATTGAAATATAAGTGATTTCAGTAACTATTGTGGTGATAAATTGCTCATTACAATAGAACTGGTGATTATGAATGCCAGTACGGTAAATCATTGTTGATGATTTAATTAATTTTGGAGTTGATGATTCTAGATATTGAGAACATGAACGGCTTAGGACTTGTCACATGGTTGTTGTATACTCAGTGAGTATTGTTCAAATTACATCATGATATTATGTTAATTATTAGTTGTGTATACAATGACATTGAGATTACGATGTTGGTATGCTCACCCCGTGTAGGGGCTGTTTCTGTTGAAACATGTGGGCAAGTACGACATTGATTTGGGGAAATGAGTTCGGGCCGGTGCGTGAAGATTCAATGCTCGTCTGTGAGCATCTTGGTATGTATAATGGTTTGTATAATTGTGCTTGATAATTCTATTTTCATTAGAGTATTGCATGCAATTTAAATGGGAGTAAATATTGCATGATGAATTGAGAATATGTCATTAGAGCAATAATGATTGTATACTTATATGAATGGAGTATTGTCGAGAATTGAGAGGGACTCTGTTCAAAAATTTTATGGAAGACATGTGGGGTCCTAAAAAATACCTTGCAATATTAGCCCAACCCAATCTACTGTGATTAAAACTTTAGTGATTGTTATTGTTGTAAATATTTTGAAATATTCACTTCATTTTGAGTTAATGATTGATGAGGTATGAGAATTGCATAGAATATTTGAATAAAAAGTCATAAATTTTGGGATTTGGAAAAAAAAGATTGATTTCGAAAAAGTTGAATCAACAGTGAAAAGGAGAAAGTTAGGGTGTGACCCGTTAGACATGAAATTTATTCCAAAAGATAAGGAGATATAGCTATGAGTATGCACTTTATTTGATTCGGGAAACACATGCTAGGCAGATTTGACCTTATATTTATTGATCAATTCTAAGTTTCCAACTAGTTGGGGCCTGGGGGAATCTTTATTTAACTGCAATAATATTGGACCTCGAGAACTTAAAGGGTTGAAAGAAACAAGAAAATTAAGAAAAGGAGGCCAACAAAGGAATGTATGTACATAATGTGCAAGGACAATATAGAAAGCCCAATTCAAGTCACAAAGTCCATCAACCACATCTCATTATAAATTGAGGAAATTACACATAGGTATCACTTTTCAAAACTTGTTTCAACTAAATCTAGCAAAATATTTTCTTTTCAACTAAATACATCTTGTAAGAATATTCTTTCAACTAAGTCCATTTTTTTGAAACCCTAATCTAATTAGTCATTTGCTATTTCTAAAACACCATTGTTCTATAAATCAATTTATAACAGTTGAATTTTATGTTCCTCGTCGTGAGAGTTGGTGATGGTCGCGTGTTCTGGGAAATCAGCAATGGTGGTTAAGCGACGAGTATGGCGCGGTGGCGCTGTTGTGGTGGAGGCGGTGGAGACTCCTTTTCATTTTGCCATTGTCATTCTTCTCCATCACGAAAAACCGACGTTTTGTTTCAATTTTATTTGCAGTTTTATGGTATTTTTGGATTTACGTAACATTGAATTTTTATTTTAATTTTGGTGCAGATTATGTGTCTGCTAAAATGTCTCTTTAGGTAAACAAATTTTTTTGTAGCAAATTTGGAAAAGATAAATAACATATCATCTATAAACAACATATCATCTCATTCCAAAAGTTTTGATTTATTTTTTTCCACTTTCATTTGTTTATGTATAACATACCAAGTAAAAAATAGACTCTAAAATTCCATTTCATTTGTTACATTTCTAAACTTTCAGACATCATGTCACTACATTAGTGGAATGTTATATAATAACATAAACGATGCGTATATTAAATTCCTGACAATATATCAGTGGGGTAACACAATCTTATCTTCCCAAATCAAAGTTGAAGAATTAACAATTTTAAACAAGCGAGCAACACATAGAGATGCATGAAAATTACATGCACCTATAGTCTGCCGGTGCATGTAATTTACATGCACCTATAGTCTGCCGGTGCATGTAAATTACATGCACCGGTAGACTCAAAATTTTACCGGTGCATGTAATTTACATGCACCTATAGTCTGCCGGTGCATGTAAATTACATGCACCGGTAGACTCAAAATTTGCATTGTTTCTCAAATTAGTATCATTTACTCATACGATTCAAACAAACTGCTTTAGTAACATGCTTATTATAGGTCATTTCAGATATTTCCTATCATGTGGTAAAATCATAGAATCCTATATTCAAATTATTCTTAATTAATTTCGAGTCAACGCACATTTTCAATTTTATCATCACTACTTTAAAGTATATAGTATCACATCATAAGTTTTATACCTGAAAACCTTAAAAATAAATATACCATTAGTATGGTGTTTGTAAATATGTAAGAAAATGATAAAACATACAGTCTTAAGATTATTTCCACGCATACGACTTATTTAGTATATTGTATCTTAATTTGTTATAAGATCAACAAGCAAGCAACACGATGCATGTAAATTACACGCGCCCCTAGTTTACCGGTGCATGTAATTTACATGCACCGATAGTCTACCGGTGCATGTAAATTACATGCATCGGTAGACTCAACATTTGCATTGGTTCTCAAATTACATAATAAATAAGTATCATATAGTAAGTGTTAAAGACGATCACAAATAACACTTAAAATTAAGACATGTTTGTGTAATATATTATCATTTGAAAAATAATAGAATTTTGTTATGAGATTATGCAATAATTTATCATATAGTATATACTCATCCATAAGAAAATTTAATTTTTAAAGTAATATAATGTATCTTTAATTTGTTATAAGATCAATTGTAAAAATTATAGAATGAAAAATTAATTCATATTTTTTTGATTTGATCATTGTTATTTAGTAATTAGATAAAAAAAATCGTATATTAGTGTATTTTCGCCTATCGGTGCATGTGAATTACATGCACCGATAGACTCATGAACTGCCGGTGCATGTAAATTACATGCACCACTGAGTCTATCGGTGCATGTAAATTACATGCACCGAGACACTCATGAACTGTCGGTGCATGTAAATTACATGCACCAATGGTTTCAATATCATTACATTCTCAAAATTTTCATTCAAACAATTGATCGAACATCTCAAATACATTATAATTTTGAGTTTTACATTAAAAAACTACAAACAATCATTACAATAAAATTGAAACTCATAATAAATATAAAATTTTCATTCAAATGTTTGATCAAACAATTCAAATACGTTATACTTTTACGTTTCACATTAAAAATCTACGTACAGACATTACAAAAAAATTGAAATTCATAAGAAATATAAAACAAAATCAACACAATCGGTAAATAGATGATAAATAGAAGGATGCAATGATTTTGTCTTCTTGCACAACCTTTTTGTTTTCGTTTGACCAGTGCGATTCTTTGAACGATTTCGATTAAAATGGGTGGAGGAATGAATGGAAAATTTTTTAGCGTTGAAGAAGAAGAAGAGGCGCGATGATTTTAAATATGCAGAAAGTTTTCGACGATGAATGTAAAGGAAGAAGACGAGGGTAATTTAGTAATTTTGCGCTCAATCGGACTTAAATGAAAGGCAAATAATTTGGTGGACTGGGCCGAAAAAACTTTTATGTTTTGATACCGGCCCGAAATTTTCCCTTATAAATTATCAGGCCTAGCCCACGTCCATTTGGGCCACGCCGACGTTAAATTAGTCACGATTCTTACTTATTGTCTTAGTGAAATTCAATTGAAAGGCTATTTTATTATATACACATTTTCTTGTAGTGATTGTGTTCTGGTTTCGTGACTATAGACTTCCACGACCCAATGGGTTCTCAGTCATATTGGTAGTCATGATGGCTTCGGTGTTTGTGGAAATTGTTGTTAAGCATTACTCTTTTCTTAAGAGCACATTGTATGATTGGGATCCGATTTTCTCGAGTAAATTTTGGATGGAAGTTTTCAAACATAGTGGTACTTCTTTGTTAATGTAGAGTGCATACAATCCAAGATGGCCAAACCGAAGTCCTAAATAGATGTTTGGAGCAATATTTGTGGGCTTTTATAGACCAACCATCCAAGTGGTCTAGTTTTTTTGTTGTGGGCTGAGCTATGTTATAACATTACTTTTCATTCAACTATCAAGATGACTCCTTTGAAGCCGTATTTGGGAAACCTCCTCCTACTATTCCCACGTATGTATCAGGCTCATCATGCATTGAGGCTGCTGATACTTTGTTTAAAGACAGGAGTTGTTGGATACTTCGCGAGGAAATATGAAAAAAACACAGTTAAGGATGAAGTCGTATGTGGGATTCGAATAGATCGGACAGAGCTTTCGAAGTTGGTCAGTGGTGTTTCGTAAGATTGCAACCTTACAGACAGACGTCTGGTGGATCAACCTTATTCTAAGTTGAATAAGTGTTTCTGTGTGGGACTTTTTCAAATTATCAAACGAGTGGGGCGGTAGGAGCGTAGCCAGGATTGGCATCTAGGGGGGCTGTGTATATATATATATATATATATATATTATTTCGATCAGCTACCCCAAAGAAAAATAAAACTTTAAGGAAAGAATATAAAAGCAGCCGCACATACACTATTGCAGAGGGCACTTAGCGTTATATGCATATGATTGTTGTCTAAAAACAACGCCAAAAAAAGCAAACTGTTACGACCATGCATGACTGCTTAGTCTTGACAACCAAACATCGCAAAATCATAATAGCTAAAGACACACAGATGCAAATGCAGCAATCAACTAATGAAAAGTAACAATAAGTTAAATCTAATCGGAATTCCGTGCTACAACATTTAAAGGAAAAAAGTTGCTAGTTAACTATAAAACTAGTGAAATATAAAAGAAACAACTAAATAAACAAAAAAATAATAAAAATAAAACATAAAACTAGCACAAAATATCACATGAGCAATCAAAATTATTGAGAATATAAATAGATGAGAACTGAAAAAGCATTCTTCCCGGGATAAAAAGTTGCAATTTTGGAAATTCCAAAAATTTGGAGACCCAAATGAGAATCATAAACAGACCAATTGTATCGTACTTTTTAAGCTTGGTTTTTTTCTTCTATCCTACCCATTTTCCATCTGCCCCTGTGGGCGGTGGCTTACAAGTTAGACTTATCCAAAGACACCAAAATACATCGGTGTTTCACATTTCAGTTCTCAAGATGTGTCCTAATCCTGAATTTACAAGATAATTTTGTCAACAGTCAACCGCTTATAATTCCATTAGCGGTGGTGGGTCAGAGAAAAGTTCGACGACAGAATCAATGGATTCCTCAAGTGCTTGTACAATGGTTAGGATTACCTTTGGAGTACACTTTGTGGGAGGATTTGAGATTTTTTTTTATCCCGAAATATCCGGATTTCACCTTGAGGACAATTTGGTTTTTGAAGAGGATGGCGGTGATGTGAGAATGAGATGAAGCTCGCAGCAACGAATGAAGAGTATGCTAAGTACATTAGCGGACTTCGTGATGGATGATTGATATTAACTGAAGTTGCAATATTAAATCGTATAGGTTTTGTATTGAAGAATAGTGTATAAGCAAGTAAATAAGAAATTTGGCAGGAAAATTGTGAGTCTTTCTTGAATTGTAATCTATTACAATTGTAAAAAACAATATAAATAGAAATGAAACCGAGTGGTGAGGGATTTTTCCATTTCACAAAATACAATTCTTCGCTCTGTAATTCTTCTGTTTCTCTTCGCAAGCTCATTCAAATCAATCACTGGTGGAAATTCTTTAAATTGAAGTTGATCGGATCATAACAAGTATCTTGATCAGTTTTTTTAAGAATCTTGTTTCAAGGTGTTTTTATAATATGTAATGTGCCTATGTTGTTTTCAATTAATGAATAAATGTGTTGTGTTAATTTCCCATTATCATTATAAATCCAAACTCTGCAATAAAATAGTTTAGGTTGGCTGATAAATGTGTGTGTAGATATGTAGATCAAGTACAAATCTGCTTGTAGTTGATAGCGATTTCGTTTTAACCTAATGAATTGCATTTTCAAGTTGTTTAAGGAACCCAAACTAACATTAATGTGAAATATGATATGATTTGTTAATATAAATCGTCGAATATGATGAATTTATCATGTATTATATATAGATTTATTCTTACGCTATATATCATAAATTGCAATGAGAATTACATCTGAAAGTTCTTTGACAATGACAGATTGATCATTCACCAATCAGTAACCAGCTTACCTCAAATTCACCCACCCATAGAACTGGTATGATGTGGATCAAAGTTTTTCCAATTGAAACTAAGAACAAAAAAACAATTAAGGTACGAGAACAACGTACGTGAGAATAGATTTTTTGTTATTTCATTCTTATTTCTCAATTATATAGAGTTGTATTTGTTGGCCCAGATGTGACAACATGAGATATAAAATACTGAAAATGAAGAACAAAATTGGACACCAGAATTTACGTGAAAAACCCCTAAAATTATTAGGGTAAAAACAACGGGCAACATGAAAAGATTTCACTATAATATTTTGTAGGTTACAACATATCTCTATCTTTCAAAGAGAACAACACTGATGAATGAAATAAAATCAGAAGAGCTCTATATATAGGGTTGAAGATATGCATTAAATGCACATCCGCCAACCACCAACCGCCAACCTCCAACCACCAGCTGCCCTTATTAAATGAGGACAGCCGGTCAACATTTCTTCCACTTGGAGATTTGATTGAGAATCAAGTACATCTCCACACCATTCAATCTTGCGTTACCCCGCTGCTTATGTTTTTGCTAGGCCACTTGAGGATCCGCACCACTCAAACTTATCAACATTAACTGGTTTTGTCATAAAATCAGCTATATTCTCATTTATATGGATTTTCTGCATATCCACAGTTCCGTCCTCCACTACTTCACGAACAAAGTGAAATTGAACGCCAATGTGTTTAGTCCTAGAATGAAAGGCTCGATTCCTTGCAATGTGCAAGGCACTCTGACTGTCACAAAACAAAGGAACTTTCTCTTGTTTATGGCCAATCTCCTCCAATAACCTTTGAGTCCATATCGTCTCCTGCAAGCTTGAGTAGCTGCCATATATTCTTCCTCCGTTGTAGATAAAGCTATAACTGTCTGCAGTTTTGAAACCCAGATTACTGCTCCTCTTGCAAGTGTAAACACATAACCAGTAGTAGATTTTCTTTTATCTGGATCACCTGCATAATCTGAATCAACATAGCCCTGAGTGTAAAATCTGATCCTCCATAACATAATGCAGCATTCGAGGTACCCTTAATGTATCTAAGGAATCTCTTAACCGTACTCCAATGCTCTCTTCCACGATTCGCCATGTACCGACTGACTGTTCCCACTGCTTGTGCAATGTCTGGTCTTGTACAGATCATAGCGAACATTAAACTTCCCAGCGCTGATGCATACAGTACTCGAGACATTTTCATCCTCTCCGCTTCACTGCTAGGACACATATCGGGGGATAACTTGAAGTTACAGGAAGAGGGGTAGATATTGGCTTACAATATTGCATGTTGAAGCTTTGCAAGATTTCTTTTGAATAGTTTTTTTCTGGGAAAGCCAAATCTTTATGTTACTTCTGTCTTGGTGAACTTGCATCCCTAGAATCTTGTTTGCTGGTCCCAAGTCCTACATATCAAATTCCCTAGCCAATTGTGCCTTTAATTCTTGGACTCGAACTTTGTTGGGACCTGCTACCAACATGTCGTCCACGTACAACAACAAAATGATGTAATCATTGTCCCTAGATCTCTTATAATATGCACAAGGATCTGCATAAAGTATGTTGTACCCAAGGCTCGTGATATAGGAATCAAATCTCTTGTACCAACACCTTGGCGCCTGTTTGAGACCGTACATAGATTTGTTCAACCTGCAAACCAAGTTCTCTTTGTCTATTTCAGCAAAACCTTCTGGTTGGAACATATAAATTTCTTCTTCAAGATCTCTATGAAGAAAAGTTGTTTTCACATCTAGCTGCTCTAGATGTAGGTCAGACACCACACATAATGCCAATACTACTCTGATTTTTGTAAGCCGAACCACAGGAGAAAATATCTCATTGAAATCGATACCTTCTCTCTGAGCATATCCTTTCACCACCAATATTGCAATATATCGCTCCACTTGGTTATTGCCATCACGTTTGATCTTATAGACCATCTATTATCGATGGCTTTCCGTCTTCGTGGTAATGTAACAAGATCCTAAGTTTTATTCCGGTCCAAGGCCTCCAATTCTTCCTGCATAGCTTGCATCCATAGGGATATATCCGAACTTCGAGTAGCCTCCTGGAAACTCGATGGCTCACTATCCTATGTCAGCAAGCAGTAAGCAATATCGCTTTCAGTATCATAATCTGAAAGCCAAACCGGTGGTCTCCTCTCGCGAGTAGACTGCCTGGCTTTGAGAACCTGTGACTCATCTGGTTTTTGTTCATCATGCTCTAGTAATACCTCAGAAGAAACTTTATCTTCTTCTATCTTATTTTCCACCTGAATCATAGTAGTATCCGAATTCAGTGTGTCTTTGTCTCCATTCACTTTATCTTCCTCGAAGATAACATCCCCGCTGATATAAGTTTGTGGACAGTAGGATCCCACAAACGACACCTCTTGACACCATCAGCATAGCCCAAGAAGATGACTTTCTGGATTTAGAATCTAACTTCGATCTTTCTTGTCATTGTATAGAACATACACCAGACTTCCAAATGTATGTAACCGAGAATAATCCGCTGGCTTGCATGTTCACACCTCCATCGGAGTCTTCAGATCAATCGCCACTGATGGAGATCGATTGATAATATAACTGGCGATCTTGACTGCTTCTGCCCAAAATGACTTGGCTAGATCCGCAGTCTTCAGCATGGCTCTTGTTCTGTCCAACAAGATTCTATTCATCCGCTCCACCACTCCATTTTGTTGAGGCATGTAAGCCGTTGTGAATTGTCTTTTGATGTCATCTTGTTGACAGAATGCATCAAATTCTTCACTTGTATATTCTCCTCCATTATCAGTCCTCAAACACTTGATATTCTTTTAAGAATCAAGTTCAACCCGCGCTTTGAACACCTTGAAGACTGGAAAAACATCTGGTTTCTTCTTGATAGGATACACCCAGCATCTTCTAGAGAAATCATCAATGAACGAGACAAAATATCTCGCTCCTCCTAGAGATACAACAGGTGCTTGCCAAACATCAGAATGAATCAGCTCCAGAATACCGTTGCTTTTGGCAGTAGATTTGCCAAACTTTAGTCTATGTTGTTTACTGGTAACACAATGCTCACAAAAGGGTAGAGACACTTTTGTAAGCCCTGGCAGCAGCTTCAGTTCCGAGAGAACCTTCAACCCTCGTTCTGACATATGTCCGAGCTTTCTCTGTCATAACACTGTTAATTCTTCTCCCGAACTAGTCGATACAACAACTAGTTCTGCCTCTTTATGTGTTTCCCCCAGAAGTACATACATATTCTTGTAAGCCTTTTCCTCCTTTAATACCCAAGCGCGCCTTTTACAATCTTCATGATCCCATATTCTATATGGGTATTGCACCCGATATCGTCCAATTGTCCCAAAGACAAAAGATTCTTTGTCAGACCCTTCACATCTCGTACCTCATGTATGGTGTGAATAGTACCATCAAACATTTTAATTTTGATGGTTCCCACTCCAGTGATTTCCAAGGCATGATAATTTCCCATTAATACAGATCCTCCTGAGACTGGTTCATATTGGTCGAATCATTCTCTCCGAGACGTCATGTGCCACGTCGCTCTTGAATCCATTATCCATGTGTCATAAAATATTTGCCTACCTTCCGCAACAGTTGCTGCTTCACTGAATAGTATTTCTCCATCGTCTGAGATACTGGCAACATTTCCTTGAGAATCTTTCTCAACAATCTTCTTACTTTTACAATCTTTCTTGAAGTGCCCTTTACTACCAAATTTATAGCAGTAAAAATTCTTCTTCTTACTTCTGAATTTGGTTTTACCATACTTGTGGCTCCCACTGGAGTCACGCTCCGTCGATCTTCCTCTCATCATCGGCAAAGCCTCTGCATGCTTCAAACTTTTCAAACTGTTTTCCTTGTTCTTGCACCTACTTTCTTCTTCAAGAACCGCGGCTGCATCATTATTGAAGACTAACATATCATTCGTGATATTGTTGATCAGATTGATGATGAGTTGATCGTATGAATCCGGTAGACTTTGAAGTAGAAGCTCCGCGCGTTCAACTTTCTCTATTTTATGCTCCAAAGTAGTGAGCTGTGCAAATAGAGTATTCAAAGTATTGATATGGTTGGTCATCGAAGAGGATTCCGACATCCGAAGAGTATAAAGCCTTCTTTTTAAGAAAATCTTGTTGTGTTGGCCTCGTATAGGTTTGTCAGAGTATCCCAAATATCTTTGGCGTTTTTCTTTTCAGCAATACTTGACAAAACTTCATCTGCTAGAGCCAAATGTAGATTGGCAATAGTATTACCGTTCATCTCATTCCATTTTTCATCGTCCATGCCCTCTTTCGGCCTATCTCCAATAGCCGCCATGCAACGATCTTTTCGTAGAACTGCTTGCATCTTCGTTTTCCACAACATGAAATTGCTTCCATCGAATGTTTCAATCTTGAACCGTGCCGTCATTTTGACAACAATAAAATTGCCTCAAAAAAATGTCTCAAAAAATCTTTTCTGATGTGGAAGATCAGTCAAGGCGAGGCTCTGATACCACTTGTTGGCCCCAGGTGCGGCAACATGAGATAGAAAATACTGAAAATGAAGAATAAAAGTGGACACCAGAGTTTACGTGGAAAACCCCTAAAAATATTAGGGTAAAAATCACGGGCAAGATGAAAAGATTCCACTATAATATTTTGTGGGTTACAACCTATCTCTATCTTTCAAAGAGAAAAACACTCTCAATATAGGAGAAAAACTACCTCACAAATATTATAGAATACACACTCAAATGTAGAGATATGAGAGAACACCTCTGAAATGGGATGAATGAAATGAAATCAGAAGAGCTCTATTTATAGGGTTGAAGATGTGCATTAAATGCACATCCGCCAACCGTCAACCTCCAACCGCCAACTGCCCTCATTAAATGAGGACAGTCGGTCAACAGTATTGATTGTTAATTTTTAACAATTAGTTTCTACATGTTTTTAGTTGTTTGTTTATTTCATCAAAGTCGAATACTTCTTATATAACTTTTATAAACTAGAGAGGATTATCTAATGGATTATATTAGGATCATGCTAGTGGATTGTATATATTGAAGAGAAATTTAGGATTCTAACACATCTTAAATCCATATTTTTAAAAAATTATGTGGATGTTTTGGGAGGAAGGTGTTGGAAACTTACATAGTCTCGTTGAGAGTTGCAATTATTATGCACGTAAAATATTTATTTATATATTTATTTTACCTTGTTAAAAAGATAATAAATATAATTATTTTAAAAACTATTTAACAAATAATATATTAAATAAATATTCATATTGTTTATATTATTTTTTGGAAATATAATATAAGAAGTAAAAATCTATTCCTTTTTAAAAGGTTAAACCTCTATAATAGGATATTTATTTTGATTAAACTCATTGATCTTGATCTAGGTGTATCATATAGAGATTAGCATCACATTTAAAAAAAAAATTATATTTAGCATACTTGTGAAAATTCAAAAAATAAGGTCCATATGTAATTAATAATATTTTAAATCCCAGTATTTTTAACAATAAAAAATAAAACTCGATACATATGGGGCAAATGCGCCGTATTTTTTAAAGTATAGGATTTTATCAATTTATGCATATAGTTTATTCTTTTTTTGGATTTTCACATAGATGTATATGCCATTAATGTATAAGTAAAGAAAAATAAAACTCAATAATTTTTGAAGTTCTTTAACGATTTATAAACAAATCATAAAATTGAAAATAGAATTTGAGCAAAATTTAAGTTGGTTCTTCGTAACGATTATGAAATCCTTCAGATAAATGCAATTTATATTGTGGTAGATTATCGTGTTATATTTAGTTTTTGAAAATTGATACCAATTGACTCTCGAAAATTCATGCATCAAGAGTGATAATTAAAAGAGAAATTTAAGGGTTCTATCTTAAATCTATATTTTTAAAAAGAGCCTTATCTATTAAAAATTGTATTTTAGGATTTTTTATATTATAACAGGCTATATTTAAAAGTATTTAATAGATAATGCTATTTTTAAAACTATGGATTTAAGATGGGTTAGAATCCTTAACTTCTCATTTTTATTTAGATCAGATCTTAGAATCCAAGGAATAAAAAAAATGACTAAAACCATGCGACTCATACAAAGTAATGACTTCTTAAAAAAAAAAAAAAGGCGAAGTATTGACGAGAATGCGATATTTTTTTACAGAAGTTAGTTTTAAAATAAGAAATTTTTCAAAGAGGGTAGTTTTAATATATTTTGATTAAATAAAAGTTCAAATAATTGAATACTTCTAATCAAATATTGAATATAATCAATCGTGATATTCCTACAAAAATATGAAACTATATTCAATTGATGGACATATGGGATGAGCAATAGCTAACCCAAAATTTGTGACGAGAACAATAAACTAAGTGATATATTTGAAATGTCGAAATATATTTTTTAATATAAAAAAACAAATTATTATTATTATTATTATTTAAAAGAACGTAAGACCCACTCCTGGTCCTTCCCTACATCTCCAATAAACACAATGAATGATGTTCGCTATCCTGACTCTATACACTTGAAAATGTGGCCATCATTATTATGACTTAAAACCCAATTCATCTGGACGTGATCATCATTATTGTTCACACCAGCACTAAAAAAATTGGTATTTTTTCAATTCAAGGAATGGAATTAATATTGTGTCTTGTGTATATATAGACCACCCGATACACTAATATCCAACCTGCTTATTATTTTCAACTACCTCTCTTTCCCGCAAGTTGTAGAGTAAACAAAAGCTAGAAAATGGCCGAGAGAAGCAAGATTCTGATCATCGGAGGAACAGGGTATATCGGCAAATTCGTGTTGGAAGCAAGCGCCAAATCCGGACACCCAACTTTTGCTTTGATCAGAGAGAGCACCATTTCTGATCCTGTCAAAGGCAAAATCGTGCAGGATTTCAAGAACTCTGGTGTCACGATTCTCACTGTATGTTTTCGTATTTACTTTGAATTACATTAAAATATTGCTTCTCTTAAGCACTGATCGAGTAATCTTAATTTGTTGAACCTTTTTTGTTTTTTGAGTTATAAAGGTTGGGTTCGTGTTTTTACGGAATTATGTGTGCAGGGTGATTTGAATGATCATGAGAGCTTGGTGAAGGCTATAAAGCAAGTTGATGTGGTCATATCCACAGTTGGCCACTTTCAGTTGCCTGATCAAGTGAAGATTATCGGTGCTATTAAAGAGGCTGGAAATGTTAAGGTTGATTTTATTTTCCTGCTTTTCTTGCTGCCCTTTTCTGTAAGTTGGATGATTTTCAAAGAGTCTGGAGCCAAATATCATATTTTTAGAATATTTGTACGTAAGTTTTTATTTGGGTTACTACTAGTTAGTCCGTTGGATTCACCATGTAGGGCCGAATGAAAAAGATCCATTGAAAGCATTTACCTTAGCATGAACGACAAAACAACAGATAGATTTACAACTTAGCATGTCTTCTGTTTGTGTAACCCAGAAACTGGAAAGATATCACCAGATCTAATATCCAACACGTTTATGCGTAAATTGATCTGGCACAGGACAAATAAGGTAAGACAAACTTGATAAAATATATGGGAAATTCACTCTAAGCATCTTGAACATGTGATCTCTGGCTGTGATATCATTCTGAGACTGCTTGTCGACAAAATTTGAGCTTTTGGACGTGAGATTTCAACAAGGCTTGAAATGTTCAACCCTTAGTTTTGAGATTGATTTGCATGAGCTCCCTGTTTTGTAGATTTGTAATTGGGGAATTTAATATCGATACAAGGTTTAATGACAAGAAAGTGTTGTGTGCAATCTTGTATTCTTGTATATCAATGATGTCTTGTGTAGTGCAAGTGTTCTTTAATTGTTTTTCCAACTCTTCAGGGGTTATTGCTCTCTTAAATTTCTAGTAAACTTGCCAACTTTGCACCCTCCAAAGACTATAAATTAACAGCTATGGCAAGATATGATGAATCCAAACTATTTTTGTTCAATGTCGTAGAGATTCTTGCCTTCGGAATTCGGAGGCGATGTAGATCGTGCTCGGGCTGTCGGACCAGCAAAGTCTGCATTTGATACTAAAGCTCAAATCCGCCGTGCAATTGAAGCAGAAGGAATACCTTACACCTATGTTGCATCCAACTATTTTGCGGGCTATTCACTCTCAACACTAAATCAACCAGGTGCCACTGCTCCTCCCAGAGATAAAGTGATTATTTTAGGAGATGGTAACCCTAAAGGTACACATATGTATACTCAGAACTAAGAACTTCATTCAAATAATATAGTCTGTGAAGAATGTCATTCATGTATAGAGCTTAGTTAATTTGGTGATGGCACGGCATGATTTCATTACCAGTTCTGTGCATGATGAACTATTTCGTTAGAAATTATGGTGCACACGACACTGATGCAAGAACGAAAGCACTCGGTAAACCATCGAGATCATCCAGGGTGAATCATACCACGAGGGTTGATTGCCCCAGCATCTTTCCCTTTCCAAATATATCTAATCACCTGTTAAAATGCTCTTTTTTTTGGTTTTCTTCTCATATTAATTAACCATTCTTATGTTATTTGTCCTCTCTTTATAGCTGTCTTCAACTATGAGCACGATATTGGCACATATACGATCAAAGCAGTGGATGATCCAAGAACACTGAACAAGATTCTATACATAAAGCCACCCAAGAATATCTATTCATTTAACGATCTTGTTTCATTATGGGAGAAGAAGATCGGTAAAACATTGGAGAGAGAGTATGTTCCTGAAGAACAAGTGTTGAAACAAATCGAAGAAGCTCCTATCCCAATCAACGTCATACTCTCAATCAACCACTCAATATTTGTGAAGGGGGATCAAACATATTTTGAGATCGAGCCCTCATTCGGGGTTGAGGCCTCAGAGCTCTATCCAGAGGTTAAATACAAGACTGTGGAAGAGTATCTTGATCAGTTTGTTTAAGAATCTTGTTTCAAGGTGTTCTTGTATTATGTTTCTGTTTTTAATCACTGATTAAATATATAGATCTCTGTTTCTACTTCATTTCGATTATCACTTAATATGTAATGTGCCTATGTTTGTGTATTGGATTACTGAATAAATATGTGTATTAGTCTATATCTCTGTTTCTGCTTAATTTCTATTATCGCTGGATACCAAATCATACAATGTTATCAAATGTATATGTATATGTATATCTAACTAAGAAATTGAATTAATTTTTCTAACAAAATTAATTTTAAATTGATTATTTGAAAGTCAATCCAAAAGTATTGTCTTGCCGGGTTAGTTTATTGGTGGTCACCTATTCAAAATTCAACTTTTTAAATTTTTTTGAATTTCTTACAAGTTAATAACCAATTATCGGACTATTTACCCCACTTTTAACTTACTTTCCCCTTTCATTCTTTTGAAAACTCCCGTTAATTTAAAAGATAACAGAAAATAATCAAATATACCAAAATATCATATAAAATAGAATTTTAAAGATTTATAACAAAAAGTGGTCATGGAACCAGGGGGTTAGCAACACAATCTTACCAAAATCATTCATCTCCTTGTTCCAGCCTATGCCAAGTTCTGAAATTTTGACTACGCTAGAGAAAAATTATTCGATTGAAAAATATCAAGCAACCATATTTTAAAGAAATTATTATATCAAAGTTATATCCGATTGTTTGGTGTAAAGGTTTGTGCGGGCATGCCAGTTACGAAATGTACCAAATTTGTGAAAATCCGACTTCAAATTCAAAGCGATGTGAACCCTCGATTTGGTTGTAAGTTCGTTGTAAGTTCTAGCCTTCTCGAACAAGTGTCAAAGCTACGAAATTATATTGAACAATTGACTAGAAAAATAACAGGGGAATTCACCAATAAACATAAACACATTGTTATGCTATTGATAATTGGGAAAATATCATTCACAAACTAAAAGAGTGCAAAATAAAGTTGGAGAAACTTTAAAGCTAAACTAGGAAAATTGAAAATATACAAACTAGAAACGACGAGAAATGAACTAAAATCTAATGTTTAAAACATTGCAGGAAATTTGCAAAAGGTATTTGTGTAGATTGATTGTGTGTAGGGTCCCCTCCAGATGGCATCAGTAATTCTATTCATTCAACCCTCCGGCGGTGGTTTATCCTTTCCACTTGCTGCATGATCTTTGTAGTGGGTTAGTGGTCAACATTGTGGCTATGACTTGGTCAATTGTTCCAGTAGCTTTTTCATGTTACTGCATGTTCTTGGACGTGGGTTTGTGGTCAAGTTACAAATTCAAGACCAAGTCAACATCAAACTCTCATTACTTGAGCCATAAAAAATTCTCCATGCAAATCAAAACTCCCAAAATCCCCTTCCGCTAATAAGATCCTCGGGTTCCTTAATTGTACACGGCTGCCAAAAAATTATTTTTATGAGTCAACAAATACCCATGTAGGGATTGACTCGTGTCATTAAAAAGATTGTGTGATTTAATTCTTTCAATTTTTAATTATTATAGCAATTAATATGGATATTTTATTTATAATTTTGGTAATTTTTTGTAAAATTATTTTATTTAACAAATGATGTAATATGTTAAATTCTTCATAAAATCATTTTGTCCACTCAAACAAACAAAAGAAAAATCAATAGCATATTGATATACAAATATATTTCGATTGCTAGTTTACTTATTAAATAAGATATATTTTTTATTTCATTAAATTATGTCTATCATCAATTTATTAAAAAAATATTTAATTTTTGATAAATTAAATAAATTTTGTGATAAATGAAATATTTTTTGTTTTAAATTAATGACATTTTTATTATTATTTAAAGTATGATATAATATGTTAAATTCTACATAAAAATCAATTTTTCACAATTTAAATAATTATAAAAAATGTCATCAATTTATTAAAAAAATTATTTAATTTATCAAAAAAATTATTTAATTTATCAAAAAGAAAATAAATTTTTAATAAATGATGACACATCTTGTGGCACCCGATTCGGGACATGCTATTTTATCCCTTATCTGATACCACACACTATCATAAATACAGACAAGTACATATGTAGGGATACTTTCATAAAGAACCACACATAATGATTAATTATATTACATTAGCGGAAGCGTTCAAAATAAATAGCAAGATGCAATCCAAGATAAACTAGTTATTACAATCTCATGTAAGCTCCTTACGACGATATGATATTTAATTAAAGAGGAAATACTAAGACGATCTTGGTAAGCCTAATTTTCCTCCTGTTCTGACTCCGGTTCTCCTGTATCTGGAACTCATGATAAATAACAAAAAGAAAACAGAGGTTAAGTCTTTAAGGACTTAGTGAGGAAATAACAATGGCTTATTTGGGTACTTATCAAATGATGCAATGTATCAATATGACATGGTATATAATAGAGAGATATTATTGCAAACAATGAAATTATCAAAGAATAAAGACGATTTAGGACATTATGGTGAATATTATGGGCTAAAGAGGTGGCTCCCACCCGACAGTTAGGTGTAGCACTTTTCCCCGCATATTCAGATAAGATGTGAACATTCGTTCGTTCATGAGCCAAGGTGAACCATTCTCCGGACCGTAAAACGGTGCGCGTTGTTCAGATGAACCATATACTCGGACTGTCATCCGTTGTTCATTGGACTCACTTTTCGGGCCGAGGCCGCGTTGTCGAGTGGACTCAATATCCAGACATATGTCTGTTGTCCAGGGCTCCAACAGTCATTCAGTCATTCAAGGAGCATAATAGTAATAAATACGATGACAAGACATATAAACAATATGATCAATGAACTGAGGTCATGCACAAGATGATAGCATATATGAAGAATATGGTGATGAATAAACATATAATATGAGTTCCAGGACGAATGCCAAAAGATGCTATATCGAAAGAAGTCGGTAGTACACCTCACCTTGATAACTTATGATATTTTCTTGTTTGCTAGGTCCAAGCCAATAGTAATTCCTATAATTACAATTTAAGCAATATTCATGGGTTAGGGCTAGTATGGGGTATTTAAGCATTTAAACATCATTTTTGGCTCACAACCCATTAAATCTTATTTTGTTCAAAAGCTTTAAAAATTCATAATAAATAAACCGTTTATCGAAAAATCACGAAACTTTCCAGAAGTGCCTAAAATACGTGCAGAAAACTACGCAAACCGGAAAATCGGAAATCGGACCGGCGTGTGAGGTTCACGCGCCACCGTGTCGGCGCGTGGTGGTGCTCCGGCCACCACGCGTGGCCAGGATTTTACCAGTGTGTTCGCCCTGATGAGTTCTAAAACTTTTGCTCCAAAATTTTTTTGAAATGACCATCCGTTTCTGCCCAGAATTTGATTTTACTAAAATGGTCTGCATGTACATTTGTTCGCCTGAAAATCGTACGTCCGGCGACGGTTTGGGCAATCGGACGACATGCATGTAAACTAGAACACTTTTTAAACAGTTGTAGCTTAAAACTGAGACCGAAAACAAAATGTAACAGTAATAAATAAGGGCTTGAACATACTACCTCACAATAACTTTCTGGACAGATTTTTCAGTAGTTGTTTTTCAAGATTTTGATTTTCTGGGCGACACTGGTTGTGATTTATGACACACCTCCTGCACTAAATGTTTTCTGGGTGGAAATAGTATTTCCAGAAATTTTCTTTAAATTTTTTGGAAGAGGATTGGGTTTATTCTGGATTTTTTTAAGTTTTGGCTTGCTTTGCACTCAAAACTCACTATCCTCTAAGCAATTTTAGATGTTTGGGGAACGAAAATGGTGCCTAGAAATGAGAATGAGGAGTGTATTTATAGACAAATGACGCAAGGGGTGGTGTCTTGTGGTTGGCTAAAGTGTGAGTTTAGAGTGTACAAGTAACCATGATGAAAATTATCATCATTGTTATTATTACTACTTTTCTTATTATTTATATTATTATAATATTTTTTATTATTAACACCTTTAGAGGTTATTTTAAAGATACAAATATATATTATATAGGATGTTACAATCTCCCCCCCTTAACGAATCTGGTCCCCAGATTCTATTGTTACTGGAAAAGTTCGGGATACTGATGTCTAATATCTTCTTCTTTTTCCCAAGTAGTCTCTTCGACACCTTGGTTCTTCCAGAGCACTTTAACTAATTGAATTGATCTGGTACGAAGTTCTTTGATTTTTTGATCAAGGATTTGAATCGGTTGCTCCTCATATGTCAAATCTGCTTCCACTGCTATCTGGTTTGAGTCGACCACTTGGTTTTCTTCCATGTGGCATTTTCGGAGCTGGGATACGTGGAAGACATCATGAATTCCGGTTACAGTCTCCTGTAGTAATAATCGGTAAGCTACAGGACCTAATCGCGCCGTTATTTCAAAAGGTCCTAAGAATCGAGGTTGCAACTTACCTTGCTTCCCGACCCTCCTAATTCCCTTTCTTGGTGACACCTTCAGAAACACCTAGTCTCCTACTTCAAATTCCAAATCCTTACGTCTTTTGTCTGCATAACTTTTTTGTCGACTTTGTGCTGTTTGTATCCTTTGTTTGATGATTTGTACTTTATCAATAGCCTCTTGTATAACATCCGGTGGTATAGCTCGATTCTTTCCATCCTTGGTACTCCTCCATTCCTCCACATCCCAGTTGAGAGGAGAGCGACATTTTCGCCCATATAGTGCCTCGTATGGAGCCATCTGGATTGTAACCTAATAACTGTTGTTATAAGCGAACTCCACAAGTGGTAAATGTTTCTCCCAATTTGATCCAGAATCTAGCACACATGCGCGAAGCATGTCTTCCAAAATTTGAATGGTACGTTCGGATTGACCATCAGTCTGGGAGTGTGCAGCCGTGCTGAAATTTAGCTTTGTCCCGAGACATTCCTGCAGCTTTTTCCATAGTCTGGATGTAAATTTTGGGTCTCGGTCCGAAATGATAGTAGTAGGAATTCCGTGTAACCAGATAATTTCTTTTAGATAAAGCTCTGCGAGTTTTTCCACACCATACTTTTGACTGATAGGTATAAAATGTGCAGGTTTGGTGAACGATATTACCCATATGCCATCATTACCTCCTCGGAGTGTCGGAAGTCCAATTACAAAATCCATGGTGATATGATCCCATTTCCACTCTGGTATGGGTAACGGTTGTAACAGTCCAGCTGGTCTCTGATGTTCTGCTTTTATCATCTGGCATGAAAGGCATTGTTTTACAAAATCGGCGACATCTCGTTTCATTCCATTCCACCAGAAGTGTTCTTTCAAATCTTTATACATCTTGGACCCTCCCGGAAGATTGGTGAATTGTGATTTGTGAGCTTCTTCCAAGATCTCTTTCTTCATGGAATTAGGCACACAAACACGATCTCGAAAGAGCAGTATTCCTGCAGAGTTAGCAGTGAAATCGACTTTTTTCTTTTCTGAAGCTCTTATCCTTATGATGTCAGGGTCCAAATCTTGATTTGACTTTATACGCGCATAAAATTCCGGTTCAATTTTTAATCCTGCTAAGTGACCATGAGATTGAATCTGTAACTGTTCCTTAGGTACAATGTTACTCTGTCTAACCTCCAAATGAGCAAGACCAGATTTTCGGCTTAACGCATCTGCCACTACATTGGCCTTCCCTGGATGATAAAGTATGGAACAATCATAATCTTCTAGCGATTCCATCCATCTACGCTGTCTCATATTGAGCTCTTTCTGCGTAAACAAGTATTTCAAGCTCTTATGGTCAGTAAAGATGTCGAAAGTTGCACCGTAGAGATAGTGTCTCCATTTGGTTAAAGCAAATACTATCGCGCCCAATTCTAGATCATGTGTGGGACAATTAAGCTCATGTGTCTTCAATTTCCGGGATGCATAAGCAATGACTTTGCCCTTCTGCATTAGTACACATCCAAGGCCCTCTTTGGATGCATCAGTATAGACTACATATCCTTCTATTCCATCGGGTAACGTAAGTATTGGAGCTTGCGTAAGTAATTCTTTCAACTTTTGGAAACTTCTCTCGCATTCTTCATTCCATAAGAACGGATGATCCTTACTAGTTAGTTGTGATAACGGTGCAGCAATCTTTGCAAAACTCTTGATAAATCTTCGATAGTATCCTGCCAACCCAAGAAAACTACGCACATCTGTGACATTTTTCAGTTGTCCCCAATGAGTAATAGCTTCGATCTTAGTTGGATCCACTTCGAGTCCTTTTTCTGAGATGACGTGTCCGAGAAAAGTTACCTTATCTAACCAAAATTCACACTTACTGAATTTTGCAAAAAGTTGGTGTTCCTTTAAGGTCTGAAGGACAAGTCGTAGGTGATGCACGTGTTCCTCCTGACTTTTGGAGTAGACCAGAATATCGTCAATAAAGATTACAACAAATTTATCAAGAAATGGTTGAAATATTCGATGCATCATGTCCATGAACACTGCTGGGGCATTTGTCAGGCCAAACAGCATTACTACAAACTCGTAATGACCATATCGAGTGTTAAAAGCCGTCTTAGGGATGTCTTGATCCCTGATTCTTAATTGGTAGTACCCTTGACGGAGATCCATTTTGGAATATACTATAGATCCTTGCAAAGCGTCAAATAATTCATCAATACGAGGTAGTGGGTACTTGTTTTTGATGGTAAGGTTGTTAAGTTCACGGTAATCGATACACATTCTCAGCGTACCATCTTTCTTTTTGACAAATAGGACCGGAGCTCCCCATGGTGATGTGCTAGGCCGAATGTACCCCTTTTCAGTTAATTCTTGTAGCTGTGTCTTTAGTTCTTTTAGCTCAGCAGGCCCCGTCCTGTAAGGATTTTTTGATTTAGGTATGGCTCCAGGGACTAGTTCAATGCAGAATTCGATTTCCCGATGAGGGGGCAGTGAATTGATTTCTTCGGGAAAGACTTCTGAGAAGTCTCGGATAACAGGAATTTCCATGATCTTGACTTGATCATTGGGTCTGTTGATCAGTTATGCCAAAGATCCTTGTTCTCCATTACTAGTATTCGCCCTCAATCCCAAGGTAGATACTCCATCCATCGATCCTATAAGATTGTTGGCACCTTCGGTGGTTGGTATAGAGAGGTCGGGAAGAGTTAGTTCCTTTGTATAACAATTCACATGGGCTTGATGTTCGAATAACCAATCCATGCCCAGTATAATATCGTAATCGTGTATCTGTAGTTCGATCAAGTTTGCTAGATACACTCGTTCGTGGAACTCTAATGGACAATTCTTATAGACGGTATCAGTGATTACCTTAATCCCTATAGGCATACTTATTTCTAAATGATAGGGTAATTGCTCCGAGGGCAGAGATAAATCACAGATAAAAGTAGGAGAAACAAAAGAGTGCGTAGCTCCAGGGTCAAACAAAACATTTCCAACTTTTGAAAGTAAAGTAATGGTACCTTCAACCACTGCAGTGGGGTCAACTTCTTTATTTCCCATTAGGGCATAATCCCTTGCTGAGATTTTTGGTTTTTGGGTTGGAGGTGTCTGGTGGGTCATTTTTGGGCAATCCTGAATACAATGTTGTTTGCTTCCACATATCAAGCATTTTCCATTCTTTCTCCAACAACTGGCTTCGTTGTGATTGGGAAGTTTGCAGTAACTACATTTCTGAGTAAAATTGTTTCCTGGACCTCCTCGTGGTTTGTTTCCTGGGCCTCCTTGTTGTTTCTGTCCAACTGGTTCTCCAATCTTTTCTTTTCCAAAATTTCTCCTCTTGTTGCTTATCTCAGCGAAATTTGGGTTATATGGCCTCTTGTCCCTCTGCTCTCTCAGGATTAATGATTTGATGTCAGATTCGACTCGTAGTGCTTGATTGACTGCAGAAACATAGTTAGTGGACTCAGTGGACAATGTGGCCCAACGAATGTCAAGATTTAATCCATGGATGAACTTTTTAGTTTTTCTTAGTTCATCATCCATATAATGTGGAGCATAATGAATTAGTCGATGAAATTCTGCCTCGTACTCCGCTACCGTACGGCTTCCTTGAACCAAATCCATGAATTCCCGCTCACGGGTATTCAATATCACTTGTGTAACATATTTTTCCTCGAATGCTTGTACAAAATTTGCCCACGTTCTTGGGGTTTGATTTCTCTTCCATTGGTGATCTATGACCCTCCACCAATGGTGGGCCGCGTCTTCAAACTGATAAACAGCAAAGCTGACCTTTTGATCGTCTGAATAATTGAGAACAGTGAAACTTCTCTCAATTTTGAGCAACCATTCCTCTGCATGATGAGCATTCGGGGTTCCATGGAATTTAGGTGGATGAAACTTCAAAAATTGTTCCAGTGCTCGATCTAAAGGTTCTTCATTCCTTGTAACATTTCGTTGAGCATTCTGTTGACAAAATTGCATGAATTGTTGTAAAACTTCCATTGCATTTGTGATTGGTGGTTCTTGCCGATGTTGTTGTTCTTCTTGCTCTTCATTTCCTCGTGTGTTATGTATTCCTTCAGGGAGATTCCTTTCATTACCGTGATTTCCCATCCGAGAGCTATCATGTGACGACATCCTAACATAAGTCATAATATGCAAATTATGGAATAATTTAAATAACATACTACTAGATTTGCATAAAATAGCATATTTCATTAATATGCAAAATTTTACAAAAGGACAAAATAGCATTTTTTTTTTGGTAGTCATCTAAATAAGTTAGGCATTCATCATTTCACAAAAGGACAAAAAGAATGATGATGCTATCAAAATAATGGTCGTCAATGTAGCAAAAGGACGACTAAGGCTAATGATTCTACTTGCTCTTAGTAAAATGGAAATTCTAATCGGTAATAATAATATGACAATGCTAACGAGCTCCTGGGGGTGTAATGATTGCAAACTCCCCCTCCGACTCCGATTGGGTATGCTCTGATGGGTCGGTCTCTTCACTTAGTATGGTTCACTCCCTCAGTGTATGTGGTGATGTGGCGGTGGAAGTGGTTACAGTAGTAACTGGGGCAACTATGTCACTACTGGGGAGTGGCTCTCCCAAAATCATACTCGGGGTAAGCTCGGTGGTATCAATAAGCATGTCATCGAGAGAATCAAACAATGGGCCGAATGGGTCCATTGACTCAGGGAATATGGAATCAGGCATCTGAGCCCAGCTGGGTAGTATCTCAACAGTGTTGACTGGCGGAACGGACATACGGGCGGTGGTGCGATATACAGGGGCACTAGGTTTGCCAACTTCAAACATAGCAGCGGGTTCAGATTGTGGGGTATCCTGTAACGCGCTATCTATCATGTCCCGGCCCGAGGATATGGTATGCTGAATCAGAGTCTCAGGCAACCCTCTCAATAGACTCCTTAATCGGCTATTGTAAAACTCATGGATATCTACCAGGTAGAATCTTAGACGGTCTCCCTCAAACATGAGTCTACCTAACATCTGCTCCCCAGCCCTAGTCCTCTCAGTAAGGGTCCTTACTTCTATTCTTAAATCGACCACTTCGGCTTGTAACCTGGCTATCTCAATTTCATACTCTACTTGGGAAGGGTGATACGGTGCAGACATCTGTGAACAAGTGAAACAAGCAAAATGTGAGATATTTCATTAGTTCATGAAAAGGAGAAAAACAAAAATAATAATACTAAGGTGTTATTAATGCCTAGAACTTATATGAACCTGGCTCTGATACCACCTTTGTGGCACCCGACTCGGGACATGCTATTTTATCCCTTATCTGATACCACACACTATCATAAATACAGACAAGTAAATATGTAGGGATACTTTCATAAAGAACCACACATAATGATTAATTATATTACATTAGCGGAAGCGTTCAAAATAAATAGCAAGATGCAATCCAAGATAAACTAGTTATTACAATCTCATGTAAGCTCCTTATGACGATATGATATTTAATTAAAGAGGAAATACTAAGACGATCTTGGTAAGCCTAATTTTCCTCCTGTTCTGACTCCAGTTCTCCTGTATCTGGAACTCATGATAAATAACAAAAAGAAAACAGAGGTTAAGTCTTTAAAGACTTAGTGAGGAAATAACAATGGCTTATTTGGGTACTTATCAAATGATGCAATGTATCAATATGACATGGTATATAATAGAGAGATATTATTGCAAACAAGGAAATTTTCAAAGAATAAAGATGATTTAGGACATTAGGGTGAATATTATGGGCTAAAGAGGTGGCTCCCACCCGACAGTTAGGTGTAGCACTTTTCCCCGCAGATTCAGATAAGATGTGAACATTCATTCGTTCATGAGCCAAGGTGAACCATTCTCCGGACCGTAAAACGGTGCGCGTTGTTCAGATGAACCATATACCCGGACTGTCATCCGTTGTTCATTTGACTCACTTTCCGGGCCGAGGCCGCGTTGTCGAGTGGACTCAATATCAAGACATATGTCTGTTGTCCAGGGCTCCAACAGTCATTGAGTCATTCAAGGAGCATAATAGCAATAAATACGATGACAAGACATATAAACAATATGATCAATGAACTGAGGTCATGCACAAGATGATAGCATATATGAAGAATATGGTGATGAATAAACATATAATATGAGTTCCAGGCCGAATGCCAAAAGATGCTATATCGAAAGAAGTCGGTAGTACACCTCACCTTGATAACTTATGATATTTTCTTGTTTGCTAGGTCCAAGCCAATAGTAATTCCTATAATTACAATTTAAGCAATATTCATGGGTTAGGGCTAGTATGGGGTATTTAAGCATTTAAACATCATTTTTGGCTCACAACCCATTAAATCTTATTTTGTTCAAAAGCTTTAAAAATTCATAATAAATCAACCGTTTATCGAAAAATCACGAAACTTTCCAGAAGCGCCTAAAATACGTGCAGAAAACTACGCAAACCGGAAAATCAGAAATCGGACCGGCGCGCGAGGTTCACGCGCCACCGTGTCGGCGCGTGGTGGTGCTCCGGCCACCACGCGCGGCCTGGATTTTACCAGTGTGTTCGCCCTGATGAGTTCTAAAACTTTTGCTCCAAATTTTTTTTGAAATGACCATCCGTTTCTGCCCATAATTTGATTTTACTAAAATGGTGTGCATGTACATTTGTTCGCCTGAAAATCGTACGTCCGGCGACGGTTTGGGCAATCGGACGACATGCATGTAAACTAGAACACTTTTTAAACAGTTGTAGCTTAAAACTGAGACCGAAAACAAATGTAACAGTAATAAATAAGGGCTTGAACATACTACCTCACAATAACTTTCTGGACAGATTTTTCAGTAGTTGTTTTTCAAGATTTTGATTTTCTGGGCGACACTGGTTGTGATTTATGAGACACCTCCTGCACTAAATGTTTTCTGGGTGGAAATAGTATTTCCAGAAATTTTCTTTAAATTTTTTGGAAGAGGATTGGGTTTTATTCTGGATTTTTTTAAGTTTTGGCTTGCTTTGCACTCAAAATTCACTATCCTCTAAGCAATTTTAGATGTTTGGGGAACGAAAATGGTGCCTAGAAATGAGAATGAGGAGTGTATTTATAGACAAATGATGCAAGGGGTGGTGTCTTGTGGTTGGCTAAAGTGTGAGTTTAGAGTTTACAAGTAACCATGGTGAAAATTATCATCATTGTTATTATTACTACTTTTCTTATTATTTATATTATTATAATATTTTTTTATTATTAACACCTTTAGAGGTTATTTTAAAGATACAAATATATATTATATAGGATGTTACACATCTAATAGATATAATTTAATGAAATCAAAACTATATCTTGTAATAAGTAAACTAGTCATCGAAATATATTTTGTATATCAATATGCTATTGATTTTTCTTTTATTTTGTTTAAGTAAAAAAATGGTTTTATGTAGAATGTACTATATTATATCATTATTTAAATAAAATAATTTTACAAAAAATTGTCAAAATAATGAATAAAGTATCAATATTAATTAATAATTTAAAGAATTAAGTCATTCAATCTTTTTAAATGACTCAATTCCCGATTCAGTCCCTAAAGTTTTAAGTGACCCGATTCAGTCTCCCGTGTTAGTTTTAACGATGTATTTAACGTTTAGGACTGATCTGAAAAACTAGAAAACTAAAAGGACTAAATCGAGTCAGTGCAATTAATATGGAATAAATCAAAAATATATACAAACAAGAGTATCATATAATATATTACCCCTATAAAAATATATATGACTTATAGATTTATTCTTACGCAATATATCATAAATTGCAATGAGAATTACATCTGAAAGTTCTTTGACAATGACAGATTGTCATTCACCAATCAGTAACCAGCTTACCTCAAATTCACCCACCCACAGAACTGGTATGACGTGGATTAAAGTTTTTCCAATTGAAACTAAGAACAGAAAAACAAATATGGCACGAGAACAATGTATGTGAGAACAGATTTTTATCGAGGCATTTTCTAAAATGTTCATGAAAGTGCTATAATCAATTATAATCTTTATTTAAGTTTTTTTTTTATTAAATTGACCTTTTAATTATGTTAAGTTCCAATAGTATCTTTTCAATCATATTTCATTCTTTCACATCGATTTCTCATCCTATTTCATTCTTCTATCATTAATCTCATTGGATTATCTCCCAATTCTATAATATTTTTCTCAAAGTAATCTCTTTCTCTACATTTCTTTCAACTTTTATCTTTTTATTTTTATTTCATTCCTATTTCTCAATTATATAGAGTTGTATTTGATTGTATATTTTTAGCAATTAGTTTCTACATGTTTTTAATTGTTTGTTTATTTCATCAAAGTCGAATACTTCTTACAGAGTTTTTATAAACTAGAGAGGATTATCTATTGGATTATATGAGGACCATGCTAGTGGATTGTATATATTGAAGAGAAATTAAGGATTCTAACACATCTTAAATCCATATTTTTAAAAAATTATGTGGCTGTTTTGGGAGGAAGGTGTTGGAATCTTACATGGTTCGTTGAGAGTTGCAATTATTATGCACATAAAATATTTATTTATGTATTTTGTTGAGGTTCAACAATTGCCTCTGCTTTGTGATCGATCGAACACGTGTCGCTTGTGTCAGTGTATCGTTGAAAAGATTGATGTTGCACAATTACTCTTAACTATAGTTATTGGTAAAGCGGTAAGCGTTCGATCCTATAATTGGCATCAGAGCCAATGTTGCATGTTCGATTATTGGGGTTCAACAATTGCCTCTGCTTCGTGATCGGTAGATCGCGTGACATTTGTGTCAGTGTATAGTTGAAAAGATTGATGTTGCGCCATTACCCTTAACTATAGTTATTGGTAAAGTGGTAAGTGATCGATCCTACATATTTATTGTACTTGGTTAAAAAGATAATAAATATAATTATTTAAAAAAACCATTTAACAAATAATATATTAAAATAAATATTCATATTGTTTTTATTATTTTTTGGAAATATAATATAAGAAAGTAAAAATCTAATCTTTATTAAAAGGTTAAAGATCTATAATAGGATATTGCTTTTGATTAAACTCATTGATCTTGTATCAAGGTGTATCATATAGAGATTAGCATCACAGTTAAAAAAAATTATATTTAGCATACTTGGTGAAAATTCAAAAAATAAGCTCCATATAATATTATTCTAAATCCCTGTATTTTTAACAATAAAAAATAAAACTCTATGTATGCATATGGGGCAAATGCGCCATATTTTTTAAAGTATAGGATTTCATCAATTTTATGCATATAGTTTATATTCTTTGGATTTTTAACATAGATGTATATGCCATTAATGTATAAGTAACGAAAAATAAAACTCAAGAATTTTTGAAGTTCTTAAACGATTTATAAACAAATCATAAAATTGAAAACTGAATTTGAGCAAAACTTAATTTGGTTCTTCATATCGATTAGGAAATACTTTAGATAAATGCAATTTATATTGTAAGTAGATTATCGTGTTATATTTAATTTTTGAAAATTGATATGAGTTGACTCTCGAAAATTCTTGCCTCAAGAGTGATAATTAAAAGAGAAATTTAAGGATTCTATCTTAAACCTATATTTTTAAAAAGAGCCTTATCTATTAAAAATTGTATTTTAGGATTTTTAAATTATAAAAGGCTATATTTAATATTATTTAATAGATAATGCTATTTTAAAAGTATGGATTTAAGATGGGTTAGAATCCTTAATTTCTCATTTTTATTTAGTTCAAATCTTAGAATCCAAGGAATAAAATATATCAAAATTTATGACATTTTTGTATAAAAAATGACTAAACCCATGCGACCCATACAAAGTAATGACTTCTTCAAAAAAAAAAAAAGGCGAAGTATTGACTAGAATACGATATTTTTTTACAGAAGTTAGTTTTTAAATAAGAAATTTTGCAAAGAGGGTAGTTTTAATATATTTTGAAATGATTTTATTAAATAAAAATTCAAATAATTGAATACTTATAATCAAATATTGAATATAGCCAATCTGGATATTCCTACAAAAATATGAAACTATATTCAATTGATGAACATATGGGATTAGCAAAAGCTAACCCAAAATTTGTGAAGAGAACAATAAACTAAGAGATATATTTGAAATGTCGAAATATATATTTTAATATAAAAAAACAAAATTATTATTATTATTATTATTATTTAAAAGAACGTAAGACCCCCGCCTGGTCCTTCCCTACATCTCCAATAAACACAATGAATGATGTTCGCTATCCTGACTCTATACACTTGAAAATGTGGCCATCATTATTATGACTTAAAACCCAATTCATCTGGACGTGATCATCATTATTGTTCACACCAGCACTAAAAAAATTGGTATTTTTTCAATTCAAGGAATGGAATTAATATTGTGTCTTGTGTATATATAGACCACCCGATACACTAATATCCAACCTGCTTATTATTTTCAACTACCTCTCTTTCCCGCAAGTTGTAGAGTAAACAAAAGCTAGAAAATGGCCGAGAGAAGCAAGATTCTGATCATCGGAGGAACAGGGTATATCGGCAAATTCGTGTTGGAAGCAAGCGCCAAATCCGGACACCCAACTTTTGCTTTGATCAGAGAGAGCACCATTTCTGATCCTGTCAAAGGCAAAATCGTGCAGGATTTCAAGAACTCTGGTGTCACGATACTCACTGTATGTTTTCGTATTTACTTTGAATTCCATTAAAAGATTGCTTCTTTTATGCACTGATCGAGTAATCTTAATTTGTTGAACCTTTTTTGTTTTTCGAGTTTTTACGGAATTATGTGTGCAGGGTGATTTGAATGATCATGAGAGCTTGGTGAAGGCTATAAAGCAAGTTGATGTGGTCATATCCACAGTTGGCCACTTTCAGTTGCCTGATCAAGTGAAGATTATTGGTGCTATTAAAGAGGCTGGAAATATTAAGGTTGACTTTATTTTCCTGCTTTTCTTGCTGCCCTTTTCTGTAAGTTGGATGATTTTCAAAGAGTCTGGAGCCAAATATCATATTTTTAGAATATTTGTACGTATGTTTTTTTAGTCCGTTGGATTCACCATGTAGGCCGAATGAAAAAGATCCATTGAAAGCATTTATCTTAAGCTAAAACTCGAAAAAAAACAAAACAATAGATAGATTTACAACTTAGCATGTCTTCTGTTTGTGTAACCCAGAAACTGGAAAGATATCACCAGATCTAATATCCAACGCGTTAATGCGTAAATTGATCTGGCACTGGACAAATAAGGTAAGACAAACTTGATAAAATATATGGGAAATTTCACTCTAAGCATCTTGAACATGTGATCTCTGGCTGTGATATCATTTTGAGACTGCTTGTCGACAAAATTTGAGCTTTTGGACGTGAGATTTCAACAAGGCTTGAAATGTTCAACCCCTAGTTTTGAGATTGATTTGCACGAGTTACCTGTTTTGTAGATTTGTAATTGGGGAATATAATATTGATACAAGGTTTAATGACAAGAAAGTGTTGTGTGCAATCTTGTATTCTTGTATATCAATGATGTCTTGTGTAGTGCAAGTGTTCTTTAATTGTTGTCCAACTCTTCAGGGGTTATTGCTCTCTTAAATTTCTAGTTAGACTTGCACCCTCCAAAGACTATAAATTAACAGCTATGGCAAGATATGATGAATCCAAACTATTTTTGTTCAATGTCGTAGAGATTCTTGCCTTCGGAATTCGGAGGCGATGTAGATCGTGCTCGGGCTGTCGGACCAGCAAAGTCTGCATTTGATACTAAAGCTCAAATCCGCCGTGCAATTGAAGCAGAAGGAATACCTTACACCTATGTGGCATCCAACTATTTTGCGGGCTATTCACTCTCAACACTAAATCAACCAGGTGCCACTGCTCCCCCCAGAGATAAAGTGATTATTTTAGGAGATGGTAACCCTAAAGGTACACATATGTATACTCAGAACTAAGAACTTCATTCATATAATATAGTCTGTGAAGAATGTCATTCATGTATAGAGCTTAGTTAATTTGGTGATGGCACGGCATGAATTCATTACCAGTTCTGTGCATGATGAACTATTTCGTTAGAAATTATGGTGCACACGACACTGATGCAAGAGCGAAAGCACTCGGTAAACCATCGAGATCATCCAGGGTGAATCATACCACGAGGGTTGATTGCCCCAGCATATTTCCCTTTCCAAATATATCTAATCACCTGTTAAAATACTCTTTTTTTGGTTATCTTCTCATATTAAGTAACCATTCTTACATTATTTGTCCTCTCTTTATAGCTGTCTTCAACTATGAGCACGATATTGGTACATATACGATCAAAGCAGTGGATGATCCAAGAACACTGAACAAGATTCTATACATAAAGCCACCCAAGAATATCTATTCATTTAACGATCTTGTTTCATTATGGGAGAAGAAGATTGGTAAAACATTGGAGAGAGAGTATGTTCCTGAAGAACAAGTGTTGAAACAAATCGAAGAAGCTCCTCTCCCAATCAACGTCATACTCTCAATCAACCACTCAATATTTGTGAAGGGGGATCTAACATATTTTGAGATCGAGCCCTCATTCGGGGTTGAGGCCTCAGAGCTCTATCCAGAGGTTAAATACAAGACTGTGGAAGAGTATCTTGATCAGTTTGTTTAAGAATCTTGTTTCAAGGTGTTCTTGTATTATGTTTCTGTTTTTAATCACTGATTAAATATATAGATCTCTGTTTCTACTTCATTTCGATTATCACTTAATATGTAATGTGCCTATGTTTGTGTATTGGATTACTGAATAAATATGTGTATTAGTCTATATCTCTGTTTCTGCTTAATTTCTATTATCGCTGGATACCAAATCATACAATGTTATCAAATGTATATGTATATGTATATCTAACTAAGAAATTGAATTAACTTTTCTAACAAAATTAATTTAAATTGATTATTTGAAAGTCGATCCAAAAGTATTGTCTTGCCGGGTTAGTATTGGTGGTCGCATAATCAAATTCCACTTTCTAAATTTTTTTAAAATTCTTACAAGTTAATAACCAATTATCGGACAATTTAGTAGCCATTTTTAACTTACTTTCCCCTTTCATTCTTTTGAAAACTTCCGTTAATTTTAAAAGATAACAGAAATAATCAAATTTACCAAAATATCATATAAAATAGAATTTTAAAGATTTATAACAAAAAGTGGTCATGGAACCAGGGGGTTAGCAACACAATCTAGAAGAAATTACCAAAATCATTCATCTCCTTGTTCCAGCCTATGCCAAGTTCTGAATTTTGACTACGCTAGAGAAAAATTATTCGATTGAAAAATATCAAGCAACCATATTTTAAAGAATTTATTATATCAAAGTTATATTTTTATTGTTTGGTTTAAAAGTTTGTGCCGGCATGCCAGTTACGAAGTGTACCAAATCTGTGAAAATCCGACTTCAAATTCAAAGCGATGTGAACCCTCGATTTGGTTGTAAGTTCTAGCCTTCTCGAGCAAGCGTTAAAGCTACGAAATTACATTGAACAATTGACTAGAAAAATAACGGGGGAATTCATCAATAAACATAAACACATTGTTATGCTATTGATAATTGGGAAAAGTATCATTCACAAAATAAAAGACTGCAAAATAAAGTTGGAGAAACTTGAAAGCTAAACTAGGAAAATTGAAATATACAAACTAGAAATGACGAGAAATGAACTAAAATCTAAGGTTTAATTCATTGCAGGAAATTTGCAAAAGGTATTTGTGTAGATTGATTATGTGTAGGGTCCCCTCCAGATGGCATCAGTAATTCTATTTATTCAACCCTCCGGCGGTAGTTTATCCTTTCCACTTGCTGCATGATCTTTGTAGTGGGTTAGTGGTCAACATTGTGGCTATGACTTGGTCAATTGTTCCATTAGCTTTTCCATGTTACCGCATGTTCTTGGACGTGGGTTTGTGGTCAAGTTACAAATTCAAGACCAAGTCAACATCAAACTCTCATTACTTGAGCCATAAAAAATTCTCCAAGCAAATCAAAACTCCCAAATCCCCTTCCGCTAATAAGATCCTCGGGTTCCTTAATTGTACACGGTCTGCCAAAAAATTATTTTTATGAGTCAACAAATGCCCATGTAGACAATTGGCCAAATTGGCCAATTTGCCTATATTTGTGCATTCAAAAGTTGATCCTCGGTCTTACCCCTTAGTTCAAAATGTTACTCTTTACACTTCATCTGGGGAGTGGTTTTTGGGCCCCATAACTTGATGATCCCTGAACCTGCACATGTTCTTTCCTTCTCATTTTGATTACCCATCATCATGACCCAATTCTTCCACTGCATCAAATGGCCCTGATGGATGATCCTCCATTGGTATTTTTATTCCTCAACCCAGATGTGGATGATCCTTCATTGAAACATGGATTCCTTGGCCTGAAATGTGACGATCCTTCATCGAAATATTGGTTTATTGGCTGGAGTTTGATGATCCTCCATTAAAATGTTGATTCATTTGCTAATAATTAGGTGATCATCCACTGAAATATTGATTCCTTGTCCAAATGGCCATAGATACTCCAACATTTCTCAGACTTTCATCTTTGTCCCATGTGGCTTCCTCATTTTTCCTATGATCCCTCATGTTCTAATGTGTTGATCCTTCATATGTAGCCTAAAAAATTTGATTTTTTAGTACCCAACATCTCTTTATCATTTTTCTCGAATTCAAATGCTCCTGTTCTACCTTGTCTCTTCTCTTCTCATTCAAGAAAGCCATGGGTTCTTTCTTTTCCCGAAGTTTGAGAATCCAATAATTCTTCCCTTTGAGTTCCTCCTTCAAAGGCAATTTATGATATTGAGTTTGTGCCAAAAGATCACTTTTCTTCAATGACTCATCCTTGCTCCTTTCTACTGCTTTTAGTCTCAACAGTCTCCCCTTTTGTGTCTTGGTGAGTGGTGATGGAAACTTTCGGTACTTTATCACTTGCCACTCGACACTTTTCTTTGGTTTGGAGGGGCTGCAGACACTTTTCCCCGTAAATATGTCATTTTGGTAGGAGGATTAGTACTTGCTCGGGTATTCCTTTGAAAAGATTGTTTATCTTCCATCCACTTCATTGTCGATCCCCCAAAATGAATTTCATTCCTTCTCTTCCAGACATTGATCCCTAAGGATATTGCGGGATCCATAGCTCCATAGCTAATGATCCTCCAATATATTTCTGGCTTATTGGACCTGGGTACGATGATCTCTGAGTATATTCTTTGTTCCCCAGCCCTAAGGCTAAGGATCCTCCATGATATATTCTATTCCTCGGTCCTCCATACATTGATCCTCGGATGTATGTCGAGTCCCTTGACCTTGTGGCTGATGATCCCCGAGGATATTCTTGATTCCTTGGCCTCATGGCCAATGGATCCTCGACTATTTCTCAGGTTCCTCCCCTGATATGATAAATCCCTCACATTGTAGCATCAATTCCCCTTGTTTGAACAGCTTTGGTAATCATCCTTTACGTCAAAAATCTTGTTTGGCACCCAACATTTTTTAATGATCGTTTTGGAATTCTTTTGCCTTGTTGCTATACATATCGTTTCCTGCAAAATATTTTTAAAAGTGCAACAAGTATTCGTATTGTGATTGAAGGAACTGTGGTACTTATAGTTCTTTTTTCCTTTCAATTCATTGAATGATTGTGCAGACCTAATGGGATGTGGATATGCCCCCCCGAGGGCTAATCTCCAAGTTCATAACTGGGGCTTGTCTCAAAGGATATGATGGGTTTGGTGCCCCCGAGCATTGATCCTCGAATCCACAACCAGTGATCCACGATCTCATGCATCATCACATACTTCTTGCTGTATATTGGGATTTATTACTGTAAATACCTGATTCTCCATGTGTTCTTCATTGCAATGACTATGATTTTCTATCCATGAATCCTCATCTTTTTGATGTGGGGGAACGTCGTCATATTCCATGATGGGTTTGTTATTCAAGGATGAATCCAAGATGTGAATTTCTCCTGCTTGGGAGATCTCCGATGATTGACCCGCTTCCTTAGTTTGCTCCTCGAGTCCAGATACGATGGACTTGATCACCTGCCATGAATGAACCAAGTTTTTCATGGTTGTAGCCAATTTCTCCAGCTTCTCGACCATTCTGCTGACTAATCCCCCATTGGATTCCCTTTGATCCTCAGCTTGATGTGGCTGCTCCTCCATTATCATATGCATTTGAAAAATCAAAATCAAATAATTTTGATATTCCCAAGTACTTTGTGGTGCACTCCGTTGATGCAGCGAACTTCCCCAAGCTTTCATCATCATTGTTCATTTTTTCCTCGACAAAAGATGTCTAAGAAATCCAAGTATCGTCTTCCTCAATTTTCCAAATATTTTGTGGCACACATTGTTGATGCAATGAATTCCCCCATCAATATTCAGTGTCGTCGTTCATTCTTTCCTCGGTAAAATATGCCTGGGAAATCCAAGTCTGATTTTGGGAAAAATAATTATATGGATCAAAATCAATATTCTTTTCATATATGCAAGTATCCTTTGTGCGCCACTGTTGGTTAGACCACATCCTCAAAAGTGACTTTCACCGGCATTCGTTTTAAGGTTTGAGACATCATTTGTAACTTTGTCGATGCCTTTGGGTCCCATCGGGCGTGCCATTTGTTTGCTGTGAAAATTTGTGTTGGCGTACCAGGTAAGAAATGTACCAAATTTGTGAAAATTCGACTTCTATTCAAAGCGAAGTGAACCCTCGATTTGGCCGTAAGTTCCAACCTCCTCATCAAGAGTCAAAGCTACGAAATTACATTGAACAATTGACTAGAAAAATAACAATTGAATTCACCAATAAACATAAACACATAGTTATGCTATTGATAATTGGGAAAAACATCATTTACAAACTAAAAGAGTGCAAAATAAAGTTGGAGAAACTTGAAAACTAAACTAGGAATATTGAAACAAAAGAGATTTGTGTAGATTGGTTGTATGTAGGGTCCCCTCCAAATGCCATCAGTCCTTCTATTTATTTAACCCTTCACTCGTAGTTTATCCTTTCCACTTGCTGCATGATATTTGTAGTGGGTTAGTGGTCAACATTGTGGTTATGACTTGATCAATTGTTCCAGCAGCTTTTCTATGTTGCTACATGTTCTTGGATGTGAGTTTGTTGTCAAGTTACAAATTCAAGACCAAGTCAGCATACAACTCTCATTACTCGAGCCATAAAAAATTCTCCTTGCAAGCAAAACTCCCAAATCCCTTTCCGCTAATAAGATCATCGGGTTCCTTAATTGTACACACGCTGACAGAAAATTATTTTTATGGGCCAACACCAATTTAAAAAATATTATCTACAAGTTATAACAAATAACTTTTCAAATACTACAACATATTATTCATCTACAAAAAAATATTATAAATTAAAGAGGCTTTTATTTCCTCAATTTTATCCCGGTCTCTTTAATTTAACCCAAATTCCAAAACTTTTTTTTAAAGATGGGGATGGGCTAAGACCGAAATCCCAAATTTAACCTGCCAATTCCAAAGCATTTTTGCTGGCAAGTCGTCCTTCCCAATTCACTGTAACCCTCGACACCCAAAAGGCAGCTGAAAAACCCACCCGTTAATTTGTCATACATAGAGAATCAAGATTCAAGTCATATTCTAGGCTCGAAGAAACAAGAAAAATCGGAACTGTATGGGGAGTTTGGGGCGGGCAGTATATTCGCTTGGGCACTGGATTCGAGCAACGGGGCAAGCCGTCAATCGTCTGGGCTGCCTCGTCCAGGGAAATTACCATCTCCAAGAGCATCGTAAGTCCTTTTTTTTATTTATTTGGAATTATTTTTGGGGTAATCGATGTCCCACATTTTTATCTTGTTTTTAATTTATGGATGCCAATATAGGAGATGCTGAACGTGTTTGTTTTGGTACATATGTTGTGTTGTATATTCTAAGTTCTTTTGGGGTTTTGGACTATCAATATTATGGAGTCTGGTAGTGAAAAGGAAATCTTGGAGACACAGAATTTCTGGATGATGTGTTGTTGATCTTTAAGAGGGGAAAACACGAAATTTTTATATCAGAAAGTTCTCGAGAGTACAAAGAAAATTGAACTTGAATACACTGTGGATCTTCAGAGTTAAAATTTAGATATCAGAAATCGTGATTAGTGTTTTTTATATTTTCTTAGTTATTCCATATGATTCATTAGCAGAGAGTGCCTAAAGAATAAGTTTCTGATTCGTCGAGGAACAATTTTGTACCATATTATCATTTGGCACCTAGTGTTTTCTCATGATTCATGCTCGTGATTTTGGTGTGCTGCACTTGACTTAACATGTGCTAGCTGCAAATCACAAGGGTAATGTGCATAATCTACATATGTAGTGACATATCTCCGAACATATAGAGTCAGTCGCATATTCCATTCTTTATGGCCATGACATCTTATTTACCAAAGCCTGAGCTAATAGCTCTGCAAGGAAAATCCAGTAGGATTTCGTGGGGAGAAAAGCCCTTGTTATGGTTGAAATTTTGAGTGGAAACAACCGATCCTTAGATTCTGCTAATTAGAAAGAAGAATGGTAGATATGAAAATGGTGAGGTACATATCCCATTCTGTGGATTTTTGTTTTCTTTTGTCTAGCGTCTAGTAGGCATAAAACCTTAACTCTTTCATATGATGATTTGTTTTTCCCCTGCGATCTGAAAGTTTAAATTTTTTGACCATCTGTGAATCATTCTTTAAGTATTCGTACTAAAACTTACTCGTATATGTTTCTATCATGTCACAAATTATAATAATTGATGATAATGATCTTCTTTCCAATACCTTCATCGTTATATTGATTTCTTACACCCATCATTTCATAGTTGCTTGTTTTCAGTGTCTAGGCATCGAACTTTGATGAACATTTTTGACAAATCCCCAGTAGTCGATGAGGATGCTTTTGTTGCTCCAAGTGCCTCAGTGATCGGTGATGTCCGAGTGGGACGGGGATCTTCTATATGGTATGGGTGCGTCCTTCGAGGTAGGTTTCAATGAAGAACCCATAGAGATACATGTAAAGTATTTCCTGATGCATTGATATTGAAATCAGTTAAGATTCTTTGATTGAATCGACCTACTTTAATTCGATAAATAAGCGTACACTTTGACTCTACCATCTGTTAAGAGAAATAATTTATGTGGAATCACTCATCGTAAAGGATTTACTTTCTTCACTGATAAATGAACTTCCATTAAATCTTTTGTTCTTGAGAAAGCATTGTTCTCCACAATATTGTTGTGCAGAGCGGAGTACGACTGTATGTTAAATCTTTGAGAGATCAATATTCTTGCCTTTGCAGGAAATGACTGCTAAAGAATTCTGATTTATATGATTTAATGTCTGAGTGTGGTTAATCGGATTCACTAACATGCACAAGTCTTGCAGCCATGATGTTTTTATCACAATTTAAAACGCTACAAAAATGTAAGGACAGTATTTGTTATCTTTTGTGGTATAATTTGATTGCTTCGCGCCTTTCCTTGACGCAGGGGACGTCAATGGCATCACCGTTGGTTCTGGAACTAATATACAGGATAACTCTCTTGTGCATGTGGCAAAATCTAACCTAAGCGGGAAGGTACTACCCACTATTATTGGAGATAACGTCACTATTGGTGAGTGCTCTCTTGCTTGTCTTGTTGGGATTTTTTCGAAACTTTAATACAAGCAATAGTAGTTCCATAATCATATCTTGGGTTGTCCTAATTTAAAAACATGGTACGTACGATTGGACACAAAGGTCATAGTGCTGTTATACATGGCTGCACAATCGAGGATGAGGCTTTTGTTGGTATGGGAGCTACCTTGCTTGATGGTGTGGTGGTGGAAAAACATGCTATGGTCGCTGCAGGATCGCTTGTGAGACAAGATACGAGGGTCCCTTTTGGGGAGGTATGCTTTTATTTGCCCTTGAGTACCCAAAAATCTTACCCAAACCAAAAAAATGGATATTTCTAATTGTTATGTGGAATTTGGGTTAATCTGGGGATGCTTGTGAATCGGGCGTGTGATTCAAGGAAACTATTTTTGTTCTTTCTTACTCCCATTGGCTTCTCTTTGTTCTCATTTTTTGACTTATGTCTATTTCACCATCGTCTTTCAATTTTGTATAATGAGACTCAGCTTTCAAGAGTTAAGCTTCGACCCCGTACTTGTTTGCGGTTAATAATACTTGTCAGGGTACACCTCAACTCCCGCCCCGGGCCCTCGGGAGGTCCTTGCTTTTTCCAACAGAGAAAAAAAAAAGAGTTCTATCATCCTCAGGAAGGTTGTCATGCGTATGGGTGTTGCCATTGATAATATGGTACTTGTTTATTACAGGTGTGGGCCGGTAATCCCGCAAAATTTCTCAGGAAACTTACGGACGAAGAGGTAGCTTTCATTTCCCAGGCAGCCACAAATTACATCAACCTTGCGAAGGTACATGCTGCTGAAAATGCCAAGCCCTTTGATGAAATCGAGTTCGAAAAGGCATTGCGCAAGAAATACGCTCATCGCGATGAAGAGTACGATTCAATGCTGGGGGTGGTTCGCGAAACTCCACCAGAACTTATTCTTCCAGATAACATCTTACCTGATAAAGCCCAAAAGGCCATTCAGTGAGATTTTTTTCTGAGGCTGTTATTGCCTAGAGTTCGATCAAATTTAGTGGTAACAATTCATCGCTTTTACAAATAATCTGGGGCTTGTCTTGGGTGGATATATCCAATTTATAATGGGAACCATGCTGTAACCTTTATATGCATGACAGTACCTGTATTTGAGATACTGTTTCACAATGAGTTTTCTGAATCATATTTTGCCATGATACATGATGGCACTGTGTCACTACTGTCCGAAACCTTTAAAAAAAATTCATTTTTCATAATAATTTTAGCAACTCCTATTTCGTACTCGAATGTGATGGTTCTACCCTGGAAGGCGATAATGTCATATTAACTTCCAATTTTTTTTAACCGACACAATTCAGGAACAAATTTTGAAATGACTTAACATGAAGAATTATTACAAATGCATCAATATATTCCGAACAACGAAAAACTTTGACCGAGTATGAAGCAAGTTACAAGAAGATAGCCCAAATCGTTGAGATACTGAAGCATGACGCAAATCATATGGGGTAATATGCCTATTTTTAAAACGAGATAGGGGTAATTCAAAACTAGCCCTATTTAGTAATATTAATCAAAAGGTTCTTTACCAACTAATGATTAATTTAAATATTGAATTTAGTTTTTTGTATGTGCACGAGTAATTAAAATATTGAATGAATTTAGTTTGTTGCATGTGCACGATTAATTAAAATATTGAATTTAGTTTATTGTATCAACGGGTGCACGATTATATTTTTTAAGGGTTGCACGATTAGTTGTGTTCGTTGTGCACGATTAATTAAAAGACTGACACGTGACAGGGTTAAGTGAAGATGCACGATTGTTTATGTTTGTGCACGATTGGATATATGAATGGGTGCACGATTATTTTTGTTTTTTGTGCAATATTAGATTTGAAGGTGCACGATGTAAATTTGAGATGGTGCATGAGTGGATTTGAAATTTGAAATGTTGTACATAATCGTGCATCACATATTTGAAAAAGTGATATGATGCACGATTTTTGAAATTTCAAAAAATATGGTGCACGATTCAAGAATTTCAGAATTTTTATTCATGATGCACAATTTTTTTTGCCCCAAAATTTTCTTAAAATTTTACATAATCGTGCTTCATATGGAAATTTCAAATGAAATTCGAAATGTTTACATAATCATGCATAATACTTTTTACATAATCGTGCATCATATATTTGAATTTTTTTCCATAATCGTGCATCACATATTCGAAAAAAGTGATGTGATGCACGATTTTTGAAATTTCAAAAATTATTGTGCATGGTTCAAAAATTTCATAATTTCATGATTTTTTGCCCCAAAATTTCTTAAAATTTTGTCACTTGCTGCACGATTTTCCCTCCAACAAATCTAAATTTTTTGAACATGAAACCGTGCAACAAATTTCCAATGATGCACAGTTTTTTACCCATGATGCACGATTGTCAAGTGCTGCATGCGTGCACCATTCTTCACATCATCCCACTTTTGCTCAAATCTAGAAATCCTCCATTGGTGTAAACTAAAAAAGTAGACCAATTAAAAAAAAAACTACAAAAAAACCAATGCATTGATGAAGAATGGAATAAGGAATAGGAAGAAGAAGGTTCACATAGTGTATTGTATCGTGAATATGAGGAATGTTGTATCGAAGAACCCAGGTAGCAGCAGCGCCCATGGCAAAAAAGAGAGAGAAGTGTTGGAAACGAAGAGAGGGGGTGAATGAGGTTCCTTGGCTACTTTAGATTTGCAAAAATGACGAGTTTGCGCTGCGGAAGACTTCAAGTCAATCGATAAATAAATAAAATGAAGAAGTAAATAAATGCGTAATTTAAATAAAGATAGAGAACAAGAGAATTTGTTATAGAAGGGCGATGAATCGCCTACGTCTCCTCTTCCCGGTTAGAAAACGTATAACCGAGGTTCCACTAGAACGAAGATGATCTTGGCCTTAAGAGCTCCAAGTTAGCCACTACACACTCTTCCCGAGTAAAAACAGTTCTTCACGAGCACCACACTCTTCACGAGTCTTCTTGGCCTTAGGGCTCCAAGGATAGCAACACTAAACTCTTCCCGAGTTACCCACACTCTTCACGAGTCTTCTTGGTCTTAAGGGCTCCAAGGATAGCCACAACACTTGCACCAACTTTACTTGTTGATGACTTTTACAATTTCCAACTTGCGTCGGTGTTGGAGGACCTTACAATAACTCAAATAAACACATTTACGGTGTACCAACACGAAGAATCAAAACTCACACAACAAGAAAAGAATTACAAACTCCAATACAACACAAATGTATGAAGTTTGCAATGCTAGATTAATTTGAATTGAGCAAAGCTTTCTTGTAGTTTATAGTATTGTTTCTTGTCTTCAAAATGCTCCAAAACATCCATATTTATAGTGTAGGAGACCCCCAAGGCTCCTACTAGCCGTTAAGACTTGAATCACTCCAAGATCGCCTCGGGCGATCACCATCGCCGCGTCCGAACGGTCACAATCTTGCACACATCGCCTCAGGCGAAGTCCAGATCGCCTCAGGCGATCCATGCCAAAAATCAATGCCGTAGCTTCGGTTGGTCAAAAATCTTCATCGCCTCAAACGATGCACACATCGCCTCGGGCGTTCCAGACATCGCCTCAGGCGATCAGGCCATCGCCTCGGGCGTTCGTGCCATGCGCGCGGGCCTCGGCGTCGCTCCAGTCGATGTGAGTGGCGATGCTGCTCCTGGCTGCCATCGCCTGGGGCGATCCAGCCCAGACTTTGCACATTTGATTTTCTCCAATCAATCCACTTTTCAACCAATAAACTTGTACACTAAGTAGACACATCAGTATAACAAACACAAGTTTTGTTGATCATCAAAACTCATAAATAATTCGGAGATAAATTAAGCATTAAACTCAACCATGCGTTTAAGGCTCAACAAGAAGACCAATGTGGCGGCCAACTATTCGTTTGTCTAAAAATGAAAAATTACAAGCTCAATTTCTTCACGTTTTGTGTTATTCCACTTTTAATTTCTTTTTAATGAACAGAGAGCTTCGCGCCTCCGTTGAAGCTGCGTATGCTAATGGGGGTGCACACAACCACCCCGTGTGGCAGCGTTTGAGAGCTTCATGCCGTTGACAAGGCCTTCTCTCTGCCGATGGAGGTGGCGGAGGAGCTCCGACAAAGGAGGGAGGTGCAGTCGGCGGTGAAGCTCCTACACAAGAAGAGAATTATGAATAAGTTTGGGAAAATGGGTGAGAGGGGTATTTTTGTAATGAAAAAGTACCTAATCAAGTACAAGTTTTAAAATGGAATATATGTGAATAAATGTTTTCAAATGTGGACTTTTAAGCGGAGCTGTTTTTTCCTAGATTTAGTTGAATTAATATTTTGTAACTGGTACCTCCTTATAATTATCCCTTGAACGAGTTCGACGGCCCGAGTTCCTAGCAGCCCATACGTTAGCACAACCATCGGAAAAATATTGTTTCCACTTACTCGACTTTTTATTAATTTGATACCATAGGTTCCTCATAGTCAAAGACCCAGCAAAGAAACAATTGAGAGAATTATCATAAAGCCATGTAACACGTTAAGAAAACCCAAATTTTTAAAATAATTTTTTTATATAAAATTTAAGAATTCCTTTAAAAAAAAAAAATACATAAATGTTGCTATTGATCTCCACAAGTCCGCCCGATTCCTATTAAGACTAGCAATTGGCTATTTGATGTGGTTTATCCTACAATACACGTTGAACTTGGTAAGGGCGGCAGCTGCAGCTAAAAAAGAAGTTGAATTATTTCAGCTGGAATATTAGAAAAAGCGTGTTCACTACCTAAAAACGGAATATTACTATATCTTTTAACACAAGTCGTGAGTAGCCTCATCGAAAGTATAAAACGGGTGCGACATCTCAGTTTCTTAGCAGCAAAGAATTGAGGGAATTCTGACAGATAGCCATCATGGATAAAGGAATTTATAGGGATCACTACAAATAATTTGATCAATCTCGTGTCTTTGTAAGGAATAAAGCTTGTCTACCATTGATATTATGTGAATATATTTTTTATATATGAGATAATTGTAATTTTTTTGATATATGTTACACACTAGAGGTTGTGTTATTGTTATACAATTATTCTACAAATGATGCAGATGTAAATGTTCAAAATTGTAATATAACTATTTTACAAGGAAAATATATGTAATTATTCATTCTTTTAATCACATATATAGTTTATTTTAGGAGTGATTTATTAAAATGCACACCAATTCAATAAAAGTGAGTATACAATTGATGAATAATGACATAATATGTATATGCATCATCAAAGAGCTTGAATTTTAAAAATTGAGCAGCGACACAGATGATTTGTAGCCCATCTGACAATTGTGATCTCGTGTTCGAGTCTCTGTCACCATCCCAAATAGTTGTAATAATTACTTAAAAAAAATAGCCGCGTGTCCTTTGCTTTTTCGTTAAATTTTATCACTTTCACTATTTGGCACCACCCCATTGACATTATTAATTATTACTTTAAAATACTTGATTTGTAAATTGAGTATTCATTTCCTGTAATATCCATGTTTCCTATGGTTGAGAAAATATCCTAAGGAGCCATACTTTCGTAGAAATTTACAGGAAATTTCTATTTGGCCGTTATTTAACTGATGCAAAAAAAAAATTACAAAGTCTTCAAAGACTATTTTAATTTAATTGTAGGCATCAAATGTGTTCCTTGTAATAATGTGTGCGAAATTGAGTTTTGATGACACCACATGCAAAAGCTTAATTATGCCACCAAATGATAAAATAAACGTCACCCACCGAATAGGATTCAAAATTATCGGTTTGCCTCGTTATATGTTTTATGTTATCAAGAAATGTGAATTAATACGTTATTAATATGTTAATTTATGGTGCATCGTTAATCCACAATGTGATAATTCTATTCTTTATGTTTGATTTATGTTTTGTGTAGTTTGAACATGATACTTTCCCTAGTGAAATGAATTCATTATCCCTAAAAAAATATAGTTAAAGAAACATCACTATCATTGAAGTATATTTATTCTAATTTAATGAGCTAATTAATGTATAAATTTTAGAGGACTTTCAGTAAAAAGAAGGCTCAAGTGGGTAGCAAACTCATTTAGGGCAGCACCATCAAGAATTATTTTATTTAGTAGAGCTTACCCCATATGGTTTTGAAAATAGACAGATTACCCCATATATTTTGAAAATAAACACTTTTACCTCATTGTGGCTTTGAAAATAGGTAAATTATCCTTCCGTGGTTTGACAATAGGTATTTACCCTTGTGGTTTTGAATATATGCACCTTACCCCTTGTGGTTTGTGAATATATGCAAAATACCCCATCCGTTGATTCAGTTTTTGCAAACTACAAAGGGGTAAAATGTCTATATTCAAAATCATAGATGATGAAATGCATATTTTCAAACCACATGAAGATAATCTGCATGTTTCAAAATCATAGAGGGGTAATTCGTCACTAACTCTATTTAGTAATATCAATCAAAAAGTTCGTTATTAACTATTGAGTTTATCGGTTATACCAATAAATTATTCCAAAACATCTGATAATCTATTATAATGTATTGAGTGATTAAGAGACTATTAGAAATTTTAAGTATTTTATTTTAAACTATTTTGTCTAAAATAAAACCCAATATATGAAGAAAATATTCCATTCCCCACATTGGGCTATTTATACTTTCGAATATTCTTTCAATTTTCGTTCCGTAGCACAACTAGAATTTTTTAGAGGGCTTAAAAATAGTAACATAAAGAATAGAAGCAAAAAATAACAAGGGTGGTAGTAACATGACTTCTAACAGGCGAATCTAGCATTGAGATGAAGGGGATAAAATTGTAGAATTTTTATTGAGAAGTAAAATTATAAGATTTTTAAATATAAGGACAATAAAAATATATAAAATAATTTTTTTGAGTGAACAACTGCCCCAAAATCTTAACGTGAATTCGCTCATGCATATGCTAACAAATCTATATTGGGTCCGAATTAAGGTAGCTTCATTGGATAACTAATATAATTAAGGAAATCAAGTCGTGGATACATGGGGATTAGTAACGATACCTAATCTTGCATTATATGTGGATTAATTAATTTACAAAAATATCATGGGATGTGACCTTTTCATCCTTTCAAATTCTGCCCGCAAGAAAAGGAATCACAAAACTAAAGTTCCGAAGGTAACTTTATCATCCAAATCCCATTCAAAACGCGTGTCCGAAAAGGGTCCCCAAATCCCTAAAGTAGATAGCGCCATTAGTTGATAATTATATTATGGATAAAAAGGGAAAAAAATTAAAAGAGCCAAATGTTTATAATTTTTTTATTTTTGTTTTGTATATATAATAAGACTGCTAAATATAAAATTGTTTATACTATTAAAAACCATAAAATGAATATTGATTATACAATACTAGTTTACCCTGCATAGCATAGTTGGTCAGTACACTAATTTTGGTTGGTCACAATTTTATTTTTTATGCAATGTAATGTCATGACACAAAAAATAAGTCAATTATCTGAATCCGTTAAGTATAATTTTAAAATATGATTTAGAATAATAATATAGAGAAATGAGTGGTTTACTAATTTTACATAATTATTATTATTATTTTACCCAGCAAGACATAAATAGATTTTTTTTTAAAAAAAGGACAAAAAGTTGGACTTGACTTGAGCGTGAGCGGTATATGTTTCGGGAAGTTGGCTAAGCCACACGAGTTCACGGAATCATTAGCTTTTTTAGTTTTACATCACTTTTATTATTATATTTTATAAAGATATGTGACCAAGTTTTTTTTCTTAAAAAATAAAAAATTTAATTTAATTTCCAACGAGAAATCATGAGTTTCTCATGCAAATAATTGAGGACTCTGTACTTGGCGTTCACGTAGGTTCAGGTTAAAAAGGGGGGCATTGGTTATGGTACAACGCATGAAAAACTCTACCTTTTTTTCCTATCTTTCGGTGAGAAAATAATAAATAAAGTTGTTCAAAAGACAAGTAACCAACGACAAGATCGACTAATAACAATCGCATCAACTATGTATAATTATATATAATTTTTCGCAATTTCATTTTTGTTGTTTAATTATGTGAATATATTAAATTTTCAATTCTGTAATTATTATTTTACGACATGATAATCATGAATTTTTATGTCATGTTTAATTCAACAATCTTCGTCTAAAACAATCATCCATGTTTAAATCTGAAGATCTTTAATTTAAATAGAGACTTTGAGAAAACGTGTTTTTTAACTCATCAAATTTACGTCTTTTAGTTACAAACAACTCCAACATTTTTTTTTGTTTTCGGACAGGCAAAAGGGGAGCAAGTTTTTAGGGTCTCGAACTTGAGACATCTTCTAACTATAGAAGTTCCTGAAGTAAGCTATAATAAGCATAATCTACACATATTCGTTATAAATTATACACACGCGTAAAGTTTTTAATATTTTAACACTAATTAACCCCACCGGCAGAATCTACCAAGCTTGTGTATTTGCGGTGCGTTCTGTGAAGGATAACTATTATTAAATAAAAATATTCTCATATAATTAATCACATTTTTTAGGGCAACATTAATCAAATTTTTATAAGATTAAGTAGTTGCTACCTCTATGCAAGGGCGATTGCACCTTTAAGAAGGACAACTGCCCCTCAAATTCTTTTTTTTTATATTAAAAATTTATATACATATATTATAATTTTGTTTTTTATATTTAAAAACGTTTATATTTTTACCCCAGTAGAGATAGCTCTCATATTCCCATCCATCAACCAAACCTCCTTACATTACCCGTAACAATCCCTGTCGTCTATAAAAAAAGGGTACTTACATTATCAAATTGAAGACCCAATCAACCCCGAAATCTGACCAAAATCACCCTTTACCAAGTCTCCTCAAATTCCCTTTTTGTGTTCATGTATAGAATCTCTCTATATTCACAGTCCACGTACCTTTCCATAGCCACTTCCTTTCGTTTCTCCCCTCATATATCCTTTCCCTGTGAAGATTTGCCCTGCGTTGCTGGATACGCGAGAATCACCTGTTCCAAATTTGAATATGGAATCAACACTGTTTGACAACGTCAGGTCCGAGAAGGAAAAGGCAGTAGCGAAGTTCAACCGCTTTCGGAAAATCGTGAAGTTGTGGCAGATTTTTGAACTTTTGGTGGTTTTGGGGATGGTTTCGTGGTCCTCTCCGCGTGTTCCGGCGGTTTTCAAAGTTACAGGCGGGTGTTTTATTGAGTTCTCCGCTTATATATTCAATCACCACGTTGTTTTCATAATCGGGAATGCCATTATCATTTTGCTGTTTGTGATTTGCCGACAAAACGACTCGTTGAGTCTATCCGGAGGCGGCGATGACTTGTACGATGATTACATGAAACACAGCGAGGCGGTTAATCAGAGAGAGCCTCCGCATCCTCCTCCGACGGGAAATATAGACCCAGCGACGGAGAAAGACGGCCCCAGCTATGATGAGAAGCAGATTGTAGTATGCACTGAGGAAATTTTGGCGATTCCGCAATGCGATGAGGTGGCGACTGCGATCGAAAAGGCCACGAGACAAATACGGAGGTTTCAGAGGACACAATCGGAAAAACTGAAGCGAGAGATCGCTGTGACGCCGGGGCTGGAGCTTCGAAGATCGGAGACGGAGAAACACCAGAGAACGGAGTATTCAGAAACAGAGTCATACGAAGCGTCGGAGATAAACAGTCTGAACAGCCAAGATTTCCGGCGTACTGTTGAGGCTTTTATCGACAAACACCGGAGCAACAAGACCAACTTTACAAATGAATATGAAAACCATGAGAATTATCACTTGGTGAAAATGACTCAATTACTGCAAGAGAAGTGCAACTTTTAGTGCCAAATACATTGCTGTAAATGTCTAGTTTACTGTTATCTGATATTAGAAGGCTACATTAATTTCACTAATATTATAATACCTCGTTGATTTCTTGATGCGTGCATTCATTTAGCACTTCACTGGAATCAGAGGAAACCAGATGACAATCTTACTTCAATTACTGTGCTTAAATTTGGATGTATCTTTATGAAGGCAAATTGAAGGATTCCTAAAACTTTAACACCAATGGATAAGGATATCATCAAGATTGAAGACAATATCAGGGAAAGATGCTTTCATAAAATTAATTTAGTACTTATCAACGCAAATATATGAAGAGTTCAGCTTTATTTTAACTTCTTGATTTCGTTACATGGATCAAATATTCAGCTAACATATAGTTGATGTAGCAACTAATATTCATATTATTATCAGATATTGTTTAAGCATACTAATAACTGCATTTCCTGTTGATGGTTGCAATTGTATTTTTATTTTGCACTACAAACTCTGGTTTGAATGATTAAAAATCCTGGATTACTGGCTTTCAAGAAAACATATATAATTAGCCAATGATAGTTTATTACAAAAAAAAAAAATTTCTTGTATAATTTCAAAAGTGACTTTTCTCTTTTGCAATATTGGGTGAAAAAACAATCCATTTAATGTCATTTTTGTCACCATTAACTTCGCACTAATTAAGCCATAATTACCTTTCTTGAGGGTAGCTAGCATAGTGGGCTTTGTTAGGACATTCTTTTTTTTCTTTCCCCTCCTTCAAAGTGTTCCATATCTTACTCTATTAACAGTTAAAAGTGAGCTCAGCTATGGAATCATTATTGATTCCTTAAATCGCCATCTAAAATCTCCATAACCATCAACCTTCCGCACTCCATAACCATAAAAAAAAGAGTTTTTTTTTTTTTGCCTTTTTACATTGGGATTTCATGCCGAGTTCAAGAAAATATAGGGGTTTTGCCAAATTTGTCAACACTGGAGAGTTTCGTACGTATTTACTATAACATTTTTATGATTTTTACCCGTTTAAATTTTATAAGTCTCTCTTTTTTCATGAAATTGTGTCTTAGCTGGTCAATTTTAATTAAATACAATGATTGCCACCTTTTCTTCTAAATTTTTGCGAATAATACGAATACGACGACAACAATTTTCAAAAGGTCAATTCCATCATAATTCAAATTTTCCTCTTATTCATAAAATTCCCAAAAAAAAAAATTGAGACAAAAGAATTAGGAAAAATAACAACCGTTAGCAGCCTAAAATTTCACAATGGCTTGGATGGGTCTTCCATGAGTCGTTACATTGTCATTCGCTTTGTCAAAGTTACTTTTTGTTTCATTCATAACAATAATAATTAGGATAATAATCTAAACCACAAGGTAGTGTGTCAACATCGTTAACAAAATAGTAAAATTTGTTTTGCAAACATATCATGCTGTGAAATATTTCTAGATAACACTAATTTAAAGATAAAGAAAAAGATCACAGTAAGGAGGGAATGTAAATGTTTTGGACGAAACAATTCTGATGTTCAAATCAAGGATGAGGAATAAACGAATTTGAATCAGGCTAAAATATGATGTATATACTATATCTGACCTATTTATAAATGTTAGAAAATGTATTTTCTTAACATGATAGAATCATGGTGAATCCTTTGAGATTCACATTATCCGTTCCTTGATCTCTGTGGATGACCTAAAAGTGGACCCGAAAAATTTCTACTGAGTTGTCTCATGCATACAAATATGCAAGCCCTGGCCCAACTCAGGGCATAATTCGTGAGACGGATTACCATGTTGTTTTTATATATCTTGCCTAGTTCAAGAATATTCTGCCTAAATTCTGATTTCCATCCTCGAAGTATTCTGATCATGATAATTAGATGAGTCTTGCTAAGGACAACCAATTATTTTTGCGCCAACCCAATCGGTTTTACGTTGATGTGTATAAACCGAGATGTGATCATGAGGTTATGGCAACGAACCCAATATGGTTTTTCAAATAGACAGATTATACCTCAGTTGTTTGAAAATAGGTAGTTTAACCCCCTGTAGTTTCAAATAGGCAGTTTACCCCACTGTGGTTTGAAAATAGACAGTTTACACAATTATGTTTTGTGAAAATAGACAGTTTATACACAGTAGTTTGTGAATATGTGTAAAATAACACTAATGTCAATGTTATGTTTTGAAAACCATGGGGTAAACTGTTTGTTAGGGATACCACATGGGGTAAAATGCATGTTACAAACCAAATGTGAGTAAAGTGTCTATTATCGATATCGCATGTGATAAATTGTCACTAGCTCGTGATCATGTGTTGATGTGGACATGCAGGTGTCCATATATATATATATATGGTATTGTATTTCTATAGTTTTAGAAATTAGAAACACAATGAAGTTTTGATATCATCTAATTTTCACAATATTTAAAGTTTGAGCCGCTATTTTGTTTTCAAGCCCCTTGTCATTTTTATGAAGAGTCAAACCAGAGGCATTTATTTAATTTTTCCAACTGCTACCAAATCAAATTCTCTTTTTAAATATATTTAACATGAGCATACCATCTTATTTAAAATTATAAATTCTTATATTAAGGAATTCTCGAATTGTTATATATGCACTAAGTTACGAGTCTAAAGTCAAGTTGATACAATTTGGCTTAGGCATGGATACAACTTGTTACAAATTATTTGATGCTTTAACTTAATGCAACTCGGATTGGAAGGGTGATGGAGCCATACCACGCACTTGCCTAATCATTTTAGTGGTTGAGAATTGTATTGATATCCACATGCTAAATATCTCATATAATGACAACCTATTTTTATTGCTATATTCCAAGCCAATCACAAATTCCACCAACAATAAACTATAGCCAATTTGAAATTAAACACGGTTTTGTATTGTGTGATTTGCATTATACAATTTAGGTATGTTGTGGCATGTATAGATGTCAAACGGGTCGTGTCGGTCGCAAATTCGTGCCGCCGGGCAAGGCCCACAATAGACATGGGACGTGCTTGGCACGGCCCGTCTTCATTTTCGCCAGGCCCGGCACGGCCCAAATCATATTTTTTAAATTTTTTTTTCGTTTTTTTAATTTTTTTGTTTAATTTGAATTATATAAATATAATATATTATAAAAATATAGATTGGCACAATATACTTGCAAAATAAAAATTTATTGACTACGTATTGAAAAACTACAAATTCCATTGAACAAAACAAAATCATAAATTACAAAGAGTTTAAAACTTTTTCTAGTTTTCTTCATTTTCATCCGAAGAAACATCATGTCCTCTCAAACCTTGTAAGCGGCTATCAGCATCCAACCAATTTTGAAGTCTTGTTTTCTAGCAACTGAATCATTAAGAAATTTCAGAGTAGTCTTTATTTTTTTTATAAATGAAGCTCAAGTGGTTTCAATCCATCTTGCACACACAAATTTAAAATATGACATGCACAACGAATAAGAAATAGATCACCATTTAAAATTGGTTTCAAATAAGTTTTTAATATAGTAATTGCAGCGGTATTATTAGTTGCATTATCAAATAAAATAGAGAAGATTTTATTATTAATATTATATTCATTAGTAACTTGCATAATGGCATTAGAAATAACTCCACCCGTATGAGGGCAATCAATTTTTGTGAAACCTAGATTTGTTTTATGTAACACCCAGTTATCGTTAATCCAATGTCCTGTAACACAGAGATATGATGCATTGTCAAGATAAGTTATCCAAATATCACTTGTTAGTGCTCCTTTCGAAGAAAGATTACATAAATACGTAATTAAATTTGCTTTATATTCATTAAAAATTGTGAATGCATCCGATTTAATAGTATTCCTTGAAAATCGTTTATGTTGAGGTTGCAAACCTAAATGAATATAATTAGTGAATTTCGCATCCTCCCCATTGAAAAAGGTTTCTCCGCTCATACCATGTATTTAGCTAATTCTCTCCTATCTCTTCAACATTATAAGTGACAAATACCTAAACTTGAACTACTACTACCAGTACCGAATTGTGAATGAGTAGTTTGGTTACCATCAGTTGGTTCTCTTTCATGTTTAGCCATGAATCTTAGTAAATGACCTGTACCACAAGAAGAAGAATATGCATAATCTTTTTTACATTTTTTTACAAACTGCTCTTGATCTCTTTCCCTCAACATTTTCTACATCGAATAGTTGACATATATTACTAGTTCTCTTTTTTTGAAGTTCTTCTACTTGATGATTGAATATTTGGTGTGCTTTCTTCATTTTCTTGAAATTGATCGATTTCATCATCATAATTCACATTATAAGATGAATCGGCCATTATGTATATAGACTATTATCTAATGCAACAAATATAAAACTTACCAAATATTTGCGAGGAGGAGTATTAGCTTTGTTGCTTGTGCTTGTATTGGCAAACGTAAGACGAACTTCTTTATTCTTGTGAACAAATTGAGAGTATATCGTTCAAATATATAGAGCTTAGAGATTGAGAGGATAAAATATTTCCTGAACACACACACACATACACACACACATATATATATATATATACATATATATATTCTTGAAACGCTCCATATGCTCACCCTTCGTACCATTCTCCACTAAATGTTGGACAATTGCGACTTGGTCAATATGTCTTTATATGCTTATAAAGTTAGGCTATGACTCACGGATTCAATAAAAGATAAGGATTCAAAGATGAGTGAAAATAAACATATTTATCTTGTAGTGCATTCCTCCATCTCTAATCCTCCACTATTACTGATTTTTCATCATCTTTCAAATTTTGTTCATCCCCTTATATTTTCCATCATTCCCTCCATCATTCACAACTCCTTACACATACGTTTCTTTTTCTAATATAATCCTTCACTTTCTTTGAAGGCTTCTTTTCGCAACTCCTCCTTCATTATTTTTCTTGTCAACATCTTAGGTTTTTTTTTTAAAAAAAAAAAAAATTTAAGCACTAAGAGGTTTACTTCTCTCAAAAGTAGGTAGGAAACAATGTATCGGGTAGTTGTTGTGGGATTTTGAAAATATCACGAGTGGGGGCTAATTCGTGTACCTTGGGCACACTCCAAAAAATTTGATACAGAACTAGTTCATGCCTAAATCCTTCAGCTACAATTACGGTTCCTCTCAATCAATTCTAGACATGATTCAATCTCTCAAGTGATCAATAGTCTAGCAAGTCGATTATATATCATGTAATCACAAGTGCAGTGTCACAATGAATACCATAAAATTTTCATGCTCGAGGATTAAACCTTTAAGTTCATGCTAAGTGTTGTGAAGTGAAATGAGAAAATTATAGATAGCAAAAACACTTCACTGACAATATTGATGGCGATTTTATTAAACAAATATTTTTCAGTGTAGCACGATTATATACTGCAAGTGCACGGTGTCAAGTTTTAGTATAATGATGAAAAATTAAGGATTGTCGTACCCACAGGGACTAGTAGTAATGACCAAATTTAATTAGCATACTATATTTAACCTACGAAATTTGGTTGAAAATTATGCAATAGTGAAATAACAAAATAACTCAAAACTCCAAATCAACAACCGCACTCAAACAAAGAATTCAATAGAAATAAACTACCAAGACATTGGTTCACCTAAGTAATTCCCTACAATTCATCAACTAGTTCTAATCAAGATTAATGCATCTAAGGTGACAAGTTTTCCTGTTGTATCTAATACACCTGATTCTGAGTCAGTCTGAGCCCACTTGCTGTTACCTTCCTCTGCTACCAGAACCTTTTGAGACCTCCCATGATGATTTTTATGGTCTTTGTAATGCTTCTTTTTCTTTTCATCACGATGACTTTCTTTTCTCTCATCTTTCTTCGGTCTGGTGCAATCTGCAATAAAGTGTCAGGTCTTACCACAATTGTAGCAAGCCTGATCATTATCAGCATCGTCTTTTCTCGATTTATTGTGATGAGAAGGTTTGAAATTCCGTTTGTTCTTAGACATGAATTTACCAAATTTCTTGATAATAATGACATATCATCATTACTTATCTGTTCGACAGATCGATCTGTTGAAGGGGTGGTCTGGTCTGGAATGGCTGCCAGTGCTTTGTTTGGTTGAGAGATAAATGGCTCTGCTTCACCTCTGGTGATCAGTTCAAACTCATACGCCTTAAGATCTGCGAACAAATCATGGAGTTTAACTTTGTTCAGATCTTTAGACTCCCTCATTGCAATTGTCTTGACATCCCATTCCTTTGGCAATGCTCTCATTACTTTCAGAGCAATCTCTCTGTTAGAATATTCCTTGCCCAGACCATTTAGTCATTGATAATACCAGTGACTCTTTCATCAGACTCGTTTAGAGTTTCTCCAAGCTTCATTTTTATGCTTTCAAATTTTTGTAGAGCAACAGTCAGCTTGTTTTCCTTAGTCTGGTCGTTCCCTTCACATAGCTGTGCTATCTTCTCCCAAATTTCTTTGGCAATTGAGCACATTTTGATCTTACTGAACATATTCTTGTCCAACGTTTTGAACAAGATGTCTTTGGCTACGTTGTCTAGATTTGCTTTCTTCCTTTCTTCATTCGTCCAGAGGGATATGTCCTTATCGACCATTTGGGGTTCACCACCAGTAATGGCAGCTACTGTATTGACTTTCAAAATCTTCATTGGTCCATCAGTGATGACGAACCACATATCGTCATCCTGTGCTGCCAGATGAGCTTGCATTCTGATTCTCCAATCATCATAGTCTTCTCTTGAGAACATGGGACTCTTGTTGAATGATGCCATCGGTCCAAGTATCTTTGATGATTAAGACGACCTGCTCTGATACCACTTGTTAGGATCGGTCCGGAGTGTTTAGAAGGGGGGGGGGGGGGGGGGTGAATGAACACTCCTTTAAAATTAATCCTTTTTGATTTCTCTCGGGTTAGTGAGTGAAATCTAATTCTTAATCAACTTCTCAGCAGAACAGACTACTGAATATAACAGTGCGGAACGATCTGTTCTAGACTAGTAAGAATGGCTTGATGGCTTTGAGAGTGTAACTTAGTGTGAAATGATAAAAGACAGAATATGTTTCTGGAAGTTCGAAGGTGGTGTAATCCTTCTACGTCTCCCCTTCTTCCAATTAAGTAAGGATTCCACTAGAAGACTTTGATTTATACAATCCTGTTGTACAAACCCGATTCAGCTGGATTTACCTCACTACCAAACTGAAACTCCTAGTCTCTCGATCTGTTCAGACACACACTGTCTGACAGTTACAATTGAATCTCACTTCTCTATCTTAGTAAAGAATACAAAAGACAGACTGATCTTGTCTATGCACTCAGTGATCCTATGATGATCAAATATTGCAATATGCTGTGCTTATAAAAACTTTCGGCTCAAGAATATCTGGACTTGTAAGCTTGTGCTGTTTTTGTTTTCTTTTTGTCTCTTGATTGATCGAATCAGCAATTTGAGCTCTCTAGTTGCATCCTTATATAGTTGCTTGTACCAACGACATTATTTATTTTTCTGTGCAACTCTAGACTCTGTTCAATCTCCGAGTAAGCTTCAGTCTCATTCTTTTAGGCACTTGCCATTCTGGTTTATGCTTTCGGCGTCTGTCATGTAAGCTCTTCTTTGTCTTCTTACCTTTTAAGGTAATCTTCAGTTCTTGGTCTTTTTCAACATTAATTGCATCATTAAATGCTTCAATAAATAGCCGTTAATGATTCGGACTGAAGAACAAAGCTTATTCAACCCTGTCTGCTCTGATCTGATCATTGTCGAGCTGGTCTCGTGCTTCGATCTGGTCAGGCTGAAGTTCATCGCTCGGTTCTGAGTTTTGCGATAGACCATATCAGCTTGATCTGCTTTTGTCATGGTTTTACGGCTTTGATCGGTCTGATCTATTTTGTCATCTTTAAAATCCGGAACTAACAGAGTGCCAGTTTCAATAGTATCTGATAGAGATCCTAAATGTACATCTACCTTTTGGAAGAGTTTGCATAGTACTATGGGAACAAAACTTGCTTTCAGCACATCGTTTCATCCACAAAGTGATGGACAATCTGAAAGGGTTATTCAGATTTTGGAAGATATGTTAAGAGCATGTATGCTAGACTTTCAAGGAAGCTGGGATGTGAAGCTTCCCTTGGTAGAGTTCACTTATAACAATAGCTATCAACCTACAAATGGAATGGCACCTTATGAAGCATTGTATGGGAGGAAATGTAGATCTCCAGTTCATTGGGATGAAGTTGGAGAAAGACGTCTACTTGGTCCAGAAATTGTGCAACATACTGCTAAAACAGTTGGGAAGATAAGAGAAAGAATGAAAACTGCTCAGAGTAGGCAAAAGAGTTATGCAGACAAAAGAAGAAAAGATTTAGAATTTGTAGTTGGAGATCATGTATTCTTGAAAGTTTCTCCAATGAAAGGGATCATGAGATTTGGGAAGAAAGGAAAACTCAGCCCAAGGTATGTTGGCCCATTTGAAATTCTTGACAGGGTTGGTGATAGAGCGTACATAATAGCCTTACCTCCTTCATTGGCTACTGTCCACAATGTTTTCCATGTATCTATGTTGAAGAAAAACATTTCAACCTTCTCATGTGTTGAGTTATGAGCCGCTAGACTTGACTCCTGATTTGGCTTATAAAGAGACACCAATACAAATTCTTGATCAAAAGGTAAAAGAATTGAGAAACAAAAAGATTAACCTTGTGAAGGTTATGTGGAAAAATCATTCTGTAGAAGAAGCCACGTGGGAAAAAGAAGAAGAGATGCGGATCAAGTATCCAAACTTATTCGGTTGTCAAATTTTGAGACAAAATTTTATAAGAAGGGAAATATTGTAATGCCCAATAATCTCATACTTAGCCGATAATTAACATCATGCATAAAATTGCATATCATTTATCATTTGATTTATGACATGCAAATAACATGATTGCATAAACATGAATACTTGCTATTTATGTCATACTTATGCTTTACACTTTATTAGTCCATAATGTATGGAATCTACTAATGCTATGAGTCACCTTGTTATAGTATAAATGAAGATAAATTGACAAGTTAGTTTCACTGTAGGTATTGTATAAAAGGCATTAGATATGACTATTGTTGAATTATTTAATTCTTATTGGATATAATAAATTAGAGAGTAGATGTCAATATTTATCTTCTCCACTATATGACAATGGTAGGAAAAAGGTAATTGTGGGTTTTATTACCATCCCCTCAAGTTTAGATATATTTACACCTACTTTATCACATGTAAAGTCACCTCCACTAATATCAATAACATTGGCTAATAGTAAGGATGTACACGTGCCTTATGCAAATAAATGAATAATAAGGCAACTTGGAAATATATTATTATTATATATCATTATCATCGAAAATAAGGTTAGTTTACGGAGCAAATTTCTTCATAGAAGGAACGACTATCAGTTAATAAAGCCAGGTAGATTTTTTCCTTGTTCATTTACTTATTAGCTGACTATTACGTAGGAAGTAGAGATGCTGGACACAAGTATATGAACTTCTGAGAAGCCAACTATGCTAATTTGGTAATCCTTTTTCGAAGTACACTTTGTTAAAGTGGTTTAAATATTAGGCTATTGGAAATTAATAATAAAACTAAGAATATTAATACTTTTATGGATCGAGTAATAGGTTTAGTGTTTAGTTGTATTAAATGAATTGAAATAAGGGTAATGAAATATAGGTCTTGTAATCGATGACCATGTTCAGACAAATATTTGGAATAACAATTGAATATGCTGCTTGTGTACTATGAAACTAAATTTCTTAAGTTGTCCAAATACACAAACATAGAAGTTAAATTTGTTCTAAAATGATATACTGAACAAGAAAGAATTTTTAGAATGTCTTGAAAAAAAAGATTATTCATAATTGTTATGCTAATATTAAATATAACATAATATAGGACCTACAACACATCATATCTTCTAAAAGGATTGACTTCTACACAGCACCTCACAAATTGGATCGAGGTAAGTTGAAGCTTTCATTTGCTGCATCATAAGAATCATATAACGCTTGCAATGTCTTGAGTTGATTATTACTACTTGTTTATGTATAACATGTGGAAATATTTATGATTTATAATGTGTGATGTGGATGTACATGTAAAGAAAAGGGTTTTGGAAATGGAAGTATGGTACTTGATTGATGGTCGGGTAGGCAAGGGACGCGGGAGGGACCGGCGGACCCAGCACATGGTGGTGAATACTTGAGGTGTAAAAACCGGTATAGGAAAACCACAATAAAAATGAGACATGTTACAGCTAATACCATAGGGTTGAATACCGGTATGGGAACCCCGTATTGTTTCTGCCAATAATTATGAACAGGTTCCGAAAACCAAAGTCTATCGCTACCAATTAAGTACCACACTCAAGGGTACCCAAAAGAAAGAATAAATATAACAAAGTTTTAAATTGAATAATGTATTTATTGATTAATGAATGTGATATGTGATAGCTTGTTATCATATCAGTTTCAACTTATTGAGCCATTAGCTCACTAGGTTCCTATGATGCAGGTAATAATGTACATGTGTAGAGATTGACTCAGTCTCCAAAGCGGTCAGACAGAGATTTGTTCATATGCCATGCTTCAAGCAGTTTTGTTGAAATCTTAAAAAAAAAAACTCTGTGTTATTTTGATTAAACCGCTCTGTTATGGTTTTTGTGTAACCTTATATATGTTAAACCAATATGCAGGGATGGTTGTTGTTAATGTAAAGGGTTTGATTTTTATTTCAAGAAAACCATGTTATTCTCTTACAAACCATAACATTTCACTATTTATAGAAGATTAACATTTCTTGACTTGATTGTATAACTCGGTTGAGTTCTGCAGTCTTGATAAGGGTTTGTTACAGAATAATTCATGCTCATGAGAAATTTTCTTTAAAAGATTTCCGTCTAAAATCGGTTAAAATGCTTTCCAAGAACAATCAGGCTCTGATACCACTTGTAGGATTTATTTCGGGGGTGGGTTGCCATTCCACACCCGAGTTCAACCAACTTGAGCTTCAATAGCTCGTGTTCTTGAAATAATTGCACCGAGAGATTATATCGAGTTCGGTTACACAACCGAGCGGAAGACACTCGACATAACCCGCTCTAAAACCGATTAATCATTTGAAAGGCATTTTAAAAATATGCAAGAAAGTATATAAAAACAGTTAGGTAAATAAATGCAGTAAAGTAAATAACACAAGCATTTGTTTCTGAAAGTTTGAAGCACAAAGCTTCTACGTCTCCCCTTCTCCCTTTGCAGGAAGGATCCACTAGAAGACTTTGGTTTGGGATCGATTCCGGGGGTGGGTTGTCATTCCACACCCGAGTTCAACCAACTTGAGCTTCAATAGCTTGTGTTCTTGAAATAATTGCAACGAGAGATTATATCGAGTTCGGTTACAAAACCGAGCGGAAGACACTCGACATAACCCACTCTAAAACTGATTACTCATTTGAAAGGCATTTAAAGATATGCAAGAAAGTATGTAAAAGCAGTAAGGTAAATAAATGCAGTAAAGTAAATAACACAAGCATTTGTTTCTGGAAGTTCGAAGCTCAAAGCTTCTACGTCTCCCCTTCTCCCTTTGCAGGAAGGATCCACTAGAAGACTTTGTACACTTTTTCAGTATACAACCTACATAGTCTAATAGCACACAGATAGCCTAAACTCCTAGCCCACACAAAGTTCATGTTCTTTAACGTCTCACATGTAAAGACCTCACCCAGTTGTGATAAATCACCAACTGTTACAATGGTATTCATTCTTCTATTTTAGCTCAAAAATATAATGAATAGAGTGAATACAAAGGCACAAATGATTCCATAATGAATCTGATACAGCAAGGTAAGAGGTGCCAAAGGTTTGGGGAGTGCTCTTCATTTAGCAGCTTTTGTCTTTGAAGTTCCCAATTGAATCCCAAGTGGGTTTGCTTTGGAAGGCTTGGATTGATCTTCAATCAGCTGTTATTGAGCTTCCAAATCATGTATATATAGCCCCAAGTAATGATATATACGTTAGATACAAGAATATAACTGTTGGGATAGTTTTGGTAAGCTTTCAAACATTGCAACAATCATATTCTGCTTCTGGACTATTTTTGGAAGTCTGCTGCTCGGGTTCGCTGTTCGAGTCCGCTGCCCGAGGTCTGCTGGTTGGGTCCACTGGCCTCTGCTGGTTCAGCATCCGCTGGGTAAGGTCTGCTGGTTTAGCATCCGGTGACCTGAGGTCTGCTGGTTCAGCATCCGCTGGCCTCAAGTCTGCTGGTACAACATCCGCACCTCAGGTTTGCTGGTACAACATCCGCTGGCCTAAGGTCTGCTGGGTACAACATCCGCTGGCCTAAGGTCTGCTGGTACGACATCCGCTGTCCAACATCTGTTGTTATGTTCTCTTGGTTATAGCTCTTGATTTATGGGCAAAGTGATCTACATGAAAGTTGTAGCCCATTCTATTAGCTTTCCATGGAATCAAGAATGCTCGATTTCAAGTTCGTATGAGAGAGTTATGCTCGAAATACGAGGTGATGGTCCTGTTGTATGTTTGCTGGATGCAGCAGCACATGGCGTGACTTGCAGAAGATTTTTGGACATCTTAACGTCCGATTCAATCTTTGACTTCCAAAGATGACTTGTAGATCTTTGTCTTAGCTTTCCAACCCATACTGAATCATGTCGTTTTGATAACCGATCTGAGAGTTATGGTCGATATACCACAGCTGCTACAATCTGTCCGCTGTTGTTTCAGCTTTCTACCAGCAAGCTCTTGCATACATGTTTTCGTCATGTAAACCTTCGAATCTAGTCTGCTGGCCTGAAATACGACTTGTAGTGAATTGAGTTGGCTATCCAAAAAATTTAGAAGAACGTCATTTTGATATCCGAGCTATGAGATATGATTGATTTAGTCAACATTGCTAGGGGCTACTGGTTGTATCTACTAGTCCAGTAGACCTTTGCTTTTGTCTACTGGTCCAGTTTACTTCAACCCATTTCTTTGTTAATCATCAAGCTCATAATTATGATCTATTCACTGCACACTTGATGAAATATGTTAGCAACACAATAACAAGTTTTGTTAACATCAAAACTAAGATTATTCGGTTTTCCAAAACCCAACAAAATGTAATAAGAGACCGATCGCATAGAAGAGGGGATCGATCGCCTTTAGACAGAAAGTTGAGCAACAAATTATGCGAGTCAACGATCGATCGGTACAAATAAGAGATCGATCGCCAAAGTCTATTGGAGCCCCGCGATCGATCAATACAAAGAGGCGATCGGTCGCCCAAAGAATCTGCCCGAAAAAAATAAAGCTAGCGATCGATCTCTAGATTGTAGCAATCGATTGCCAGAGAGTCCGAGAAAAAAGAAATATGGCCTTTTTACCATCTTGGGAAGATTTTACCATATCCTAGCATATCCTCCTACCATAACTCGAATTGGGGACCTTAAATCAGACTATTATGCACCATAATTCGGACTTTTGAATTAATTTAGATTATTAAAATAGATTTTTCTCTCAACTTTGTGAAGAATGACTCGAAGAACGAAGAACGAAGACGGAAGTGTCTCTCCGGAATCATGATTTCCTTTAGTAATTCTTCATTTTCTTATTAGTTTGATGTTTTCTAGAGTAGTTTTTATTGTTTTCAATTTAGTCATGCTTGGCTAAACGCTTTTGATTCTTGTTAAAGGAAGACAATACCTTGGATTTTATGTTTTTTATGAGATTGATGTTCTTTTAATGATTTTTATTGAGTATGATGTGTTTTTCTGATTTTCATGCTATGAATGTTGTGTTTGATTGTTAGAATGACCATCTAATGATTTTTACATGCAATCTAATGATTGGCCTTTGAAGCAACTAAGATTGATAATTGCCTGTTGTTGGTGTTGTTAAATTCTTAGGAAAAACACGTGACTAGATTAAATATAGACGCTTGGATTATGTTGTCTAAGTTTCATCATTCTTACTAGATTTGAAAGCTATTGTTAATATTAATCTTAACTGCTATTGTTTTGATCGATATAACGATACGAGTTAATTTAGAACGCTTGGGCTATTTTAACTAGGAATAAGGTAAGATAAGAGTTGAATCTCTAGTGATGAATATTCAAGTAAAAATTACATCTTTTGTGATAATCGATGATTGAATGCATAAATCCAAGGTAAAGTCGACTGAAAATAAATAATCACTTTTCTCATAATTTTAATCACTTTAATTTGATTTTGTTAATTAGTTTAATTCATAGATTTTGCTTAGTAGTAGTTAATCAATTCCAAAATCCCATTTTTACTATTTGTTTGCATAATTGACACGAAAAATACATCCTTCCCTGTGAGATCAATCCCTACTCAAGCTACTACATATTTATTGCTATTAACTTGAGAAGGGTTAATTTGGGCGTAGGCGATATGCTCTACCATCAATGGTCATGCACTTATTTAACATTTAATATTTCATATGTTTTGTGAAAAATTTAGCCTTCGATTTTGGTAAATCTATAGCTATCACGCGTGTGATACATTTTATGTGGTCAATCTCTCTAAAACCCACGGCTTAATTTATTATGTCGTATCGCAATATCGTATGGTCAAGTCAAATACCATGTATTTAATCATTCAAAATTGATCAATCCTTCAAAAGCATAGAGAACATTAAATTATGCACAAAGAATTATAAGAATCAATCAAACAACGTTATCTAAATCGTGGGTTCGAACATGGGAGCCCTTAGTTTTGATAACAAAACTTAACTAACAATCATAATCAAATAACAATGTAAAATTATGTTTTGCAACAAAGTAAACATCAAAATCTGAAAATAAAAGATAAACAAAATTTAGGAATATAAAAGATGCTAGGCGTTGACTCCTTACTTTGATGCGTCGTTACGTTTCTCCCAAAGTCTTGCTCTTGAATGGCTTGAATATGGTGTGGGATGGAGTATGGTGGCTGATGGTTTAGGTCAAGAAAAAGTGAGCAAAAAGTCCTTAATTTCGTCCATCAGTTTGTATTTATAGTGGGGAAGAAAGAAGCTTCCTTGTTGGACTCAAACTCTTCAAAAGGAAAGAAATTCTGAAAATTCATCGCCCGACGATCCATCTTCGTTTTATCGCGATCGATCTTCAATGTGCAACGTTTTGTTTTTCAACTTTCTCTTCTTGGCAATCGATCTTCATATTCCGCCGATCGATCTTCGACGTCATTGGCATTCAATCTCCGTTAGTCAGCGATCAATCTTCGTTTCAGGATTTTTTTTGCTTCAGCTGCTGACAGACGCCTGATGTTTTAGTCATAACTTTCTCATATGATCTCTAAATTAAGCGAATTATGTGTCCACGCAAGGATAACAGAAAGTTCTACAACTTTATTGTTGAATATATTTCCAAAATATGCTCAAACATGAAGAAATTTGAAGAGAAAGAAGTAGCATATGTCTTGGATTCTAGTTTTCTGTTCTCTTCAACTTTCTTCCTTCTTTGATTTTCTTTATTTCTTCGACATGTTTGCCCGTCTGAGTCCTTTTTCATCGTTTTTAGCTCATTTCCTCCACTACAATGCTTCAATCCTGAAACGTACGAAAACAACACAAGAGCGCATAATATCGTCCACGAATCATAGTAAATCTAACAAAAAAACATAGAAATATAAGTGCAAAAAATCGCACTTATCATGAATATTTGCACAAGCTCTGCTTAGCTACTTCAAAATATGCTTTGGTTGTATTAGAAACCAAAAGTTATTTTCTTGTCTAAAGACCGATCAGTCGAGTAACTAAAGATAAGTGCGGAAATAGCTCGACTGATATAGCAAATAAGTTGAACGGATGGCGATAGTCTAGTGGACAGATAACAACACTAGACAGAGTCTACTGGTCTAAGAAAGAATTCAGTGGACTATGAAGATGATCAAAGTAGATAAGGTCTATTGGATAAATAAAAACTTGATGGCTACTGGTAAGCAATATATCAATAGTCTGCTAAGTAGACACCAACATTTAATATGAATGCATAGAATAAATGACACAAGGTTGTTTTACGGAAGTTCGAAGCACAAACGCTTCTACGTCTCACATTATTCCTTAGTATGATGGATTCATTAGAAGACTTTGGTTTACACTTTTCAATATACAACATACTTAGACTAATACCACACAAATAACCTAAACTCGTAGCAATCCCATAGCTGAGGTCACTCTTACAGCTTGGATCTTAGACAAATCAGTTTGACCCACGGTCACAACTGTTACAATAGTTTTACAGAAATTTTGATCTTTACATTGATGTAAATAGATTAAAGCATTTAAGTGATTGTACAGTCAATTGCAACAACCAGATGACACTAATGATCTCTTTGAAGATCTTATATATATCTCTGATGATGTGCCTGATAATGATTTTTGAATAAGAGAATAATTGTTGTAGGCGTGGTTGAGCAATAATGAATGAATGATAATTATCTTGTCTTTGCCAACCCTCAATTCTCACAAAGTGGTCTTCATTATATAGCTCAAGGAATCGAACAGAAATATTGATTCCTGAATATCCGTGTTGATGTTACAGTGCTTTGTTGACTTTAACTGATGATCATTAAATGCATTGTCGTTAGTTTCCTAAAAAAGCTATGGATGCATTTAATGAACTTCTGCAGAATTGTACCGCTTTCCTTATATAGCAAGTAACATATCTTCTCTACAGTCTGTAGATTTCAGCATCGGTAGAGTAACTCTTCTTTGTAGCTTATTGATGCGTGTAAATGTACCGCAAGTATACGGTGTAAAGTTTTAGTGTAGGAATTTAAAGTACGGATGTCGAACTCACAGGAATTGAAAATTAAGTTAACCAAGTACTGTAATTAGAATAGTATCGACTTTATTTAGATAATCAATAGCAAAGTAATGACCTAATTAATCTGTTAAAATAAAATAATAAGATGAAGGATTTAAGTGGAGAAAATCAATGAGAACGAATTCTAGAGGTTCGACTTCACTCAAATAACCACTATGTCGTGTTCTTCAGTTTATTAGCCAATAATCATATGTTATTCTATTATCACTCACGACTGTTAAACAGGACAAATCATTCAATAGTCATCTCGATGTGTCAACCTAAGATAAACAATTAAATAATTTAAATAGCACAATGATTCGTTCTATGGCTTCGTAGGAGTTATACGTCTGTCGACTATATAAATTTCCAACGATGTCAATTCATACGGTCCTATTCAAAACCTCTCTCTCGAGTGATAGGTTCTAAATAAATATGACGATTCAACTAGCGATCAGTTAATTGAAATGCAAACAAATCAGGAATCACAAATAAACCTTATGAAAGACCAAATAATATTCATGAAATAATCAACGGCACAGTTTCATGAATTCATTCTTACGTCTGTTCCTAGCTCTCCGGAAAAGTTACGTACGTGAATTCCTTCTTACAAACTCACGTGAAGTCTCTCAAGTCGGACGTGTATATTTTTGCTCTCGTGTGTCAATAAAAATCCTCGTATAAGTCACGTTCTCTAGGCTCTTGTATATGTGGACTCCTTTTAGAATAATAAGATATTCTAAGTTCTACTCCTCATCCGACGTCCATAAATCGCGGTGCTTTTTATTTTTATATCTCAGTCTCATTAGATTATTCTTCCGGATTTTTGCAGTACGTCCTTTCCAAATTCACGTGATGTATGCTCCCGAAAATATTTAATAAAATCTTTACATGAGTGGCGATAGGGAGCAACATGTATTCTACTCCGGTGCACGATTTTCAACTCTTGAGACCCAATTTTAATTATTGTCACGTTTAGGTATTTCTCATATTCTTTTAGTAATAAAATGCTTAATTACTTGGATTTCTGCAAACAACAAAAACGAAACAAATGGCATAATTTTGTTCGAATACCAACATAAAAGTAAAAGAAAAGAGAATAAAATATAAGTGCAATTATGCACTTATCAGTTATCCGCTAGAGTCTTGTCTTAGCGTAACGACATACTTTACTTGTCGGTAGAGTTTAAAAGTCTATTTACCTCTGTCGATTGACGTTACGAGTATTCTCAGTAGATATATATCAAATGAAATCGAGAGGGAAGTTGTATTTATAATTTTTTAAACATTTATTTATAATATTATTGATTTTTCTCGAAACATAGTACTAATATTTTCTTAATCATCCTCATATCATACATGCGAACCATTTCAGAACCATTTCGACCAAATCATATATACTGTTTATTCTTATTTTTTTGATCGGGTTTATTCATTTTTTTTGAAGTGGGTTTGATTCTTTTTGGCTTGGGAGTTGGGACTAGATTAACGTGTATAGGTGTCTAATTTTTTTGGGTTCCCGAGAAACTTTTAACTTCTTGTCAAAAAGCAAAAGCTTACCCAAAATGTCTGCTAGTTTTTTTTTTTTTATGCAACAATCCATTTTAAAGTTATTTTCTTACACAAAAAAGTAAATTTTTTTACAACAATCCGTTACGTTATTTTTCTCACAAAAAAAGAGTAAAACTTTACTCATATTCAAGAAATTACAATCCATCAAATAATACTATTTCGTGGACTACTGATAAATTTTGTATATTTTCAGGTTTATTTTTGACAAGAATATAATATAACAAAAGTTGCATTTATAATTTTTTAAACATTTATTTATAATATTATTGATTTTTTCTCGAAACATAGTACTAATATTTTCTTAATCATCCCTCATATCATACATGCGAACCATTTCAGAAGATTTAGACCAAATCATATATAATGTTTATTCTTATTTTTGATCGGGTTTATTCATTTATTTTTTCAAGTGGGTTGATTCTTTTTGGCTTGGGAGTTGGGACTAGATCATGATTTCACGTCAACCCATGCATGCTACCGTAACGCTTATAGGTGTCTCATGCTGCAATTTTTTTGGGAGTTTAATGCAAAACTAAAACAAAAAAGGAAAGTTCTCATCTGCTATTTCTCCCGAGTGCATTAACTTTTATAAACAAAAATTCAATGTTTGTTTTGCTTTGACTGACAGGTGGAAGCTATTCGGCCATTTTGAAGAAGCATAAATTTGAAGGCAGGAGCTGGACGAGAACACATACTCTCATTTATTTTTCAGAAGACACAACTCAAAAAACTAAAACTTATGTATAAGCTAAGATTGCAAGAACTCTGCCAGACGGAGAGCTGGAGCTTACCTGAATACAGGACCATGAAACACGGACCAGATCACGTTCCCCGTTTCAAAGCCATTGTTGTTGTTAATGGCCACTATTTTGAGTCTCCAACTGAGTGGATGTCTGCTAAGGACGCTCAAAACTGTGTGGCTAAAATAGCCTCTGATTACTTCAACATTCCCACGCCTCCCAATGTACCAGAAATGCAGGAGCTGCCAGAAATTCCTCCGCCTCCACCATCTCGTCCTCGGTATGTACCCGAACTCGTTTCTGAGATGCCACAAATTCCCCGGCTTCCATCATCTCTTCCACTCCCTTCTCCCGGTAATTGTTAGTTTTGGTAGTTGAATCAGGTGTTTGGTTTGTGGATGCATGGTTATACAAAAGCTTTCTTTTCCATTGTTAGCAACTAATGTGACATCAGATGCAGGGCTATACAAAAACCTACTGCAGCAACTGGCCCAGCAGAGGGGTCTTCACTGTCCATGCTATAACACAGTTGCATATGGCCCAGCTAACAATCCTGTATTCGCATCCATGGTGAAGATAGGATATTATTCGTTTCATGGGGAGGAAGCCACTACCAAAAAGCAGGCAGAAGTGAATGATGCCACAGTCGCTTACGATGCTCTGAGTCTCTGATCTATCCTCATCTTTCTTTCAATTAAGCGTCGCTGGTGGTTGGAAAGGTCCATGTTTAAATGTTTTAAGTTCTTCGATGTAATTTTGAACGATGATTTAGTTTCTAATTAACAGTGATGACCCCTCATCTATTTCCACCGAATTGACCCTTCTTCCATCAGGTTTTTTTAATATCACGCCCATGGCTTATTTTACAGTTGGATGATTATTATGTTAAAATGAGTGGAAGACGGCAGTAAATCTTTAAATTTTTTAAATGAATGGTCTGCTGTAATTCTTTAATAAAGTTTAATGAATTTAGTTTGGAATTTGGAAACTAAAAAAGCATTATTTGATGTTTTTTTAAAAAACCTTGAAATATTAAAAAACCTTGAAATAAAATGGGAAAAAGCACAATTAAAAACCAATTTTTTTTTTTAAAAAAAAAACTTAGCTAGAAATCAATTTTGAAAGACAAAAATTGATTTTATTGAATTTCATGTTTTATAGTTACAATAGTTTTACAGAAATTTCGATCTTTATAATGATGTAAATAGATTAAAGCATTTAAGTGATTGTACAGTCAATTGCAATAATCAGATGACACTAATGATCTCTTTGAAGATCTGATATATATCTCTGATGCTGTGCCTGATAATGATTTTTGAATAAGAGAATAATTGTTGTAGGCATGGTTGAGCAATAATGAATGAATGATAATTATCTTGTCTTTGCCAACTCTCAATTCTCACAAAGGGGTCTTCATTATATAGCTCAAGGAATCCAACAGAAATATTGATTCCTGAATATCCGTGTTGATGTTACAGTTCTTTGTTTACTTTAAATGATGATAATTAAATGCATTGTCGTTAGTTTCCTAAAAAGCTATGGATGCATTTAATGAACTTCTGCAGAATTGTACTGCTTTCCTTATATAGCAAGTAACATATCTTCTCTACAGTCTGTAGATTTCAGCATCGGTAGAGTAACTCTTCTTTGTAGCTTATTGATGCGTGTAAACGTACCGCAAGTTTACGGTGTAAAGTTTTAGTATAGGAATTTAAAGTACGGATGTCGAACTCACAGGAATTGAAAATTAAGTTATACAAAGTACTGTAATTAGAATAGTATCGACATTATTTAGATAATCAATAGCAAAGTAATGACCTAATTAATCTGTTAAAATAAAATAATAAGATGAAGGATTTAAGTGGAGAAAATCAATGAGAATGGATTCTAGATGTTCGACTTCACTCAAATAACCAATATGTCGTGTTCTTCAGTTTATTAGCCAAGAATCATATGTTATTCTATTATCTCTCTCGACTGTTAAACAGGACTAATCATTCAATAGTCATCTCGATGTGTCTACCTAAGATAAACAATTAAATAATTAAATAGCACAATTATTTATTCTATGGCTTCATAGGAGTTATACGTCTGTCGACTATATAAATTTCCAACGATGTCAATTCATACGGTCCTATTCAAAACCTCTCTCTCGAGTGATAGGTTCTAAATAAATATGACGATTCAACTAGCGATCAGTTAATTGAAATGCAAACAAATCAGGAATCACAAATAAACCTTATGAAAGACCAAATAATATTCATGAAATAATCAACGGCACCGTTTCATGAATTCATTCTTACGTCTGTTCCTAGCTCTCCGGAAAAGTTACGTACGTGAATTCCTTCTTACAAACTCACGTGAAGTCTCTCAAGTCGGACGTGTATATTTTTGCTCTCATGTGTCAATAAAAATCCCCCGTATAAGTCACTCTCGTTCTCTAGGCTCTTGTATATGTGGACTCCTTTTAGAATAATAAGATATTCTAAGTTCTAATCCTCATCCGACGTCCATAAATCGCGGTGCTTTTTATTTTTATATCCCAGTCTCATCAGATTCTTCTTCCGGATTTTTGCAATATGTCCTTTCCAAATTCACGTGATGTATGCTCCCGAAAATATTTAATAAAATCTTTACATGAGTGGCGATAGGGAGAAACATGTATTCTACTCCGGTGCACGATTTTCAACTCTTGAGACCCAATTTTAGTTATTGTCACGTTTATGTATTTCTCATATTCTTTTAGTAATAAAATGCTTAATTACTTGGATTTCTGCTAACAACAAAAACAAAACAAATGGCATAATTTTGTTCGAATACCAACATAAAAGTAGAAGAAAAGAGAATAAAATATACATCAGTTATCTGGTAGAGTCTCGTCTTAGCGTAACGACATACTTTACTTGTCGGTAGAGTTTAAAAGTATATTTACCTCTGTCGATTGACGTTACGAGTATTCTCAGTAGATATATATCAAATGAAATCGAGAGGGAAGTTGTATTTATAATTTTTTAAACATTTATTTATAATATTATTGATTTTTTCTCGAAACATAGTACTAATATTTTCTTAATCATCCCTCATATCATACATGCGAACCATTTTAGAACCATTTCGACCAAATCATATATACTGTTTATTCTTATTTTTTTGATCGGGTTTTCATTTTTTTTTAAGTGGGTTTGATTCTTTTTGGCTTGGGAGTTGGGACTAGATTAACGTGTATAGGTGTCTAATTTTTTTGGGTTCCCGAGAAACTTTTAACTTGTTGTCAAAAAGCAAAAGCTTACCCAAAATGTCTTCTAGTTTTTTGTTTTTATGCAACAATCCATTCTAAAGTTATTTTCTTACACAAAAAAGTAAATTTTTTTACAACAATCCGTTACGTTATTTTTCTCACAAAAAAAGAGTAAAACTTTACTCATATTCAAGAAATTACAATCCATCAAATAATACTATTTCGTGGACTACTGATAAATTTTGTATATTTTCAGGTTTATTTTTGACAAGAATATAATATAACAAAAGTTGCATTTATAATTTTTTAAACATTTATTTATAATATTATTGATTTTTCTCGAAACATAGTACTAATATTTTCTTAATCATCCCTCATATCATACATGCGAACCATTTCAGAAGATTTAGACCAAATCATATATAATGTTTATTCTTATTTTTTATCGGGTTTATTCATTTATTTTTTCAAGTGGGTTGATTCTTTTTGGCTTGGGAGTTGGGACTAGATCATGATTTCACGTCAACCCATGCATGCTACCGTAACGCTTATAGGTGTCTCATGCTGCAATTTTTTTGGGAGTTTAATGCAAAACTAAAACAAAAAAGGAAAGTATCATCTGCAATTTCTCCCAAGTGCATTAACTTTTATAAACAAAAATTCAATGTTTGTTTTGCTTTGACTGACAGGTGGAAGCCATTCGGCCATTTTGAAGAAGCATAAATTTGAAGGCAGAAGCTGGACGAGAACACATACTCTCATTTATTTTTCAGAAGACACAACTCAAAAAACTAAAACTTATGTATAAGCTAAGATTGCAAGAACTCTGCCAGACGGAGAACTGGAGCTTACCTGAATACAGGACCATGAAACACGGATCAGATCACGTTCCCCGTTTCAAAGCCATTGCTGTTGTTAACGGCCACTATTTCGAGTCTCCAACTACGTCACATAATCCTCCTACCCCCCTCTACGCACTGGCGCTCCGGCCGCGAACTGGCGAACTCGGTGCGTGTGCTGCGCATTAAGGCGACTTAAGAATTTCTAGTTCGCGCTTTAAGAATTTCTAGTTCGCGCACTAAGATTTTATAATTCGCGCACTAAGATTTCCTAATTCGCGCACTATGATTTCCTAATTCGCGCATTAAGATTTACTAAGTCGCGCACTAAGTTACTAAGTCTTGTTAATCCTCCTTAATTCTTCGATTTTTTTTTTTTGTAATTATAAAAAAAATTCTTCGATTTTGGGTTTACATGAATTTTTATGGTTTCTAGGTATTTCGGGTTGGTAAAAAATTATATTATATGGTAAATAGATAGATAATGAATCATGAAAAGCCATAATAACATATGAAAGATTAAAATATGTGATAAATGAAAGTATGATAAATCTGTGATTTTGTAACATTTTTGCGGAGTAAATAATAATAAATTTGATATCTTAGTTTTTTGCATGAAAATGAATAGAATGGACTTTATAAATAAAAATTTTATTTCTATTGAGTTAATTTAAATGTTTATATTAGTCATTTCATAAATTAATAATATAAGTCTCCGGAAATAATATGAGTCATTTTTAATAAATTCATACTATTACCAAACATGTTGAAATAAATATGACAATTTGGTTTCATTTTTCAAATTCGTTATTTTATATCTTAAAATAAAACAAAACTTTAATTCTTCATTTCTATTTCTACAATATATTTTTCGGAGAATTCTTACTAGACGAACGATCAAATACAAGATTCAAATTACGTTGTATCACTGGCTATAACATTTTTGCAAAGCTGCAAATGTTAGATTCTTCAATAAAATCTAATTTTAATGTTTTTTTAGATAATGGTAAAGCTGCAAACTCCAAAGTTGTTAAGAACTTCATATTGTAAATTTGTAAACAATATAATAATGATGTGAGTTTGTTAAATATGATGTAATTATGTATGTTTAACTTCATTTCATCAGTCTGTATGTATATATATTTATTTATTTATTAATGTTTAATAGGCGCATTAAGGCGCACCCGCACTCAAATGTTTTGCAAATTGACGCACTCACGCATCCGCATCCGCATCCGCATCCGCTCCCGCATCAGACTTATGTGACTTAGGTCTCCAACTGAGTGGATGTCTGCTAAGGACGCTCAAAACTGTGTGGCTAAAATAGCCTTTGATTACTTCAATATTCCCACGCCTCCCAATGTACCAGAAACGCAGGAGCTGCCAGAAATTCCTCCGCCTCCACCATCTCGTCCTCGGCATGTACCCGAACTCGTTTCTGAGATGCCACAAATTCCCCGGCCTCCATCATCTCTTCCACTCCCTTCCCCTAGTAATTGTTAGTTTTGGTAGTTGAATCAGGTGTTTGGTTCGTGGATGCATGGTTATACAAAAGCTTTCTTTTCCATTGTTAGCAACTAATGTGACATCAGATGCAGGGCTATACAAAAACCTACTGTAGCAACTGGCCCAGCAGAGGGGTCTTCACTGTCCATGCTATAACACAGTTGCATATGGCCCAGCTAACAATCCTGTATTCGCATCCATGGTGAAGATAGGATATTATTCGTTTCATGGGGAGGAAGCCACTACCAAAAAGCAGGCAAAAGTGAATGCTGCCACAGTCGCTTACGATGCTCTGAGTCTCTGATCTATCCTCATCTTTCATTCAATTAAGTGTCGCTGGTGGTTGGAAAGGTCCATGTTTAAATGTTTTAAGTTCTTCGATGTAATTTTGAACGATGATTTAGTTTCTAATTAACAGTGATGACCCCTCATCTATTTCCACCGAATTGACCCTTCTTCCATCAGGTTTTTTTAATATCACGTCCATGGCTTATTTTACAGTTGGATGATTATTATGTTAAAATGAGTGGAAGACAACAGTAAATCTTTAAATTTTTTAAATGAATGGTCTGCTGTAATTCTTTAATAAAGTTTAATGAATTTAGTTTGGAATTTGGAAACTAAAAAAGCATTATTTGATGTTTTTTTAAAAAAACCTTGAAATAAAATGGGAAAAAGCACAATTAAAAACCAATTTTTTTTTATAAAAAAAAACTTAGCTAGAAATCAATTTTGAAACACAAAAATTGAGTTTTATGATTGAATTTCATGTTTTCCTCTAATAAATATTTATAATAAGCATTGTAAAACTATCTTTAAGCTACCAAATATTTATTAATTTGCTCTCATTCCCTTCAAAATATCCAGGTTCTTTAATATGACCACATGGGTTTTGATATAAAATTAAATAATGACACTTTATTGTTCAATCAAAGAAATTGAAATTTATATTCAATATTAAATTTGTTCTTAAAAAAATTAAAAATATATAGCGGTGCGGGTCCGGTCAATCCCAGGACTCGCCTCGCTTCCAAACCCGGTTGAAGCGGGTCTAGACCCACCCCAACGCGGCAGGTTTTATGCAGATCTGAGTCTGGACCCGTCATATTACCATCCTTAAGTAGAAGTGTTAATCTTAATGAGTTCAAGCCACATTTATACAAAGTGTCCAACAAAGTTATCAATTAGAAAAATACAAAGTGTACACGTAATTGGTTTAACATATGTATTGTAATGTTACAAATGAGAAAATGATAATAAAAAACATTTTTCCCCGGACCTTAGATTTCTAACAAAAATGTCATTAATTCATTTTGTTTTGTATCAGATTTTATGCTTTGAAATTGTTATAAAATGTAGCAACTTTGCATCGCTTTGCTTACGAACGTACGAATTGATTGGTTTACGATCAAATTTTTTCTCAATATTTTAATTCACTAACCTATTATTCCACGATTTATAAGTTCATATTTTGATATATTTCTTTGATTCAAATGGGATTATATTTTGATTAATTTTTATGGTTTAAATTGAGATTTATAGTTTTTAATCGTGATTTAGACGACGTATAGGTGAAATCGAGGAAGAGTATAAAAGGCATTAACAGGAAAGCAATCGTATGATTTAGACATCATTTGGTGGCATGACACATGACACATGAGGAGAAAGTTTTAAAAAAGGAAGCAAGAAAGCACGGCTTGTTGAGGTGATTTGTGTTGAAGGACAGAGAGATGAAGACATACATGATTTTCTTTTTCAGTAAACTAGGAAAAAATCCCTAAATCAAAACTAAACTAGGAAAAAATCTTTACTATATCAGATTCTCACCCTATTGCACGAATTGTGGACCTTAAATCAGACTATTCTCCATTATTTTAGGAAGACCATCATACTTTAGATTATAGAATAGATTTTTTTATCAACCTTTTGAGGAACGACTTGAAGAACGAAGAACGAAAATAGAAGTGACGCTCCAGAATCTGTGCTTCTCTTTAGTAATTCTTTCTTTTACTTTTAGTTGGATGTTTTCTAGATTAGTTTTTAGTGTTTTCGATTTAGTCATGCTTGGCTAACTTTTGATTCTTGGTTAAAGGAAGACAATACCTTGGATTTTATGATTTTCATGATATTGATGTTCTTTTATTAATTTTTATTCAGTATCATGTGTTTTTCTATGATTATTGCCGTGATTGCTGTGTTTTGATTATAATATTGGACATCTAATGATTTTTACATGCAATCTAATGCTTGACCTTTGAAGCAATTAAGATTGATAATTGCCTGCTGTTGGTGTTGTTAAATTCTTAGGAAAAATGCTTGACTAGATTAAACATAGACGCTTGGATTATGTTGTCTAAGTTTCATCATTCTTACTCGATTTGAAAGCTATTGTTAATAGTAATCTTAACTGCTGTTGTTTTGATCGATATAACGATACGGGTTAACTTAGAACGCTTGAGCTATTTTAACTAGGAATAAGGTAAGATAAGAGTTGAATCTCTAATGATGAATATTCAAATAAAAATTACACCTTTTGTGATAATCGATGATTGAATGCATAAATCCAAGGTAGAGTCGACTGGATACCAAGAATCACTTTTCTCATAAAGTTAATACATTGTTATACGTTCCCATTTCCAAACTGGAATAGGTAATGGATGTAATTTACCCACCGGTGCTTGATGTTCGGCTTTAACCTGCTGGCAAGTCAAACATTTCGATGCATACTCGGTCACATCCTTCTTCATTCTGGGCCACCAATAATGGGCTTTCAATGTTTGATACATATTTATGCTACCAGGGTGCATAGCATAAGGTACAATGTGTGCTTCCTGTTAGGAATCCAACATGCATACTACGCAGCGGAATAAAAAATATTTGGATTCCAACCATGGACCTATACGGGTGTTCATATCAGGTGTCAAGAATTATACCTTTGTAGCGTGTTTGACGCAGATTCCTCGAAGCAACTTTGCCATGAGTCACGAGCAAAGCTTTTGCAACTTTGCCTCTACGGTATCCACACGATCAAACGATGAAGGGATGTCGAAGATATCAAGTTGCTAGACTTGATATTCAACAGAAAAGGGAACGAGCCACCAAGCGAAGCGACGGCGGCTACCTTTTGTTATTGCTAGGTTTTGCTTTTTGAGTTAATCTGATTAACGTCTATCCTTCAGCATTAACCTAATGCTCATATATATAGGCGGCTATCATAATCAGGCTGAGTTTTTTCTTAAAAAAAAACTTAAGCCCATAACCATGTATTACCCGTATTTATATATATCTATATATAGCAAACTTATATATATATGTATATATATATATATATATATATATATATATCTTCGGCCCATTAAATAATATCATATATTATTATTATATGATTTAGGATTCTTCCTAATCAACTTAATTCATCCAATGAATTATATCTCCCTATATCAATTTAATCTATTGTGCAACTCGTTAGGATCTTGCAACGTTGGCAGTGATATAAAATCTCATTTTATGTCACAAGTAAAGAGCCGTATCTAGCAACACTCAAGGCTACTCAAGTTACAAGAATGTCATTGACTCGACATTACCTATGGCTTGTGATAATATTCACCATGTAACTTAATCCCTTTGTCCTATGTGTTTAGATTAAACACGAGTCATGGAATAGTCATACTCGTATAGTTCAATCTTTTATTTCTTGATCCCCAATTAGACTAGAATAACGAATAAGCTCGATATCACATGTCGACTCATTCGAGCATGGTCATGCATTTTAGTCTAACTTGACCAAGAGCCCAAACACTTCTCCTGTTATATAGGAGAGACAAATCCTATCTTGATCACTAAACATCCCTCTACATAATTCATGGTGTATCCAATGATTATCTTTATAGTTTACCCTGTTACAGGTAACGTTTGACAATATCAAGATACACAACTCCTTATGTGGGATCACTGGTGATCTCAAGTCGTAAGGATTACATACATTATTATCACCATGAGAATTGCTTATGACATTCATATAACTATCCATGTAGCATTCTCATGATGGGTCTGTCCAGTATATTGTTCTCTAACATGTACCCATGTGTTGATTCGATATCTCATATACATGAACAATTCATCAATCAATACATAGTAGTCTCAATGCATTATCATTATCCTTATTTATGATAATGCTTGATTAGGGACAATCTTTACTGCATTGTGGGCATCGACATTCTGAACAGATATCAGGCAGTGGTAGATTGTCGACAGAGGACAGTACGGTTCAGATCTCATTTGGGAGTTCAGTGGATTTTCTATGGCAACGGTTCTCGTGCGAAGATTCCGTTGATTTCGGCAATTAAAATGTCCCAATTATTAGAACGTGGACACACAGGTTATATCATCTATGCCGTGGATATGTTGGGAAAGAGCAAAGAGTTAAGAGTTGAGGATATACCAGTGGTAGCGGAATTTGCCGATGTGTTCCCGGAGGAGATTCCAGGATTCCCACCGGCTAGGGAAGTCGAGTTTGGGATTGAGTTATTACCGGGGACATCCGCTATCTCTCGTGCACCTTACCGGATGGCACCGACGGAGTTGAGGGAATTGAAGGAGCAGTTACAGGAGCTCCTTGATAAAGGATATATACGCCCTAGCGTATCGCCTTGGGGCGCACCGGTTCTTTTTGTGAAGAAGAAGGATGGTTCGATGCGGTTGTGCATCGATTACCGGCAACTGAACAAGGCCACGGTGAAGAATAAGTATCCTCTTCCAAGGATCGACTACTTGTTTGACCAGTTGCAAGGCACGAAGCTGTATAGTAAGATTGATTTGAGATCCGGGTACCATCAGATACGGGTCAGGGAGGAGGATGTGCAGAACACAGCATTTCGGACTCGGTATGGGCACTACGAGTTCTTGGTAATGCCGTTCGGTGTGACGAACGCCCCGACTGTCTTTATGAGCTTCATGAATCGGGTGTTCCAACCTATCTGGATCAGTTCGTCATTGTGTTTATTGACGATATACTCATCTACTCCCGGAGCGAGGAAGAGCATGTGCAACACTTGAGGACGGTGCTCCAGATCCTCAGAGATCATCAATTATATGCCAAGTGATAAGTGTAATTTTTACACTTAATTTGATATATAATTAGGGACGTTTTTATAGTGATTCCTGGAAAATATTACGCGTTTTGGTATATATTTGTATATTTCAGGAATCCAGGTTCAAATGCATAAAAGTGGAAGAATTAAGTTTAATTAATGATAAAAAGGACCAAACCGAGCACAACCGGATATTATCGAACATGGATGAAATATTAAATTATAATATATGATATGATATTATAATACATGAGATCAGATTTATTAAAAAGGAGAAGAGTTTTTCATTGGCTGGGAGAATACATGCATCATTCACGTGAATAAAGATAAGAGCAGATTGGAAGCTTCACAACGTGAACAGATATTAACGAGAGCAGCAAGAGACGTGATATGAGGAGAGTTTTCAGAATTTGAAAGAAGAGTTACGTGAGGATATCTGACAGGAGAACAAGATAAGAGTAGAGGAGTTACGAGAGTTACGGACGTGACTTTGGCAGGCAAGAGTTACGTGAAGTGAGGAGATATATTAGAGAGGATATCAGACAATTCTTCAGGGAGAGACGAGGGGAGAGGCGAGTTACGTGAAGAAAAACAGAAACAGAAGCAAATATATTAGGGAAGTAGCGTACGTGACTTGGACTAAGAGGAAGAGGAGAAAGGTGATCAGAAGAGAGAGAGGGACGAAGATAAAAAGCGACAGAATCAAAAGGAGAGGAGACGTGAGCAAGATATCAGAAAAGAGAGAGGAGTGAAGAACAGCAAACGATATCAGGGAAGAAGCGGAGGAACCAGGGAGTGACGTGAACAGATTGAGGAAAACGATATCAGGGAAGAAGCGGAGGAACCAGAAGAAGAATTTACGTAGACAGAAGAGCAGCAGAGAAAGAAGGAAGGACTCGAGAGATTAAAATAGGAGGAGGATTTACGAAGGAGAAAAAGATAAAGAGAGGTGCAGAATTCTGGAGAGCAGATAGAGGTGGAGGAAGGAAGAGTGAGAGGACGAGATCAGAAGATAAGAAAAGAGAGGAGAGGAGGAGTTCGAGAGATCAGCAGAGACAGAAAACATTCTGGACGTGAGAGGGACGAGAAGGGAGAATAAAAGACAAAGATAAGAAACGAGAGCACAGCATGAAGAAGAACGTACAGTGATACAAACGTGGAGACGGATACGGAGTCGACGACGCGATTCAACATCGCTGTTTATGCGTATTTCTAAACTTTGTTTATTTCTATTTAATTTTCTTATGCTTTTGATGTTGAAAAATATGATTTTGCATTTGATATTGAATATGTTGCTAGGCTAAGTTTGTTATCAAGACTTAGGGGATCCTATGTTATGAACCCATGATTTAATTTGAATGTTTTGATTGATTCTTATATATCTATGTGTTTAGATCATTGTTCTTCATGCTTTTAAGGGTTTGGCCATCCTTGAATGATAGTAAATTGCAATTGAATTGACCATAGGATATTGTGATTCGATAAAGTGATCTTTGCCGTGGGTTTTAGGTTGAGACGGACCAAGTAAAATCTAGCACACGTGTGATAGCAATAGATTTACCAAAATCGAAGGCTAGAAGTTTTCATAGATCGATTTACAATATTAATTGTTCAATAAGGGTACGAGAGTGGCTTATTGTTACGTTAGTATTAGATTTGTTATAGCCGGACCAAGGTATAACAAGTGAATTAGGAAAACTCGTCACCTTAGATTGTTTGAATTTAATTCTTAACTAATAGGCGAATTGTGGGGGATTATATGGGTGAACCGAAAGTCTTGATAATTGTCTATTGATTTCATTCTCATTCTCTATCGTTTGTTTGGATTTATTATTGAGTTAATTAGTTAAATTAGTTAATTAGTTATAACCAATTTTCGTAGGCTAAATATAGTTAAACTAGTGGAGTTTGGTAATTATTTCCTAGTCCTCGTGGGTTCGACAATCCGTACTTTTCATATCATTATACTAAAACTTGACACCGTGCACTTGCGGTCTAAAATCGCTAGATTGGAATTAATTGTTTAAAATAAAAGCGATCAAGTTTTTGGCGCCGTTGCCGGGGACTAGTTTTAATAATATCAAACAAGATTAGTTGACTGTAGTTTAGTCATTGTTTTTTTTTATTTTTGGTTTTTGTTTTGTTTGTCTTGTGAGGTACTTGGAGATGCTACATCAACAAGCATTCACAAGATTTGGCCAACAACCATTCGTGTCGTTCTATGCAGCGTGGGAGAGATTCAACGATTTGGCAAGCACGTACCGGTATAATGACTTTCCAAACTACACTCGTCTGCAATATTTTTTCAGTGGTTTGGATGCGGACACACAAGGATGGATATTCAACGGAGCTTTGGCAACTGGTAGTCCTATGGTTGATAGAGATGAAGACAATGTATTGCACTTGTTTAATGACATGGCGAACTTCGACTACCAGTGGCATTGGAATCCTTCACTGCAGGGTTGGAGCCACCAATATCCACCAAAGCCTCACGACCCTCATTTTACAGACCCAACACTTGAACATCAGGGAGAGACGAGTGACAGTTCTGCAGAAGTCAGTGCTCATTTAGAGGATACGTTACTCAGGTTTATGGCATCATGTGAGACAAAGATTGAAAGTCAGACCAACTCAATGCGTCATCTGGAGCAGCAAATGGTGAGCCTCATGGAAACCTTCTCAGCAAGCTGCCAAGAGAATGAGACGATACCTACTAGAGTAGAGGAGACGAATCAAGTTGGGTTTCATGACGATGATCACTCAAACAACCAAGTTTGGGGAGTGATCCTACTACTGTGGAAGATTTAAGGGAACTTGAGCCTATTCAAGAGATTGAGCCTACTTTAGAGACATTATCTGAGGAGTTCCCATGTGGAGATGAGTCGAGAGTGATGATGGAAAAGGAAGAGACCCGCGAAGATTCTGACTTAAGCCCATCGATGGAGACATGTTCTATGCCATATGTGGATCCGTATTTCCCATGGATGCCAACATCACCACAATATATCCTCCAAGATATGAAGCCAAGTCAAGAATCATTCTCCCATGCCTACCATTTCATGAAGAAAGTTGTTGGAGCAACTAGCTTACACTGTTATAATCTTGCCAAGCTTGAGGGCATACTGAATGAAGACCCATTAGTGGTATCATACGATACTTACTATGGGCGGCAACCGCTCTTTGATGGTTGCTTCTGATGGTCAAGCCGAAGACTAGAAATCAGCGCTTCTTGGGAGGCAACCCAAGTGTATCCTTTTGCTATTTAGTTTTGTTTATTTTTAGTTTTTGCATTTAGTTTGTTTATCTCTCGTATTGACTATTTTATTTGCGTTCTTCTCTTACTAGGTACTCATTTGGAGCGATGAACCCTACAACAGTGGAGCTTTCAAAGGCCGGCCTTCCTCAACCCTCATGCAAGCGTCTTGATCAGGGGAGTTTACTTTTTCCCTTTTGATTCTTTTAAACATTGAGGACAATGTTTCATTTAAGTTTGGGGGAGTGGCTTGCATGTTTACTTGTTTATCCACATGTGTGCTTAATTAACACTTGAATCTTCCGATTATTATGAGCTAAATTTTTTTTTATGAGTTCAATTAGTAAGATACGAATGAATCATAGTAGTGGTCTCTATTAAATGTTGATGTTAATCTCACTATGCATGTCAACTTTAGGTTTGATGATTGTAAAACTTGTTTGTGAATATCTTGTTTTGAGTAACATGTCAAAGATGAGGAATATTTTGAGCACATTTGAGTCATAATCTTGTGAATTGCATTTGTAGTAGTGAAAATCTTTGTGAACTTGATGAATTGTTTTTAAGCATCTTAGAGTACTTTAGAAACTATTTGATGACGACACTTTGAGGCGAAATTTTATAGTCACGAACTTGATTAGGAGATGATCGAGGCGATCTTTGGACCGTTTGAGCCTTTCAAGCTTACCATGTATTTATCAATCTATAGTATCCAATTTTGAGCCTAATTGTAAAATAATGGTGTATGTTTAACATACTATTAGCCACATTCAACACTTTTTTGGCAACTCATTATACCTACCTATTTGAGCTTAAATTGAAGAATTATCCTTACCCAAAGGGAGTATAATGATTCTCATTATATGCACATGAATTGCTATATTTTGAAGAGCATATTGAAAAAATTGATGAATGAGAAAAAGAAAGATAGAAAAAGCCTTGAGAACAAAATTTATCCAACTAAGACCCAAAATGGCAAAGGCTAAAAGAGAAAAAGAAGAGAAGCTCAATTTTGTGCTAAAAATATGAACATTACATGCTTATACTCTCTTCTTTGTGATATCCTATCTTTTCTTTGAAGCCAACACCTAGGCCTAACACTACAAGCTTAAAAAGACCTATTGATCCAAGTCTAGGGAGTGACTACATTAGTGGAGAAGTGTTTGAAAATAGGACTATGGGGTGCTCAATGATAATCTTAACTTTTCATTGACTAACAAAATTTGATCTATGAAATTTGCATGAAACTTGAAAGTGGCAATAGCACACACACACATTCTAATTTGACGACATGTTGCTTGATCTAGGAGAAAACACAACTTGTTAAACTTTGATTTATTTTTGTTCGTCTGTAAGTGAGATGTCTGAGCTACATGATTGACTATGAATTGGTTTATTTGAATCTTTAATATTGAACTCTACTTTGTGATCTTATTTCTTGCTCGAGACGATCAAGCTTAAGTTTGGGGGAGTTGATAAGTGTAATTTTTACACTTAATTTGATATATAATTAGGGACGTTTTTATAGTGATTCCTGGAAAATATTACGCGTTTTGGTATATATATTTGTATATTTCAGGAATCCAGGTTCAAATGCATAAAAGTGGAAGAATTAAGTTTAATTAATGATAAAAAGGACCAAACCGAGCACAACCGGATATTATCGAACATGGATGAAATATTAAATTATAATATATGATATGATATTATAATACATGAGATCAGATTTATTAAAAAGGAGAAGAGTTTTTCATTGGCTGGGAGAATACATGCATCATTCACGTGAATAAAGATAAGAGCAGATTGGAAGCTTCACAACGTGAACAGATATTAACGAGAGCAGCAAGAGACGTGATATGAGGAGAGTTTTCAGAATTTGAAAGAAGAGTTACGTGAGGATATCTGACAGGAGAACAAGATAAGAGTAGAGGAGTTACGAGAGTTACGGACGTGACTTTGGCAGGCAAGAGTTACGTGAAGTGAGGAGATATATTAGAGAGGATATCAGACAATTCTTCAGGGAGAGACGAGGGGAGAGGCGAGTTACGTGAAGAAAAACAGAAACAGAAGCAAATATATTAGGGAAGTAGCGTACGTGACTTGGACTAAGAGGAAGAGGAGAAAGGTGATCAGAAGAGAGAGAGGGACGAAGATAAAAAGCGACAGAATCAAAAGGAGAGGAGACGTGAGCAAGATATCAGAAAAGAGAGAGGAGTGAAGAACAGCAAACGATATCAGGGAAGAAGCGGAGGAACCAGGGAGTGACGTGAACAGATTGAGGAAAACGATATCAGGGAAGAAGCGGAGGAACCAGAAGAAGAATTTACGTAGACAGAAGAGCAGCAGAGAAAGAAGGAAGGACTCGAGAGATTAAAATAGGAGGAGGATTTACGAAGGAGAAAAAGATAAAGAGAGGTGCAGAATTCTGGAGAGCAGATAGAGGTGGAGGAAGGAAGAGTGAGAGGACGAGATCAGAAGATAAGAAAAGAGAGGAGAGGAGGAGTTCGAGAGATCAGCAGAGACAGAAAACATTCTGGACGTGAGAGGGACGAGAAGGGAGAATAAAAGACAAAGATAAGAAACGAGAGCACAGCATGAAGAAGAACGTACAGTGATACAAACGTGGAGACGGATACGGAGTCGACGACGCGATTCAACATCGCTGTTTATGCGTATTTCTAAACTTTGTTTATTTCTATTTAATTTTCTTATGCTTTTGATGTTGAAAAATATGATTTTGCATTTGATATTGAATATGTTGCTAGGCTAAGTTTGTTATCAAGACTTAGGGGATCCTATGTTATGAACCCATGATTTAATTTGAATGTTTTGATTGATTCTTATATATCTATGTGTTTAGATCATTGTTCTTCATGCTTTTAAGGGTTTGGCCATCCTTGAATGATAGTAAATTGCAATTGAATTGACCATAGGATATTGTGATTCGATAAAGTGATCTTTGCCGTGGGTTTTAGGTTGAGACGGACCAAGTAAAATCTAGCACACGTGTGATAGCAATAGATTTACCAAAATCGAAGGCTAGAAGTTTTCATAGATCGATTTACAATATTAATTGTTCAATAAGGGTACGAGAGTGGCTTATTGTTACGTTAGTATTAGATTTGTTATAGCCGGACCAAGGTATAACAAGTGAATTAGGAAAACTCGTCACCTTAGATTGTTTGAATTTAATTCTTAACTAATAGGCGAATTGTGGGGGATTATATGGGTGAACCGAAAGTCTTGATAATTGTCTATTGATTTCATTCTCATTCTCTATCGTTTGTTTGGATTTATTATTGAGTTAATTAGTTAAATTAGTTAATTAGTTATAACCAATTTTCGTAGGCTAAATATAGTTAAACTAGTGGAGTTTGGTAATTATTTCCTAGTCCTCGTGGGTTCGACAATCCGTACTTTTCATATCATTATACTAAAACTTGACACCGTGCACTTGCGGTCTAAAATCGCTAGATTGGAATTAATTGTTTAAAATAAAAGCGATCACCAAGCTCAGCAAGTGTGAGTTTTGGTTGAGCAGTGTAGTATTTCTGGGGCATGTCATATCTAGCAGTGGAATCTCAGTAGACCCCAGAAAGATTGAGGCTGTGATGGAGTGGGCTGCACCCACTTCTGTGCCCGAGATTCGGAGTTTCCTTGGTTTGGCTGGGTATTACCGACGCTTCGTCGAGGGATTTTCTAAGATTGCTAAGCCACTGACGCAGTTGACCCAAAAGGGAGTACCCTTCTTTTGGTCAGAGGCTTGCGAGGAGAGCTTTCAAGAGTTGAAGCACCGATTGACGAAGGCACCGGTATTGGTGATTCCTACGGAGAACGAGAGATTTGTCCTTTATACTGACGCATCACTTCAGGGCTTGGGATGTGTATTGATGCAAGACAAGCACGTGGTAGCTTATGCATCGAGACGGTTGAAGCCACATGAGGCTAGATACACAGTTCATGATTTGGAGTTGGCAGCTATTATCTTTGCCCTGAAGATTTGGAGGCACTATCTGTATGGTACATCTTTTACCATATACACGGATCATAAGAGCCTAAAATTCTTGTTTACTCAGGCGGAGTTGAATATGCGTCAGAGAAGATGGATGGATTTGCTCATAGACTATGACTGTGAGATTGAGTAACATCCGGGGAAGGCGCCATCCGGGGAAGGCGAACTTGACAGCAGACGCCTTGAGTCGGAAGGTGAAGAGTACTGCTGAGGAGGTCATGCATTTGTCGGCTATGATGACTTCATATTGCCATCTGGGCTATGACTTCGACGTAGATACATCGCATGTGCATGTATCGACCTTATTGGCTAAGCCATATATCTATAAGCATATCAGGAGAGCTCAGAGGACAGATGATGAGATTCAGAGATGGTCATCATTGGCACTTCAGGGGCAGCCATCAAAGTTCAGAGTGGCTGAGGATGGTTATTTGAGACTTGGTAACCGATGGGTAGTTCCATGTACGCCGGAGTTGCGTAGAGGAATCTTAGAGCGAGCTCATAGTAGCCGATTTAGCATCCACCCAGGAGGTAGGAAAATGTATAAGGACTTGTGTGATCAGTTCTGGTGGAAACGGATGAAGCGTGACGTGATCACTTTTGTCAAGAGGTGTTTGATCTGTCAACAGGTTAAGGCAGAGAGGCAGAGACCCAGTGGTGAGCTAAGGAGCTTAGAGATACCGGAGTGGAAGTGGGAGCATATATCTATGGACTTTGTGACCCACCTGCCGAGGACTACTTCGGGTTGTGATGCCATTTGGGTGATCATTGACAGGCTGACAAAGGTAGCTCACTTCATCCCCTACTGTATGACGTACACATACTTGAGGATGGCTCAATTGTATGTTCGGGACATAGTGAGACTACATGGGATTCCAGTATCTATTGTGTCGGACAGAGACCCACGGTTCACATCTCATTTCTGGGGGGGTCTTCAGTCAGCATTGGGTACTGAGGTGAGATTGAGTACGGCATATCATCCCCAGACGGACGGGCAGACTGAGCGTACTATACAGACGCTCGAGGACATGCTGCGAGCTTGTGTGTTGGAGTTTGATGCCTCATGGCAAGATTCCTTGCCCTTGGTAGAGTTTTCATACAACAACAGCTATCAGGCGAGTATTCAGATGGCACCGTTTGAGGCTTTGTATGGTAGGCGTTGTAGGTCGCCATTATACTGGGGTGACTTGACCAACAAAGCAGTAGGAGGACCCAAACTGATTCGGGAAAATGGAGGGTAAAATAAAGATCATCCGTCAGAAAATGAAGGCAGCCCAGGACAGGCAGGCCGCCTATGCGAATAAACGGCGGAGACCGTTGGAATTTCAGTTGGGAGACAGGGTCTTTTTGAAGATTTCACCTTTCAGGGGTGTGGTTCGGTTTGGTATGCGTGGTAAATTATCTCCAAGGTATGTGGGACCGTATGAAATTTTACAACGATTGGTACCTTGGCTTACCGTTTGACACTGCCACCGTCGTTGTCTGGTATTCACGACGTGTTTCATGTATCTATGCTGCGGAAGTATGAGCCGGATCCGTCGCATGTATTGCAGTATTCTGAGGTTCAGTTAGATTCTGATATATCCTATGAGGAACGGCCAGTCAGGATTCTGGATAGGACTGATCGCAGGCTTCGGAACAAAGTGATACCAATGGTAAAGGTACAGTGGGATCGCAGGGGTGTCGAGGAGGCCACGTGGGAGACGGAGCAGCATATGGTGCAGCACTACCCGGAACTATTCTCTGGTATGTGATTTATGTTTAGTTTCGATTTAGGTAAGTGCATGCGATTTCGAGAGCGAAATCTTATAAGTAAGGGAGTATTGTGATATCCCCGAAATAATTAATTGCAATTTGGGCATTAATTATGTTTATGTGATATTATGGTGATAATTAGATTATGTGTTGAGACTAATTATCTTGGTGAAATGCTTGTCACATGGTAGGCGTGACCCGGTAGAGCATTTCAGAGTGCATGTTATACATGTTGAGAAATTGGGTGTTATAATAGTTTAAATGTGTTGGTTTGTAATTTTTGGTAAAGCATGATTTTAATGGTGATTTTGGTGCATTGTGGTAAAATGCTTTTAAAATATCATGTTGGGGTATTTTATACATCATGCTTGTGTTTTGATACACATTTAAATCCCATAAGTTGGCAAGGGAGCCACTTGCACACACCTTTACATCCCATCACTCCTCCCTATCAGCTTTATGTCCCTACAACCCCCTCCATTCATCCAAAAGCTTCCATTTTTCGTTTCTGAAACAAGAGGGGAGGAGAAAGCTTTGAAAAAGGGGTCTTTTCGTGAGTTCTTGCTAAAAACTTAAAGCTCAAGTGAATCATCCCAGGTAGCCACACATCAAAGGAGATAAAGTTCCACGATATCTCCACTTTTGGAACTAAGGTACGTAGTGAGACGTACGAGCATCGAACGGTAAAACGTATTTATTACGCTTTGATTGGTTATGCATTATGGTTGCATACATGGTCTTAATTATGCATTATGGTTGCATACATGATTGGATATGCATTATGGTTGCATATATGGTTGGTTATGCATTATGGTTGCATACATGGTTGGATATGCATTACGGTTGCATATATATTGTGAGTCGAGATTATAATGCAGTGATGATAGAATACTTGCCGCCGTCATGTCGAAGCGATGATAGAATACTTGCCGCTGTCATATTTAGCGATGAAGGATATTTGCCGCAAATATGTCGAAGCGAAGGATAATGCCGCTGTCATATTGATGCGAGAGATATTATGCCGCTAATATGTCGAAGCGAGGGGTATTAATGCCGCTGTCATATAAACGCGAGGGGTATTATGCCACTAATATAATAAGACTGAAAATTGGCCATTGATATACACGGAATGGATACATGTCATGACATGCATATTGGCATTATAATCCTTTGATTATTATTGTGGTACAGGGACAACCAATGGAGCTTTTAAATGTGTTAAATACAGGAAGTGAATTGCATTTACGGTTTATGCATTGAATTATGATCATATTATTGTGAATATGATTTATATACATGCTCATGGTTTGGGGTTGTTCCTGTAGGTACTTTTGGGCGGACGGGCTAAGACGGGTTGATGCGGTGAGCCAGTGAGGAGTGCTTTTGGCATAGCAGGCTTAATTATTTTGTATAGTCTCTACTCTAGGAGTAGTGTAAAGCTATAGGATTAGCATTCATTGGTTGGGAATGTAACTAATCCATTTTGGAACTTTATTTTGGCACTGTAATTTAATAGCTCAGGGTATCAACACAACCTTTTATACTCTGTTTATGCATGGAAATTTTTATTTACGCCTTTAATCCGCACTTAAGGAACTAGGGTCTTTACATTAGTGGTATCAGAGCAGTGGTTAGAGAACCCGGGAATGAGTGAAGGGTGGCCTTAACATGGTTAGCTAAGTGTTTAGATGATGAACTTGTATCAACAATCAAATTTATGAACTAACTTAATATTAAAACAAAATACGAATTAATGAGAGTCCTTTATCTCAAAGTAAAATAAAACACGTGATATAATCAAGTGGTATGTGTTGTAAATCAGCTTATACAATCAATGTGGGAGCCCTCGGCCCTTCACCATAAATACTTTTTACGATAGATTTTGTGGAATTTGTCTATCAATTATATTAGACTTGGATCACTTATCATCATCTTTTTTAACGAGCTTCCTATAATTTTTATTTTATAATAAACTAACTATTTCGATACGGGTTTTGGTTTTGATTTATTTACCATTTAAATTGATATTTTTTTTAAGTTTTAGTCGAGTCGATTCCCATGTGATAAAAAGCGGACAAATCTCCACGTTTACCCATTTAGCAATTCACCCTTCAAAACGTGCACTCAACCTCTGAACAATTTTAAATAGTATACTTAACTTCCTAAACAATATTCGGGAACAATTTTCCTGAATATTATGGTTGTAAATTCCTTTACGTACGCCGTACATGCCACGGTCGAGGTATGTATATTTTTTTATGTTTTTTTTGGAGGAATTTTACGAGCATACTCATTAGAAAATATATGAAAAGTAATTTTACGTGTATATCTATGATCGATGAATTTTACTCATAAAATTCATGTAGAAAATATATCAAAAGATGTATTTACTCTCAATCGTAGCATGTAAATATAAAGTTTATAGAAGACAAATGTGCAGTTAATCTTGATAATCCATTCTCCAACTCACATGTCTTTATCACTCCAATGCTCACTTTTCCCCATCTCCTTTCCGGTTTTTTTCTCCACATATATTAAAAAAATATTTATGGTTTCAAAGTACACAAACGGTCATTCTCCTTTTTTTCTTCTTAATTTTTTTCTTTTAAATTTCCTGCCCCTTTCCTTCTATATAACAGCCCCTTCCCTTAATCATCTTCCTCTCCTCTTCTTTCTCTTCGAAACGGATTCTGTATCTTCGCTTATTCGCCTTTTATTTTATGTTTTATTTGAAGTCTGCTTCTTAATTTCTTGGGCAGGTTCTGCATTTTTTTTTGTTGCTTAATTTCTAGGGGGAGGTTTTGCTGATCTTTTTGTCTCTGATTTCTTGTTATTTCTGGCTGTTACTCTGCCAAAAAGTGAAGATATTTTTTTTATCTGTTATGTTATTTATATAAAGATAAGATCTTGATGCTACAAGTATTGTTCTTGATGTTTAAGATTCATATTTCCAGTTCTCAGTGAGATTCTCAGGTCCGGTTATATGATAAATTTCTCGCTCAAACGTAGGACTCATCTTGTTCAATCTTTCTCTGTTGTATTCCTTTACTGGTTCTACGTTTTCTCATGAAATAATTGTTGAATATTGAAAATAAATAAAGGCCATCATTATTCATATTATAATCTATCGTTCAACAATCGACAAAAACCAAAAAAATCAAAGGCCCTTTTGTGGAGAACACATAATAAATGGCTTCTTCAAGTGGGAATTCCTCCGGTTCACCCCAGATCCAAACCTCGAGTCCAGAGGGAGATTTGGTGCAGGTAATTGATCAGAAGAAGAGGAAGAGAATGGAGTCGAACCGGGAATCTGCGAGGCGGTCTCGGATGAGAAAACAGAAGCAATTAGATGATTTGTTGGCTCGGGTTTCCCAGATTAAGAAAGAAAATAGCCAGATTTTGAGCAAGATACGTGTCACCACACAACATTATTTGAATGTTGAGTCTGAAAACTCAGTCTTGAGGGTTCAAATTTTGGAGCTCAGCCAAAGACTTCATTCATTGAATGAAATTCTTAGTCACATAAATTCCTACACCACCGTCTCAGCCGCCCCAGCCGCCACATGGAGCTTCATGTTCGAGGCTGAGGAGTTCCAGTATCTGGACTTCGCTGATAATTTCTTGGGCAATTCTTGGAACTCAATGACACCTGTAAATCAACATCCCATAATTGCCTCCGCTGAGATCTTTGATTATTGAGAAGGAAATAAATAATTGGTTTATCTTTTTTTTCCTCTAGTGCATTCATCTTTGTAGCGAGGTGATCATTTCGAGACCATCGTTATTGGTTATATTCATTTAATTTTGTTGTTTTTGTTAGGATGATGCATTGAGAATGAGACCAAGAAAGCCCGTAAAAAAAAAAAAAATTATTTGGATACTGGCTTTTTGATACGTTTGTGGGTCAGCGAATTGATATTTTATAATAATAAATGTAAGGTTGTGGATGTATGTCGAGTCTTGTTTAGGCGCCCATAAGAATTAGTCAGAGTTTTTGTTTTTTATAATTTTCGATTTCTCCGCTTGAGTGATTGTTAATATTTATTATTGATTGATTGCCACTTTATTTTTTTTAGCGATGTACTAGTTATTTTTTGGGTGCGGATTGAAAAAATCTTCGAGTTAATTTAATAATTTATAAATTATGTCAGTCAGATAAACTATAACACAGATCGAAAAAATATTGATAAAAAGAATCAAATTCATTATTTTACTGTCCTGAGCTTAATTTAGTCCACCAAACACCATCAGGAGAATTGCTTCACTTTATTTATTGCAGTAAAGTTATTATTGGTGTAGAATAATTGTCGAACAAGATGTATTATCAAATTATTTATTTAATTAGGTCAATTAGAGAGGCAAATTTAAACATTATATTAAAACTTAAATGCAATTTTTTCAAAATTTTGCTATTTAATTAATAAATAATAAATTCCGAATAAAGTTATATCAAATTATTATAATTTTGTACGCCCTTATGCTTTAGGTAAACTAAATTGTCCACACGCTAATGTTATTCTTATTTTATGGATAGTGGGGATTTATTAACAAGATACCCATCGATAACCACGAGGTGTCCATTTTTGTTCATATAACAGAAAATGCAAAATATTTAAACAATACATTTTTTTGTATGCATGTGTAGTTTTAATTTCTTTACGACTGATGGGTCGTACTCGGAAAATGGTTATATGGATCTCGTTTGTGACTCATTTATGTATCAACTTAATATAATTGGTTTTTTGATGTTTTTTTATTTAAAAAGATTGTATTTAATATTAAACTGGTATATATACAAGTATTTCTCGGTGATTTTGTGTACTAATCATTTAGGAAAAGATGAAAAAATGATTATTGATTAAGTTATAATATACAAAAGCTCTAGCCTTACATTGTGCAGAAGTTTAAAAACAAATTAAAATTTTCTACCATTGAACTATTTAATCATACACGAATCACATCAGAAAAGGGTGATGACTTCGAATCCCCTCAGCGAATTTTGGTTTGGTACCGAATTCTTTTCACTCACTATTGTCGAGCTATCATCTAGCAACACTGATGCATCACAACCCTATAACAATAATAAATATAAGCATAAAATTTACTACCAAAAATTTAAAGAAAAAAGAAGTGAATATGAAAGAAATCCTTAATCTTTGATTAATAAAAATGGCTTGTACCTGCACAAAGCAATCATGAAAATGGAGTCTAAGCAAAGAGGCTGCCATTCTTGAATCTTTAGCAATAGCATTCTCCAATACAGACATGATGATTTCATTAGCTTGTGGGCATGAATACTGGTAAAATTCGGGTATAAGTCCCGAGTAGTGCGCGAAACCAGAACTAGGAAAACCTTCTGGCATTGAGCAAGAGACAAAAACTATTGCTATCAGGCTGGAAATTGTTGATTTGAGACAGCCCATTTCTGGTTCGGATTAAAGATAGTGTAAATAACTTGTATTCGAAGTTTCTTGGTGAAGTTCTTGTGCATCATTTCTTGGTTTATATAGTGCTCAAATTTGATCTATTTAACTGCTCGTGATATGTACCGAATCCTCTTGATGTTGAGGAAGAAGATCGCCTAATATGGGTAATATGTGACCTTTTCAATTTGTACGTAGTTTGGATGACATTAGGGTTCGAATTTTGAGACACTGTTCTGGTTTTTAGTTTCACCTGCTCCATGAATGTCATGAAATAATGTCATCTCTGTTCCATTGATCAGGTATTGGATGTGTCCAATCAGTACAATATTCGATCTCTTAATTTTTTTAAAAAAATTAATTTTGGGTAAATTTTAAAAATGATATCATATAAAATATAGACTTTTCCACATAAATTGTTTTTTAATTAAAATATCTCACATATATATTTTTAAAAAATTTAATCTCACGTATATTATTTTTAACAAAAGTGATCATAATTGTTTTGAGACCAATTTTGATTAAAAACAAAAGTTTGAGACTAATATTGATTAAAAACAAAAATTTGAGACTATTTTACTTAAAAACAAATTCAGTGAGACTATATTTACGTAGTCCTAAAAGTTCGGGACTAATATTACAAAAACTCATATTCAATTGACCATTTTGTAAATTGACCCAATAATTTGTGCAACTTTTTAAATTTCATATGTAATTATTGAATAGCACCATTGGCTTCACCTTCTCCAACCTTCACTTTGATCATCATGTTCATTTAGTAACTTTATCGTAATTTTAACAAGTGTAGTATCATTTGCAACAGTAACACAATAGTTTTCATTTAACCAAAAGCTTCGTAATACTCTTTTAAGGTAATGTTCATGGTTTAGCAACCAATAATCCCTAATTTTTGGCATGTTAACAAAGCTGACGGGCTGATCATCCTGTAATCTCGCCACCCAATGCAACGCTGGATTATCAAACCCAGTCTAAGTCAAATTATATATGCATATTTTTTCAACATGAATCCCCTACTTCCTCTGCGGTAGCAGTCAACAAATGATCTGATTCAACGGAAGAGTTACCAAATTCATCTTTGTACATTTCTTCTATCATGGGTTTCCACAGACGGACTCTAGCATTTATGAACCAGTTAGAAACCTGGAAACATAATCATTGCAAAACAATCTCCTCATATTAGAATACAAAAATCAATCATCAACACATTTTACTCAGAAATTTAGCTACCTTAACCACTACTAAAAACGCCTATCAATGGAGATTTCAATGCCAAATTTTAAGTTGCTTAAAAATTTTCCTATGTAAACACATGTCGCATTTGAAATTAAAGGAGTTCACCTGATTTTTTGAAAGGCCTGTCTGAGATGCCAACACAAGCTTTTCAGGATCATTAGGATACCTGGAAATAATAATATAAACCATTCACAAACGTCAAATGTCATTGGATTTGCAATATTTAAGGTGTTGCGGTGCATACGGATGAAGAAAGTGCTCGAAAAGCCAAGCACGTAGAATCATCACAGAATTCTCTGGCAACCCCCGAATCTGCCTCCAACTCTGCATAATTCCAAGCTGCTGCTGCTGCAGTGTAGTTCTATTGTGTCTACTTTCTTGATCCAACAAACCTAGTTGTCCTAATCTTGAACTGGTTATCGGCATGTCTATTTCCATCTTTCGTTTCGTGGCACAGATTTGATACAATATTGCCTTTCTTAGGATGCAGAAGTGTTTGGACATGGCTTGAAGAGCAAGAGCAGTGTAAGATTTTCCAGATCCTACTCCTGCTATCGCTTCAAAATATGACACCAATTCCTCCATATGATTATAGTATTCCTCGTATCTTCTCTCCACCTGAGTTTCATTATGGAAGTATAAGGATAAGCTAGAGTTGGTTACCGTGGGTGTACAAACAAATCAAAATTAGTTTGAAACTTTTGTGCCAATTATATATTTGAAATTAAATCAAGCCAAACTCGTATATGTTCGAAAATATTTGTAGTCGAACTTGAGTAAATACATTAAGTAGCTTCTTACGAAAAGAAAAAAAAAACATCAAGTAGCTCTTGAACTAGGGTCACAACTAGAGCTTTGGCTCCTATATCTCCACATCAAGTTCAAATTAAACGAACCAAGCTCAATTTTTTGCTGATTTTGGCATAAAATAGTTGATCTCTCGAGCTCTGATTCAAGACAATTCTTTTTCTTGCCACAGGAGATAGTGAGGCAATTGCTTGAGGAAGTTCTCAAATCTAGCTCGAAATGAACATGCCCATAGATAGGCCAGTATGTTTAAGATTTAACTAGACTAAAAGTACTTAAAAATCGGATTAACCTTTGTAGTAATGCAAGAAGCTTTAGTAAGTACTTAAAATATTGGATTAACCTCTTGTCGTAATGCAAGAAGCTTTAGAAGATGAACACAAGATCCAGGCTTCTCAGACAGCTCTTCACTATACCCGAAAGATCCACTTTTTCTGCTGCGGGACAATTTCTCCACATATTTCTTGTTGTTGATATCAATTTCATTGCTTGCAACATTAACTATTTCTTCAAGGAGGGACTGAGCTGGTTTCAAGTACATTGAGCTTCCAATTGCAGCGGGTGGAGTAAAGGCGCATCCAGTTCCAGCAAAACAATAATCACTTGTAATTCTGTCTAGCCCTGTATTGTTATAAACGATGTAACCGGGATCCATAACTGAACCCAAAGAAAGTGAGAGTCTCTGAGCTTGGTGGGCTGCTGATGTTTCAAGAAGATTCATTAACCTTGTACCATGTCTTAAATCAGATTCGTTTGATAATTGTGGGGCATGGAGAAGCTCGACAGATCTAGGCATTGATTCACCAAGAGATTGAATGTTTAAAGGTAAAGAGTGAGATTGTGTTCCATAAGCAACAAAATGCTGGTTTTCAAACTGATTTTGATCTACCGTGGAGTTTGAAACCATGAATTGGTGCAGAATACTTGAATCTGAGTTTGAAGGCGAGTCTTCTGAAACCATTTCCAAACGTTTTCAAGATTATGCAGTTTGATTTTTGTTGGTTTGAAAAAAAATGGATCTTGATCAGAGAACTTGCAAGAAGTTAAAGAATGCAGACATTTTTTTTGGGATATGAAAGTGAAGAAACGGGCTGGCAAAATGTGTTTTAACAAAAATACCTCTTTCAGTTCATTCAATAAGGAAAGCAAGGATTCTATCTTATGCTGCAAAAATTTCTTTTTTTTCTCTTAAGTCTAGTTTACACTATATCATCAAGCTGTAAGCTATAAAAGTCCTCTGCAAAGACTTAATTAAAGAAGCACAGCTTTTAAACAAGTAAAAAAACTGAATTTGATGTGGGAAAATTTTCGAAAATGGTCCCTTTTCTTTCAACTCTCAGCTTTAATGTGAAAGTTTGATCCTAACATGAAGGGCATATGTCTTTAAGGTGCATCTCATCATCATATATTTGGAATATTTTGAAATATTACAAATGATATATTCCAAATGTATGGCTTATAACAATGTTGTTGAAGAAAACATCACATAAACTGTTTTAATGGCTACTGTTACATTTCTTTGGGACACTCAAAAAGACTGTCACAACTCACATCGTAATCTTATCTCTCATACTACAATCACACAGCAGAAAATAGCCTCTATGAAAAATTGTGTCTGCTGAGAGATAAAGTAGGCTGTCTTTTGCACACCATTGTCTGGTCTGTGAATCATTTTTTATGTAGCATGAATATTTAAAAATCCCTATTTATTTATTTTTCTAAATTTGCGATTCTCTCAATCATGTTAGGTTCAAATTAATCGGCGTGGAGCTCAGGCTATAAAGAAGTATTCTCAGAGTTTATCTTTAATTTCACCACACTCAAATCTTACTTAATAATAATCGAGCTCCTTGACAATAAAACCAATGACGCTGAGGAAAACCCTTCTTTATTTTGTTCTGCTGATAAGATTGATGATAGACTATTGGATAAAGTGGGTTGGATAGTTTTAGCACAATAATGGTTTCCATTTTTGTATCTTTGTCTGTACCATTGTCAGCCTCCGGTTTTGTAGTTTTCTTTCTTAATTAAATTCCGAGGCCCACTCACTGATTAAAGTGTCTGAACAATCTGAATGGCCTTGTGAATTTCAAAAAGAAAGTTCGCAATTCACAGTCACGATTCAATCTCCACCACAGGAATCAAGATTTGGGTGACAATCATGAAACCCATTAAAAATCAGGGAAGTAAAAGAGATCTTGTGGGTTTAGATTTCATATCACACAGATAAATCAGATAACAAGCATTAAAATCTTCATAAAAACCAAAAATGTAATGAATTCATAGTGTCAAATTTCCACATTCTGAATCAACGAAATATTTACTTTCTGCAGAGACTCCAAAACTGCACCATGGTTCTAATAACTGAGGGTTGAGAAACTGCATAGGACATTAAGTATTCGTGACAATAATTATTACAGGAAACGAAGTTAACGCCAAAATTTTGCAGTGGTCACTAACAATATAAGAAATGGTAAATATAATTGCATGGGCATTTTTATGGTCACTAACAATATAAGAAATGGTAATATAATTGCATGGGCATTTTTAATTTGCTATCATTCTTATTTCGTACTCTGCTGTATATAATGCATATTCGTCACCTGTTCCATTTTTATAATAACAACCAAATAAAACCAGTAAATTATCGGAAAAATTAAGCAACATACCCCAGGAATTGGATCCTTCAAATTCACCACCAGAAACTCACAGATCAAAAGAAAAACCATCAAAACTAAAGAAGAAAATACACTCTATCAAAAATTATTACAACCACATAAGTTTTCTTCTCACCCCAAACACACCCATAAAACTTTCACATTAGCCACACTTTATAACTCACACGTCACCCCTTAACAAGAAAGACACCTAATAAAATCTTTTCTGGTGTGTAAGATCAGTCATAACTGCAATCAACGAGCATACTAAGAATTTTACAAAATTCTAAACAAGAGAAATTTATCTAAAGCCAAAAGTGGTTAAACAAGCTATTGACTGATACACTTAAAACTGAAGGACTGAACCATCTTTTATAGGCAGGAGTTGCCCAATATTTGTTTTCCCAATGATGTGGGATAAAGCACAACTCCAACAAAACTCCACCCAGATAAAGATCTTCATAATTGCTACTAACACTGCAAGACAATCATAACTCTTAATGTAGAGAATTATCATGCTCCACCACAAAAAAACATACTCATTCAGAATAAACCATTCCAAGAACTTTAGTTCGGCCCATATCGAAAAATAACAATGTCGAAAATTATTGTGCAACTCCAACGTTTTGGCTCTTCTAGAAGTTAATCAGTCATCGACATATATTTCCACCACACACCCTGCATCAATGTCAAACCAATACTCGTGTGCAAAACTGTGGACCCGCTAACATTATACATCATCTATCATAACAACTTGGGGACAACGTGTCACGCCCCGAGACCGGGGTCCATAACACCGGCATTGATTTTCCAATAAAACTAGAAAACCAATAAGCCTCGTAATATCGTAACAAACGAAAACCAGTCTATTTTCCATAAATAAATAACCATTGTCTTTACATTGAATTAAAAACGCGTAAATTTAAAACCTTAACATCTTAAATCGTACTTAAATAAAATATTGGGAACTTAATCTTAAGATAACACAGCGGACAAATCACCAACCCCAGAATTGGTGTTCTTCTTCAGCTTCAACCTCTTCTTCACCTTTATCTGGGGATGTAGAGTAAGGGGTTGAGTGCTTTGGAAAACACTCAGCAAGTGGGGGACAATCGATATGATATCATAATAAATACTCATAATTTTCATAACATGAATCATGACTTGACATAAACCGATATGAATGTATCTTGACATAATTGCTCCATCGAGCCATAACATGACATCTCATATCGTTCATAATTTTTCATATACTTAAGCACAGTAAAGCATCTAATCTCCTCTTGGTACTGATATCAGTCTCTAGAATTATCTCTCCTAGAGAAGAGGTCATGCATCGGCTTACCCGCGAATAAAGGGTCTTGAAACTCCAGAAATAACGGTTAACCACCGTATAAGGTCATGTAAACGGTTATTTCCCACTGCATCAGGGTCATAAAGGAATCCTTTCCAATCAGATTTCCAAGTTTAAAGTGCTTACAAATTAATACTTTTCTTAGTTTCAACATAGTTCATATCGATCAAGATTTCAAAACATACTATAGTTTTTCAAAAACGAAACGAATAAATAGCAAAAGCCCACTTACAGCGTGAAGACGTGTTTGATCAATATAGAATGCGAAACAAACGAATTTCAATCCTCCAAAACCAAAATCAGAATGCCTACTTTTCGAACCAGATTCTGGACAATATTCGAAACAGATTGCTGGTTTAACTTTCAACCAAACTGATGAACTTAATCGAAGGTTTAGTTACGGCAATAAGGCTCAAATTACTAGGTTTGGTTCTCGGAAACTTGCTAAATATGGAAAGGATTTGGACAGAATTATAAACTGAACCTTGGTGATTTAAGTATCGACAATGGGATACGGAACTACTGCTTGATCTTTTGGTGATGGTTGCTTGGATGAATATCGAAAATTCTGCTGAAAAGCTTCTGGAGAAATCAACACAGAAGCCGTGGCTTTGTGGAAGGTTATACTCAAATTTAAAGGCTTAGAAGAATAAGGATATTATTTGTAATTTGCTTCCAAGAGTCGAACAGATTCTGTTTGGAATTAGGAACAACAATCTGGTGCAGAACTTCGACTTTGGAGGGGTTTATTCTCGTGGCTTTAAAGACTGAGAAGGATGATGGTTTGTGATATAAAATCTCTAATGGTTGGTACATATATATAGGTGAGGGTTGGCCAAGTCTCAAGGTGTTTGAGTTGCAACTTCCGAAAAGATAGGGAGACGATTATGTTTCAATAATTGATGCTGCTACTCGCGTGGATTATCGGAAGGATTTGTGGCGGTTTGGTTCCTTATTAAATCTTCGAAACTCTTGGAAGGATTTGGTTAAGAGTTTTAGGTTCTTGAGGTGCAATATGATGAGGTAAATGAAGAGTTGTTATGGCTTGTGATTCTTCGAACAAGACATGGGAGACGAGGTGCAAACCTTCGAATTTATCGGACAACATGTGCAGATTTGATGACAGATTCTGGGACGATTTTGGAGAGGTGGAATAGGCGAAAACACCAAGTTTAATCTCCTGAAGTTCTTGTGCAAGCTTATCGAGAATCTTAAGGGAATCAACGAGGTGTTTAGAGGTGCAACACATCGAAATTCTTGGAGTAAATCTGCAGATTCTGAGGGGTGAAAATCGAAAGTTTGGTTCGATCATGATGCTGAAATTTGGGTGGAGTTTGGAAGAGTTTGGGATGATTTGGGACTCCTTGATGCTAAGGTAACTTTTGGCTAGAGTTTTGCAAATTCTAACCTCTTTTAACAAGAATTTCATGCCTACTAGAACACTCACTACTTTATCTCCACTTAACTAGTGTTTTAGTTAAACTATAACACTAAGGATTTTAAATAACTCAAAGAGTTTAACATGGATTAGTTACCTCAATGATTCTAAAATCCTGGTCTTTACACAACGGCATGACATAAGGTTGTACATGTCCTTTGTCAGAGGGCATCATGAAAGGAGACAATGTTAGCTTCATTATCAGTATCTCCATTTACTGATCAGGAGTAATTTGCCGAACTCACTCTAGCTTTTGTATAATTTCTTTTGATGTGGCCAAGTTGTCCACATCCCAACATGTTTTATTCACGGAGTTCATCTTCTTCCAATTATGCGCTATCATCACAGAATTTTCATGTGAATATTACTACCGCCAAGTCTCATCTCTTCATAAAGAAGCTCACTAGTAACCTCTGAAAAAATTATTTTCTCCTTTCTATGAATCAATATCGGTTTCAGGTGCTCATACGAACGTGAAAGAGACCATTTAAGTCTCAATGCCTAATCCTCACCATCAATTTAGCTCCAATAGATTCAAGCTCTGAAACAGTGTCATTGAGAACACACCCTCATTTCGCAATGTATGAAACTGCTCTTTCACATACACCCGATTTGAGACTCCATTTGTCTGATACAACTCTTCTAGCTTTTCCCAAAGTTCTTAGCCGTAGACATTCCATGCATATTTGCTAGCCATTTTTGCCAGACACAAACGGATTGCACTTCCTGCTCTCAAATCCAGATCCTCCCAATCTTCATTGTTCATTCCAGTTTTGCCCATTGCACTAGTCGTTGCACCAGTCGAACTAGTATCACTGCTACTTTCGATGAATATTCTGCTCTTTAACGCCTTGTATAAACCAGATTGAATCAACGCATCCCTGACTTGCACTTGCCACAAGCCAAAGGTCATTTTCCCATCAAATTTCTCAACATCAAATCTGACTGCATTTGAAACTATGCTTCCCGGCATTGTCTTGTGATACTTTGATGAATTTTAAAGTATACCTGAATAATACATACTAAGTAAACTCTCAGGAAAGAGAGAATCCCGATCTTTCCTGGGCATAACTTCAAGATTCTCAGGAAAATTGGTGGGGTCGCTAGTCCCACTCAAATACTTTCCCTAGACAGAACCTCCTTAGTTAATACATATTCGTCTACCACACCAAAGCTCCACCACAACAAAAGGATCCAAGCTCTGATACCACTTATTGGGATTTGACCCTCCAAATTCACCCCTAGAATCTGCACATTTTATGGGAAAAGAAAGCAAAAGATGAATAATAACACTACACAAGAATTTTGACGTAGAAAACTCACAAATCAGGAGAAAAAACTACCAGAACCAAAAAATAAAATACATTATATAGAAAATTATTACAACCACATAATTTTTCCTCTCTCCTCAACACACCCACAAAACTTTCCCACTAGACACACTTTTTAAGTCACACTTCTCCCCTAAACCCTTAACAAGAAAGACACCTAATAAAATCTTTTTTGATATGGAAGATCAGTCACAACTGCAATCGCAGAGCATATTAAGAATTTTACAAGATTCTAAAATAAGAGATGAATTTATCTAAAGCAAAAAATTATTAAACAAACTATTGACTGATACACTTAAAATTGAAGGACTGGACCTTCTTTTATAGGCAGAAGTTGCCCAATATTTGCTTTCCCAATCAACCTGGGATAAAGCACAACTCCAACACCACGCATACACCATTTTAGCATACGAAGAAAAAGAACAAAATTACATTTATTCTTCTGAATGGATGCCTTCCTAGCCTTCACTTCCGTATAAGGTTTGTCTCTCATATACACAGAATATACGACAACAGGTACGATATTTGCTTTACAAACATTCTTGATTGAACTTTACATACTATATTACCATGTAGTGGACCATCAACAAAAGTTACGTACTTTTTCTTTATTATTTACACAAAATTATTGAAGAAGCCAAACGTATCTATATTTCATGTATGTGTGCACTATTTTTTGAAAAAAAATATCTAATCCACATAAAAGGTATCATGACACAAAATCAGATAATTGGTTCCGATTAACAAACCTAGTCTGATGATTTATGGTATCCACATCATAGTATTCCAATTTGTCCACTCCCATAGAAGAAGATTCAGCATCGTTACGTTTCAATTGATTTTCAACCGATATTGGCTGTGAATCTCTCTCGCTACAAGTACGCCCGAGGGTAAGTGACAACATAATCAGAAAAAAGCTTATGCAAAAAAAATGAAGCCAAGATGGATATTAGATCTAAGTAGAAGATGTTCAAGTACACTTCATAACAAACATAAAAGAATATGGATAATGGACATACCTCTTCTAACATGGACACAAGTTTCGTCATCTTATTCTGCAGATCATGGCATTTCGAAGTTCAGCAGAGGTTTCACCCCTTCTCGCGCTTGTCACCTTTGGACCATCTTGACCAAGTAGATTTTTATTTTTCCCTCCTCCTGATGTTTCAAGAGCTCTGTGACCATTCACTACTTCATCCAGCAAATCTTGAGCTGCCTTCAGATACTTGGAGTTGCACAATGTTCCCGAATATCCTGATATCCGATGTAGAGATGGCAAAGAAATTCCATCTTTGGAGCTAATCGAGTTCTGAAAAAAATTGTTCATAACTTCGCATTTGACTGTATCTTGTTTCCCTCCAGACAAATCAAATTATAGGTATTCGACATTCTTAAGGTTGATTCTTTGATAAAGATGGTCCTCTGATTGCATAACATGGGAACCTAACAGCGAAGAGAGACTCAAGTTCGCATGCTGATTCATATTTGAAGACACCTGAACCAGTGACTGTTCTTGAGATCCCACACTATGACGTAAGTCATGGCTCAGTGATTTTTGTTCAGGACTCTGGCCGTGCTCTAGTTCTTTGATAAATACATGGGGATTAGCCGCAACTGTGTCACAATCTGAAAATCGGGACATGAAATTCAGCTGCGTATCAACTTGCTGCACATCTGTGAGAAAACTCGTTATAATTGGTATCAACAGCCAAGTAGAGCTAGATGACAACAAACTCAGCTAGTATTCCGAAACAGAAGACTGGCTTGCATATGCATTATTATTAGGAAGACCGGATGAAGGATAAGAAGCGAAAGGGAGTGACAGAAAAAATTGTCGCTTAAAAACTGGTCAACTACATTTTACCAGACTGCCAAAAATTGAAAAATTGAGAGAAATAAGCTTAAAGAGGAAAGAAAAAGCACATAAACTACAGTTAAAGAAATCAATACAATATGTGAGCTCAATTTCATATACCAAGACGAGCAAGAGTTCTTTCTTTTATCGAATGCAAGAGACCACATGCAATCAGGCAACCAACAATGACCCACATCAGAAACAGCATCTAAAACTACTACTGCTTAGACCAACTTTTGCTTCATACACACTCCGATCATCATAATTTATATTAAGAAACAGGAAAAAAGACGGTAGAAAAAGGCCAGACCTGAAAAAGAGTTTCAGTGCTTGTGCCTTTAATTTGGAAGCAGAGAATTCCCAAGACTGTGATTGAAAAAAGAGCTAAAATTGGCTCACAAAGCCGAAGTCTTCTCAACGAAAAGAGATGAAACTTACCCCGTAACAAATACGCCAACTCTCCTTATCATTGAACAATGACACCAACCAAATAAAAATATTCAGCTGGGCTATCATTCAATAAACAGAAAAGAAAATTCATATAAAAACAATATGTACCTTTTCAACTATGCCCCCTTCACTTTGAGACAAGTTACCAGCCCAAGATTGACTTGTAACTTTTCTCAGAAAATAATCAATCTCGTCTAAACGCCAAAATGGTTGGTCTGCAGTTGTTTGTATAAGCTGTTAGCCACTCTTGGGGTTTTAATTTTTAGGCATAACCACCTGTTGGTGGACCTAAATTTTGGTCTTAAATCTCCATTAAAGCATAGTTTTTTGCAATAGTTGTTAAGAGCTTAGTATTTGAAAACATAGGATTTGGCTGTAATTTTGTATCAGTCAGAGAACAGGTAGACGATGTATATTTTTATCTTTTCTTAATTTTGTTGACTTCATTTTTCTCGGTAATTATATTTTGCACATTGTCAACTGCAGAAGAATATACGATACTATCAACACGATCTTCCACTGTTATCAACTTTCAGTTACTTTCTGGTGCCACCTCGTACACATGCAGGCAACAAAAGACAAATTTTCCATTAGGTAATGGGTAACATCAATCTCAATGTCTCTATCCTTAAAACAAAGAAAATTAAAAAAACTTAATGACAAGATATATTCACTGCATTATGCATTACAACATACGAGATTCTTACATGTTTATATGAAATCTGTACATCCTACGATATTCTTGTCCTCCAAGTGTAGCATAAAAAACTACAATATAGTCCAATAAAAACTTCTCGAAATTTGCATCAGTTTAAAAAGGTAAGATTCAAGATTTACCCCACTCATCCACTCGAGCATATTAAATGACAGGTTAAACCAAAACTAAGCCGAGATGTATCTACTCATGGATTTTGCAATCCCTTGCAGAGGCAGATCTGCAATCAACATCGACAAATTTTTCCTAAAAAGGCACTTTGTTTTCTTCCACCAGTTCGAAAACGGCCCAGAATCGAAGTTCACAATTTGGCAACTTTTGCACTGAGGCAGCAGATCAACCAACCATATACTCTGATTGAGCGGTTCAAGGCAAAGAAATCGGTCCAAAATAATGAATTTCCCCCCCTGTAAATGAAGGGGAAAAAATGAAAAAATGGTGGCAGAATGTGGTGGATAGGGCGAAGACAATTCCAATTACAACTAATAATTTAGCTAGTTCGAAGCTCACATTTCATAAAATAAATTAGAATCAATTTGTATTGTCTGGCCAAGTTCCTTCCCAAATTTCTCAAGTGCGAGAGAATATATTGCCTTCCTATTCATTGATGTTCCTGAAAAAATGCATTTGCACTACCTTTTGTTCACCGTTATCATTATCGATAGACTAAATTATAAGGCAAGCATGCACATACAATTTAATCGGTTACTTCATCAAAAGACAGAGTATGGTACTCCAACATGCCCTCTCAATTTGGTGAAACTTACTCGTTTAGACAGGGTGTTTAATCTATATGAGCCACCAAACGAGCCATTAAAATGGAGCAAATATCAATCTGCATTCATACTGGAACTTCCAGTCTAACTGATCGCATGCAAAAGATGTATAGAATCCCAATCCTTAATAAAAACATAAATATAAGCATTTTCCCCTAGATAGAACCATTACCGAGGAAATACTGTGCCCTTTGGAGATTAATGCTCCCAACTCATTTTCTAGCTGAGACTCGGTGAGATTTTCGGCCCCTCTAATAGTTGTCCCTTCAATCATCAGTGTAATTTCACCCTTCGGCTGGCGGGCAGAGAATGCTTCTTTGGCTTCCTCAAGGGTTCCCCTCCAGAACTGGTTAACAGAAAATATCTTCTTCATAGTAATTAAACAACAATTTAAATGCAAATAAAATAAAAAATAAAAACTGTGCATACTGGAAATAATTTGCAAAACACACCCAGTTATAACTAAAAGACCGCTACGTGCAATAACATGTTCACAGATTAACAGTTGGAAACCATACCTCTTCATGTGATTTGGTGATTTCCCGAGCAATGACACATTGCCTGTAAATAAATGCATCACTCGATTTAAAAAGGATCCATTCCATGTATCATATTTCTTTAGTTTCACTGTGTTGAGAATGCACAAGAGCAGGTTTCATTTGTATGCTAATAACAGAGGCCAATTGGCAAAGCAGCAGATGAATCGTCATACTTTCAAAATAGTGCCACTTCCTAACCAAGAAACTTAGAATTACTCCATGTCATGTCAGGGTACTGGTTTCAAAAACAATAAATGCATATGTGCTATAACTATAACTTGTTAAAAAAAAATATCACTTTCCTCTGTAAATAATTACCTAGATTGACCAAAGATCAAAGAGGCCTCGTCTAAAAATTGACAGAGCTTGTGAGGAGGAACAACGAAGACTTGAGTGGCTGCACTATTTGCTGAGACCAACAGCCTCTCTCTTCTAGTTCCAGCCTGTTTAGAAAGAAAGCCAACTGCATCATGTTGCACATAATTAGGCAAGATAACTGAGCAGTCAAAAAATAACCATAGTTATCAAATATTACCAAACGTGAACTCGTCAGTAGGTAAACTGGATGCTGAGAGAGCCGCTAGTATTGCAGATGGCCCAGGTATGAGAACCCGATTTTTCCAACCAAGTCAGCAACTAGAGTTTTGGTCAAACCACAATTAGAATCCTTAAGTTAATCCAAATACTTGATGTTATTTGGTCAAACCAAATACTAAGTATAGATAATATTGAAAAATTAATATATAAAATTGAATTATATATCATAATATCTTGACAAGATATAATATTAAATTATATTATGATATGTTTTGGAAGATACGATAGAATTTCAGCAGTCGTAGGAACCGAGATTCTCGAATTCCAAGCTCTATAAATATAAGACTAGACTCTTCTACATAATATGCGACTCAAAATCTCTCACAATTAACATCAATTTCGAAACACACACTAGCACACACTAAAAGGTGTGAAATTTTCAGCAACGAAAGAAGAGGAAATTCATCACGTTTTTGCCACCAAAATTCATTGAAACACGCAAGAATCGTTTCTGATACCGGTAAGTGGGCTTTTGTTATATATTCGTTTCGTTTTTGAAAAATCATTTGTATGTTTTGAAACTTCAATCGATTATGTGAATTATGTTGAAACAATGCAATTTTGATGAAAATTATATTTTTTTAAGCACTCTAAATTTCGAAATCTGATTGGAAGGAATTCTTTATGGCCCTGATGCGATGAGATTATAACCGTTTTTCTGACATTGGTTAACCGTTGTTCTGGGAAGTCCAGACCCTTTATTCGTGGGTGATCCGATGTTATGACCTTATCTCTAAGAGGGTTAAGCGTAGAGACTGATATCAGTACCAAGAGGAAATTAGAGGATTTATTGTGGTTAACGTATATGAAAAATGTTTCTGATATGATATGTCATGTATGGCTCGATGGCAGCAATTATGTTAAGCTATGGCTCGATGGCAGCAATTATGTTAAGTTATGGCTCGATGGGAGCAATTATGTTAAGATATATTCATATCAGTTTATGATCCGATTATGATATATGTTTTGGAAAATTATTATTATGTATTATATTGTCACATCGATTGGCCCACTTGCTGGGTGTTTTCCCAAACACTCACCCCTTGCATCCACTCCCGAGATATAAGCGAATAAGAAATCGAAGAAGAAGATCAAACCAGTTTTGGAGATTGTGAATTAGATGATATTGTTCAAGATGTCGCTGCCATTAATTTATGAAGCTTCTGCTGATATTTTTAAGAATTATTTATTTTTATGGATAAAAGACTGATTTTAGTTGAATTATGTATTACGAGGCTTGTTGATTTCGAGTTGTTATTTGGAATTAACGCCGGTGTTATCAATCCCGGTCTCGGGACGTAACACCAGGGACCAGAATAACAGGTATATCTTTATCAACACACAACTTTGCCTACATCCACATTTCAAAAAGAACATACATACACATAGTCAATAAAAATAAATCAGCTTAAAGAGTTTCTGATCTTTGCTTCTTGCAGCACATGTAGGCATCCCACAGAAGACAATAAGTAAACAGGTAGATGTGCATGTATATATATATGCATATGTATATGCAGCACATGCATGTCGCACTTGAACAAGTCACTCACCAGCTCCATTCCTGGATCGCTAATGCCTGGTGTCCCAGCATCACTAATCAGAGCCACAATTTCTCCATTTAGCAATCTCCTAAGAACTACTTGTTCTCGTTGAGATTCATTAAATTTGTGATAACGTAACTGAAAATCTAAATCAAAATCAGAAAAAAACTCATGTCTACAAGTAAACCATAATCCATTGAAAAACAGGATCTAGCAGTAACTTCCAAGTGGAGTTTTAATATTATAGCGATGAAGCAACTTTCCTGAATGCCTAGTATCGTCTGAGAGAATGACATCAGCAGATTTCAACACCTCAGGGCTCTACAGGCAAGATAATAAAAATAGTTAATTTGCCATATCAACAGATGAAAATCCAAGAAACAAACATTTAGAACTGCCACATCATATTAATTCATAAATTGGTCTACCTAAAAGTTATATCTTCAAGATTCCCAATTGGTGTTCCCACGAGATATAATCCTGATCTCAAAGGAGCCTTCATAATGGTAAAAGAAAAAACGAAACTTTTTCAGGGCAAAAAAGAAAAGAACAAAGAAAGTGGCTAGCCATTTGCATTCTATTCCAGAAAACAGGAGCAATGGGTTTGATGGAGGCAAGGTAAAGCACTCTCCGAAAGTAACATCATTGCAGCTGTAACGCTCAAAATTCGAAGATATGAAAAACTCGATTAATTTATAAAATTTCATAAATGTAAGTTTCATAAAGATGCACAGTAACCAGCGTACCCAAAAAGAAAAAAAAAAGATTGAGAAGAAGAGATAAAGATAATATTGTTTAAGCAATGACCCAATCTTCAACTGTAATTCTTTCAAATGGTTCGTAGAAGGTAAAAATAATTAGGGTTCTGAAGTAATTACTTGTTTCGAGGGGAATTGCTCGGTGAGCTCGCTGTCCGAAGAGGATTGATGATTGCCTGAGGAGAAAGAGAGTGCGATAATAGTGGTGCGAGGAGCGAAGAAAGAGGAAATAAAGATGAACGGGAAGGAAAAAACGCGACGGGGAGGCGAGGTCCCCGCCGTGAGACGGGTGGAAAAGGGTAAATAATGAAATTACGGCTACATGACCGCGGCGTAACACCATACTTGCTTTAATCTACACGTAGCAGGACCGGTCATGTATGTTTGTTTTACTTATCTATACTTGTATATAAACTATATACTAGTCTCGTTCTGCACGTCTTGCGTGCATGTACTTTTTTTTTTTTAAATTGTTGTGATTTGTAACGTCGTTTTTTATTTTGGCTTTAACTTTTTTTAATTTAAATTATAAAATGGTTATACAATATTTTTATATTTAATTTTTTTGGAATTTAATAATTTTTTTAGGATAATATGATAATTTGTATGATAGGTATGATGATAATTTGTATGATTGTGAATGTCATAATGTAAATTGATTGATACATAGATAGCAAGTGTGATAGTAATATTTTAGATTGATAAGGGCATGAGTGTAATTAGATATTGGTAATTTTAAAAAGAAAGGAGGGTAATTTTGGAATGTAATAGTGGCCATACCAAGTTTGTTTTTATAAGGGGTTTAAACATTATAATATAGTATAGATAAACTGTGATTGTGTCTTGGAATAACTATCTTTGCCACTGGGTGGAGGGGTGGCGGGCCCCCAAAAAAAATTTTGTTTTTGAATGATTTTTTTTAAAAAAAAAAAAAAATTTACCTTATTTTATCAAAAAAAAAAAATTTTTTTGCACCACTAAATTTTTTTTAGCTTTTAAGTATTATAAAAAAAAAATTCTCTCCCACAACTTTTTTTCTGGTTCCACCCCTGTCTTTGACCTCTTATTTCATTAGGGGTGTTCATTCGGTTCGGTTTGAATCGAACCGAAATTTCGGATAACCGAAATCTCGATGTTGAAATTTCAAAACTGAAATTGTTCGGTTCGGTTCGAACCATAGTTTTTTTCTTTTTTGAATTTTCATTTTTTTTTTGAATTTTTTTTTGACAAAAATTGTATGATTAGTTGATAAAAAATCAACGTAAATACAAACACTAATACATCATTCATTTGATTCAAATGAATTCTGAACATTTGACCTTTTAATTTTAAACTTCTAATATTATTTTGAAACTATTTAATACAAAAAATCGAGTTTAAATGGGACAACAAAATAAATTATATTATACTTGAAAGAGTTGTTAATTTCCGAGTTCATATTAATACAATCAGGAGTGAAACCATTAAAAAAATATTTAAACCATAAAAAAAATTTCAAATTTTATTATTATTTTTTTTTATTTCAGTTTTCGATTCGATTAACCTGACCCTGTAACCGACAACAGAATATTTTTTTAAAAAAAAAAAACCGAAAACCTAACCGAAATTTTTCGGTTCGGTTTGAACCGAGCTTTTTCGGTTCGGCCCGGTTCAATCGGTTTACCGAACCGGTGAACACCCCTATATTTCATACCAAATTTCTTCCCAAAATACTCAATTCTCATTATATTATTCTTTTTAAATCAAACATAACATATAAGTTATAATTTTAAACATTAAGTTTAGATAAAAATACTCAAAATTTATTATATTTAAAAAAAACATTACTATATAAAGCTATATATAAAGTGTGAGGGCCTTAGAATAACTATATTTGACCTCTTATGTCATACCAAATTTTCTTCCCAAAATACTCATTTTTCATTATATTACTCTTTTTCAATCAAACATAATATATAAGTTATAATTTCAAACATTAACTTTAAATACAAATACTCCAACTTAATTAAATTTTAATTAAATTATATTTTATAGTAAAATTTATTTTATATGCATGCAGCATGCATCGCGTACAAAGTTTTGCTAATTTTAATATAATAATTTTGTAATAAGACTCCCCTCAAAGGGTTGAGTTTCCTAATAGACATGAGCCGGTTCAATTTCAAACATTCCCGACCTGGAATCAGTGTTTCGAAATTGGACCGAGCATGAAATCGATGTTCTTACTGGTTACAGCTTCGATCGATTCGACCGGATGAACCATTGATTCAATCGGTGTTGACGTCAGCATTATGTAATATCTATTTTAAGTTTTGTAAAATATATATACCATATATTTGCTATAGTTTCAAGTTGTTCACAATAAAAAAATATCGTTACACCAACATAACATGTCAAACTTCAAAAATCAGATAAAATCAAATGTCCAATATAAAAAATTAGTAAAACATCTCAAAAAACAACAAATAATGTCCAAAAAGAACAATATCCCAAAATTATAAGAAAATATTTAAAATATCATGAAATTATTCATATATATTATAATCTACGAGAAACTAAACATGTTTATATATAACATACAAGACACATTTATTGAATTATATGGAATTTTTGGTAAAAACATACATAAAATATTATTTTGTAATCATTTCAATAACAATAAATTATATATAATATATTTTGTTCTAAAAATTTTATTTATAATTTAAAAATAAAAAATTAAAATTAAAATTTAAAAAATGAAAGGAAAATGAAAGAACCTACTGGTTTAACCAGTCAATCGGTTTACTTGTTGAACCGATTTAATCTGGTTCTCACTGGTTTTTAGCCGGGTGTTTTGAAGGATCAATCGGATCGGATCAAGCACTAGTTACATGTTAAATTGGTTGAACAGATCGGTTCGGGTCTGTTTTCAAAACACTGCCTGGAATCGTAACCGTTTCGATGGGTCAGTTACAAGTTGATCCGTTTCGATGGATCAAATCGTAACCTGCCCGTTTATAAGAGTGTTGTGATTCATGATATATGAACCCGTGAAACGACGGTTCACAGTATTTTTATATTTTTATAGTATTTTTAATTTAAACAAATATATTAACATAGAATTGAACTCTTCGACTTAACATGAATTATTAATTTTATCATTGAGCTATAAGAATTTTGTTGAGCTAACTTGAGTATTATAATTTATGTTATTATTCTAACAAATATATCATATACTATTTGATTATACGATATTGGATTCACTGTACGTTATTTAGTATTCATCCACGGAGGAACATTCAAGAAATTTTTTCATATTTTTCACTTTTTAATAGTATTTTTTAATTTAAAAATGAATGGTTAAACAATAACTACAAGTGTAACCGTTAAGGAAGTTTAAGATTAAAGATCAAGATCTTTTTGAACAGTCGAAACAACGTTGCGATCATTTCTATTTCCTAACCTCGCACGCTAATAAAAACTCTTAAAAGTTTACAAATAAGAAAGGGCCACCTTTTATAAATTAATAGTAAAAAGAATTAAGAACTGAAAAAAATTAAATTAATTGTAGTTATCTCTTTATTTTTGTTGATATCTATACTCAGTGTTTTTAAAATCGGACCAAACATAAAATCGACGCTCCTACTGATTATAAGTTCGATCGGTTAAATCGATGAAACCATTAGTTCAATCGTTGATGACATCATCATTATGTAATATCTAGTTTAATTTTTATAAAATATATATAATATATTTATTATAGTTTCATGTTGTACACAATAAAATAAATATCATTACATCAATATAACATGTCAAACTTAAAAAAAATCAGATCAAACCAAATATCCAACATTAAAGAAAAATAATAAAATATCACAAAAATAACAAACAATGCCCAAAAAAAAGCCTCAAAATCATAAGAAAATATTTAAAATTTTTTGAAACGATTACATTTTTTATAATTTATGAGAAACTAAACATATTTATTATAATATATTTTGTTCAAAAAATTTGAATTATAGTTGGGCGGTTTTAGAGGGTCGATTGTCGGTCCGGTCCGATCTTCAAAACACAGTGTACATGTGAGTCACCTCATGTTTTCCTATGATCGACATACTACGTGATGAAATTCTATATGTATGTTGTTATTTTGTTTCTCTCCGAATTTTGAGATTATGTGATTTATTATTTGTTATTATGATAGTTTTGTGTTAAACTATGATGTCGAATTCTGAATTTATAGTGAATTTATCTCATTGTTATTAAATTTGAACTTTTCAATTAAAGATCCAGATAAAGGAGCTGAATCAATATCATATGTAGAGAAGATACTCAAGGATGATGGTAATTTAGGTGTTTGATCCGTGTTGCTTTTATATGTTTATTAGATTTTGTATTCCGTAGGATTATTAAGAGATTTTAGTTTTTTTTTTTTTTAATGTGGGTTTATTTAGTTAGAGGAGTGTGTATACTGGGCAGTTGATTGAAGTATGTTCGAGAAAAGACAATGACCACAAATTACAAAATCTCTCAACAGAATTAAACATTTATTAAAAAGACCCATCAAACTTCCATCACATCAGCAAAGAACCATACATACATCCATACTAATGAAATATATATTACCATATCATTATTATAATACTTTAATATTTTTATTTGAACGCAAACCCCTCTCAGGCAGTAATGGTGGAACCATGCTTGTCAATTCTTGCCTGCAACTCTTCCTTCTTTGCTCCCACGACCCTATCCACTTCCTCCCCTTGTTTGAAGAACAAAAACGTCGGCATTGCCTCCACTTTGAATTCCTTTGCAACAGCCTGAAGAAAGATTATATCAGATTTGCACAGATCCAGGCCTTGCACCAAGCTTGGCTTATTTGTTCTGCTAGTTCTATTCTAAAAGATGGCTTTAATCTAACAGAATACTGTTAAAATTAATCACCAAATATTGATATGACCTAGTTCAATCAGTTGCTTCGATCGAAATTTTGCGCACAGCCAATTGGAAGAAGATTACCCATCAGTACCAAGAATATATAAATAAATTTCATACTTGAATTTGGATACTCAACTACATTCTAAAGTGCCTCAAAATAACAATGCAAAGTATATATTACCTCAACTTCATCAACATCAACCTTCAAGAATAAAACATGTGTTGTTTTCTTTGCAATCTCAGCCAAGATCGGGGCGATGAAACGGCATGGTCCACACCATGAAGCTGTGAAATCTACAACCACCTGAATAAATAAAAAAAACGATTTGGCTTCCTATGTTAGAATTTTGAACAGGGGAAAGCAAACCTATTAAATAGAATGTCAGTGCCAAAAAAGCAAAATATTTCACTAAGGGGTTGTTGGATCATGCTCTCCTGTTCTTGCCAAAGCAGAAAAATATTCGAGTTCTCATGATTAAGTCCCTAATCAAATGTACTACAAGCTCTATTAATCACTATAGGCCAACTTGGTCATGCTAGCAATGAATTTCTGATACATAAGACACCAAGATCACTACTTGACCTGGAAAAAGTACAAATTTTGTACATACTTTTTTCCGAAAAACAAAATAAGTTTTAAAGGCAAGAACCTTTGTTCCCTTGGATAAAGGATTCAACTATGCGACCCAAAAAACACAAGATAAAGATAGAAAAGAGAGTCTGATGATTCAGATGCAGAGTGTCAGTAAAATTTAAGGAAATGAATCAGTAAAAAGCAAATAACCACATACCTTCCAAAATAAACCTTGGAAATATATTAAGAACAAAGACTCAACATTTACATGAATAGCAAGACCCATATCGAATTCTCAATCATCTTCAAAGGAGAAGTCCAAATAAATTTTAATTTTAAAAGTATAAACGTACGAGCTTTTTATTATCGAGACCCTTCTGAAACTGATCCTTCCACTGCTGGAGGGAGTGGCATCCTATCACTTGTCCCTCTAGTTCCGAAGCCATTTCGAAGATTTTCTTCCTCAAAAATTTGCAAAATTAAGAAACCAAATTTATAAGCTCTTTTTTCTTGAATGTGCAGAAAAGTCGTTTGTTTGAACACAGCGAGATGAAACTGTCCTTTATATAGGGGAAATGGTTTGGTTTGACAAAAAAAAACTAAACTTAACAACGAAGCCTCTCGGCTGCGTGACGTGTGGTGGGACGTATTCTAGGAGATTCCGCGTTGACGGTAGATATTAACCTAGACATTTCAAAGAATATATAATATGAAACAATTTATTCTCCTATCTAATCTTAGTTTAAATCACTTACCTATACTATTTTCACCGACAATATCGATGATTATATACAAAACTTTAGATCCAACATGAAGAGTTTAAATACATTTAGTGTTTATCACTAAATAAAGATATTTGAATTAGAGTGTTAATAATGTTTTAAAGTAAACAATCAAATCAATGCTGATTATTTTTCACCTCTACGAATGAAGCTGAAGTTCCATCCAAGTGCATCCGTTGACTATTATAATTATCAATTTATCATGAATCAATATTCTATAATTAAATCATTTTTTTTTAAAATGACTCTTATATCAAAGCAAACAATTTGATGAATTAGTTTAATCCTAGAAATTCTTCTAGGTGTGAATCGGATTAGTTACGTAAGTATAGCTTGTCTTGTTATTGTTCTTTGGAATAGCATCAAAAAAATCCGTCAAGTATAATATGTGATAGTATATAAAACGGTCTTTGAGGATAATATCAAGAAGACCGATAAGTGTAATACATTATGGTACATGTATGAATCACATCTTTTTAATGGATAGTGTTAATGACAAAGCAAGAAATGTTGTCTACAAAGCAAAAAATTTAAAATTTCATATATACCCTTAAAGCAATTTGCTAAGTTTGTTACTACAACACGTTCCGTTTAAAATTGATATCAGAGCCGGGTTTATTCTGGAAATACTATAATAATATCTTGAATATTAATTTCTAACCTATACGGAGGAGACGATTCAAGAAATATTATGGATCCGAACGAACGTTCGTGGTGCAAGTCATACAAGTGGTACTTCCAGAAATTGGAAGAACTAAAGCAAGGATATCTGGCTAAAGCTTAACACTTCAACCAGAAATGGAATGTTCTACTGGACATTAGTGTTAGCCCAGCTAGCATATTCCAGTATCAAGAACAGGAGAAGGTGGCGAAGAACCTTTACAGGATGAACCTCAAGCAACAATTCGAGTTAATCGAGGGCCAAGAGAGAGCTCATCCTGAGCACAATCACATGATTCCAGATCCCAACCCCCTTAACAGGATCCGGAACTGACGAATAGGATGTGTGAACCAACCTTTCGAGAAATCGAGCCGAATACTTCTAAGATATCCCAAGATCTTAGAGAGATCCAGAAGACAATGCAGCGTTATGGCTACCTTCAATACCATGTCCCTTCACAAGTCCATCAGATTCAAAGTCATATGGAGATTATGATCAAACATCAGGAGGAAATTCTTGAAACCTTCGAGATGTTCAAACTCGAGTCAAGGAGTTGGAGTCAAGACCAAGATATATAGGGAGAAGGAACAGATGATGGTTACCGCCGTCCTATGGAACAAAACCCCTTTTACAACAAAAAAGGAAAGCTGATGAGGTCCAAAGGCCTTTGATGGAGACTGAAAAATGATTGCATTCATATGAGGAGAACCCGTACTTCCCACAATGTAAGACCCCAACGACCCAACACGTCAATAATGCAATTATGAAGTCATTTGTGTATGTAAAAATTTCTTTCTTTAAAAGAATCATTACATGCTTCACCTATACCCTATGACTTTTATAAAAATTTGGGCAGAATCTCCCCATAAATTGGACATACCGGGAAAATTCAAATCAAAATATAACCATAAGACACAATACAACCCCAAGCACAAATCTCGTATAATAACCTCCAACTTTCACCAAAATAAAATCATCTTACTAGCGCTATGTACTCAAATCATAACGCACATCTCCTCAATATGAAATGCATCTAACACACCCGAATGAAAGGAGAAACTTTGAGGTATAATTATACAGTCCATATACAGGCATCAAAAATCTCATAGACGAGCAACGAATAGATGAATGCAACTATAAACGTATAAAATCACATTCCCAATCTACCAATAATTGATACATAGTTTCTAAAAGCGTGATCATCCAATGAAGCTTGCGCGTGGATAGTAGATTCGATTTAGAAAAGATAAAAGACCTGCTGACAAGAGAGCCCGTTTTCCTAAAGCTCGGGGACCACAAAAACCAATAATGTAAAGATTCCCCGACAAAGGAAAAAGGCGTGGACCATTAAAAAATTAGTGTGACAACTGTTAAACGCACTCGGAACAAAATAATAGACCACTCACAAGAAACGTTGGCACACTCAGACAAAGATGACAGATCACGTGAAAGTTAAGGCGCGCTCACATGCGCACTCAACAATTATCAAGATTTAGAATCCGAAGTTCAAGTCCGGATACAGTCCTATATAAAGACACTCATTCAGGAAGCTAAGGACATCTAAAATTCTACATAGTTTTCTGAGAATAAAAATTATAGTCTCTAAGCTTTGTAATCTTTCAACATTCCTAGCTTGGTAATTTTTTCTTTCTTTCTTTCTTTCTTTCTTTATTATGTAATCGTTTATAATATTGTTTTGTATCAGTTTATTTGTTCTTGAGTCAAGCCTCACCTATATGAGAGGCTAAAACAAGTTTGTCTCCTCCCAAAAGGAGACATTTTAATGTAATAGATGTTATAAGTATTTCCAGAATAAAACTAAGGTTGTTGCCAATCTATCTCCCAGATTTCTTTAAATCTTTCATATATATGATTTTACTCTACGCCCTACGTAGGAAACGAAACATGGATGTGCTGGCTATTGCTAAAGGGCTATATAACAGAACCAACGATTGTGATCGGGTGGTTGGTGGAGAGGAGCCATCGTAAAATCTGATTGAGTACCCGTCAGTAGTTTGGTCAAAACGGTACTAATCGGTTTATTAAAATTTTATTATAATACAGAAGCATAATGTGTCTGTTCTTTATTTTCTTTGAATCATGAACTGTGAGTCCTTTGCAAAAATATGCTCTGGGGTATATTCCAAGATGACAAAAACTGGGAGATTTCATATTCATAATTTATTATTTTAGTTGAGTTGAAGTATGGAGGGATATAATTAAAAATTTAAAAAAATTGTTTTGGTAGCAATAAATTTTGCTCTGGCATTATCATTGCCCCTTTTTAATTGTCATACGCGTAGTACCCCTTCTAATTAAATCATCCACACGTCAAAGATAGAGTCAAGGAATATGGTTTTTTCACACCTTTTCAATTGGCAATTATTCTTTTTACACAAAACAAGAAACTTCACCGTGAACGTAAAAATGTCAATAGTTTTAGTGTTGTTTGGTAGGCTTTTTTTTTTTTTGTTTCCAATTGTCATGTGGTATCTCATTGATATTGATACTATTTTGTCTCCAATGTCATGTGGTATCTCATTGATATTGGTACTATTTTGTCTCCAATGTGGTGGTCTTTAATTTATGTTCCATGTCGTGAGCAACACTTGATTCTGACTATTGAGTCGTCGGTTTCGTACGTCATCTAGTGGTATGGCTTTCAGTAAGGGATTTGGATGTGAGAGTTTGTTATTTTTCCTTTATCAGTTTATACTTCTCGTACATCCTTCCTTTACTTGTCCACATGGTTTGAGAGACCTTATTTGACTGTGGTGATTTCTACACCTTTCTGGTCAAAGTATTGTTCTTCTATAGAGTTTCACTTATCCAGTTCACCTTTTAGTATGCCTCTTCAGATGTGTGCCTTTGTATTTACCATGTTCGGAGTAGGAGCTTGGTTTTTGTTGGTTCACTGATTTTACTCCTTAGGGTAGTGTGTGTTTCATGGTTGTTATTTCAAAACTATGTTGTAATTGTCGATCCGAATATTCTATAGTTAAATATATTGTATGTTTAAAAAAAAAATTTGTCAATAGAATCTTTCATTGACGGCTACAAAATGAGCACAAAAAGTTGCAAGTAGAGTTGTCGATTCTAGCTATGGACACTTTAATTCTTTGTAGCTTTATGTTTTGTAATTCCTAATTATTGCATGCGACACTTGAGAAAAGAGCGCTTTCAAAATTCTAATTTTGTTATTCATCGACTAGTCGGTGACCTTGATTCCATTGGAAGTTTTACAAAGTTTTTCTTAGGTATTTAAATAAATAAATTAAATAGTACATCTAGTACTAGCAGCAGATTTAAAAACATCATTTTAACGAATTAAATTCTTGAGATATATATGTGTTGACAAATACTAAATTCCAAAAAGAATCTTGTCGGTGTTCTTTTCATTCCCTTAATCTTTAAACATCACTTTATTCTCTCTTTTTTCAATACATTTCTTGTTCGAATTGTTTTCCACGACCTGATATTTGTCATATGATGCTACATTTCCTTGTCATAGAATGGATGCTTTTGTATTAGGCAATTCTTAGGAATATAAGTTGAGTTAAGTCGACTAGATTCAAGCTCAATCAATAATTTCTTCAGCTCAAACCTGAACTAAGTTGTAGTTGTTGGTAACTCAACTGCTAAACTGCGAGCTTTAAAAATAATTTATTAATGTATCATTTAAAGACATAAATGGATAATTTAGTATCTCTTGACAAATTGGCCAGGAACATTAATGCTGGTAGATGACAGCATCATTAATGTTACTGGTAGTTGAAAGATGGCAAAACGCTTAAATAATTTATTCTTTACGTGTTTCAAGAGCAGGAAGCTCCTATAAATAAGGCGGTTTGTTTGATGATGCCCGTAAGGGCAGTGCCCTTAGGGGCATCATCACCGTTCATTTGGAATCTTTTTTTTTAAAAGAAAAAAAACATTCTACATGGATGATGGATGATGCCCCTAAGGGCACTGCCCTTCAGGGCAGCAACAAACAAACCAAATAAGGCATACATCTCATCATTCAAATTATCTCATTCTCGAGTGTTTTTCAGTTCTTAGTATTCAATATTAGAGTGTTTTGTTCCGTAATATTTGTATGGTTGTTTTATCTTACTCTCTTTGAGAGATAAAAAGAGGTTGTAACTTATAAAATATTATAGAGAAATATTTTCATATTGTTGTGGTTTTAACCTTTATAAATTTTAGGGGTTTTTCCACATAAATTGTGGTGTACATTTTTATCCTTCATTTTCGATATTTTCTATCTCGTGTTGCTAAACTTGAGACTAACAATATCAATATAGTTACATATATAATCATTTATTGTATGAAAATGATAATATCAATTTTTGAATTAACTTCGTGAAGTATTTATTATAAGCTGAAACTAGATAGCCAAGATCGTGATATTCAGCTCATGGATATATTTATAAAAATATTTTTTATATTTTTATTTTTTTAAATGTCAGATATAATATATTTAGGTTTTATTATTGTAAATAACAATTTATCAGTGACATGGCTAGTTTCAGCTTGTGTTGCGATAGTATATATAATAATTCCTACCCAATTAAACTTGGGTTTAATTAGCTTATAATATTTAAGATTAGGTCTACTTTGATGTATCTTGGGATGTAGTGCTTTTTACCACAACTTATGTTTTATAGTGCAATGTAGGCCATGTAGCATTTGTTAAACCTGGAGTGAGTGCCATATGAAGCTATTTATTAGTTGGGTAATTTTAAGAGAATTATTTGTTAACAGCATTGTCTTTTTAAGTTAATTTAATTTGATAAATATTGTGCTTACTTGAAAATAAAAGTAGCATTTGTCTCGATTATAAAATTAGTTTTTCATAAAGCCATTAGAAAATAATATGCTTTTGATTAAAATTAATTATCTATTTAATCCTGTAATACTGCATACTAATTCAAAAATTAATCAAGAATTTAATGCGAGGAACTTTAAATCAAATAAAGTTCCATTTCATTTTCGAAAAATTGTTTATTAATATTTTTTGTTTGTTTCAGTCCCTTCGATTTCCATGTAGCACTTCAGAACAGAAATCCTACTTCTCATTAAAGAAAGAAATCCACTGCTTGGTTTTATTCGTCTGATCCTCAATTTAAAATTAAATACTACTAATGTTGACGTATGATTCCGGATCATGATGATGATATGCAAGCCTTTTTATCCCGAGCTGTGTGTTCTTCCTCGAGTATTGCTTCCCCTTTCGTTTAGGATATGAATTGCTTCATAACTTCTCAACAGTAGTCGCGATGATCTGAATAACTTGTTTTATAGGCACTCCTATGGTTGGTATAGCATGTGTTTGGGCACGGTCATCCCAAGTGGTCAAGGGACTCCACTTCCTTTGTTATGATTTCATGTACCGGGGATATACGACGCCCTTGGTTCGATTGTTGGTCCCGAGAGCTCTGTCCCCGGTTTCTGCTTCTTGCTATCTTTAATAACATGGTGTTTTCTTCAACGCCTTAGTTCAATTGACTACCAAAAGACTCTACATGCATATACCGGGTTCCTCATGTAATTGAATAAAATACATTGTGAAGAATTCATCAATCCTTTTGTATTCTCGTTTCACTTGTTTTCCGAGCCTCGACTTGATTATCAGAGTGACTATGCCGAAGATCCATCGGCTGATAGAAGTTTTCGAGGAAGCTGTCCTCCTAAGAAGATGTGAGAAGAACAGAGAAAGTAGAGAAAATTCAAGAGAAGAAATTTCATTTCAGAAGAAGAATTCAGTTATACAATGTTCATGAATGTTATTCCCGCCTAATTCACATTTTGCAACAGATAACTTGTTGCAATTCAATATTCAATTTCATTCCAAATACAAAAAGATACATGAAAAATTATTCGAAGAATAAAATCCCCAAGAATTTTTCCAAAGGTTCAAAATCTATATCTCGCATAGTTGTAGCTTCAAAACATATAACAATGTTTATATACGATGTGTGTTCATCACTATACTATTTATAACAATGTTAAACCTCACCTGTCATATTATCAAAGCAATGTCTCACCCTTTCCAGCATTCTGAATGCCAAAATGTAGGTGACTCTATGTCCCAAAACAATTATACATCAATCAAATCCAAGGACATTATATCACAAAGAAAATTCATCGTTCGACGTTGTTAATTTCAATAGGTTTAAGAACAATTACATTGCTCTAACTCCAGTCATTTATATTAAATTAATTTAACATTAATATCAGAATTGATATCAGCAATTCACTGGTAGTATGTTTCAGAGACATACTCTTTCCCTACCTCATGCTGCCACATATAAAAGTTTATTCACAGTAATATAGTATTAATATCGTGAGCAATATCAATACTACACAAAATCAACATATTCACATATCAATCTCATGTAATACCAAACCAAGTCACACCAAGCCACATAAGAGCCCAAAGTCAAATAATGCCAAACACAAGCGCACATATTTATTTGTGCATATTCAAGTGTGCACAAGACTCAAGAGCATTCCAGTTATGCTCTGATATCATACTGTGAGGGCTCAATCCTAAACATGTGATTAATGACCACACAATGATAATTGTAGTTTAAACAACGGAAGATTTGTTTAATATATATGACCATGTGGCCCTAAAAACTTCGGCATGACCTCATCGCACGAGGAACATACCACCAACACAAATCAACATATACTGAAAATATATAAATACCACAAGTTTCATATCCATCAACATAAACCAGCATACGTAAATCAAACTATGCTAAAATAAATTAAATATACATAGACTCATCACACTACATGGATACATCCCTGGTACAAAGACTACTAGGATAAACAAGAGTAAAACCTCAAGTGTGACTCCCACCGGACGTGCCCTCTCTGGCGTCCTGGTCACCTGTACCACCTGCCATTGTCCACACACAAAGACAACAACAGCCCCCTTGGAGGTGAGCAAAAACCCAATATTGAACGATCATAGAATATACATCATGTATCTATAAAATGATATATGAAATGAAATGCAATGCAATGCATGTCATGTCATGTTGGTATCGTATCATACACCCATCCACTGGTATATCTGAATCAATAAACGAAAGTCCAACCATATCATAATAGCTCGAGCCTGTCAAGCCTATAGGGTATCCAGACGGATGGACGTCGGCAAAGCGCCACCAACCCCAGGTCCTGACATCACATAATCATATAGGGATATCCAGACGGATGACATCAGCAATGTGCCACCAATCCCTATCTCAACAAATCATATCAATCAAAGGGGACCACGAATCTCTATGCCTATCGGGCCATGTAATTGCAACATAGTATCGCATTACCAATCCTCAATGATTGATATCAGAATCCAATAAATATCAGGGTATTCAAGCATAGCTCAACGTGTATGTCATGCATCGATGTATTTATAAAAACTGATGTGTTATAACAAAACTGTTAGGTATCCGATCAAGCAATACGCAGCGGAAAATAAAAACTGGATTCCTACCATGGACCTATACAAAGTAATTATATCGAGATTGATAAGAATCATACCATTGTAGCGTGTTTGAAGCATATTCCTCGTTGCAACACCATGAGTCACGAACAAAGATTTGCACCTTTGTCTCTACGGTATCCACACGATCAAATCGAAAAGGGTGTTCAAGAACAAGTTGCTAGACTCGTTCTTAAACCAAAACAAGACTCACGGTTCAAAACCGATCAATGACGGTCGTTCCTACCACCACTATTCACGGCGGCGGCGTGAAGATGTAGGGTGAGAGTGAGGCAGCGGCCGAGAGCTTGTATGTTGGTGGCTTTTAGGTTTTTAATAATCAAAACTTGATTAAAACCTTGTTATCATATTATATATTATATATTAGATTTAATTAAAAGGCTTTCAAAAAGCCCCATTGGCCCAAACCCAATATATTAATTAAATCCATATTATCTAATATTTGTAATTAAAACTCTTCTTAATTAATTATTTCATCCAATGAATTTTATCTCCCTTTATTGATTTAATCTTTTGTGCGACCCGATAGGATCTTGCAATGTTGGCAGTGACATAAAATCTAATTTTATGTCACAAGCAATGAGCGGTATCTAGCAATACATCAAGGCTACCCAAATTACAAGAATGTCATTGACTCGACATAACCTACGAACTGTGATAATATTAACCATGTAACTTAATCCATTTGTCCAATCTGTTTAGATTGAACACGGGTCATGGAATAGTCATACTAGTATATTCAATCTTTTATTTCTTGATCCCCAAGTAGAACTAGAATAAACGAATAAGCTCGATATCACATATCGACTCATTCGAGCATGGCCATGCATTTTAGTCTTACTTGATCAAGGGCCCAAACACTTCTCCTGTTATATAGGAGGGACAAATCCTTTCTTGATCACTCAACATCCCTCTACATAATTCGTGGTGTATCCAGTGATTGTCTTTATAGTTTACCCTGTTACAGGTAACGTTTGATAATATCAAGATACACGACTCCTTATGTTGGGATCTCTGGTGATCTCAAGTCGTAAGGATTACATACATTATTATCACTATGAGAATTGCTTATGACGTTCATATAACTATCCATGTAGCATTCTCATGGTGGGTCTGTCCAGTACATCGTTCTCTAACATGCACCCATGTGTTGATTTGATATCTCATATCTATGAACAATTCATCAATCAAAACATACTAATCTCAATGCATTATCATTATCCCGATTCATGATAATACTTGACTATGGACAATCTTTAAGAACAATACAATATTATTCTAAGGACATTAACTTATATATTAATCCATGTTACACAGATACCCGAATAATATATAATAATGAATTGCCATTAATAAAACCATAATACATCGTATGTCATAAACAAGCATCTAATGAGTTGTCTTAGGGCTATCCCAACAAAAATATTTATTTTTCATACATCGATATGTCAATCATGCATGCTATGAATGCCACATAATTTAAATAAGATCACGTAGTCACGTAATCTCAAGTAATTCACATAAGTCACTTAATTCATCAAATCATATACCAACTGATACAGATACATGTTGTATGTTACCCGATTACAACATACCTTTACTTCTTGATACTTGAACTTGTAGAGTTGATGTATTCACAAAATTCACACACAGTTCACGCACGCATTTAGTACGATTTCGGTGAACTCCGGCGGCGGTAGAGGCGGCGACCGGTGTAGAAAGTTTCGTCCAGGTGCAAGGAAGAGAATCAGTGCATTGGATTCGTCCAATTCGTGGTAGATTCGAAGAAATCGAACCAAAAGTGCTCAAACCCTAGTTTGCGCGAGTTTCAAATTGAAAACCTTTTCAAACACCAAAATTTGATTATCTGGTATGGAAAGACGCGCCTCTGAGTTGTGAACACGGTGGTAGGTCGGGCTCGTCGATAGGTGGTCGGACGGCGGCGAACGGAGTGGATTTACACGCGGTGGTCGGTGATCGCTCGAAGTGTATGTTTTCGCACCTTTTAGTAGGTGTCCACGATCTGTGTGTGTTTTACATGTTTTACTATATGTTTTACATCCTACACCGATATATATTAATTCCCGACTAATTATGAATCGGGTGTCACCGATATACTGGTACATATACATCATATGTATAGTCCACACCTAACTTCATGTCCTTATTTCAATCACAAATATTAAATATATCAATTTAATACAAATTTTATAGTTACGGAATTAATTTAACAAAAGTTCGGTATTAAACCGAATAGTTCAAAAATATATTTATACATTCACCATGTTCTGACCTGACTGTCAATTGACATGTACAATATCAATTTCCACTCTCATTCATTATATTATATTCTATGTTGCACCGATACTCCAAAAAATTTTACGGTCAAGTATCGGATACTTCTGGGATACGGATATGCGCGGATACGGCACCGATACGTATTAGATACGCCACGTGGCGTATCCGAGGATAAAAAATAAGTTTTTATTTCGGATACGTTTTGGATACGGTCAAGATACGCCGTTGACCGTATCCGACACGGGTAGGATACGGGAACTTTCGAAATTTTTTTAAAAAATAGGGTTGAAACTGTAATTAAAATTAAATTATTTAACTAAATCCCTATTTCCTAACCACTTTAATATATTTATGTCGATTATATGCTTGAAATTTTTAGATGTCCTGGATTAATATTTTACCATTTGTCGTGAAGTTGGTGAGTTTGCAACTTTATTCTGATTTCTAATGTGTTTAATGTTAATTATATGCTTGAAACTTGATTTATTACAAATATTATTAATTATATATTTATATATATATAATTAAATTAATAAAATTTGTCGTATCCGGACGTATCGTATCCTATAAATTTTGAAAATCCCGTGCAGTCGTACCCGTATCTGCGTATCCACGTATCCGCGTATCCGTATCCGTGCAACATAGATTATATTCTTATTACTTAATTTCTAACTAATTAACAAATTAATGTACAAATTGTACTTACTTCTCATTATCAAATATCGGGACATCACATTTACAAAATGTTAAGTATGATATCATTATTATCAAAGATAATATTCCTCATGTTTATTTTTGACCATATGATAAACATAAGATAAATCACATAATTGTTGAGAAGCTAAACCTGATTTCCGATAATACGATATGAGGGCCTCACACAACAGCTCCTCCATGCTTGCCTTTGGTGCACACCTTAGTGGTGGTTGGGAATAGTTAATCGGCCCCGTATTGTACGCATTTTGGTAATGGTAGGTCGGTGGTGGTCGGTTCCCTACAAAGTTAACAGCTTCATTAGTTGTAACGAAAGGGTTACCTACTTGGCATTCCGTGCTCGGATGTCATCCTTGGCAAAGCTCGCATGTAACAGTTTGAACTTGCATTGCATGCATGCTCAAACTATCAATCTTCTTGTTTAGCGCTTCCAACATGGCAGCTAGGGCAGTGACTACACTCACTTGATGTACTCTGGCTTGCTTCTTTGGAACGTTCCTGTCAGACTGCCATTGACAGATATTAGCAGCCATCTCCTCCAACAGCGTATAAGACTCCTCGGGCATCTTCCTCATCACAGTTCCTCATGATGCTGCATCAATCATAGAACAATTATCAGAAATAAACCGTTTGTACCTGCAGCTAGGTAGGGAGGCCATGATGTGGGCATCTGCGCAGTAGATCAAGCCCTCCCAAGCCTCATACAGTGTCTCTGGATCGTATTGAGCAAAAGTAGTGATGTCATTGCGCATCTTGGCCGTCTTGGATGGTGGAAAGAATTTTGACAAGAAGAACCGCGTCATCCTATCCCACGTGATAATAGACCCTGCAGACAACGATTGTAACCAAGATTTAGCTTTATCGCGTAAAGAGAAGGGAAACAAATGTAACCTGATGGCGTCGTCAGTAACACCGTTATGCTTAAATGTATCACAAATCTCCAAGAAGTTGGAGATGTGGGCGTTGGGATCATCTGTATGATAGCAGGCTTGATCTCGAAATTGTTAGCCTGGATGGTTGATCTCGTGATACTTGACAGTGATCCATGGAATGAAGGGTGTGCGTAGTCCATGAGTGATGTTGCAACTGGTGGTACTAGATTATCCTCGTTATTAGCCATTAGTGCTCTTGCTTACCTTAGCCTCCTTTGACAGGTGTTCAATCTCGGGTTCAAAAGGCTCAAGTGTATGTTTGCTACTCCTTAGCATGCACCAAGAGATAACAACCAGTAAAGATCAAGACAAGAAACAAACAGCAGAACTGTAGAGAAAAGGGGGAAATCAAAAATAAAAACAAATAAATGACTAAACTACAGTCATCTAATCTCGTTTGATATTATTAACACTAGTCTCGGCAACGACGCCAAAAACTTGATTGCTATTATTTGAAACAATATTTTTGAGTGTAGCGATTGCGTACCGCAAGTGCACGGTGTCAAGTTTTAGTATAATGATATTATAAGTATGAGTGTCGAACCCACGAGGACTAGGAAATAATTACCAAACTCAGTTAATTTAACTATATTTAGTCTACGATAACTGATTGTAATTAATTAACTAAATTGAATAATTAACTCAATAATCAACCCAACAAACAAAAACAAATAAATTAGAATAAACAGAGACAATTATCAAGACTTTCGGTTCATCCATGCAATCCCCCATTATTCGCCTATAGTTAAGAATTAAAAATTCAAACGTTCTAAGGTGACGAGTTTTCCTAATGCACTTGTTATACGTTGGTCTGGTTACAACAAATCTAATATTAAGATGCAACAAGGCAATGATCATGTGTGATATCCCCGAAATAATTAATTGCAATTTGGGCATTAATTATGTTTATGTGACTATTTATGGTGATAATTAAATTATGTGTTGGAATTAATTATCTTTGGGAAATGCTTAGTCACATGGTAGGCGTGACCCGGTAGGGCATTTCAGGGTGCATGTTATGCATGTTGGGAAATGGGGTGTTAACATGATTTATTTGTTTTGGTTGTTAATTATGTGGAAAATATGGATATAGTTGAGGTTTGGTGCATTTTGGTAAAATGCTTTTAAAATATCATGTTGGGATGTTTTATACATCATGTTAATTGTTGGGGTACAATTTTAATTACTTTAACCCCACTACCCCCACCTTTATCAATCACTTTACTAATTCCCCCAAATCATTCCTCCAAACCCTTATCCTCTCCATTTTCGTTTTTGGCATTGAAGTGAAGGAGAAATCCTTGCAAACGTCTTATTTGTGGGATTTGTTGTGAGATTTGGAGTCCCCAAGAGGTATGGATACCTCCTTGGTATTTTTATGGTGTTTGGTTTAGTTTTGGTATAGTTTTGGATGGTTTTGAAATGGGTTTGTTTTGGGTTGGTATTATTTTGGTTGGGTGTTGGATTTTTGGTTGTTTTAAAGTGTATATTGAAGGTTTATGGTGTTTTGATGTTTTTGTTGGGATGGTTTTTGAGTTGGAATGGATTGGGAAGGTTTAAGGTTGAAAAATGGCGATTTTTCATGTTGTAGGTCGCGGCGATCGATCGCCCAAAACGGAGCGATCGATCGCGCGCAGGCAGTGGCAAATTATAACGCTTGGCGATCGATCGCCACATTTGGGCGATCGATCGGTGAGGCTGGCGATCGATCGCGCCAAATGTGGTGATCGATCGCCAAAGACAGAAAAATTGTGTAGCGGGCAGAGAGGTCTCGCGGTCGATCGGCCCCTCGCGGCGATCGATCGCGAGACACAAAATGTTGTGTTTTTGAAGATTTTTGTGAGATTTTTGATATTGGACTATTATTGGCTCCTAACATTGGTTTGTGTGAATGTGTAGAACCATCCCATGTGGCCACACAACTTAGGAGATAAAGACCACGACACAACACATTTTGGGACTAAGGTACGTAGTGAGACGTACGGGCATCGGACGGTAAAACGTATTATTACGTATTGCATTGGTTATGCACTATGGTTGCACACATGGAATTGATTATGCATTTTGGTTGCATATGTGGTCTTGTTTATGCATCATGGATTGCATACATGGTTTGGTCATGCATTGTGGTTGCATGTGTATATTGGATGCATTGGTGCATGTGATTGTGAGTCGTAATTATATTCCAGTGATGGAGAATACTTGCCGCTAGTAGCGTAGCGATGTGAAAACTTGCCGCTGTCATACCGTAGCGATGAGAGAATATTTGCCGCTAATATGAAGCGAAGAACACGACCGCTGTCATATTTATAGCGAGGGATATTAGTGCCGCTGGTATTGTCTAAGCGATAGGTATTTTCGTTGTCATGTTAACGCGAGGGGTATTATGCCACTGATATAATAAGACTTGGAAATCGAACACGGTGTACATGGAATGGATGCATGTCATGACATACATTATCGGTATTATAATCCATTGATTATGATTGTGGTACAGGGACAACCAAAGGAAGCTTATAAATGTATTAAATACAGGAAGTGAATTGTATTTACGGTTATGCATTAAATTGCAATCATATTATTGTGAATATGGTTTATATACATGCTCATGGTTTTGGGGGTTGTTCCTGTAGGTACTTTTGGGCGGACGGGCTAAGGCGGGTTGATGCGGTGAGCCAGTGAGGAGTGCTTTTGGCATAGCAGTTTTAATTCTTTTGTATAGTCTCTACTCTAGGAGTAGTGTAAAGCTATATGATTAACATTCTTTTGGTAGGGAATGTAATTAATCCCTTTTGGAAATTTTATTTTGGCCTGTAATCTTAACGGCTCAAGACATCAACATGAACTTTATATTCATTATATGCATGTTAGCACTATTTACGCCTTTAATCCGCACTTAAGGAACTAGGGTCCTTACATCATGCACTTATTTAACACTCAATATTGTATGTCGATTTATGAAAACGCCTAGCCTTCGATTTTGGTAAATCTATTGTTATCACACATGTATTTGACTTTATCTTTCGATCTTAGTCTAAAATCCATGGTTTAATTTACTATAACGTATCGCAATCTCCTATGGTGGATTCAATCGAAATAAATAGTCAATCAAGGATATTAATCCATTGAAAGCATAAACAACAGAATCAATCAAAACTTAATTAAAATTGTGGGTTCAAAACATGGGATCCCCTAAGTCTTGACAACAAACTTAGCCAACAATCTCCATCAAATAACAACGCATAAACTTGTTTTGCAACAATCTAAACATTAATTCTAATGAAAATATAGAACTAGTATTAGAAATACGAAAATACGAGAGGCGTTGACTCCGTGTGTTTCTCCGTCGTCCAGTCTTTTCCGATGCGTCTCCTCTTCAATGGATTTGTGGTGTATGGATGATGGTAGAGGATGAAGGTGATGGAGACTGAGTATGTAGGGTTTAATTATGAGCCAAGTGTCCTGGTTTTCATCCAAGTCAAGTCCATAAATAGTGGTGGAGAGTTTTGCAAAGTTTGGACACAAAATAACCAAGAAAGAAACAAAATCTCGAAATTTTCGGGTTCGGAGGTCGATCGGCAGTAAGTGGCGATCGATCGCCATAACATTCTGCCTCTTATTTTTCAAAATCTGAAAATCCGCGATCGATCGACAAGATATGGCGATCCATCTCCAAAAGTTTCTGGACGAGCCGCGATCGATTGCCAATACTGAAATTTTGTTGCTTATTTTTTCTCATCCGCGATCAATCAGCGTAAACTCCAAGATCGATCGCCAATGTCGAATTTTCTTCAAACTCGAGATTTTGTCCTATCTTCCACGTGTTAGCTCGGTTTGGTCCTTTTTCATCAATTATAGCTTATTTACTCAACTTTTATGCATTTGGACATAGATTCCTGAAATATACAAATATATACCAAAACGCGTAATATTTTCCATGAATCACTACAAAATCACCCCTAATCATATATCAAATTAAGTGTAAAAATCACACTTATCACCACCCACTTGGTGAAGTATTCAATCACGACTAAAAGAAATTTCCTTTGTCTAGTTGCTAGGGTAAAAGGTCCCACGATATCCATTCCCCATCGATCAAAGGGATATGAAGTGATGCTGCTATTAAGGACCTCCGCTGGTTGATGTGATAAATTTGCATGCTTCTGGCAATTATTACATTTTTTGATGATGTATTCGGCGTCCATTTCATGGTAGACCAATAGTATCCAGTTCGGTTCGCTTTTTAGTATAACATGTTTGCGCCCTGGTGATTCACACAACAACCTTTATGAATTTCTTTCAACAAGTATTCTCCTTCTTGGTTAGAAACACAATGGAAGAAAGTGACCGAGAAGCCATTCTTGAGCAATTTTCCTTATATCAACACGAACCGATTCCACATTCTTTTCACCCGAGCTGTCTATTTCAGATAACAGGGGATATCATTATTATTCAAAAACTTAATGATGTGTTATCTCCAATCCCCCATAATGAATGGCTCAAGACTCATTATACTATTGACAGATATATGGGAGATCAAGAGCACTTGTACCAGCACGCTCCTGTTTTTCACTCGTGCATTGAACTGGCCAGTTTGGTCAATTCATCGGCACGGTTATTCTCATCTCAAGGGACTTGCGTCAGTTTTGCTTCTTAAAACTTACCCATCAGTGCCCGAGCAGTTTCGACGTATCTCTTCAGCTTTTCTTCCTTCGCTTTATATACACCATTCACTTGTTGCACCACGAGCATTGAGTCCATATAAATGACTACCTTTTGAACCCTTCGTCAAGTGTTATTAAGAGCCCCGAAATCATAGCCTCGAATTCAGTTTCATTGTTTGAGAAATGAAAACTGAACTGAATGACTACCTTTATCTCATCGCCATCGGACTAATAAGAACCACACATGCTGTAATGCCTCGATTTATGTTATATACTTATGATATGATTATGGTGTAATTATATCACGTGGCGGTATGATAATGGGGGTTCGAGTGGAACCAAGAATGACTTACGACATGTATGAAAAGAGATATGGTAATGGTGTACAATGAGTTGAACCATAATATATCAAGAACTATGAAATGTATATGCCTTTGAAGGTGCATTAAAATGTACATGTGAGTTGCATTTGACATGAGTTTGAAGGGAATTACATAAGCATGTGAATTTGAGTTGCAAGTGGGCATTTGAATATGCATGTGAATTGAATTTGACTTGGAGTTGCATTTGCATTTGGATGTCATCTTCATGTACATGACACTTAACATGTAATTATCTCCAAATGACATGATATCAAGTAAATTAGGGACTTAAGGGTCTATATCAAGTGGCTTAGAGGTGAAATCACATACTACACCACTTTTCACCTAAAAATCTCTACACAAGCTCCTCTCCATTTCTTTCAAGGTTTTGTTGGTTTGAGCTTGGGTTTCAATTGTAACTTGAGCTAGGAGGGTGTGTGAAGTGGAATTGTACCATCTTGGTAAGAAATTCATAGTTGTATACTTGATTTTATCATTGTTGTTGATGTATGAGACATAGCATATCAAGTGTTCATGTGTACAATCATAACATGTTTATATGCTAGGAATTGGAATCTATGATGTTAGAATCATGTGAAGATGTTCCTAGATAGTGCATGAAACATGTTTACAAGTTAAAATTCGAGTTGTAGGAGAAGAGCTAGGAGGATAAGCTCAAAATCGCCATGTTCTAAACTTTCTGGACATCGGCGATCGATCGCGAGCTTTGTGGCGATCGATCGCCGAGACAGAGTAAATTTTAAGGCGGTTAAATCATGTGGCGATCGATCGGTGAAAATGTGGCGATCGATCGCGAGCAAACAGAGCACTTTGGCGATCGATCGCGAGGTTTGGCGATCGATCGCGAGGGAGGCAGAACAGTTTGGCGATCGATCGGTGAAATGTCGCGATCGATCGCCAGAGTTCAAATCTTGAAAAATTTTATATTTTGTAGAATTTGATTTTAATGCCTATGATAACATGTTATATTGTTGGCATTGTTGTAGCATCATCTCAGGGGACAGGGCAAAGAGACAATTAGCTATCAACGCCTGATTTATCGCTTTTGTGTCGCAATACAGGTACGTGTTGACGTACGGAGTATAGATATGATGCGATGATGATGTTATGGTTTTGATATCATATGATTTATGTTATCCTGTGTCATATGATTGGTAGTTCATATGCATGTTCATACATGGATTTCATATGATTGGGATGGATGCCTTGATAGATATGTGTATATGCTTTGGTGAGATCATTGCCTCGAGAGATATGCCTGGTGTGGTATATGCTTTGGCTAGGATCGTTGCCACGATAGATATACTACATATGCTTTGGCTTGTGAGATATACACTTGGTGTGGGTATATGCTCTGGCTATTGTCACCAATGAGCATGGTACTATGATATGTGCTGCTAATATGAAGATGTGATGTGGTTCCACGGACATATTGAGCTGAATAGGCATATCATATGGGGCTCGTGATAATAGGGGAATTGTTGAGACATGTCATGACATAGTGCATTTGTGGATGCATGATACAGAACATTCACGTATTGATGATTTATTTGTGCTTTATCATTGATATTGATATTGTGATTTGATATTGCACTGAGATATTTGTTATCTATACTCATTGTGTGAATATTTCTGTAGGGACTCATAGACGTGGGGAGCGTGAGTCATGAATTCCGCTGCGAGGGGAACCACTGCCTAGGAGTTCTTTTGGATTAGGTTGTTATGTACCTGATATATATAGTTTGTTAGGTTTTTGATAAACCTTGTAAACAACTTAACTAGTATGAACTCTTCATCTGTGCATGGTATATTACTTAATTCAGACTCACATATGTATGTTTAATGGATACATAATGGATTAAGTAAAGAGGACCCCACACATGCACCACTTCCAGACTGAGTAGCAGATCCATCCGCATAAAGATTTCATTCTTTTTCTTCCAAAATATGCATTTCCACCAGAAAATATGGTAAGGCTTGAACTTTGATAATGGTTCGGGGCTGATATGTAAGATCGAACTCGCTGAACAACAGAAGCACGTTTTCGCCTATATTTGAATAGTCGCAACCATACTTTGGACATATTGGAATTGTTTGCAGATCTTGAGCTAAACACATAAATATATTCATGTTTTAGGGACAGATTAAAATAAGTATTACATTAATATACTCTAATCAAGATATCCCTTGAAGAATTATGTCATGCATGATGCAATTAGCGACTCTAATTGTAGTTTAATGATGGCGTTGAGGTTACTTTTTAATTAATTATTAGATTATTACTCAAATTTGAAATTATCCACGTGGCCACACGTGTTTGATAAGCAAATTTACAAACTTTTTATGTACATATTAAAGTTAAATTACTTACAAACTATCTCTAAATTGAATAATAATAAATTTATCCATCTAGTTTAAATAACAATGTCTACATCACTTATTATGTCTTTTCATGTCAAAGAATAGTGGATATAGTTGTAATTTTCATATCTATTATAAATTAGACGTGATAATATTATAATATAACTATTTTATAGGAGGTCTATATATTATTGTTCAAAATTAGATGTTAGAAATTGTAAAGAATATTTTCGATAACTGTAATTTTTTTCCATATTTAATGGAACACCAAAATCAGGATCGAGACCGTCAAGAGTCAGATTCATTCTTACGTTGTATGAATACTATTCCATCACATATATTGTAGACAAACGAATTCTTCAGTTTATCAAGATATATATATATATATATATATATATATATATATATATATATATATATATATATATATAGTCGTAACTACTCAATTAAATATATAATAATTAATTAATTCATTGCGATGCATGTGTATATGTAAAAATAACAATTAGGTGAATTCATAATAGTCGCCTACTTTGATAATATAAATTATACTAAAAATATATACTTTTTATCCAAATGATTAACCCATAAAAAAATTATTATCGACTACTAAGGCATCCCGATTTATCTTGATCATATCGAGATGGATCAATTAGATCTATTTAAAAGGGGAAAATTACAAATATGTGTTGTTTACAGAAACTTATTATAAATAAATCTGTAAAAAAAAACTTTTTACCAAAAAATGCATTTATGAGAAAATTATATTTACATAAGTCCAATTTTTAACTATTGGTTTGAAAAGGTATTTTTAGTTACCAAAATACCCTTTAGTTGAAAACATCATAAACCTAATTTCATATATTTCTTCTCTTCCTCATTCCGTCGCCCCACACCTTAAATTTTATGCTAAAATTTTTCGACGATTCTCATTTCATTATTCTCTTCATCATCTCGTCGTCTCTTATCTTCGTCTCATCCCTAAAAATTATTTGCTAAAATGTTATGTACATGAAAGATGTTTCAATCGAAACATTAAAATTGTTCGTAGCATTTGGAATCTTTTTGAATCGAAGAAGACCTCGGACTACTCTGCACATATAATTTCCGGATATGGATGAAAAAGTAAGGTAAGCGTTGGTGTCCGTGCTTGTTTGCTCGTTCCAAAATTTACAGCCTGACAGTAAGATATTGCAACGAAGAAGATGACACATAGAAACATTAATTGGTGCACGAAAATTATAAAAATTAATTGGTGCACGAAAATTATAAAAAGTAACTGGTGCACGAAAGTTTTAAAAAGTAACTGGTGCCCGAAAATATAACATTGGTGAACGGAAATCATAAAAAGTAACTGATGCACGAAAATCATAAAAAGTAACTGGTGCACGAAAATTATAAAAAGTAACTGGTGCGCGAAAATATAACCTTGGTACACGAAATATAACATTGATGAATGAAAATACAACACTGGTGCACGAACTTTATGTTAACAACTGGTGCACGAAATACAATAACTTGTGCACGAAATTAAATGGTTCGTGCAATAGTAACTTAACTGTATGGTTCGTGCATCACCCACTTGCGATTATGGTTCGTGCATCACATACTTTTTCTATGTTTCATGTATCAATTATTGATTTTAATTTTCGCGCATCAAGTACTGATTTTCAATTTTCGTGCATCAGTTACTGATTTTATTTTTCGTGCATCAGTTACTGATTTCAATTTTCGTGCATCAATTACTGATGCACGTAAGTTTTGGAAAAAAGCTGGTGCACGAAATATAATCTTGGTGCACGAATTTATAAAAAGTAACCGATGCACGAAATATAACCTTGATGCATGAAATATAACACCGATGCATGGAAATACAACACGGTTGCACGAACTTTGTGTTAATTAGCATCAGCACAAAATTTACAAAAAAAACTAGTGCACGAAATACTATAACTGGTGCACGAAATTAAATGGTTCGTGCATCACTTACTTAGTTGTGGTTCGTGCATCACCCACTTGCGATTATGGATCGTGCATCACATACTTTTTCTTTGTTTAGTACATCAGTTACTGATTTTAATTTTCGTGAATCAATTACTGATTTTCAATTTTCGTGCACCAGTTACTTTTAATAATTTTCGTGCACCGATTATTTTTTATAATTTTCGTGCACCAATTTCTTTTATAATTCTCGTGCACCAATTAATTTTTCTCTGGGTAATCTTTTCGTTGCAAGTTTCAGGTTGTAAAATCTGGAAATGAGCAAATGACTATAAAACCTCAAATGGCAGCAAACAGTATATATATATATAAATGTATACACACAGTTACACACGAAAACACATACATACACAATACCAAATTTGAAAAAAAATCTTGAACGAAGTGATGGAATGAAAAATCGAAGATATGAAGAGAAAATCAATTGTAAAAAACCGTAACTGGCTAGAGAGATTTACGAGGAGATTCGAATCGCAGTCGTGAAAGGAAGAGCTTGAATGAAGTGCTGAAAGAAAGATACTAAATTTTTTTAAGATTGTCACATTTTCTTATTAAGGGCACTTTGTCAGTTCAACCTAAAGTTGACTTAAATAATTGCAAGTTTTTTTCCCGGACTAGAATGAATAAAATTTCAGCATATGATACCGGCCTGAACTTTGCCCATTTAAAAAACATACTACAAAACATCAATTAAATAGTTTTAGTGTTTAAAAAATCTTCGGATATCTCTTAAAAAATATGTTGACCAATAGTAATCGCTAGGTCGAGAAAAGCATCGATCCTACATGGATTATATTATTTGGTGGTGTGGTTTAGTTTAATCATATAACTAAAGAAAATGACTCTAAAATTAAATTATGTAAACTAATTTGTCAAGAAGTTGTCATATGATCTCTTTTTTTAATTCATTAATAATAAATTAATTTATTGATTAGAATGCTCCTCGTGCTACTCAACCATGTTGTCACTGTTGGATTGAGTTGTCATGCTAGAAGAGCTATCGACATATGACGCTTGTGTTGTTGTAAGATTTAAATATTGGAATTACACAGTTACAATTAGCTATAGTTTTTGGTAAAGCGGTAAGAGCTTAATCCTATTCATAATTGCAACAAGCTCAAAAAAATTCATGAAACTGATGATTGATATTTGATATAGATAAAATACAGTGATAGATAGAGATGAGGAGGAGTAGACATGATTTAAGGAGTTGTCTGAAAGCTGCAACCATCATTGTGCCAGCACATGTGCAGCAAAGGCCAAGGTAGTCAATGGAACTCCCACTTCCAAGGATATAGCCAGTGTCAGACGTAGCAACAACTATCATGCTGACAATAAGGACTTTAAGAACTATACAATTTAACCCAGACTTGCATGAATGTTTTGATAATAGTAAGAAACTTGTACATACCCTCGCAATAACAAAGGATAAAACCCATGATTTTGTATTCAACAAGTCATAAGAGAACTTCAAACTCACATGTCTTAGGTTTGAAACATAAAAAAATGGTTATTTCCTGCCTCTTATGTGTTAAGAGTGCACTCAAATAACGCTTACAAATAAACAATCAGAAAGTCACCAATATAAGGTCATAATTGGTCCTTAAATATTGTAATTAAATTCAAATGGAATTGTAAGAGAAATTCATGTCCATATCATTGAATGGTTAGGAAGACGAAAAGCTACTGAAAAATCTATCCTGGTCGCAGATGGTCAAGCAATCACATAAGGTGATATCATCATACAAGAGCCAGGTAATGTGACATTGGTTCTGTTGGAATTTAATACAATAAATAGTCAGGTATTCGATATACCTGACTGGAGCGGAAGATTATACCAAGATCTTTATGCTCGTCTACTAGCCTCGATCTTTGAACAGCCTCTCGTTGACTTGGTAGATTACTACTAGAGTAATCTACTCTAATTGCACACCTTAAGCCCTTGGAGTTCGTTGGTGATTCTCCAAGAGGGACGAACTATGTTGTGGGGACGAGAGTATTGTAATGTTGTTAGTGTAATGTAGTGGAGGCAAAGGCACCTACTTATAGGGCTCAAACCCTAGCCTAGGTCAAACCTGCTTTACATGGTTGACGGCTAGAGTTTGTCTGTGTACCTAATATGAATGTCTATTGGGCCTTGAGCCACAAGCCCGACCCAATGGATGAATTGGGCCTTGGGCCATAAGCCCAACCCATATACATCTACATCTACATCTCCCACTCATACATATTTGAATCAATATCCAAATCATTTCTCAATCGTCTCTCATTTCACGCCGTCCTCTCTCATACAGGGAATAAAGCGTGCGACCAAGCGAGAAGGAATGGTGAGGATAATTATTTTAAATCATCACCAAACTAACATAATTCTACAACTCATAAACTCGCATATACCCCAAACTAGTGTGGTCGCATCAGACCAAGCATATCTGATCCCTCATATTATAATAGAGCATGCTTGACTCTCTCAATAATGTATTTATGCTCATGACTATGTTAAAAACAAATTTAACCTTAGTCGGCCGGCCTATGAGCCATATAACAAAATGATGCGTTACCAACTTGGTTCTTCCTCGGCCACTCATGCCAATCAGTTTGGTCTTGATAGCTTTCCCAGACATGCTCCGACAGACCGCATCAATCATGACCATTGGATACATGCTAAAGTAGCTTCATCAAGCTTACATCTTAGGACATGGTCCAGAGTCCCAAAGGGTATATAAGAACAAATAAAGCGCTCACACAGTGACGAAGCAGGAATCCATTCTGTCACTCCACTACTGTGGTCGAACTTACTGAGCACATGTAGTATGCATACATGCTATGATGGAGCTCCCACTCAACTTGGGTATGTCAAGCTCTAAACATCATACGGATCTGAGTCCAATGGCTACAAAAAGCACATGACTTGCGCATTGCGAGATACCATCTACCAGCAATTCACCCATTCGGCTATAAACAGACTTTTATGGAGGTTGGACATACTCCATAATTGATCTAATCAGATCTCATCTTAGCCTCTTGCTAAGGCGACTATTATATTATCATTACAACCTTTCTCGCTCTTTCAAGCGCGAAGGGATCATGTCATACATGATCTTCAAGTCTCATCCTGCTCACTATCAAAGCGCCAGGGTGATTGTCCATGTGAGTGGGCCAATCAAAGTCTGGTGACATTCACATATGAACACGGTACCTCAACAAACCAATTGTTCATAACAATTGTTCTAACAGGCAAAACAAATCCTACAAAGCCCATAGAATTAACATGTCGCAGGAACAAATCTCCGCGCAAGGGCTTGGTCCATAGGCCAGCGCTCATATCGCTAGTAGGAATATGCCTTAGAACCACATTGGCTTATGCAACATAATCTCGAATAAAGATACAACTATATCATCTATATGCGCAGAAACTTGCAATTGTAGAGATCCTCTTAACCAGATTGTATCATATTGTTGATGTGCAGACTATTACTCTGCTTCTTAGGTAGATAGAGAGATTCAAGACCACTTCTTATCACTCCAAGTGATACTTGCACCTTTCACTATAAATGCATACCCCATAATGGATTTGCGCTCATCTCTATCAAGTGACCCATCAACGTCACTATATCCATCAATTCTCAAACCATCTTCATGGTAGCACAAAGAAAGATCATTTTGACTGCCATCTAATAGGCAACCTCAAAATTACTATGATTTTACTCACCATCCAATTGTAAAGCACAAGTCTGGTTGACTACACACTATTGTGTACATCAAACCATCTACAACGCTTGCATATGGAACTTCATGCATACGTTTCTTTCATTTTCTGTTTTAGGACACAACTCTTTGCTCGTATAGCAGACACCCACTTGTTTTGCCTTTTGTGAAGTTACAGCCTCTTAATATTTGGCTGGCTCATCAAAATCCATAAAAGCACGCATAAAAAATTCTCACACAATGATATATATCATTAGAGAATAATTTTGCGCTTCCTTTTATATATTCAAGGATTTTGAGAGACTTCCTTCAGTGAACCACTCCCACTGAGTTTAAGATCGCTTTCATTTTCTCTATTACTTGTCAAATAAGGCCTTATAACCTCATCTTTGGTTAGAGACTTCAACGCAAACCACATGGTTCATGTAATTCGTATAGTTCGATGTTCCTTTTTGACTTCACTCACAAAAATCCACATCTCGAACTCTATTTCAGTCATTTCTCTATTGGAATGTTCACAGTATGTTAGAATATTTTCTAAAAAAATTATTTTTTTTGAAGCTCTTGAACCGAGCTTTTAATGCTTAAAAAAATACTGTGAACAAATCACACTGATTCCCAAAGGTGCAAAACTTTCAAATAACATTTTCTGCAATGCCATTACTCAAAAAGGAATCGAAATGACTATTTAGAAAGCACATGGTTCAAAATGTAGGCAGCTGTCAAAGAACTCTTCTCCCCATAAGGATATTGGAAGATTCGTCGGGCCATCATTTATCTGGCAATCTCCAGAAGTGTCTGATTCCGTCTCTCTCCGCAATACCATTTCATTGTGAAGCATACAGAATCATTAACTATCTTGTAATTCTATTTCCTCATATATTTGTCTAAACTAATCAAACATATATTCTCGCTTTCTATCGGTACATAGAATTTTAAATTCTCAACCATTGCCAAGAATCACTTGACATATTCAAACGTTTCTAGCCGATGAGATAAGAGGTATACCGATCCGTAGCGCAAGTAAAATGAGCAATAGAATGTCTTGTGATGTACCCTCACACTCATAGGTTCGTAGATGTCTAGTGGAATTAACTCTAAAGGTAAGCAACCCTTTATGCCTTACAAATAGGCATATATGATCCGCACACTGAGAGGTTGACTTTAGCGAGCCATAACTTTCTCGAACTAACCTAGTCATCCTCTTTTGAGCAATATGTCCCAATAGATCATGCAGTATAACAGAATTAGAAACTATATCAATAGCGTATGAAACAAAATCAGCGGATAATTTAAACATAAATAATCCATTATTGATATAACCAAACCACGAATGTCTTTGCCAGGAAAAATAGAGAAATCGTTTGCTCAAACAAAACTGAAAAACCAAGTCTTAATAAACAAAGTAACTAAGTGTAAATTACATCAATTACTAAGTAACGAGAAGGTACAAAACCAACTCTAAAACTCTCCATATGCGCCAACTTTTGTAGCAAAATTGTGGCTGCATACTAGCACTTGATAGTAACCTACCAATCCTACTCAATCCTTTCATCACGGGTTTTGTTGCTCCTTTATCTACAATCCAATCAAGGATAGAATTAGCAACAAAAAGATATTACGTACTTTCAAAAGCACTAGGAGAGTAAGAAATGTGTTACATTCTTTGGCTCAGTGCAATCACGAGCAAAGTGACACATCTTGTCACAGTTGTAACACTTTACTTTGCTTATATCCCTCGCTCCACCCCTTTAGCCTCGGCGACGCAATTTTGTCATGCCACTCAGTGGAGCTAGGGCTTGATTCTTGTTATTACCATGTCCTGCACCAATTCGCTTGTTCCAACGTCCACCCATTTGGGGTTTTCGCTGACTAGTATGTGCGACAAGAGCAGCCGTTTGTGCACGTTGATTCTCTTCGACCAGCCTCAAGTTTCAAATGACTGGCGACACTATCGAACATTTTAATCTGCTCATTATAGGTCAAAACAAGCTTAACATGTCCCCAAGTCTGCTCAGGTAGCGACCTAAGGACTGACATGATTTGTTGTTCATCTGTGAGCTCAGTTCCAGCATTCTGAAGCTCTCGAATCTTATCCTTCATCACATCAAGATGTTGGCTCATGGAGTGCATATGGTCAAGTACATACTGATTAAATTTGAGGGTGAGAGCCCTCAGTCTAGTAGCCGAAGTGCTACCATACATGACCTTCAGAACTTCCCATAACTCTTTAGCCGTGGGATGCTTCTCAAACTCTCTGATCAGATTATCGTGCATGCAGCTTAGCATAGTAAAGCATGCACTTTTATCCGCATCCACCCATTTATTGTACGCATCCATATTGCGACGATATTGGCTAGCCGGTCCATTTTCTGGCTCAGCTGGTTTAGGTATATCATTGGTGAGATGATCAAACAACTTTTCTTTGTGAAGTAAAAAATGAATTTTTTTATGCCACGTTGCATAGTTCTGGCCATCAAGTTTTCCACTACCATGAAGATCGGAGATAGCTTTTTGGATTTCTATCACTGATTGCACAATCAAATAAAGGTACTTGCTCAACAATAATTTTATTTTAGATCCAAGTAATTTATATTATTCTCTTTAATTCATTGGAATCGAAAATTTCACACTCAACTAGTAATCATCCCTCCGAATTAAAGATCCTAATAAAAAGTTACCAATCTCAAAATAAAATAGTCCATGATATCATGCATGATATAACAATTCAAATGTGATGTAAAAAATTGCATACGAAAAAAAATGCAACTAGTCTTGTATCACCAAATTACATGGTCAAATAACATAATTTGCATAATCATATAAAATGCAATATTCCTAAGCCATAATAATTTTCAACTAAACATATTAATTATTTCAAGCTCATGAAATTAAAACATGTTATTTACTCTTTAATGAATTTGTATCATACATGAGAAATAATTGTTGGCATAAATTAATTAATTCAATTACGAAATGATAGGTCCATCTCATTGTCAAAAAATTGGCCCATAGAGAAAAATCAAAGCCCATTCAAGGAAAAAAATTGAGCCCATTAGCAGGAATGGAATGAGCCCAATATCGAGCCCAATATAAATATTTTTTTCGGCCCAAGATATTTTAAAACCCAATAACCTTTATTTTTTAAATAAAAAAATTTTTGACCTGAAACCCAAAAAACTAAACGCCTCTATCGGTTTAAATCCCGTAAGAATCTAGGGTTACCAAAAAAAATTCATCAGCCAACTCTCACACCACCAGCCGCCACCGTCGCCGCCCGAGTTACTCTCGGAGCACCGTCGCCTAACGCTACCACCATGGCAGCAGCAACGTCAACTTCGTCGCGCGCCTAATCGTGGTAATTTATCGACGTTTTCCAGTTTTTTTTTTGTTTGCAATTTTAGTCGTGAATTCACCGCGTAGAGCCATCGCTGCGGTAAACATCCCTGGACTTTCGCCGTTCTCAAGCGAAGTCTGATGTGCTAAGGTAGAATCGTTTTTTTTTTTAATTGATGGGGAAGTCAGAACGTGGTTTCTCGTAGGCACGGCGTGCGTGCGAAGGCACGATGGCCTCACAGAGGGCCTCCGGGGTGGTGCTACGGTGGTTTTAAAATAGTTGTTTTTTTTTTCCGATTTGTGCAGTCATGGTCGCGAGCCGTTCATGGTTTATCGTCGGCAGTGTCACCGCCGTGGACCATGCTTCGCGCACTGTTCACCGTCCCCAAGTTGGGACACACAAAAAAAACCGGCTGTTACTAAAATAGCAGTATATAGCCAAAAAAAAATCCTTTATTTTTCTCTTTTACTGATTGAAAAAAAATTGGCGAGATCGAGCTTCTGATACCACTGTTGGAATTTAATACAATAAATAGTCGGGTATTCGATATACCCGACTGCGGCGGAAGATTATACCAGGATCTTTACGCTCGTCTACTAGCCTCGATCTTTGAACAGCCTCTCGTTGGCTTGGTAGATTACTACTAGGGTTTGTCTGTGTGCCTAATATGGATGTATTGGGCCTTGGGCCATAAGCCCAACCCATATACATCTACAGGTTCAAATTATAACAAGCGTGCTTGCAAATGAGCTACACCCAACTGGAGGTAACGGTTATTGGTCGATTTGTTCATATACAATTACATACCAACTAGTTGAGATTTCACCACCATAGAGAACGTATTTTGCTGGTAGGATCAGGATTCAAGCCCAACTTAAATGTGTAAACCAGCTCACATCTGTCAGAAAAAATTTAGCTACAGCTTCAAAGGTATCTTAGCAATTTGTTAACTTGAAATATGCACTACAGATGCAAGCTTTATTGCTGTAGAGGAACAAGTCTATTGATTTAGTCATTCAGATTGGTGGTGTCCTCATTAATACTAAATTACAAACAGTGAACAAGCACCAATTTAAATTGTATTCAACTACAACTGTTGGTTTCACTTGCAAGCCTCATTAAAAAGAATTTATATACAAAGCTCGACTGCTAAAATTTTGTTTGTAAATAAATAATAAGTGATAGATATAATGTATTTGCCTTGGGGTTATTTGAAAAAATAAAGTTCGTTTTGGTTTCCAAGTCCAAAATTACCAATATTTATCTACTGCTTGAATTTATTCAATTACATACTTATCGCTGCCATTTTCTTAGTTTCTATATATAATTTTTGCACACCGTGAGACTCAAACTCGAGTATCTCCAAAATGGAGGTCTCAACAGCTACGCTAGGCCTATGAGCTCTATATAAATATACGGAAATTGCCACTTGAAGGGTTGAGAACTTTAAGAAAACAGAGAGAAAGAGGTGCTCGTTTTAGTATGTGGCAAACCTTAAGTTAAGGTCAGCGTGTGATTGTAAGGGTTCACAAAGGAATAGGAGAAGACTTGTTTAAATGTGTGGAGAAATGGGAAAACGCGTGACCGATGAAATAAACCGCCAACCTCCAACTAGAGGTGGGCAAATATTTTTGGGTCTCGGGTAACCGACCCGGAAACCCGATCGGATCAGTTTTTTTTTTTTAAAAAAATATCGGGTATCGGATAATCTGAACCCGACAAATATTGTTCGAGTTGGTATCGGATTCTTATTTTAGAATCCGAAAAAAGGGTAACCGAACCCAAGAAAGGAAAAAGCCATGCTTAAATTTCACAGCCCATGCTTAAATTGCACCCGAAGCCCATTGACCCAATTCAAAACTCAAAAGAATCAAATCCCTAATCTCACATTCTCACCTCACTTCAGGAAAATTTATTCACGCTCGTCGCTCACGCCTCCTCTCTAACTCACGCCGTCCGCAACCGCGCTACCACCTTCTCCTCCGTCGCTCCGCGTCTCCTCCTCAGTCTTCTCACTCACAAGTGTAGGTGTATTGGTGAGTGTATACACAAGTGTAGGTGTATTGGTGAGTGTATACACAAGTGTAGGTGTATTGGTGAGCGTATACACAAGTGTAGGTGTATTGGTGAGTGTATAAGTGTTGTTTCAGCCGATTTCAATGCTTCATGAACAACATATTTCGAGTTGCCCTTTCCTACTTGAAATTTCATCGATTTATGCTTCATGGATTTGTGTCTTAGCTTAATTATTTGCAAGTTGGAGAGTATATGGATTTGTCAGCTGCGATTCATGTTTGGTTGATAGTTTTGTGCAGATTTTTGGGAAACAAAATTGCTGCTGTTAATTTCGAAAATCCTCAAGGCCTTGGATTCGATTATTTTGCTGGTTTGGGGAAAGGATTGGTAATAAATTGTCTTTTACCCCAATGTGACAATAATTTTTATTTTTTTTGTCTGTGATGTAGAAGATATAAAATTGGAGGTAAATATCTTGAGTTTATTGCTATATTTCATAATACATTTATAATGTGTACATCAAGACTAATTATAGTAGGAAATAATTACAATTGATTTTGTCTAGATATACAAAGATCCTAATGTGTAAATTAAGGAGTGATTCTGCATGTTTCCTTAATACGCATCCGCAAAATAGACGTGACATCAGCCACAGAGATTTTGGAACGTAGTATGTCAAAGCTTGTACGATAAAGCGATTTCGTGAGAATGTCTGCTAGTTGATACAAGGTGTTGACGTAGGAGACCGTAGTACGACCTTTACTAGACAAGTCACGAACAAAATGAACTTAAATAGATATGTGATTCATGCGAGAATGTCTCCGTTATGATTGCAGGATCGCGTTATGGGAAAAGTGATAGAAAGAAAACCGTGTAACGAAGGCAGCCACCTTTGTTACCAAAAAAAATTAACTCAAAACTCAATTTTTAATTTTTATTAATCAAACCATCATATTTATACAATAAAATCATTATCTAATAATTCAAAACAAGCTAAATAAACTTGCCGGAGATAAAACCTCATCATAGTAAATTCCAAATCTGAAAGCAAAAACAAATCTCAGTCTGAAATCCTAATCCTAATCATAATATCTCCTCTATTTCCTTACTTTGTTGGACTCTTATCATGTGTAACATTACACCATCCTCAAAGTGGCGTTTGTCCGCAAACACCATTTGGATTTCATTAAAAATATACACTTGCCCTAATTTCTTATGTTAACAAAAATGTGTTCATGGTAGCCTACAGTTATTTGTTCCACCTCATCTCGTTTATATTTTTTTTTCGGTGTATGTGGACCTAAATACGGATCAACTTTCACTTTCGTTCACCGAACACATGGACCATGATGCCCGTAATCACCCATCATATGATGAGGTACTATATCTAAGACTCAACTTAAAGAAAATATTGATAACAATATCTTTTTCACGGTTCTTTCTTCAGTTTCTTAGATTTTTTGGTGGTTTTTTTTTGTTTTTCTTAAATGATAACGACGACGATAGTGGCGCTGAATGAGAAAAAAGGCTTGAGCAAGAGCTCTATATCAGAGTATATAGATTCGCAATATTTGGATTTGCCGCCGATTCACCAAGCTTCACTGAGTCGTCACTTGGACCAGCTAAAGAGCAACGACCACATTTCAATGGTGAAGTTTTGCAACAGGGTCTCGACATCCATTATTGGTTCTGCTTTTGCTGTAGGATCAAAAAAGCTGCTTGGTCGCCTGCCGAAGGGCAAACCATATACTACAGGTTTTGGGCCCGTCGAGTCGGCTTTAGTGAGTAACAATTATTATTTAACCTGACTCATTGTGCTCTACGATTCGTTTAAAAAATTAGACAACTTGATTTTTACTATTTTATAATTTTTTTCCATTTGTTTTGGGCCCGTCAATGTCTGATGTTTCTTTCTGTTTCTTTCTGTTTCATTGGCTCATCTTGCAATTTATTCTCAAACATTAAGACACATGTGCAAATGAAAAAGTATTATAAAATAGTAAAAATCAAGCTGCCTAATTTTTTAAACAAATCGTGGATCGCAATCAGTCAGGTTAAATAATAATTGTTACCTCACTCACTGAAGCCGACTCGACGGGCCAAAAACCTATAGTATATTGTTTGCCCTTCGGCGGGCGACAAGCGACTTTTTTGATCATACAGAAGAATCAGAACAATAATGGATGTCGAGATCTTGTAGCAAAACTTCACCATTGAAATGTGGTCGTTGCTCTTCAGCTGGTCCAAGCGACGACTCAGCGAAGCTTGGTGAGTCGGCGGCAAATTCAAATATTGCGACTATATATAATCCGATATAGAGCTCTTGCTCGAACCTTTTTTCTCATTCAGCGCTGCTATCGCCGTCGTTATCATCTACGAAAAAAAACCACCAAAAAATCTAAGAAACTGAAGAAATAACCGCGAAAAAGATATTGTTATCACTATTTTCTTTAAGTTGAGTCTTATATATATGGTACTTCATCATATGATGGGTGATTGTGGGCATCAGGGTCCATGTGGACGAAAGTGAAAGTTGATCCATATTTAGCTTCATATACACTGAAAATCTAAACGAGACTAGATGGTACAAAGAACTGTAGGCTATCATGAACACATTTTTTTTTAACATAAGACATTGTATGTTTTTAATGAAATCCAAATGGTGTTTGTGGACAAACACCATTTCGAGGAGGGGTGTAATGTTACACATGATAAGAGTCCAACCAAGCAATGAGATATTATGATTAAGATTTCAGACTGAGATTTATTTTTGCTTTCAGATTTTATTATGAAGAGGTTTTATCTCCAGCAAGTTTATCTAGTTTGTTTGAATTTTTAGATAATGATTTATTTGTATAAATATAATGATTTGATTAATAAAAATTGAGTTTTGAGTTAATTTCTTTTGGTAACAATGTGGCTTCCTTCGTTACACGGTTTTCTTTCTACCATTTTTCCCATAACAGAGACATTCTCGCATGAAGCACATAACTATTTTTTGTTCGTGACTTGTACTACAGTCTCCGACGTTAACACTTTATATCAACTAGCAGACATTCTCACGAAATCGCTTCATCGTACAAGCTTTGACATACTACATCCCAAAATCTCTGTGGATGATGTCAACTAATTCTTCTTGCTCTTCAAAGAAGATCCATCGGATGCAGTTTACATGGAAGTTGAGCTTAGGCGGTTGTCTTTCCTCAGAACACGTTACACAGATTTCACACCGGCTTCAAGGTACTCTCTCCTTTCTACATTCCTCTTCGTCACATGCTTAAAATTTTCAAGGATCGAAATATATAAAAAAAATGTATAAAGCAAATCCCATGAAACAACATTTTTTTACTACACTAACCTGTCAACAATTATTTACCTAGCATTTATGACAATCTAAAATCTTGAACATTTTCTGGGGCTCACTAACATCGCTAAGGCTCTAAGTCGTGAGAGAGATGCTATGCAGACGAATGGTGAAAAGGTATTCAACAAAATAGAGGGAAGCTCTGTATGAGAAATGGGGAATCGGCCTAAAAACAAAGCAGCGAAGGCTCCAAAGGAAATGTTTGGGCTTAGTGTATCAATGAAGCTGGCTAACCTCAGATCATTCAACTGGAGACATAGCTTGCCTTCCATGATATAAGGCTAAGCAGTTACAGTGAAATGTGAATTGCCATTACCAAGAAAATGTGGCACTAGAATTAACTTTGTTAGTTTTCTGAATTGTATCTCCTGAGTATGTATGGTTGAGAATTAGATCCTAACGAACTCTTCATTCCAATGCTCAACCTCATTAATGTGGGCAAAGGTAAGTAAGCTATTGGTATCATGCAGGGACGAAACTAGCCAGCCACCCCCTTACCCCCTATATTACAGCTTTTGTTGTTAGCTAACTAGCCCCCAACATGGCAAAAAAGAAGGAAACAGAAGAAATAGAGCTCAAGGTTTCGGAAAGCCTTCGATATATACCTCACCACAGCAGATTTCTGTGGCTCTTCGCATATTCCGACTTCGAGGACGGTGGAGGGCTCAGTTCCTAATATATCAAACGATTGCTAAGGAAAATCCTGTCATTAGAGCTGCCAAAATCCTCAAAGTTTGAATCCGAATTTTATGATTTGGCCGTACTTGAGCTGATGAGGTGTGATGTGTGGTGATTCAATTGAAGTAAATGGGTGGTACTGTGATTACAATTAATTAATTAATTTAATTGTGAAAAAAGGCTTTTGGTTTTTATTTATTTGGACTTCTGTTTTAAGTTCACTTTTCTTGAGTTGTTATGAAAAACTTTGTGATTTATTATAATAGAATTTTAGTCCATAATTTTGTGATTTATTAGAATGGAATTTTAGTCTCATAATTTTTTATATTAATGAAATTTTTATATAGAAAGTTTATTATTTAAGTTTAATTTTTGCCCACCCGACTTTGTAATCATTGTAATCATGGTTACATCCATGGTATCATGTAATTGATCTTTCTGCATTGATTGAGAATTAAGTTTACTATTGATAGTTTCATGTTATATAAATAAAAAAGGAGGGGAGATACTAAGTGCCCCCCCACCCCACCCCCCACACACACGCTGGAAATTTGCCACATCATACAGGTTTTTACGTATGCAGCACATGGATTTGAACCCTAACCTCCTCATTGGAAGTAATGGGTGGTTCCAACTAGGATATGTGTTCCCTTTCTTTAGAAATTTTTCATCCCCGCCACAGTAAAGATTATCTTACACTCTGCGATACATTTTTTGGGTGCTCAGTATCTGTATTATTGCAGGAGCACAATCAAACTCCAAAATTCTGTATATTTACAGGCATGTATTCCACTTCAATATACCATGTTTAGAGTATTAGGAAATATAGAGGAATTTTGGCGAAAATGATACATGCCGTGGTTTTATATGAATCAAATATAGTTGTTTGCAACAACGCCATAAAAAATATTAGAGTATCTTTATTCGAAACAAACTTCTCATGTCAACAGTTCAATTCTTTTGGGCAACAATTGCATGCATATATAAAGCTTGAACCTAATAACACTGCCACATCCACACTTCCATCTAGCCAGAGAAAAATGATTATAGTATTGGATAGTAAGATATTGCAATAGTTTCTTAGAGAGACAAACTCTTTAACCTGCTTGAGATTGACCAGCACGAGAGGAAAATATGATGCCAACAATGAGATCATATAGAGCCAATGCTTCAGCAAAACTAAGAATAAGAATCATCCCGACAAAGAGCCTTGGTCGTTGAGTTTGGCTGATAAAGATTATGGTATTAAGTATGGGATCTTATAAAAATCCAGGGATTCCTAAACATAACGTACATCTCCAAACGAACACATCTGATAACCTAACAAACGAATATTGAATTCCCAATAATGAATCAGACAACCATTTATCAATCTCACTGTTCATAAACTAATAAGAAAGCTCACAATAATACCCAAAAAATAAAAATTATAAGTTTGAGGAATGGTGCTTAATATAGACATGGCATCGGGTTACTAAAGAAAGCGGAAGCCCGGTTGGTAAACAACCAAGGCCACTCAATATCAGGTCACAGTTCACCTTTCGACAAATCCAAACAACAACGTTAAGTCCCAATTGCCACACAGAGAAAAATAAAACGCCAGAATACCAAAAACTCAATAACTACATGCCATTTTACCATAAACAAATTACCAGAAGTTTCTATCACAATAAATATTTTTTTGGTATTTAATAGGAATTGACCCGCTAATTTAACCATCGGTTAAGGGGTGATGTCCGGGCTGGTTTTAAAAGCTATGGGATGGAGTCAAAACTATACTAATGTATTGTAAACCACAATGAAAATATTTAAACCAAAATTATAAAAAATATTAAAACCTAGAGTTAATTTTTAAAATTTTAGACTCATATACAACTAGAAAATTAACGTAAATGGGCCTCGAATATTTTGGGCGGGCCTAATTTACCCACAGATTCTTCATATCAGCGCGAGAGAGCTTAGTGTGGAAAAGCAATATCCGTCGGCGGTTCTCGCCATTCACGGGGCTTTGGTTACTCATATTTGTTTCAGTTCAACCTGAAATCTCATCAAATGGGTACAAGTGTACAACCATGTTTTTCACCACCTTTTTTTATGATTTACAGTAGAAATAGTATAGACGAGTTAGATTAAGCACTCTTGTCATCAGATTACTGCTGGTTAATGTTGTATCATAGTTATACCTCTGCTCATATGCGATTTTATCATCGTGCACTTTGCGTTTACTTTTAAAAACTATTATACTGTTATGGTTTTTTATATTATATAGTTTTGTTTTAGATTGATCATTGATTTTGGTGTTCTCAAGATCAGTGAGGAGAAAATAGTCTCCAATTTTATTTTTTTTGGTATTTGTTCCACCAGGTATTTTGGCTTATGGGGGCCAATGCAACAAATTTGAAACATTAACTGGATGATTAATCACTATTAGGTAGTGGATACTGAAAAAGAGGGCTTGGATATGTTTTAGTTTCTCCTTAAGTTTCATGATTGATTAAAGATTGTGTGGGTTCACTATCTTGGCATTTTCCTACTCTTTAGGGAGTAAATTTTAGATAGTTGAGTGGCAAGCAGGGGCCTTTGGGAAAATTATCGCAAAAACACTGAAAGAATAGATGGCAGCATCAAGCATGAATAAAATGAAGGGTAGCCCATCAGATAACAACACCAACAAGAACCACTGGCCTATAGCACAAGATCATATAGCAGTATATGAAAAGAAAAAGTCTAGTGAAATTAGAGAACTATGTAGAGAATTCATATACCTGAATGCTGAGTCGCTGACATTCATAATTCATTGTCCTGCTGATCAGCTAACTAATTCTTCTGTACTTGACCAGCCTTTGTAGTATGTGTCTACTTAAATTATGCATCAGAATTCAGAATTATTACATGTTTTTGTATACTGATAGAATCGCATGGCTAAAGTCTTTATTGCATAGATAAACTTACAAACCTGAGATATGAATGATGACACCAAATATAAGGCAGGGAAATTGTCTGGATGTGTTATGATCAAGAATACCAGATAACTTTGGGAAATGGCCGGCTGAATATTCCAGTGATACAAATGGTTTTTGAAGGCATTTGTATTGGATTACATGCATACCGAGTGCTGATTTTAAATTTAGAAACAAGAGGAAACAAACAAGAGAATTTGAGAAATCATTAACTAAATTTGTAATTCTTTCAACTATTTTTCTTTTTGTTTTTTGTACCATAGCAATGTATTTCAAACAATTAACTAAAGATATAAATTGAATTATGATCCATTAAATTTCTCAAATCATCCAATCCTAACATAATTTCACAGTGAATGAGAAATTTACAGTGTTGATTCATATAAAATTATTCGAAACAATCCCGCTAAAAAAAAAATTCCTTTTCTTTTCCAGAAAGAATATGGCATTAAAAGTTTTATATTTTATCATTTAAACTCATCATCATTGAGCTCGTATTTTCAAAACTGTTTCGTATTTTGAGTCGATGAAGAGTGAAAAGAAAGTTGCATTCACTTCGTGTTTGGTCACCATTCGGACTTTACCTCATGACAGTGGCTCCACAATTTCTCCTCTTTTAAAAAAGGGTTCATCTTATGATGATAATTGGCTGTTGTACCTAAAAATCTTCCAAATTAAATAGATATATAACATATATTTTTACCTGCAATTAATTTATCACTCTCGATCTTGACATTTGACCTTCAATTAATCTGGCTGAATTTAGGAAATCTAACATAAACCGTGTACCTTGGTATGCTAGTTGTAGACAAAAGTTGTCCAAAATTTATGTGAAATTCTTGTAACAATTATTAATTTATTATCTAGAATTTAAATGATATTACTGGGTTTCGTTGATAGTTTGAGGTAGAATAATCTTAAGCAAGTGTGGATTGAATGAAAATCCATCCTTTTAAAAATAGTGAATCTTCCTATACATATTTACTATTTGCTTTTGCACTTTCTTCACTTCGCCATTGCCATGGGGACGAAACTTCATCGCTACACAAGCACAGAGGATAAAAGAAGTAGCAAAAGGTAGGCCACTTATTGAAGCAAAAAGCGACAAAAGCAATACAATAAATACAAGAATCTCACTCCACTATTAAACAAATAATAAGTTGAACAAATCTTATCATAAACTAGGCAAAACTAATAAAAAAATAATTCAAATAATTTGATGCCATGTTAAACCACTTGATTTTATTATCCAATGCCTCTATGAGAAGTGTCGGCCATTTTTCATGTTTTCATGATATCAATGGACCACAGATATTCAATAAATTGGTTGTAAGTCATTGAGTTTGATACATGATATATCACGTATTTAGGAGTTGTTTTTTTTTAAAAAAAATCATTATATATATTACATTCAGAAGTGTAAATGATTCGAATTGCACTTCCATAAATATTACAGTCAAAAAGGTTGTCTCAAGCTATGTAGACCAGATCAAGGATTATATATGACCTTGAACCGGTCCGTAGTCAATGAGCCGATTAACCGGGTCAACGGTTCGAGTAGTCAGACTCATAACCGGCCGTCTATAGGCCGGGCCGGTTAAGGATCATAATTTTTAACCCTTGGACCGACGGTTTATTTTAATTTTTTTTTATATTTTTAAATTTAAAAACTATATAATGGTGAATTATTTTCATAACCTCTAACTTGAATAATCCCCATGTGCAGCCTAACGTGTCCTCCTATCGTTGAGTCATGCCACGTGGTTGTGTGTCAGAAAGGCGTTGTATTCTCACCTTATTATGGGTCAAATTTAGCTATGATTATGCATGGTAATTAATTAATCAAATCATTAACTAACTATTGTTTGTCACAATTACTTGTATAGCTATCCATTCTGGACCTCACACCAATCATTCTTTGTAGGACAACTGCTTCTACCTATCATCATAATGTTGTTTATTACTCATATATTATATTATATATAATAATCAATAGCACCAAGAAAGTTATAATAACTTGACAGTACGTTGGCAAGTTATAAATATATTTAGGACTATACGGTAATTCAGCTCCTCTTATATTATTAATATGTATTTTGTTCTCATGTGGTCTGTAAATAAACAATTTTACAGTCTCGTGGTTTGATAATGGTAATTTATCCCCTGTGATTTTCAAAATAGGTATGAATTTGCAAAATATAGCGCTGCTCCCTGAAGGTGGTGCTTTGCACATGTTGTGAATTGAAACCTATCAATTCCGGATCAAGAAATCCACATTCATAGCCAATTGAAAACTGATATCACTTGTTGAGAATCTTATGCTCAGATCTTTCGGATGAATTTGACAGAATAATAAGAACACTCGGATTGAAATTATGTGCAACAACTACCAGAGAAGATGCTATGAATGTTTATGTCTGATTGGTAAAACAAGAGAACTTGAAATAAAACCAATCAATACAAAGAACATTCAGTCACTGAGTAGAGGCAATTTCTGATCTGATCTTTATTAAAATATCATAATCAAAGACAGATTTCCAACACAATTAATCCAGCAAACATTGAATCAACACGCACACAGTGATTAACCAACAAGAACAGAAACACAAAAGCAATGTAGAAACAAAAGCGATAAAGAAGACAGATGTATGCGGTTCGGCCAATCAATTTGCCTACTCCAAGTCTACCATATAATATTTTGTCATTTAACAAGATCATCATTTATATTATCATGTTCAGTTAACAGTCAGTAAAATAAAATATTTTTTATGTAAATATAAATATATTACCAAAAACGTGTGGTAATACCTTGTATTTGTGGATGTAATTGTAATTGATGAGAAGAAAAGTGCGGTAATGCCTAATGAGAGTGAATTAAAAGGGAGATCATGATGTTAATATAAACTATATATTTTTTTAGCTTATGCTACTTAAATATTAAATAATGAAGTGTATAAGTATCAGCATAGCCATCAAATTTTTTGCGGAAGTCAGCATGGCAGTTAAATAAACAACCGTACAACTGGCAAGCGGTGATTATATAAATTGCTATTACAGCTAACGACGTCTTAATTGTCACGGATAGAGTAATTACTATTTACCATGTTTAAATCATAATGAGGACAATATATTAGTTGAGGAAGACATGAAAGTTGAGGCATTAGCAGTCAATTCAGAAGACATTTCTCGTTATACTTATAGTTAACCTAAACAACAAGTACATTAACATTACTAAAATCTGCCCCACCCAGACCCCATCTGTGCACCTGTATGAAATTAAAATAAACCAATATTGTGATATTCTCGAATAATTATATGTTTTATGGCTTGTTAATGATGATTATGAGATGAATATGATATTATAATTATATGTGGTTGTGAAATGATATGGGTATACGATGGGTAGGAACTAGTTATATATTTCAGGGTGCATGTAATAAATTATATGGAATTAGTAAATTTGGCATGATTTGATTGAGATTTGTCCTAGATAATCTAGATAATCTAATTGATTATTGTGGTGCATTTTGTGTGGTTATATGCTTTGAATTAAGTAATTTTAGTTGCTATATTATGACATGTCTTAATACATGCTACCCACTCATTCCACCTCACTTGCCCCCAAATCCCCATCATTCCCCACCACTCATCATTCACACTCAAAACTCTCTCCCCAATCCCCCTCTTTGTCGCCTAACACATGGGGGAAGAAAGGGAACTTGACAAAGCTTGTGTTGCTTGAATCTTGCTAGATTAAAGACTAAAGTGGTAAGAGGTTATCTTGTTTAGTGTTGAGCATGTGTAGGTGGGTTTTGAGTTTATGAAATTTGGAGGAAAACAACTTGTATTGATGTAATTGTTGGGTTTTGAGTTTTGTGTTGTTATGTGGTTGTATTATGGAGATTATGGTGTGTTGGGTTGTAAAGGATTAAAGGGTTGTGGTATATAGTGGTTTAGCATGAATTTAATGTGTAAAAATGGTATTTTTCGCATTTACAGGGATAGATCGGTACGGGGTCACCGATCGCTCGCGCGATTACGAACTGAACAAGGGCGAAGATGGACTCTGCGATCGATCGGTGGAAATTCCCGATCGATCGGCGAGTCACAACGATAGATAGGTAGAAGCTCCCGATCGATCGGTCGCCTTCGCGATCGATCGGTAGAGCCTACTCGATCGATCGATGATAGCAGATTTTTGGTGCCAAAATTTGATTGCCTCGCGATCGATCGCGAGTTAGGGGCAATCGATCGCGGGGCATAAAAAGCTGAAAGGATGGATTTTTTTATGTTTTCTTGGGAATTTTGTGTTGGAACTTAATATAGTCTCTAATATTGAGTTGTTGTAATTGTGTAGAGCCTTCCCAAGCGACGGCACAATGCATGTGATAGTTTTCTGAAAACACCCCACTTTTGAAAGAAAGGTACGTAGAGAGACGTACGAGCATCGACAGTAAAATGTATTTTTACATGTCAAATTATGCATTGTGGATGCATAATTGGATGCTTGTGCATGTTGCGAGTCGTTGTTCGAAGCAAGGAATAGAATACTTGCCGTTGTCATATCGTAGCGATGGAACATAATATTTGCCGCTAATATTTCGAAGCGAGGATAATGCCGCTGTCATAATGAAGTGATTGATATTATAATGCCGTTGTTATGTCGAAGCGAGATGTATTAGAATGACACTGTTATAACAAGACTGTGTATTGGTTATTGGTATGATGGTATGGAATTATGTCATGACATTTAAATTAAACTGTATTATAATCTGATGATTATGAATATGAGTTGTGGAACAGGGACAACTAGAGAGAGCATAATACAGGAAGTATTTTCGTATTAACGGTTTATGCATTTTTATATTATGATCATATTGTTGTGAATATAAATTATTATATGCTCATGTGTTGTGGGTTGTTCCTGTAGGCAACGAAAGCTAAGGCAATGGTTGATGTGGTGAGCTGTGTGAGGACTAGTGCTACTGGCCTCGAAGAACATGAATTTTTTTTGTATAGTCTCTACGCAGGAGTAGTGTTAATTCATTTTGTTGGGAATGTAATTATTTTTGGAAATAGAATTTTATTTTTGTTACATTAGCCTCTAAGCTGAATATATCAACATAAATCTTTTTACTATATTAAATGAATAGCTCTTCTATGCTCTTAAATCACACTTAAGGTAGTGAAACCTTACAAATATCCATAAATTTTTTAGGTTATTTAACTATCATTGCTCCACACACAATTATGCGATCATCAAAACACATTAGGGACACAAGTAATGTAATATGATCATAATCTCTTATCTTAATATTTAAGCTTATCATGCAGAAAAGGAGATTTCATATTTGAAATTTTCTCCAACAAAAGGAATTAATTGGGTTTGATATCAAATCAAATTTGAAGAAAAATGGAATAGTACAAATGGAAAGAGAACCTCCTATCAAGATGAATGGCTGAAGTAGTTGGTAAAATATCTTGGATGTATTTTTTGGATGAAATAAAACAAATTAACAAGATGACAATAAGGGCGTTTATCGATGCGAGATTTGGAATCTCCGTTCTTGAACGATATTGCCTCGCACGGGTGCTTACAATTGCAATGTCAATTTGTTTTACAAGATACGACGACTATTATTCGTGATAGAAGCATTTCAAATCATAAATCCTTAAACCACAAATGTTTAAAGGCACTCAAACTTTGAATATAAATGATATGGTGAAGAATGCACGTAATTTTGCTATCAAAACTTGAATATGATCTTGCAAAAGTGCGTTTAATTCGAACATGGATTGTTATTTTATATTAGACAATAGACTTCATCAAAAGAGATCATTTAGAAGCAATCTTTCACAAACAAATGGATCTGGATGCGAAAGACACACTCCGTCTCAAAAACTGAACAAGCAGCGATCTCCAGCAGCTTCGTTGCCTAGAATAGGCAGCGATCGATCACTGCATTCAGCAGCTTCATGCTCGTTTTGTCCTTTGTTTTTTCGATGTTTAATTTCAATACATTAAGCAATTTTCCAACAGAAATAAAAGTGCAAGGGGATAAACGGAAACGATATCCTCCCTTATTGGTTAACCAAAAAAGCAAATGCTTACCTTATTGGATAGATAGCTAAAACTAAAAATTTCGGAACAGACTGAGTTATCGACGGAATATAAACTTCGCGACCGTAACTATTTAGATTAATATGTGTCCTTGAGCCAAGTGAGCAGCTTGAATTATAAAATACTTCATGGTTAAGCTTGCATAGGATTCCCTAACTCAAACATCACCTAATTTGTAGGAAAATATCTCTTCTGGTGCTCCACCTCTACCAGAAACATTGCCTTTATTACTTTCTTTGCCTGGACCGTCTTTTTTTAAAAACCACTTAAAAAAAACAAGCCTTCTCTTCTAACCAACTTCAACTTAATTAATTTTCTTGGAAATAGAACAAAAAATCGGGTTCTCAATAGTGAAGTGCTTAGCAATTCTGAGCTTAATTATTATTTTTAATTAACTCAAGGTTTCTTGGTTTTCTTAAAAATATATATTTTTCAACATAATTAAAAATATATATTTAAACATCCTCAAAGTGTTTTATTATTTTTAAATTACCTTACAATAATTTAACACTAAGAAGCAATATTTTTTACATGAAGATGTAATATATATGCTAATTTTGTAATACATTTTTTTAAGATAAAGATCTACGACATATACACAAATAAGTTGGCAAAACAACTTGTTGTGTCTAAAAAGAACATATACGCTTATGAGGTGGTCGAGTTGGTGGAGTATTTGAATGCAGATATTTTTGGTTACGTGTTTGATTTCCCCTACCAACACTTTCTCGATCAAGCATATAATACTGTGTTCGCCTAATGCAGTTTATCTAGCTCGAAAGAGGAACAACAAAAAAATTTCTATGACGTTTTTTTTTTTTAAAGTAAGGGTTAAAAAATAAAACTGTTATGTTTTTAACATTAAAATTTTTTTTTGTGGGGGTGCAGGAGCCCTACTGAGCGCACCCCATTGCCTCCATCCCTAACGTAATTTACATATTATTACGTTAGCAGAGAGAGTTCACACACTATACAACCTTGTCTCGTATCCTGTAGGGAGTGGTTACCGGTTCGAACCGGTCCGGTCTGGATCGGAACCGACCGGTTCCGGGCCCGTTATGGGCGGAACTGGTCCGATCCGGTAAGGAACCGGATCGGATCTGGTTTCGGTTCCATCGGTTCTGGGTTGGACCGGTTCCAATCCGGAACCGGATTTTTCTTTTTTTTTTTTTTTTTTTTTTTTAAAAGGAAAAAAGTAAAGTATTTATCGAATTTTTTTTTTTTTTAAATGGATCCGGTTCCGGATTAACCGGAATCGGAACCGGAACCGGATCCGTTTGGTCCGGAACTGGTAAGATACCGGATCCGGAACGGTAGAACCGATCCGATCCGGATATCAAACCGGTTCGGGACCGGTTAGTCCGGTTCCGATTTCGGACCGGGTCCAGATCGACCCGATCCGATAAGCACCCTTAGTATCCTGTGACATTCACTAAATAGAGAAATAAATCCACGTCACTCTCCAACGGATATAACGTGGTACCGTCAGAAAAAGGAAAAGAAACTCCCTGCCTCTGCACCATAATACGGAACCCAAACCCTCAGGCAAATCAGATTTAAAGATAGATATTGAAGTCCGCTTCCCCTTACCTTTTTTAAGAAAATTATTATTTATCCGGTCCAATTTCCAAAATAAACGTTTAATAAAGTACTATTACTCAACAAAGATCAACTCATGTTTCACTGTAAAAGAAAAGACATCAAATTTCTAGAGAGAGAAAGAGAGAATCTCAGGAGTTTTTAGGACGATAATGGTGAAATCAAGTGGAGCATGCTTCAAGATAATTGCCTGCGGAAGTGATTCAGTCGATCATGAGGATCTCCAAGCACCGGAAGTATGTATCTGTTCATATTTTATTTGAAACTTTTGTGTTATGAAGAATCTGAGTGTTCCTGTGTTTAGAATGAGTTTTCAACTTCGTTTTTGTTTTTGAAGTTAGCTAATCATCCGCTTTATTACTTTTTATTGGACTGGTTTGAGTCGATTCGATTCATTTTCTAGTTATATGTGGAGTGTTTGTTTGTTTGATCGTTTGACTGTTCGATGCTCGAATTCGTGGTAGAGTACTAGGATCTGTGAAAATGGCTTTCAAGTTTTTTTTTCCAGAATTGGGTCTATTATTGTTATTATTTCAACGCTGTGAAACGGATTTCGCTAGCTCAATTACTCTGCTTGTTATGCTCGTCAATTGAAACATTAAGTAACGATCTGCATTACTGGAATCTTCGATTTCTGGTTTGATCCTTGTTTGCGAACACACGATTGTCGATCCTATTGCAGTCATTGATACCTTTCTATTGTGAATGCCAGTTGTATAGACAATGCAGTCGGCTGTTGCAGCTGGTACAAAGACCAGTTGCTACCTAAGTGTGCCTTGATTATTGTTTAGTCAATAATGATTCCTTTTTGTTATTGGATTTTCTAATTTGTTCTACACTACAGGGTTTTATCATTTATGTAAATTTTTGTGATAAAAATAATTACAGTTGAGTGTAAGCTATTTGCCTCTTTTTATGTATTTTTAAATTTGTTGGGCAACTTCATGTTGATTTGATTTTTCACTTTCTAAATTATACGAAACTTATTAACTTTTGAATATTGCAGCGCAAGAGTCCAAACGAGAGGCGTGGGTGGAGTTTTCGAAAGAGATCTGCTGGACATACACCATTGAGTAACACCATCATCACAGAAGCTCCTTCTTCTGTGAAAAAGGAAAGTCCAGAATCTACAGATGCCAACTTCCTAGTGCAGTCTAACTTGACCATTCCAGAGAAGTCCTCTGCAATTCAGAGGAAAGAAGAGAAGACTGAGTTGTCTGCTCAACCAAACTTAAAATTATCAGACACCATAACTGATAAAGTGGATGACTCTGAAGCTGCTTCAACCTATGATTTGTCCAGTATCAATGTAATCCAAGCTGCTATCAGGCGATCTCTGGTGTGCCTATACACAATGTTAATATTTTGATCTCTTAAGTTCCTTAGACAATATTATATGTTATTCTTGTTGTTGCTGACCAGGCTCGAAAAGTGCTATCAAAGCGGAGGAGTATAATAAAACTGCAAGCAGCCGTACGGGGACATTTAGTTCGAACGCATGCCGTGGGAACTCTTAGGTGTGTTCAGGCTATTGTCAAAATGCAGGCTCTTGTTCGAGCTCGCCGTGCTCGCCTACGTGTTGAAGAATCAGGTGATTTTGAGAAGCAAAGTGCGAGCAGGGGAAAGGATAATCCCGTTCGGGTAGTGAAATAATTTAATTAACTTGTTAATTTTCAAATATCCTTTCACAAACCCCCTGATACAAAAATATATTGTTCTTTGGTTTCACGTTGTTATTTCCTATTTTCATTTGGAATCTCTCTTCCTTTCAATTGTGAAAAGAATCATCAAGCAAATATTCAGTTACCATAGAATTTTAGATATTTTTCTTGCATTCCTGAATTCTTGTGTGCAATGACTCGTTGACATTCTGCATGTCCTAAGGCTGATGAGCAATGTTCTAGAAAAGCCTGAAACTTTATTAATTTTGTATAACGCGTGTTCAATTGTGTATAGTGATGAAATTTTCTTTTAATCGAATCCTATATTTTCAGAGAAGGGTTTGTACGAGGAATTTAAACCTCACCATCCTCTATATCAAACTAGATTCAATGTTGCCCATGGAATCGACTAATATTCCATGATATACCGCTGAAGAATAACCAAGTCATTTTATGTCCCTTTATTTTCTTGGAAGATACAGCTATATTATCTGTGATTTTTTTCTGCTACATTCTCTTCATTGCAGAAGCGTGAAAGAGAATCGAAATCAAATGTTTCACACTCTTACATTTCCATTGAGAAGCTGCTTAGCAATAGATTTGCACGTCAGGTAAATGAACATGGAAACATTTTTATATTTTGGCTTTTCGTTGTGTTTTACTGTCATCTATACTACAGACATTTACATATATAGACTTTGATGTGTGTTCCATTTTAATGTAAGCTTATGGAATCAACTCCTAAGTCCAAATCTATCAACATCAAGTGTGACTCCTCGAAATCAGACTCGGCCTGGAAATGGATGGAAAGATGGACGTCAGTTTCATCGGTGAGCAATGCTGAGGTACTGGAATCTGGATCGACTGCAGAGCTGCTTGAGAAGAATAACCTTGAACATTCTGAAGGCAAAGTGGACTTTGTAGTTCCATCTGATTACTATCCCGAGCAAACTAACTTACCTGGGGTGAGAGCATCAGCAGAAGTGTCTGTAAATGACGACAATTTAAGCAGTTGTGAGGAAGACGACGTGGATCTCCAAGTGTGCAGATCAATCTCTCCTTCCTCCAGTCATCCTGACCTACAGAACATTGACAAATCAGATTTAACTCATGCTGTAACAGAGACACTTATGAATTTGGAGGCTGAAGGAAAATCAGAACCTGCTTCTATTGGGAATAAAAGAAACAGACTTGAATTTGGCGGTGGAAGCAAAATCTCTTCCTGATAATGATGAAACAGTATATGAAATTGATTTACCAGATGCGAAAAATTTATCCTCCGAGCAAACCGAGACAAAGAAATTATCAAGGAAGGCGAGTAACCCTGCTTTTCTTGCTGCCCAGTCAAAATTTGAGGAACTGAGTTCAGCTGCCAATAACGCTAAGCTAGAGGCTTCACTCAACCTGGATCACGGTGTCGAGTACAACCTGGATAAGGTTTCTACTTCTACTGATCAACCATGTAGGTCTCAGGAGATTGAATCGTTAGATAAACCCATTTCCAATGCTCCAGCTGTTCAAATAGGTGGCTCTGAATGTGGGACTGAACTTTCCATTTCGTCTACCCTTGATTCACCTGATAGATCAGAGGTTGGAGTCAGTTACATTGAGCAGAACCCAAAAACTGCTGATGACACTGACCATTCCACAAGTGGAGAAAATATCGTACTTGACATCAATGGGACATCCAGCATTCCAACATCTGATCCATCAGACACAAATATGAATCATTTGGCTAGGGATGATAGTGGTAACTCAGCTACTGTTGAATGTGATGAGTCTAGTGATTCCCGTAAATTCACCACCATTAGAGAAGAAGCCAGAACCAGATCCCAGTGACCTGCAGCTGGAGCTGGGATCTGAATCAAGCCACCTGGTATACAAGAAATCGCCCGAAGCCTCTCCAAGAGGCCATACAACTGTCACTGAATCTCAAGCAACACCGTCTCGCTTAGTTTCTTCCAAACCCAAGAAAAACAGGGGTGAAGAAAGTGAGTCAAGTCGTAAGAGTAAGTCCTTGTCAGCTGATAAAAAACCCCTTTTGAACTCTAATCAGGATGCAACTTCAAGAAGTAGCATGGAGCAGCTACCAAAGGATCAAAAAGCTGTAAAAAGGCGAAGTTCTGGTTTAGCAAAACCCGATAATGCAGATGAAGAACCAAGAGATAGTTAGTAGCAGTAACTCTCTCCCAAGCTACATGCAAGCAACTGAATCTGCAAGAGCCAAAGCTATATCAAGTGGTTCCCCACGATCTAGTCCTGATCTGCATGAGAAGGATATCTACATCAAAAAGAGACAATCTCTGCCTGGTTCAAATGGAAGGCAAGGATCTCCTCATATTCAGCGTTCTTTGTCTCAGGCGCAGCAGAATGCCTAAGGGAAATGGAACTCATTCTCCTCAAGGTATCATCTAAATTTTCTTATGTCTAAGTGTGTTTATGTTGAAGGTTATCAACTGATTATAAATCATGTACTTGTTTGGATGATTTTGATTCAGACAGACAAGTTTATCCCTCCTCAATGTATGCTTTGTATTAATGACGTAATGGATTTCATATGCATCCAACTTCAGTGTCAATTTGAAATCCATAATGAAATACTTCCCTTGAATCCAATATGTTCATCTAAAGACAAGCCATGTGAAATAGGATTTCAAAGCGATTCTAGCTGTTTGGATGCTTTTGGCATAAAGGAACTTGAAATTGACAGTTTCAATTTAAACTCTTTTATTACTAATATAGTGATTTAAAATACTCAACATCGGTGGCATTTGAAATCAAAGATTCAAGTCGAATTCCTAAATCAGTTCATTTGAAATAAATGATTTATTTCTTGATTCGTAATGCATTTGTATTTTTTAGGGGATATTTTCAATTCACTATCTATCACTTTAAGCTTTTATATACAATTGTAGTAATTTCAAATGCAACTTACCTAATACTAGTGTCTTTGAAATTCAAATTCCAAATCCATCAGTCCAGATCAAGTTCCTCCATCTAAATACATTCCATTTATTTGGATGCATATGAATTTTATGAATTTAAAATAATCCACCTTCCATTTTAAACTTAAATTGGAATCAGTGTAATTAAATTGAACTTCAGATCCTTGTACTTCAATTTTTCTTAACCAAAGCAAGTATTTCACATCTTTAATTATAGGAGTTACTTTAAATCCATTTTTTTAAGTCCCCTTCTCGATTGAAACTTTTCATTCCAAACCCTGCCTAAAGTGAATTTGAAATATCTTGTGGGTGGTTCATCTCGAATCTCATTGACCCAAGTGCCTTGACACTTGAAAGCTGTCTCATACTTGCTGAATACGAAAGAAAAATTGAGCTCATTTTAAAACCAACATTGTATGCATTTTACCTCTTATAACAAATTGTTCGTGATACTTATCTATCTACATGCATTAATAACAATGACCTATAAAATCCACCTTAGATAACCACACTTTGCCTTTTCATTTTTTTACTGGGAATCAAATGTGCAATATTAATTTTCATCCATGTCTGTAAGCCTGGAAGGCAAGGAGCTGTACCATTATCAAAAATTTCATTTAGATTGTGAATACTAATTCATTTGCTATTTCATCATCTTGAGTCATTCAGACTTTTTATGTCCAAAGTGGAGCGCAGGTCATCCACTCAACAGCATAATTGTTAATTTGGGTGCTATAATTATGATGTTGGCCTGCTGATAAAAAGCATGTTTTATGAGTCGGGTTCCTGTATATGGCCGGAGTTGGTAAAGTGTGGCTGTAGATCTATTGTCCGCCTCATGAATATTGTTGATCTTGTCTCATAAACTTTAGCACCAAACTAGTGGACATGGAATCTCATTTCATCTTGCCTCAATTGAAATTAAAATCTCAAGCATCCAAGATCGTTGTATTCATGATTAATGACATTGATCTGCCTGCATCCAAATTTTAATTTTTTTCGGACATGTCATTTACCTTTGGCATCCATATCTCTGCTTACTGCTGGTCCTGATTGTTTCAGACCGCAAGTGGAGGAGGATAATCAGAATCTTGGGTACACCAAGTAAATACGAGATGGTATTTCGTCCGATTGGCTTCTCTATGGAGAACAAAGGATGCATTGGTATGATATTCTTTTATCTTTTCCGTTGAGATATATAGAGCTTCAGAGAATGCATGTAATTTACTACTGACGATATTGTTATTTTTGGCCTTCCACACTCTGTCTGAGAGGGGCGCTTGTTTTTCCCCAAGAGCCTTGATTGTATGTTAACTTGTGTTTGGTTGCCGATTGCTAATTGCTTTTAGATGTGTTGTATTGACTTATAATATGAGATATATATGGAATATCGCCATTACGAAGATATGCTTAATTTTATTGCAGTATATTGATGATACCCGCTCTACATTATATGGTTTTCCATCTCTTGGATTGATGTTAGACTTTGGCCACGGAGCATTTGCGATCATTTTATTTTAATTAATATTACATATTTATATGCTACCATCTATGGTCTCAGTAACAGAAAATATTTGTTTTGTGCGTAACTAGTCGTGCGATTAGAAATGTATAATATTAAATAAATAATAAAAACAAAATATAATTAATGATTTCAGTTAAAGTTTTATTTTAAAGAAAGATTATTAATTTTCGGAAAACTAAGCTTCTCGTCATGAAAAATTGTCATAATTTTTTTTTGAATAAAACTTAGTTTATGATGCTTTAGATATGAAAATTGACTATTAAAGAATTTCCATTTATAAAAAGTTGCTTGGTTGTAAAGTAATACAATCAGTTACCATTTTAACTTTATTTTGAAGTGTTTTTTTGTTCTTGAAAATGTCGCACACATAATAGTGGTGTCGTAAGAAAAAAAGTGTTCATGGAAGGAATGTTATCAAACCAGTTTGAAAAATCAGAAGTAGATTGGAAGCTCTAGTGATCTCAATGTCTCATCCTCAATATGCGAAGGAACATGTATTGGAAGCTCTAGTCCTCCTAAAGATGATGTCAACAACAATAATTAAGATTTAATCCCAATTGATTGTGATAGACTACATGAACCATTGACACAATCAAGTCATGTCACGCATTTGTGTCAGTCTTCTCGAAGAGTTTCTTTCGGTCAGAATGTCATCATTCAGAATGTCATTCAGTTATCACTTTAGACTCCAAATCTTTATATATAGCTTCGAATCATGTATTCTTCAGTCGTTCCCTTGCTCTTGTGAAATAGCCGAAATTAATATACTGTACTCGACGAACATGTGGATAGCTGGACCTACGTCATACATGACCAGACCAGCGTAAGCGCCTTTCTTGCATCTTATCTTCTATACAAGCTACACATACTTCAGCTCGAATGTCTTCATTCCTTATTTTATCTCTTATGGTCTTACAACACATCCAACATAGCATACGCATCTCTGTTACACTAACCTTTTAGACGTGGTTCCTCTTGGATGCCCAGCATTCCATCTCATACAACATCACAAATCTGATTAAAGTTCTATAAAGCTTCCCCTCAGTCTCAGCGGGATATTATGATCAAATAGAACTCCGATGCCACTTTAGCAAATTCTCAATTTCAGGCAGAGCCACTGATATTTGTCAATGTTAAGAGTAAATGAGGTTCCAACACAAAATCAATTGACAATGAGTGGAGTAGTCCATATATCTTATAAAGAGCTAACATGGTTTCTAAACTATCAATTGGGACAAGTTGGAATCACATGTATTCTTAACTAACTGTCAAGCTTCAAATCCCAAATATGTATGGTACTTGCAACAATGTGTAAGTAAAGAACTCACAGAAGGAATGAAGACAGAAAGAATTCGAAGAACACATACAGATCACTCTTTATTTTATTGAATAGTTGAATGAAATAACAGAGTTTAGAATTATATCAATATATCATTCTTCAATCTATTTATTAGAGTGTTGAGTATAGCCCTGTTCCTAACCAACTATCCAAAGGCTAGTTCAGAAAGGTAGTTAACCCACGTTCTTTAATTGATCCTTCATATATCTCTCCTTTCATCTGTGTCATCTCCAGAACAAAGACTAAGCCACTTCTATCATATACTCTTATCTAAATTGTGATTGCATTTTAAGGGTAAACTGCAAATATATTTAAATTTCGCATGTAGCCTCTCACCCAAACTTTCCAAAAGTTGAATGGACAGGTTTGTCAAAGAATACAGGGAGTCCAAGCATGAAATATCTTGAAACTGTAAATAGAATGTTATGCTGCTGAATAATTCATTCATTCAATCAAGATGTATATATACAACGAAAGACTTGCAAATCAAGCCAAAAATCAAACCAAGATCCTATCCTAGAATATACACCAAAAATAGATAAGGAAAGATATTCTACAATCTCCATAAATAAGGAGCATATTCACTAGGGAATATTACGATATTTATCACTTAAGCTAGGTTATGCTTACAATCCCATATCTAATTTCAAGAATAATAGTTTATATTCAACAAGCTCTTGATCAAGGGTGATGATAAATTTACCACTAAATATTCAAAGTATGCATGAAATGCATTGACTTTCATGCATTGACTGATGAAAATTTTGAACTAAATTCAAGACGCCAAAGAAGTAGAGAATTGGTTAACTGTGCATGGGACCATGAAGAGACCAGACCTACTTTCAATGACATCCCATGTTTTCAACTTGGAGTATTGATTCCACAGGTAACAGTGAATGGGGGAGTATTATTCTTTAGACCACGTTAATTTGCCGGTAAAGTCTCTCAAATTGAATCAGTAGATTTGTCAAAGGACCACATCCATCATCCACATAACATGGCGAGGATTTGATTCTTCTATTCCAAAAGTTATAATTAATTGAGGTTTTGATTAACAAAACTTACATATTTAATTAAAAGATTAAATTTTATTTTCAATATATTGTTTTCTGATATATGCTGAATGTCCATTAACTACTGATTTGGGCCAAAAATTTCAATTCCGAAAGCACCATTTTATTGGGTTTTATTCATCCTTTTAGGTTTCTCCTCTGCTCCGGGGATGGCCATGCCGTGTACGTGTCGAATGAACAAAATCCTCTTAAATCCATTTTCTTAAGAACACATATAAGGCTTAAGGCGCTCATGGTATCATTATGAATAAGAAACCACCGATTTTGCTTGGTGGGCCGGTTCCTATTTCTCAATAATATTCCACATCTGGATTTTTGATCATCCAGCTCAAGATTATTTCTACCAAAGAAGGGTCCATAACTTCGTCCCATATTTAGAAATACCCGAACTTTTTCTCTCTCTTTTCCAATTTTCCAAGTGAAACCCCTATATGAAAGAGTGAAAATTGATTTGGTCAAGGAGATGCAGAAATAGTGTGAAGACCCCAAATTGTGCCACACTTGTGCCCCATTTTATTATCCAAAAATATTACCCATTTAATATTTTTTCTTTTAAATACCTAATAATATCACCCAGTTAAAATCCAACCTTATGTCACACCTTAATCTTTGTCATTCAAGAACAAGAATGTTGGGACTTCCAACCCCTAATTTCCCACCCTATCTTACATATAACCATCATGCCTTAAACCTAGACTACTACTCACCATTTTGGAAATATTGGCACTCACACCATACATACAAATTTCGAAACCTTCAAGGAAGAGAGGAGGAGTTTCACACCATTTTCTCAACCCGGATCTGGCTTCGGTTATTCAACACTATAAGTGGATTTTTGCTACAATTCCATTTCGTTTTCAAAAACATTTTTTTTATGATTTAAACTTTCGATTGAACATCAAACATGAAGATTATGTTTTAAATCTAAACAAGTATGTGACATGATCACGAGTGAAGTACTTTGCGGAACAAAGTGCTACGTGTGTATGAGTCACCACTTGATTCGGTGGGGCAAAGTGCTACATGTGTGCCACATGCATGGGAGCCACCTCTTGATCCTAAGAGCAAAGTGCTATGCACACGGGAGCCACCTCTTGAATCTAATAACTCGTTATGTGGATATGTGTAAGATATGTGTTTATGTGTTTATATGTCAAGATCTATGGTTTTGTTAAAGAAATGTTTAAAATGATTTTGCTTTGAAAATATATATGTTTTTACTATGTTCAATCGGCCCCTACTTGCTGGGTGTTTTTCCAAAACACTAACCCCCTTGCCTCCCCTCACAGACAAAATGGAAGAAGAAGATACCGAGGAAGAAGAACAAGAGCAATTCTGGGGATGGTGATCCACTAGGAGTCTTCAAGAAGAAGTTATTATTTTATTTACGCTTCTGCAATTTTTATTTAGTACGAGACATTTGGATTTCGTATTTGAAGTTGTAATGACAATTTTTATTGATTATGAAAAAAAAGACTCATAGATCTGTACACGAGACTTGATGTATCAAAATTTCATATTTGGATTCAACGCCGGTGTCATGCACTTGGATTTCGGGTCGTGACATTTTAGTGGTATCAGAGCAAAACCATGTTCCATGATTCCGCTGGGAAAAGATTTTTGGTTGATATAAATCATCTAAATTATGAATCCTAGATATAATACACAACTGATTAAAATAAAAAATCAGTTGGAATCCAAAATCTGAAATAGTATTATTTATAAAAAAAAAATCGAAACCCTAGATCTAAGGTTAGCACCGCCGCCACCATCGGAGAAACGACGGCCGACCATCGACCTAGAGCGCCTCCACAGGACGACATCACGTCCAAATTATCAGCCCCATCGGACTAGTTTTCCTGGTCAATTTTGTCGCTGAAGATCCGCGCCTGGAGAGTTTTCTAACCGCTACATTTTTCAGTACCTCCGAACGTCGATCGACAAGTCCAGTTTGATTTTGGCGAGGAACGATCATAGACGAACAATAGCCCTCAACGAATTCCAAAATTCAGGCACCAATCATCTTTCGAATATCTTGCCCAAGAACCCTAATTTTTGAAAGATTCCAAATTTGATTAATCAATCAATCTGAACATCATTCCCAAATTAAATCTGGGTTTCTATTACTTGAAATACGTCGAACCAAAGCCCTCTAACCAATCGGATTAACAAATTAAGGAAAGCAAGTAATTTCGGATCTAAATTATACACATATGAACCCTAAAAAAAATACATAAAGTGTGAAAATTTCGACTATCAATTTACCCCTGATTTTGAACACTGAATTTGAATCAAATCCGTGTAATTCGTCATATGTTCATGAAAAACGAAACCCCTCAATTATTATAACTCACAAACAAAGTAAAGTGCTTAATTTTTTATCAAAATTTCGACCCTAATCAGGAACACTAAACGAAACTTTAAGCCTTATATTCTCTTGAATCCAGACATAAAAATCGAATTAAATTCAAAGGATTACCATTCATGGTATGGGTAATAAATGCCCTATACCAGATCTCCTCTTATAACATCGGAAAGTGCTCCAATTTGAACCATACTCCACGCCTATGAATCCTAAAATTTTGAGAATTTCCTTAATTGATTTCTCAATCATCCCAACATAAATACGAATTAAATCAGGATTATTAATCCTAATATCATCCTCTTTAAAAGCCCTCTGAAAAAGTTGAGTGAAAAACAAGGGAAGGCCTCCAATTTTGAGCCGCAATTCACGCCCTGTAAACCTTAAATGGTGAAAATTTTGACCAACGATTTCTCCAACAATCCGTACATCAATTTCAAATTAATTTCAGGTTTTTACCGTAATTTAATCCCTAACAAAAACCCCCTATCAAATCGAAATCACAAATTAGTAAAGTACTCAAATTCGAAACAAGAATTACGCCCCAAAGAACCCTAATTGGCGAAAACTTTCACTACCGATTCATCCATCATTCGAACACTACAATCCAATTAATTTTGGGATCTTACTCGAAATCATGCCAGAAGTAAAAGTCCCCTATCGGATCGCTCTCCAAAATGAGATAAGGTTGCCAAATTTGAACCAGAATTCACGCCCTTAACCCTAGAAATCTACGTAAACTCGTACCAAACACTTTTCCATGAATCCGAACATGTATTTCAAATTAAATATGGCTAACTGACTACCTTGTCATGGGCAATAAAACCCTATGATTTCGTCAAATTACAGACAAGGAAAGGACGTCAATTTGGAACCACGTTATACGCCCTAAGAACCCTAATTACTCAAAATTTCAACCAACAATTACTCATAAATCCGTAAGCCATTTTCAAATTTATTATGGGCTATTGATCAATATATGATACCCATTAAAACTCCCAAGTCAATTTCAAAATTTAATAGATAATCATAAGGTCAATTACAAATTGGAAAGTCGCTCAAAAAACCCATGAAGTGAAAATTTAGGCCTCGATTCCTCTTGACACAAAATACCAAATTAAAATTGAAACTAGGTTATGAACCCCCATAACATGTAAAATAAAAACCCTCCATCAATTTAGATTTTCAGTAAATGAAAAATGGTGGATTTTGGAATAATCAATAAATAAATAAATTTGAGATCAATTTTCTTTTAATTATTCAATACTATCGTTATTAACCCTAAATTTAATATATTCACTCCCATGAATTTAGGTAATGACGACCCGCGCATCAACCAATAATGGACTGTTGTTCGCCTGAACAACTTGCAAGAGATCAACAACAACCTTCAAGAAGAAGAAGACCCCGAAGAGGAACATATGGAAGAGGAGAAAACCATGAAGAAGAGCCTATGGAAGATGGAGAAGACGAGGAAGAGTTAGGTGACGGAGAATTGATAGACTAGCTCGTAGGACGAATTATGTTAAGAAGACGAGGAAGAGTTAGGTGACGGAGAAGTGATAGACTAGCTCGTAGGACGAATTATGTTAAGATGTTTTAGAAGCACTTTTAAATTTAAATAAATTCGCTAGAAGCCATTTGACTGATTTGATTTAATTGTAAGCATCCCAATTATTAATAAAAGTATTGATTTTTATTTTCATCTATAGCCTACTTCCAACATGACTTACTTGTATATTTATCATATACACCACTGTACGACAACCTTAGAATTATACAAATTATGGGAAATGGCTGGACGACCTCCTCGTCAAAATCGTTACCCTCGCTATGCTTTTCCTCCCAACAATGATAATGTTAACGAGACAGACGGAAACCAGAACCCTCCACTATCGCCTCCAAGGGTGGGTTTAAGCCGTGAGGATTTGATGGCAATCGCGACTACTACAACTCTCCAAGGAGTTGTAAACCCAACTACTAACCAGCCCACTACCACTGGTCCAACAACTACAATGGATCAAGTATCATTACAAGTCCCTTCGTAAAAATCGAGTACCGACTTACGATGGAAACATGGACCCAGAAGTAGCTCAAAATTGGTTAAAAGAAGTTGAAAATCATCACCGATTTCTTGAAGTACCTCTGGATATCAAGGTTGATGTTACGACACCTTTTCTCGTGGACCAAGCTCGAAAGTGGTGGGAAAGCATATCCCCATCATTGGCGGAAGCAGGGCCAATCACTTGGCAATGATTCCGCAGTGTATTCCTGAAACAGTACTTTCAGCAGCAGTTCGAATCCAAAAGTTGAGTGAATTTGACAATCTAATGCAGACCCCTGGGATGTTAGTAATAGATTATTCTTCGAGGTTTCATGCCCTTGGAACCTACGCCCCAACCATCATGGCAGATGAAAGTTTAAAACTACATCGTTTCAAAAAAGGTTTGAATAGTCAGATCCAGTCAGCTCTGCCAGTATTTGAAACCATAAACTTCGGAGACCTAATGGGGGCAGCCATTAGAGCTGAAGTCGATATCCAACATCGAGAGGAAGAATTCAAACGCAAACGACCACCACCTCAACGACCCTCTAACAATGACCAAAGATTTAAGAGACCGAACCAGTACAACAATGGACCTACTTTTGCACAGACTAATAATGCCATCCAAAAATGATCTTTGTGCGACCTAGCACATACTGGAGAGTGTCGTAGGGTGAGCGGAGCTTGTTTCTGATGCAGTAAATTTGGTCATAGATTCGCAGATTGTCTTGAGGATAATAAAAAGGGAACTAACACAAGCAATGGATGCCCTCCCATCAAGCCAAAAGAAAGCAAGCCCAACGCCCGAGTCTATGCAATAACTCAAGAAGAGGCGGAGGATGCGAGTGACATCGTGGCAGGTACCATTTTACTGAAAAAATTATATGCTCATGTATTGTTTGATTGTGGTGCCACACACTCGTTTTGTCAAAAAGGTTTGCTAAGAAGTTAAAACTTAGGCATGTATTACTTTATAAACCTTATAGAGTGGTGACCCCCGCCAACAAAAGCCTAGAGACAAGTACGATCCATCTAGACTGCAAGATTGGCATAAACGATGAATATTTAGCGCCGACCTAATTCAACTCAACATGGTAGAATTTGACGCCATTTTGGGTATGGATTAGTTAGCTAGACATCATGCAATAGTTGAATTTCATAACAAAGACTTCCCAGACGTTTTTCTCGAAGAATTGCCAGGATTAGTGCCAGACCGAGAAGTAGAGTTTGAAATCAATGTAATGCCGATCACTGCACCAATCTCGAAGGCACCTTACCGCATGGCCCCAGTTGAGTTGAAAGAACTTAAGGAGCGACTACAAGAACTTTTGGAAACTTTTGGACAAGAAACAAATTAGACCAATTGCATCTCCATGGGGAGCCCCCATCCTATTTGTGAAGAAAAAAGACGGAAGCACGAGATTATGCATTGATTAGAGAGAGTTAAATAAGATCACCATCAAGAATCGGTACCCTCTCCCAAGGATAGATGACCTCTTCGACCAACTCAAAAGAGCTAAGGTCTTTTCAAAGCTCGATCTGAGGTCGGGCTACCACCAACTGAAAGTCAAGATGAATGATATCCCAAAAACTGCTTTCAGAACGAGATATGGGCATTACTAGTTCACAGTAATGCCATTTGGGCTGACAAATGCACCATCCGCATTCATGGACTTGATGAACCGAGTATTCTAGCACTTTCTGGATAGTATTCATCGATGATATCCTCATATACACTCCAAGTAAATAAGAACACGAAGAGCACCTTCGTCTTACCCTTCAAACCTTAAGAGATAAAGAATTATATGCCAAATTCAAAAGTGCGAATTCTGGTTAGAAAGTGTCGCATTCTTGGGTCATATCATATCAGCAAGAGGTGTGTCAGTGGCTCATAAAAAGGTGGAAGCAGTAATGGATTGGCCAATACCAAAGACAGTAATGGAGATTCGAAGTTTCTTGGGGGTAGCGGGATATTATCGAAGTTTGTCGATCGATTTTCTTCAATAGCCATACCTCTCAACAAACTCACACCAAAGAACTCAAAATTCATTTGGAGTAAAGAGTGTGAGGAAAGCTTCGAGACATTAAAGAAAAAGCTAGCATCCAAACACGTACTAGTTTTACCCACCGAGGACAAGGACTATATGATCTACAGTGATGCATCAAAGGATGGCTTGGGGTGTGTACTCATGCAAGAAGGGAGAATGATTGTCTATGCATCAAGGCAACTCAAACCATATGAAAAAAACTACCCTACACATGACCTTGAATTAGTAGTCGTAGTGTTTGCCTTGAAAATAGGCATTACCTATACGGTGCCAAGTGTGAAATTTTCACAGACCACCAAAGTCTCAAGTATTTGTTCACCCAGAAGGAATTGAATATGAGGCAAAGACAATGGATATAACTCTTGAAGGACTCTGACCATACGATAAGCTACCATCCAGGGAAAGCAAATAAGGTCTCAGACGCACTAAGTCGAAAGGGCACATGGAAGATGATTTTAGCATCCCTTTCAGCTTATCCCTGCCTCCGAGAAACGATAAAATTAGGCCACAGTCAGGATCCCAGCCTAACTAAACTGAAAGAACAAGTTAAGGAAGGGAAATTACCCGATTTCATGACAGACAACGATGGAACCTTATGGATGAAAGGAAGGTTATGTGTGCCAAACTTAAATGACCTTAGATGAGAAGTGATGACTTCAGCACAAAATTCAAAGTTCTACATCCATCCTGGAAGCACAAAGATGTACAAAGACCTCAAAGAAAATTTCTGGTGGAATGGAATGAAGAAGGACGTCGTCGAATTCGTCGCCATATGCCTGGTATGCCAACAAGTCAAAGCCGAGCACCAATGACCCGGAGGACTACTACAACCTCTTGAGATTCCCGAATGGAAGTGGGAACACATCTCCATGGACTTCGTAGTAGGCTTACCAAAATCAAGACAAAGTCACGATGGAATATGGGTAATTGTAGATAGACTCACCAAATCCACGCACTTCTTACCGGTCCGCATGAACTACAACCTCTACAAACTGGCAACCTTGTACATAGACCAAATTGTACGACTGCATGGTGTTTCAATGAACATCTTATCAGACAGAGACCCCATATTCATATCCCGATTTTGGAAGAGCTTTCAACAAGCAATGGGAAGCAAAGTGACACTTAGCACCACTTACCACCCGCAAATCGATGGGCAGACAGAAAGGATCATTCAAACTCTTGAGGATATGATGAGAGCTTTGCCCCATGGATTTCAGCTCAAACTGGAGCGGGCTATTATCGTTAATCGAATTTGCATACAATAACAGTTATCATAGCAGCATAGGAAGAGAGGAGGAGTTTCACACCATTTACTCACCCGGATCTCGCTTCGGTTATTCAACACTATAAGTGGGTTTTTGCTACAATTACCATTTCGTTTTTGAAACTCTTTATATGTTTTAAACTTTCGATTGGACATCAAATATGAAGAATTTGTTTTAAATCTAAACAAGTATGTGACATGATCATGAATGAAGGGCTTTGCGGTGCAAAGTGCTACGTGTGTATGAGTCACCACTTGATTCGGTGGGGCAAAGTGCTACGTGATGTGGGCGTGCTACATGCATGGGAACCACCTCTTGATCCTTAAGAGCAAAGCGTTATGCACACGGGAGCCACCTTTGAATCCAATAAGGCGATATGTGGATTTGTGTACGATATGTGTTTATGTGAGTATATGCCTAAATCTATGATTTTGTTAAAGAAATGTTTAAAAGGATTTTTGCTATGAAAATATATATGTTTCTACTATGTTCAATCGGCCACTACTTGCTGTGTATTTTTCCCAAACACTCCCCCCTTACCTCCCTCCCAGACAAAATCGAAGAAGAAGATATCGAGGAAGAAGAACAAGAGCAATTCTGGGGATGGTGATCCACTAGGAGTCTTCAAGAAGAATTATTATTTTATTTACGCTTCCGCAATTTTTATTTAGTACGAGACATTTGGATTTCGTATTTGGAGTTGTAATGACAATTTTTATTAATTATGAAATAAAAGACTGGTTTTATCATAGATCTGTACACGATGCTTGTTGTATCCGAATTTCATATTTGGATTAACACCGGTGTCATGCGCGGGTTTTGGGGCGTGACAAATAGTACTTCAAGATCCATTACGTGTCCTCGAATTCTCCGGAAAGGATCCTCTATAAATAATTATATAAAACATTTGATTCGAGTTGGATTGAAATTATGATAACAACAGTTTTTATTTTATTTCGGAGGAGGTGTTTGGGACTTTTAGCTCACAAAAAATTCCATCCATTGCACATTATAATGGGCTAAACCCAATATTCAATTAAGGATATATTTCTGTAAGCCCAATACCAGATTAAAAGAAGTGTTGGAAATCCATTTCTTGAATAATATGTAAAGTTTCTTTTAAAATTTGCACATTTACTTACTTCCCCCGACTTATATTTTTTTACCATCAAAACATAAAATCTTAAAATACCCTTTATTATTTCATTTTATTTTTTTTACTTTTGGTATAAAATAAAACCCAATCTTTCAATATAAGTTAATAATGATGAAGAAGAAAAGCACTAAGAAAGTAAAAACAAACAAGAAAATGTCAAAAATGACCATGTTCCATTACATGTTCTGCATGGATACGCAATCCCCACAATAGTCAAATGAAAGGAAATATATATGGAGCCATCATCCAACCGTCTGCTTGCACACTTCTTATATTGGTCGGATGGCGAGATAGATTAGTGTCCTTATTTTTAATATTCTTTATTTTGATGTGAAACGTCGAAATTCAAATTAAATATTGAATTTTGTTATAATCCATATTGTTATGAGTATTAATGTTTTGATAAATGTGATTTGAAGTTAGTTTAGTGAATGACTTTTTGTAATGATGTTTTTCAAGAAAGTCGCCTTTAATTTCCGAGTTTAGAGCACGATTAGTTCGTGGCTAATGATTCTTGAAACAAGCACTGTGAATAGAATAACAAGTGGGGTTCAGTTCTTGATGAGGATCGAGTCAGCAGAATTGAATAAAATCGACGTTATCTTGAAGAAATTCATCTGATACTGAGCTTGTCGTTCGTATAAATTTTAAATTTGTACTTTGATTATGAATTGGCTAACTAATACATGCACATATTAGAGTGTATTTAGATAAAGGAATTTTGATAAAAAGTGCACTTAAAAAATGTTTTTCCCTAAACAAATAGTGTTTGATTGGGATTTTAAAGAACCAGAAAATATAGTTTTTAAGTGTGCTGTAGCCTTTTTTTCTCTTTCAAAAATCATAAAATAATATATATTTTTTGCTATTCTATTAAAGATGAAATTGCTTCTATTTTTATAAGGAAAAAAAATCTAGTTTTGAATGATTAGCAATCCATCCATATATATATGAGTGACAATATAATTTATTTCATTGGAATATGATGTGTCAGCCATATCCATTTAGACTTATCTACGGAGCTATAGAACCAAAACTTTTAGAACATGGAAGCAAGTTTTAACAGTTGTATAAATGTCAAAATTAAATAAGCATGTTATAGTTATAATAAAAAAACTCGATTTTGCTCGAGAATACCCAAAACTTCGACTTTTTTTACTAAGTCGGCTAAATCAATTTTTGTGCTAGGTGCGAATAAACTTTTGACTTTAAAAGAGCATAAAGTGATAATATATCCATATCTTCTGTATTGGTTTGGTTGAACTAATTTTGATGCTAAGAGTTGTAAAATAAAGATGGTATTATTACCTATACAATAAGTGTGGTGATATTACTATTGTAATGAATAATAAATCACTATTCATTATTATTATTTTACCTATACAATTAGTGTGGTAACATTACTATTGTAATAAATAGTAAATTACTATTCATTTTTTTAAAAATAATAAATAATAAATAATAATGAATAGTAAATCATTATTTTTTTTGTTAGGTATTTTTTCAATGCATATTAAGAAATTTTTTTATCTTAATCAGTTATTGTGCGCGCAACTTTAAATATTATTTTTTTCCAGTTTACAGTAAGATGGTCATCATTTCTTTTTAAAAAAAGTTAGAGTCGGTCATTTGGTTTTTTTTTTTCAATTCAATTACCGTGGCATTATCGCTTTTTTTTAAAAATTTGTTAAGGTCAGTAATTTGAAATGTTATTCGATCAAATTAGAAAAAAATTGACCAGCATATTGGTACCTGACACCACGCCTTGTGTGGTGCCAAGAAAAACTATTAAAAATATAATGATTCATATTTAATTTCAATAATATTCTAAATATATTTACTTTAATATCCATTTTTATGTCCTCGCTCTAATAGAGAGCAATAATTAAAGAAAATAACTATTAATGTTATTTAAACAACACCATAGATTGATGGAGGATACCTAATCCATACACTTCATTCCTTGGATATTGGAATGTACACGACTCTATTGTGTAGTTATTCATAATTGGGACATTGCTATTCAAACGTGTGTATTATCACGTTGGTTGTCCCACAACTATGTATGGATAGAATATACGAACCGTTGATGTTTAAAAGATGTATTTAAAAGGCAAGTGTGGTGGTTTGTCACATAACTGTCATTATATTGACGATGGATCGATTCTCTGTCTCCCCTAAATTGTAGTTGTAATAGTGATAAACAAAATATGTACTTAAATAAAACTTCAATCACTTTCATACTTATTCGTTTTACAAAACATTCAGTAGAAATTTAAATTTCATTGTATTCTATTTTAATTTCCACTCTTAGTGTGCCAATTATTTGTTGTTGCATATATTAGGGTTAATTGAATCAATCACAAAAAAAAAACGCCTCAAAATGTAAGAAGAATAAATACTAAAAAAAATAAATGAATTTTTAAATATTTTATTTAAAGAAAGTGATGGCTTATATTTTTTTAAAAATTGTAGGAAAAATGAAAACACGAACTAAGACTTGATGAATCTCTTATTTCTCTTTCTTTTTTTTTTTTTTGAACTATTACAATTATAATCATAAATACGATGACATTACAAGATCATAACAATGATAGCACAACCCGACAGTAGTTTAGCAGAACTTAAGAGCCATTTAGTCTTTGGTTGAGCTAATCTTACCTCTAGTTTCACTTGCTCTTACGACATTTTTTGAAATATAAAATTTCCTTTTCTTCTTGTCAAAATCTTTGCAATTCAAACTCAAGACTTTTGGCGAGTAATCAAAGACTATTGAAACTATGTATCCTAGACATTCACTTGAAATTGACCTTTTTTTAAGGAAAATTAAAATAAAAATTTGATGGGATAAAGTTTACAATGAATGTTCGTTGAATAAATAACTTGTATATGTTAATGTCATCTTCATTTGGTCATACAAATCGGCGATCGACAAAAGTGTCTATCTCCTTTAATATATAACATCACCGATGTCATTAATTTTTATATAATAAAAGGAGAGAATGATTCATGTAAGTTTTGGACTGAAAAAAGTCATAAAAATTCAAATAATACTTTCACTTACCTGTCCTCTTTCCATTACTCACCAATACAATCCATTTCAATAATCCAAATTTATTTAAATTTTTTTTTTTTTGTGGGGGTGGTTATGTTTTTTTCTAATACTTTCTTAAAGATGTGTTCCTTTCCTAACCACCATCTCATTACATTTTTTGTGAAATAAAATCATCATTAAATATATTTTCTACAATAATAATTGTTTAATTACTCAAAGGACTCAAAACCCATTATTTTTTAATCGGCATTTATTGATTTTTTTGTAACTATTTGAGGCCACAGGATCCAGATCAACTTTTACTTCACAAGTAAACTATTGATTAAGTCTTTTCATTATTTATTATTAAGCACCTAATAAAATAACTCTCTATGTGTTGCTTATGTATAATATACATAATTATAATTATTGATTGCAAGAGTTGAGCAATTGGAAATAAAACGTCCATGTAGTTTTGGCCCATCCCCAGTTCAGTTTTCTAAGTTTTCAATTACTCGATTGAGTCCCGAGTTTTAAAATTTGCCAAATTTAGTCCCGATGTTAAGTCGATCGTAAGAATTAAATGGACATGGACTGAATCGGGAATATTTTTAAAAGATTAGAGATTTAAGTATTAGTGTATAATGTGATCTGCAGTGAAACACGGAGGAGTCATAACGTTATTATATAATATAAAATAATATAATAATTATTAAAGGGCAAAGTTTGTGATTGGATAAGAAAGAAATGGAAAACATATTAATAAAAGGGGAGGTTGGACAAGGCTGGATCAAAGGAGGCAACATTTGGTAGAGACAGGAGAGATACCACGTGCACACTCTTATCCCGAATACTCCCACCAAACTTATTATTTTTATTATTTTTATTTTTATTTTTTCGGATTTTTTGAATAGGTCATATTTTCCAATATATATATATATATATATATATATATACAATATTATAATGTTTAAACCCCTTATAAAAACTAACTTGGTATGGCCATTTTTACATTCCAAAATTACCCTCCTTTGCTTTTTAAAATTACCAATATCTAATTACACTCATGCCCTTACCAATTTAAAATATTACCATCACACTTGCTATCTATGTACCAATCAATTTACATTATGACATTCACAATCATACAAATTACCATCATACGTATCGTATAAATTATCATATTATCCTAAAAAATTATTAAATTCCAAAAAAAATTAAATATAAAATACTGTATAACCATTTTATAATTTAAATTAAAAAAACTAAAACCAAAATAAAAAACGACATTACAAATCACAACAATTTACAAAAAAAAAATGTATATGCACGCAAGACGTACAGAATGAGACTAGTATATATAAAGCGTAATTCGATGAAATTCGGGACTGCAGTACAAGATGGGAATTTACCTTACTGAAATATATATCATCTGTTAAAACTATTTAAATATACCAAATAATTTTGTTTTCAAAGCCCATTTCATCTTTTTGGATCCAAGAATTATAGTTGGTGTTAATAGTATAATTTAAACTAATTAAAGCATATAATATTTTAAACATAATGTTTTGTCTATTATACCGCTGGGGATAATTATTGCTCCAAACAATAAGATTATGCTTAGATCATCTTTTTTTTTTTTTTGCGGGGGTAGGGGCAAAATTTTAGATCAAAAAAATCATTAATTTCTTTGATTAACTTATCTATGGGGGACTCGAAATTACAAGAGAGGAGAGGGTGACAAATCATTATATCACTATCTTGATCATCGATTATGCTTAGATCAATGAGTACATATGAAATCATTTCAAATGCTAACAAATCTATGGTGGTTACAAATTTTGAATTAGAAATACACGATTGATTTGAGGATGGAATTTGAAATAGATTTTATTTGATATAAACACAAAAATAATAATAAAAATAAAAAACAAGGGTTTGATCCAAGAATTTTGATGGAAATTTCAGTTGCTTCCAAACAAAAACAATTTGGATTTTAAAAATAAATTCCACCTCAATATGTTTCTTAAATTGACATATTTTTAATTTAACAAACAGATTGAAGCTGAAATCTAATACCCAATGAATACTTCTTGGCTACCCCCATGGGCACTACCCAATGGTTAAATCGATATTCATATAAAATACTATGTAATTCCTATATATTGAAACTACATAGAACAAATGCAAGGGTTTCGAATCGAAAAACAGAAATATGACTTTCTTACATCCTTAAAAAATAAAGTAGTTATTTTACAGTTGGAATATTCCTGTAATCTAGAATGTAGGCTTTGCTAGGGAGTGGCGGCAACAAGACAGATTCCTTTTTTCACGCTACTTTGTGTTGAAAAGCATGAAGAAGAAAAAAAACATGAAGTGTGGAGATATGATGTTTGAGGTAAAAGTCCGTACCTTTGTTTTTAAGTTTTGAAAATCTTGTTTACCCATGATTTTTTTGTTTTCTTTTTTTTAAGTTAATTAATATTCGATAAATTTTGAAATTTAATATATAGTTTTTATTATTAAAATATTTAAACCTGTCGTCAATATATACAACATATATATAGCAAGGTTCGTTGGGCAATATATTTCGTCAAGAAAAATTTATTCCTGGGAAAACATTTTTTGACACGATGTATTATGCTCAACATTTTACTCTTAAGAATAATGAGAATAGTCTAATCAAGGTTACATTGTCACCCTAAGAACCACTCTCGAAAAACCTCATCCAATCAGGGGCGATTCTATTCAGCCTTGAGCGGCATTCCCTCCTTAAAAAAATTATTCTGTTAAAAAAAATGCCTTTTTCCCTCAAGGATTTGTGAATATTGCAAACAATTGAACACTTTTGTATGAAAAAACTATTTTATCAAATGTATTTTTTCCACTTGCCTATGCATTTCAAGGCTAAAATTTAATTTGCATCGTCGACGACAAAAATTATAAGTTTTTAAAAGTATTAATTATTCAAATCGTTTCGTTTTAAAAAAAAATTATATGTTCGATATGAGGTAAATTTCGTATATCAACAACTATATATTAATAAATATTAATGACAATTAGAATGTTGAAAAATTAATAAAAAATTTGATTATTAATTTTAGTAAGTCCTTTTTTTCTGGTGTGTAACTTTCAGCCTAATAAATCATGACACCTACTCCTCATTTGAAAGTTCAAAATGAAGAAGAAAACTTCCACTTGAACACTCTTTGTACCCAACTTTCCAAGCATGATTGAAACGAGACGTTAAAAAATTAATATACCCACCAAAAATACAACATTAAAGAAAATTAGGGAAGAATCTTCTTGGAAATCATCCATTGATCCTACTTTAGCCATCTAATCTTTTATTTTTTTAAAAACAATTAATGGCTGAAATGTACGATACGTATTATTAATCTTATAATAATGTATATAATATACTAAATTAGTTGCTAAGAAATTATATTCGAGGAAGCCCATTTTTAATTTTTGTTTACTATTTGATGGATATGTCAACGATTATTTCAATAGTCTATACACAACTTGACCCTCTGCCGCGGGATGGTGTTAATCAAGAGAAAGTGAAATTAAATAATAGAGATAATATTGATAATATGCAAAAGAATATAGTTAAGAAGCAAAATAATATATATGGAGTGTTAATAAGAAATCCTTGGAGATTTAATTTAGCCAATCAAATATATGGCACATCGTTGATGTAGAATATTTCCCTATCAATGGTGGATATACCTTAATGACACTATATTTGACGTAAATCAAGCTTTCCAACTAACTGAAGGTTCGCAAAATCAACATTCACTGTAAGTTCAAATCAAGATTTGAGGATGAATCATTTTTAAGAAAGTTAGTAAAAATTTTACTGAAAATTTATTGAATTTATGTATTTGAAATTCTTCAGTTAGATTTAATTAATTTTTTACTATATCAATATACATGATCACTCACAAACTATTATGTTGGAAAAGTAGAAACGAGATATATTATTAAGAAATTCCTACGCATTGTTGAGTACCCAATTTTTTAATTATTATTATTAAATGATTGAGTTTTGAAATTGTCAATGCCTTGATGAGGTCAAGATTTGGGGTGAAATCTTTGTAAAATTGTGTTGCAAGTTCTCTTTGTTATGAATGATTTTTATAATTAATGTGTTTAACCTGTTCATGTTTCAATATATATGTTTCTCCTATTTATTTTGTAGTTCGATCATAATTGAAGGAGTTTGGGGCAAGTGGGGAGACTATTTCATTGGTTTTCAAATTTTGTGTTTTTACTTGGTATTTTAACAAAAAATGTTGGATATCATGGAAATCGGTATATAATTGAAGTAACAACATAGCGGAATCAAAACCATATAATCAACATAATCAATAATTGAACAATATGAACATCAATACTTATAGTGGTTCCCCAATATCGGGCTACGTCCATTCTAGAATCTTCAAAAAGATTACTTCTTTATTGATAACAAATAACACAAGATAACTGAAAATACACAGTATTACACTCAAAACTCTGTAATTTTAATGCTCATTTTCTATGTACTAATCGTATTTCTTCTAAAGATAAAATGCTCCTTAAGAAATTCTCACACTCAATCACTTTCACGTTTACACTTATACTTGCAAAAGAGAGAATTTGTGTTTATGGGATGTTTTAGAATGAAGATTGGATCTTTATAGGTGGAGATCACGAACGAAACAAAAATAATTATATAATTTCTTACATAATAAATCCCCATCAAATATGATTAATTACAAAATATATGTTAACTATTTGTCAAAAATTGTGTCTTTGAATTCAAACATCATTGGCTTGATTTCTAGCACAGATATCACATATTCGAAACGATAGTACATGTGTTTCCCTGTTCTGGCATCCTTGCACCCTCCTCCCCCGCTTCCGTGTGCTATCGCTTAGTCCTCTCTGTTCCTAAGGTGCAGGAACTAATGGCCTATGTTTCTCTTGCCTCCTCTATGGTGTTGCTTTTCAGTTCCTAAGTTCGAGATCTGTCATCCTCTCTTTGGCGACGTGCTGGTACTCTTCTTCCTCCTCCAAGATCCCGTTGGCCTCGGACGCTCCATACGTAAGAAACGCCCTAGTTGTCAAGCCTCGAGACCGAGTGCTTGGCACCGGCGTTGATTCCAAAAATTAATTCAAAATCAACAAGCCTCGTGTACAGATCTATGATACAAATCAGTCTATTTATTCCATTAAAAATAATAATCGTCTTTAAAACTATAGATCAACTTGAATAAGTTGTTCAATAAGCACATTAGATCTAAACAGAGTTGCATAAGCATAACGTAATAAAATCTTGAATCACCTCGGTAGATCACCAGCCCAAAATTGGTCTTGTTCTTCGTGTTCAACCTATTCTTCATCCTTAACTTGGGAGGGGTGGTAAGGGGTGAGTATTTGGAAAAATACTCAGCAAGCAGGGGTCAGTTGAACATGATAAAACATACATAAAAACTTTTCAAATAACTCTTTATCAAACACATAGTAGATCGATACACGTATTCATAATTGCTCACACTAGAGCCTCATCGCATAAACACATAATTTCCTTTTTGGGATCAAGATGTGGCTCTCATGGCATAGCACTTTGCTCTTAAGGATCAAGAGGTGACTCCCATGCATGTGGCACGCCAACATCAAGTAGCACTTTGCCCCGTCGAATCAATTGGTGACTCCTACAGAGGTAGCACTTTGCCCCCACAGAGCCTTCGACTTTCGATGCGCATTTCTCATAAACTTTCACAATATGATCTTTAAAATACATTTTCGTGTCCAACTGAAGTATAATACATATATAGAGTTTCAAAAACGAAATGATATTCATATGCAAAAACCCACTTACTGTCGTTGAATATTCGAAGCACGTTGAGATGAGATTCGGGTTGAGAAAATGGTGAAAATCTCCTCCTCTCTTCCTTGCAAGTTTTGAAATATTTGTGTGTGTGTAGTGTATGATTCTCGAAAAATGCTAAGTGTAAAGTAGCCCTTTTCTTGGCAAGATTTAGCGTGATTTTAATATGGGGAGGTGCACTTCAATTTAGATCATCTACTTTGGCTCCTAATGGCAAGACTTTAGTGGGATGATAAGTGGGTGGCATTAATGTAATTGGGAGGCAATTAAGTGGGGTGGATTGAGGGGCATGAGTTGGGGTCATCAATGAGATAAACATATGTGGTCATCACCTTTAGTTTAGGAGCCTGATTTAGAGACATTTAAGTTAATCATAAATCCTAGGCATTTAGTTTTATGCTTTTAGCAAGGAGATGGATGACTAATCAAGATTGAAAAAATGCACCTGAATAGGAAAATTGAGTGGTCATCACATTTCATAATTTGAGCAAGTAATGAATGTGGTCATCAATGTGTAATGTAGAAGAAATTATTGACAATACAAAACTTTGGCAATCTAATGGCATGATTTAGTAAGCCATTAAATGTCAATAACTTGGATTGAATGGGATTGAATGGTGGCAATAATTTGGGTCATACAATTGAATGGTCAATGACAAGGTTTGGGCAATTGAATGTGTTAGTGAAGGAATTGAATGATATGCCATGATTTGAGTTAGACACTTAAATATCATTGAATAACTAATGTCAATGTTTGTGCAATGCCATTGAATGCTTAACATGATTTGGGGCGAGGCAAATTTTTGGGCCTTCACACTAGCAGTTTATCCACCTTTTGCTCTCACATCTCCTTTTGTGTACATGCGTGCCCAGGTGATCCTCGAGTGGTTCTTCGCCTACCCTTGGCCTTTTGGTTGCTCCACCTTCGACTAGAGTGCTGTGTGTTGGGGATTCGGATGCTTTGCGTCTTCTTGTGTGCCACCTAGTGGTTTGGTTTCTACATTGTATGATTTTGACTATGTTGCCTTTCGGTTTCATGTGTCACACAGTTGTTTGGCTTCTTAGAAGGATTTTGGATACGAGGGCTTGTGCGTTTGTAGTCTTTTATCAGTTTATGCTCTTCAACCATCCACATTTGTACCTTCATTTGTTAAGGAAGGCGGCTCGCTTGCTTTGCCTCACTCTGGATTTCGTGGTTTGAGGGGATTGAATTGGCTCCGGTGGTTCATGCCACTTTCCCTAAACAGCCGCTTTTGTAGTCTGTTGTATTACTTTCTAAGGCTGTTATTTTTGACTGGTTTGTATTTATCAAATTGACGACTCTTTAATTAATATATATTTTATTTCCTGTTTTTTATACCCCATAAAATAAAAAAGAAAAAATGTGATGACACATCCACTAAGTATTGTCCTTATAAACTTCTCTCTCTAGACTTTAGGTTGAAAATGACACAAATTACCAAAATTAGTAAAATATAAAACTTTAAAAATAAATGAATATAGACCATAAATAAATAATCCAAAAAAAAAAAAGCATAAATATGGAAAAGGACAGTTGGTGCCAAGTGTGCATATAGGATTGGAAATCCCATGACGAATTTGGGATATAAAAAGGGACCAATGAGGCAATGACTAACCAAACTACCATCCCCTTATTCCTTTCTACACATTTTCTTATTCTTTCTTAATTCTAAATAACGCAGCAAAATAAAGAAAATTTCTGACCTGCTCAATACACAACCAAATCCCATTAATCTACTCTATTCACACGATCTTTTTACTAGCCCTTTTCCGATTCCTTTATTTCACACAAAAAATAAAAATCCCTTTTTAAAAAAGAAAAATTTAGATGTTGACAATGGAAAATATCTTGCAGCAGCCCATGAAGCCATCGAGATTCAAGAGGATATGTGTTTTTTGTGGGAGCAGTCCAGGAAAAAATCCAATCTACCAACTTGCAGCTATACAACTCGGCAAAGAATTGGTAATTGTTAACTTTTTTATATGTTGTTCCATCGTACTGGCCAACTTAAGTTCAGTATGTATTCTATCATCACAAAATATATTGAGCCACACAATTCACAATGAAGATGGGTGTTCCGAATTAGCAAACAAAAGGGTTTTAGAAAATTCTCATCTTTATTAGATTGAGAAGAAGCTAATGCTCTTTTTGTTTCCATAGTTTTACAAAAGAAATGAACCTCAAAAGTGTCTTTTCTTGTACCTTATGTCTCAAACTAAGAAGAATTTCACACAAGAACCATCGCTCCATACAAGCCTTAAGTTAAAGTGAAGACGATAGAGTTGCTGGATTTTGTTGTTACTTCTTAATATGGAAACTTTCGACCGATAAATATCTTGAAATTATGTTCTATAAAATATATTATATAGTTTATTTTTATGATTCTATCAAAAACAACTACTTTAGGTAAGATATATAATGATCAAATCAGATAATAACATATTTGCAAGGCTGAGAAAGTGTTGTAGTGTTTGGATCTCAGCGAGATTAACATGCAATCTTCAGTTTATTAATCACATAATAATATGGTGCTCACGTTGAAATTGTATTGCATAAATTAATATAAAAAAAAAATGGACAGGTTGAAAGGAACATAGACTTGGTTTATGGAGGTGGAAGTATTGGATTGATGGGTCTAGTCTCCCAAGCTGTGTATGAGGGTGGACGCCACGTGTTAGGGTATTTTCATTTTATTATTTATTTATTTTATTAAAAATGCTTCTTCTTTTTTAATTCGATCTTGAATAATATTTCCAAAATGTAAATTTTCGTTAATGTTTTTTCTTCTTTTTACAGAGTCATTCCAAGAACTCTGATGCCAATAGAGGTAATTAATATATATTTGAAAACATGCAAATAATATATCATATTATTTCCTATTTTTTTGAATTGGTAAGTAGTGTTTGATACAGATAACTGGAGAGCCTGTTGGAGAAGTGAGAACGGTGTCTGATATGCACCAAAGGAAGGCAGAAATGGCCAAGCAAGCAGATGCATTTATTGCCTTGCCTGGTAATTTTAATCTCTTTCAATGAAATTGTTAGTGTTGTCGGTTTTACAAATTGATGGTCATAAGAATTTGTAGGTGGGTATGGTACATTGGAAGAACTCTTAGAAGTCATCACTTGGGCTCAACTTGGAATTCATGACAAACCGGTATGTTGCATTTTGAGTTCTTCTGTGTAAATCATCCAAGAAAAAGTATCGATGTTGGAGGCTTGTTTTGTTGTCGCTCTTAAGGACGGTATATTGGTGTCGATGAGAGCGGAATCAAAGGAAGCATGTTGGAGTTAGAAATGGCAAGCAAAGGACAATCGCTCCTTTTTAATTTATATATTCGTTTGTATTATTTACACGTACACATAAACCAAAATTTAATGACCCCTTTATATTTTATTTTGTTTATACGCAACAATCATGGCTCCACTGCTAAAAATGTACCCCTCGAAAGTCAGAATCACATCGGCGATGCATGATAAATGAACTGTGATTAAATTTAATTAATATGCAGGTGGGTTTGCTGAATGTAGATGGGTACTACAACTCACTATTGTCTTTCATAGACAAGGCAGTCGATGAAGGCTTCATTACTCCATCTGCCCGTCATATCATTGTCTCTGCCCCAACTGCCCATGTACTCATGTCCAAGCTTGAGGTACAACAGTTTCTACCCCCAACCCCATATATCTCGTATATATTTTCCAAAAGTGGAATATTTGTATTTTCCAAAACTGGATGCTATTTATGCAGGATTATGCTCCGATACATGACGGGATTACACCGAAGTTGACTTGGGAGATAGAGCAGCAATTGGGTTACACAACAAAATCAGAACTTGGACGATGACCCGATTACAAAAGCCAAATCTTTAGGCTACGTATATAATGGAATTTATTATCAGATTGTAAAAGCAAGAGTAGGGAGATGGATTATTAGGCCCGCAGTCCTTTTCTTTCGCTGTGGATTTTTACATTAATTTGTGCCCAAAATTGATTTGTCCATTTTTAGTTATAGCTTGAATCTGTAACTTTTATCTTGTCAGATATATATAAGCTTTGTTTGCTTCTTCTTTTTTCGTCTTCTGGCTTTGAGAGTAACATAATTGTATTTCATCAATCGAGCATTTATCCAGTTATATGAATCTTCCCGATTTATATATATTTTATGCTAACTAACAACCTACCATAACTCTTCTCATTTATATGGGTTTAAGATAGGACAGAGTTAAATGTATTTCAATGTAATTAAAAAAAAAAAAAACTTTAATTGCAGTGTCAATTCCAATTAATAATGTATATCAATTTTTTATTGATATCAGATTTATTGCACGCAATTCCCACTTAGAATGAAGAGATATAAATAATGTCTCTAACCTTATTTTTGGGTAAATATGATTTTAAACTGAAGGGAGGAAACAATTCTTGCCGACAAATTAGGAAGCTATAGGAGCAAAATACTTTTTTAGTCAAATGACGTGGTTTTGATTTATTACTTTTTTTATGGGTCATAATTAGTTTTAAATTAATATGGAAGTGATTAATCTTAGTCCCCACAAGAAATATTGTTCCAGTTGAACCTTTGCATTTGCTTACTTTAGCCAAACAAGAAATTCTCTGGTGGGGCGATAATGTTTGTCTTAAATTCCTAACTTGTTATTGTCACTGCCCGAAATCGAGTGTATCACCGTGTTGTTGATTCTAAATAACAATTCGAAATAGACAACCTCGAAATACATATTTCGAAATAAAACCTACTTTATTTATTCCATAAAATAATTATCTCTTAAACTGAAATTCAAATAATGAAAATTGTTCAAAATATCCTAAAATATTAGCTAAAGCATAAATTCAATTAAAACTAATATCTTGAATCGTAGCAACGACGACATATTACCAAGTCCAAAATTGGTATTGATTTTCTTCTTCGAGATCTTTTTCACTTTTATTTGAGATAAGAAATAAGGGATAAGCGTTTTGGTGAATACTCAGCAAGTGTGGTCCAATCGAATATGACAAAAACTCATACATATACACATAAGCAATTTTTGAAACATGTATCACATAAATCGGAAGAGAGTGATATGAACATATACGTACAATTGAACAGAATTTTCGATCCTCTAAACTAGAACATAATATCTCATATCGAAACATATATCATACTAAGCACATATGATCCATTAACACCGAGAATCTAGTGTTGGTCGGTGGCTGTTTTTCCACATATGATCCATTAACACCGAGAATCTATAAATACCCCCACCTTTGTAAATTTATCATTTCACCTAGTTCTCTAAGCTTTTAAGCTTATGTATCTATATATGTTATTTGTGAGGTGATCCAAAGTTTGTATTTGTTTGGTATATACAATGTTTGTACTTTATTTTCGATTGTCCTGCCACAACATCTAGTAGCGGCTTCCATATATTTAAGTGGTGGTTTCAGCATATATAGCACTTTGTTTCGCAAGTTCAAAAGGTGGGTTCAGTGCAAAAGTAGTTGGCACTCACCTACACTAACATCCAACTAAAACCATTTCTGTTGAAATCGCATTTGAGAGAACGGGGGTTGACTTCTCTATGCTGTATAGTTGACACTTTTGACTGACTGATTCTGTGGCCCTTATCCACTCAACATTATTACAATATCAGAAAACACGGAAGCTTCACTACTCACCTTTTTGTTTAGAAAGATTTGTAGTGGGGGAATTGAATTTAGCAGCCTGAGCTAGGTGAGTGTAATGCCAACGTCTTAAGTGCTAAACACGTGCCTACAGCACAAATTACACTCTAAAACATAGCATAAAATCGCTCGGATCAGAGACGGACTTACACTAAGACAAAAAAAAATTTTATTTATTGCTTCCACAAAATTATTTTTTAAAAAATGACATTTTACCTCCAAAATTACAGTTTACACATCATAAATTATCATAAATTAAATTTTACTCCACCTAAAATTATATATTGACCCCCTATTTTTTATTTTAATGTTTTTTGCACATCCTTATCAAATTCCTGCGTAGAGAGTAGAAGAGAGGATATGTAATCGTGGAGCTTGAGGATGATAACTGTGGGCAAAATACTCTTTTAAAATATAAATTATTTTAATCAGATATATAATTTTTTGTTAAATATAAAATATAATAATCTTGCTCTCTTATATTTAATTTCCTTAAAAGAAATTAATTCCGTCATCCATAAAATGAATTACGACTCCATAACTAAGGAAGCATGAATTCTTTCCCAATTCATGTGGCGAAAAAGAAGGCCACGTAGTCTACTTAGTAGTGCTCGGCCCATAGAGTTAAGAAGGTACACAAATTGACAAGACACAATAATGTTGGAAGCGTGATTGTTTTGCAAAAAGTGAATATTCTTTAATGGATCCAGAGTTGGCTCGATATATAGATTAATTTAGAGGAAATTACAATAAGGTACCACTTTTTAAAACATCTTTCAACTAAATCATCCAAAAAAATCTTTTTTCAACTAAATACATCTTTTAAAAAAATTATTCAAATAAGTTCAATTTATCAAACCCACCCTTGCTCTACACCTTCATCCCCAAGCCTTTGCCTACTTTCCACCATCGCGTTGCCTCAGAAGCTTCTGATTTGTTTCTGATTTTTGTTCCGCAATTCTGCAAAGGATTCTTCGAACAAATTGAGATAATTTCATTTGGAATCATTTTATTAGGTTGTGTTGTGTGAATATTTACAATTTGTGTTGTGATTGTTGTTGATTCATTGTTCTCTCTCAGTGAATTGTTTCTAATGCTCCGAGTGTTTGCTTGAATTCTGTTTTAGCGACTAACTTCTGATCGAATTTCAGTTGTTTTAGCCTCGCGTTCTTCGATCGTGATTTTCTAAAATCATTGAATTATTTTTCGTTGAATTTTTGATTAATTTTCTTAAGTTGAACGCTCAATTTTGGGGCAGAAAACGTGAATCTAAAAAATTGAGGAAATTATTCATTTATCCTCATTCTCGTTGTTTTGAATTTCTTTCCAATTCGTGCATTCGATTTGCATTCCTTGCTTATATTGTTGAATCGATCATTTGATACAGAACGAGTTGGTGGTACAATCGCTTTATTTGATTTTGATTATTTAATTTTTACATGCACCGATTGAATCTGTCGGTGCATGTAATTTCATGCACCAATCGAGTCTATCGGTGTATGTAAATTACATGCACCGATAGTCTCATATGCATGCATTGAGGTAGTTTTTTTTCCTGCGGTGGACTTGTTACCATCTGTGTCTATCGGTGCATGTGATTTACATGCACCGATAGAAACATATGAGATAGTTTAATATGCATAATCTATCGGTGCATGTGATTTACATGCACCGATAGAGATAACACCGGTAGAGTCTATCGATGCATCTAAATCACATGCACCGATAGACTCAAATGCATGCGTTGAGGTTTTTTTTTCCTGCGGTGGACTTGTTTCATCTGTGTCTATCGGTGCATGTGATTTACATGCACCGATAGAAACATATGAGACAGTTTAATATGCATAATCTATTGGTGCATATTACTCATGCGATGCATGTAAAATTACTAATGCGGTGCATGTAAAATTACTCATGTGGTGCATGTAAAATTACTCATGCGTTGCATGTAAAATTGAGCTGTGCATGTTAAAATCAACTAATGCGGTGCATGTTAAAATCGACGGTGCATGTAAAATTACTAGTATCGTTCATGTAAAATTGAGCGGTGCATGTAAAAATTGACTCATGCGGTGCATGTAAAATTACTCACTCGGTGCATGTGAAAATGAGTCATGCGGTGCATGTAAAATTACTTACTCGGTGCATGTGAAAATGAGTCATGCGGTGCATGTAAATTATTCTTGCGGTGCATGTAAAAATTAATTATGCAGTGTAGCGTGTTTTAATAAGTGGGGTTAGTTTGGTCATTGTATTCAAAAATGGACTTAGTTGAAAGAACTTTTTTATTGGGTGACTGGGCCGAAAACCTTTTACCTAATGATACCGGCCTGAAATTTTCCCATTAATTTAATATGATTATTTAAAATAGTTGATATGTTAATTTATGTATTTTAAAAAAATATTATATTTTAATATTGAATTGGTGTATAACTCGATCCCAAACCGAATGCATATAAGTATTCCCCCTAAAAAAGTATGGACGATGATTATGTGTAGCAAGGGCCTATTAAACTTGGCGAGAGATAATCCTTAGTTACATCGAAATTTTTGGGGCAAAAAATTACATAGTTTTAAATCTTGACATACCAAACTTGTCTTTGTAAAAAATCCTACCGCGATAAATAGAATCCCCATAAAAATACCAATTTCTGTGCGACATCATAAAGATCTTTCTCCCCTCGTAGGTAAAACTGGAAATTCAGTTATAACAATTGAATTTCTTAATAATTCTGCGTTGCTGAAATGGATCCTATCAAATATTTTACATTTTCTATGATCATCTCTATTTCAAGTATTCGAGAAAGACTAAATATTTCAAGTATTCGAGAAAGACTAAATATCCTACTATGTCAATGCCAATATAAAATAAAAGGGGGCATTGAATTACACGTTATTATTATACTTTTAGTTGAGTGAAGGCGATTGCGCCCCTATTAGATTCGGTCTTGTTGGAAAAATTTGAATTTTGTTATATCCAAGACTCCAAGTAGATAATGTAATCATCATCTTACATAATTGTTGGACGTAACACAAATACAGGAGAGAAAGTGGGGGTGGCCTTTAATTTCTCAATACACACACACACACACACACACACATATATATATATATATATATATACATAATTCTTGTAAATAGATAAGAACACAAAACAGTGTCAATTGCTAGTGCGCATGTGCACAATCCATTTTGCTAAGTAGACCAGGCATGATTGGAACCTAATACTAAATCATATTTTCCCTCTAACCTTTCCTGTTACAATCCTCATTTATCCACGAGAGATAGGCTTTACAAATAACTATTAAATATTCAAATTTTATAAATATATAAATTTTGTCTCTCAAATTTCATTAATTGAATGATAGCACAACAGATGATGTGGTAACCAAACCAGAAAGAAGCCCAACAATGACAGCACTGTTGTATGTGCTCGGTTCTCCCTGCATTGAGTTGTTTCTTGAATCAATATACGAGTCGTTAAGAAAAGGACCACCAACAAGTGCTCCAATTGCAACGTTAGGATTCGGTTCTTCTGAGTCGAGCCAATTGAAACCGTCTTTGCAGCCAGTTGTAGCATCTGTCGGAATCGAGGCTCCTCTATGGTGGACATATTGTGGATAGTTGTCCCCGTATCCCACGAGATAACTCATATTCATTGGATTGTTTCCCAGGACATATTCGACCTAATGTAAAAGACATAAGATGTGAATATAAGCACTGAGCAATGTAAACAATCTATTGCTGAGAAACAACAATTGTCATTATCATATTGTATAGCTGCCACAAGAAATGTGCTACTTCTCTACTATTGTAGTTTTGAAGAGATTTGCATTGCATGGTTACAACTATATCTTTCGGTACAAGTTGATGAAAGCTTATCACGATTGTATGATGTACCTGTGAGATTGCAAACTTGCGGAGATCCAAGGGCGTAAAAGAATGACCACTGCAATAGAACTTTGTTGTTCGAGATGTAAGCATGTAATCGCTATAAAGCACGGCTAAAAAAGCTGATGCCACAGGATGCTGGAGAGCGTTCCATTCAGTTATCCATATTAAACCTTCTGTATTTACAAACTTAATGTAAGCAAAACCGGAACTTTCAAGTTCATATATAAAAATGTGAATGGGGAAAGAATGTCGGAAGTAATATTACTATTAGTTTTGCTGGTTGTGGATTTGCCAGATTCAGGTAAAATATTGCACATGACAGCCTCTGCAGAGTTCCTATACTTGAGGAGGATTTTAGAATTTGAAATATCTTCAGGCCCAAAAAAATTAACTCTCGACAGCAGAACCTGCACAAAAGAACTCCTTTATTTTACCATCGACAAGTCCTCAACTTTCCAAAAAATGGTTAGAACTAAGCTCAAATGCAACAAGATATAAAAATATTTCTTCAGAAGGCAACAAATATACATATATTCTCTTTTATTCATTTTAGAAGCCAGGAAAGAAACATTTTTCTTTATCCACTCAACAATATTTCTATATATTACTCGAACTTGAAATAATACCTGAGCTCCAGCTAGCTTGTTATCCCAGCTAAACCATGTAGGATTTCCCCAGTTAGCGAAATCTTCGCCATTTTTCCCGGTCACGTATTCAAAATACAATCTCTCTCCAGTTGCATGATAAAGCCAACTAGCTGCCCACAAGAGCTCATCCCCGTAGCCGGTAGAATTATAGAAGTTTTTCACATTGGGAATGCTGATGCTGTAAGATTCTCTATATCGGTCGGCAAAAGTGAACAATTGTTTAGCATGCTTCAGAAGTACACTGGAATATGAAGCGTCGACATCCTTGAACACTAGAGATGCTGAAGCTAGAGCCGCTGCTGTTTCAGCAGCAACCTCAGTTCCAGGAGTAGAGGCGTTCACCTGTGTTAAAGGCCGTTGCTTTGTCATGTTTTCTGGTCGATCCCAACAACTGTGATCTAGTTTAGGATTGCCCACCTGCCAAAATCTTACCAAGTAAGAACATTACTTGGGTATCTTTCTACAAAACACGAGCTTCAAAGATGGGGAGAAAATCGAGCTTTTACAAGCTAAGCCACACTTGTTTTTTTGTTTTTTTGCATTTTTTGTAAAAATATAGTGGGACAAATGAATCGCTATCTGTTAAATGGACTTTCACAACACTATGTCAAAACTTTCTTCATCCAAGTACCTCATTTCCTCTAATTGAAACACGACTTCACATTAACCAAGTTCTTCCACAGTTATGGTGTGTAACATAAATCAAACACTTTACTAGGCTTGGGGGCTATGCAAGTGTTAAACCTACAACAAATTTATTCCCTCCCATTGTGGAAAAGACTGAACGAACCTGAATGTAGAGGACATCATCAGACGGATGAGCATTTACGAGGTAGTCTGTGATCCACTTGAGCGAATCCTGAGCTGCTTCCAATTGATTCACCGCTTTCATGTGGTCCCCATATTCAAGAATCGTCCACGACAACACTGTTGCCGTGAAAGCCATGGGGAGTCCGAACTTCATATGATCCCCGGCATCATACATCCCCTTCGAAAGGTCCAATTTTGCCTCACTTCCATCATTCAAACCCGAATCCCCTCTCCAAGGTATCTTATTATTCTCCAATCTCCCAGCTGTAATATACCGTGAAGCAAATTGCAATATATCAATTAACAAAAAAAAAAAAAAAAACCTCGACAAAAAATTATAATCTTTTCTTGATCAAGATGATGACAAATATGATCTAGTCTTTGTTTGGTTATCAGGCCAAGAGAAACATCCAAACCCAAAAACTAGATTTTTAAGTGGGAAAGCCCACCAACATTAACAATTCCAAAATTGTTTGGGAAGCGGGTGTGAGATTGTTACAGTCTTTCCAGCAAACATTACAAGAATAGCCACATAAAAGCTATTTGACCGGTGTTTAAACGGTACATGGAACTTAACAGCTAAAACAACATTTAATAACTAAGCAATACATTAGCACACGAATAAAAAAACCAATTTCATTGATAATATAAGCTTTCTGAAGCATGCATCAACTAAATTCCGGGGTCGATCCTTGCCACCGTAACATCAATACAATACAAACATAGACACGTCCAACGCTGTAAAAAATTCAGAAGGGAATGTACATTTTTGGACGTCGAAAAACTGCATAGCAATTCCAAGAGCGTCAGCATATTTCTTTGTGATAGCGCCAGGATGGCCGGGAACAGGGGTGGCATCAGGATCTGATTCATACATTTTCTGTGTCACGGTTACAAAAATTGCAAACCCAATTGCAGCAAAAACTATGAGCACCAAAAACCAACCGCACCACCCTCCAGCACGCCTTTTATCCTCCATTCTTTTCAAGAAATCAAAGAAAAATATAGGCCTGATGAGCTTTCTGTTGTATGTACCGGACAATGAATGTCGTTTCTGCTGACTGGATCCAAACATGCAAAGAGTAGTAGGTTTTTTCTTGGACCAAGAGTTAAAAGGAAACACATGCAATGCCCTGCATTGCCTTTGGGGAGGTAAATACAGGATGGTTTGATTACGAGGAATCTTTCTGAAATTTTTGAGGTAAAAATGGAATCTTGACAAGGTTTGACAGGATAAGATGGAAAAGCTGAAAAGTTAGGAGGATCGATGTGGGAGAAAATATGAAAGGTTTGATGGAGTTGAGGCCTGGAACAAAAAAAATGGGATTGTTCTTTGGACAGCATAAGGCACCGACACATGTTAATGATAGTTCCTCTAAATTTCATGCATTAAGATCGTTGAAATGACAAGAATGCCCATGGTAGTTGGCTGAACACATCATGTGTTCTTGTTCGTTAGCCACTTACATATTACTAACTGTGATAGCCATTGGGGGAAAAAATTTTAATATTTTAATGTTTGGTCCTGGATAACGTGAATAAAAAAATCAAACCCTAGCAGAAGAATTTGAAATGTTATGCCTCAAAAGAGCTTAACTTGACCACTCAAAAAAAAAAAGAGCTTAACTTGACCATTGAATCAAGGAGGTTATGTGTTCTTATAGTTTTATCAAAATGGAAAGCATTGTTCTTTACTTTTCATTTCTTTTGGGATGACAATAGCAAGCCTGCAATTCCAAAAACCATAAACATTAAATTATTCTATTTTATGTGGAAGCCACATTTGGCAATGACATGAACCAAACCAAATGTGGTGATATGGCTATTAAAAATTTCAACATTGATATTGAAACAATAGGCATGACTTAGAATTCCAAAAACCCAAAAAACAAAAAACGAAAACAATAAAAGATTGGGGCCAAAATGCTTCCAAATAACAACATTCCTCTTTAAATTTTTGTATCTCCCCCCTAGTGCAGATCCTTTCGATATCATAAATAAAAATGGTTTTCGAAAAACCCTTACCCGAAAGGGGACAGGGGGAAATACAATCGACTGAGATAGTAAAAGAAAGATATCATGTGTACAACAAAATGTACCACCATCGTTGTCAAAAAAATTAAGTTTGTTTCAATCTTTTGTTGACTGCATAGAATTCGAGCATTTCTTCCTCCAATGGATGAGTTTCCCCTACTATGACAAGGCAATGTAAAGGAGGCCCAAAATCTTGAGTCAAAAGTTGTTTCATGGATCCTGCAACTATAAGCTGATCTTCGCAGCCTACTCGTGCTAATCCAACACAAGAAGTGTCTTCACTATACACTGCAATTTGAGACCGAAGTATTACCAGATCAAATTATTCAAAGCAGTTATTCATCAAATTTCACAGGAGATAAAAATATCATGTGGCAAGTGTTGGAGAACGTACCGAATTCTTTGAATTTTTGCACCACCTCCAAGAGCTGCTCAATTGCAGTGTTTATTGTCATAAACCTTGGTGGCTCGTACACTTTTTTACCTCTGAAATATGATCAGAGATAGAAGTACATGATAATCCAGCTACATACTAATTGCATGCAAATATGTTCTGTGAAAGAATATAGAAATATATATATATATATATATATATATATATATATATGTGTATATATATATATATATATATATATATATATATATATATATGTAAAGGTATCTTCTTTTAGTATGGAACAAGTAGACTTTATCTCTAACCTGCACAAAGATTCTAGGGATGGTTCCTTCACTCGAATATCTGCAAATAATCAGAGTCATTGAGTTTTATACACTTATGAACACAACATTTTTCTGGAAAATAGAGCATCGGGTCAATTTTACAAGCTATAAATTATCTGCAGAACACCAATACAATACTAAGTGTACCTAATAAGCAGAGAGTATGCAAACCAAGTGTTCGATTTCTCTTAATTTTCTCGTGAAAACTATCAGGCCTCCAGGTATCGGTGAAAAAGGGTATGGAAACTGTCTCCCCGTACCGATAGAGCTGTAGGCCACAGACTCCAATAGCATTCATCACCGATGCATTGTGAATCACCTTAACATCTACCTCCAACTTCTTGGCTCTAACAACAAGATCGGTATGAGTTGTTGCACTGCATCAAATTTCACAACAACAATCAATATGTCTAAGTACTGCCAATATAGGTTACCAAGATACAATTTTTATCTAGAACCTATCAAATTTCCAGTCTTTGAAGGATAAAATCATCCAGAAAAGGTTCAAAACACAAGCATGAATTCACAATGCAATAACCCAATTTTAATTTGAAAAAATAAATAAATTAAAGTAATCAAAAAGAGTTGAAAGATAATTACCCAAAAGGCACAATGCAATAACCCAATTTTAATTCGAAAAAAATAAACAAATTCAAGTAATCAAAACGAGTTAAAAGATAAATACCCAAAAGGATCACCGACTACCAAAAATGCCACATCAGAATACTGAGCTTCTAACAGCATAACATCCGCCTTCTCCTCTACCATTTCCCTATCCGCGACTATAATCGATTTCCCATAAAAAATTTCCTGCGGATACTCCAAAGATTCAAACTTTATTGCATAAACACTAATTAAATCGAGAAAAAGGGACCGACCAAATTTGAAAGGCCATCGGAGGCGAGACCAAAGGAGAGAAGAGAAGTATACGCCTCCATGTACACTTTGCTGCACTTCTTTATTGCTTCAAGCCCTCTCAAGGTAATATCTTTCTCGTCCCCTAAACCTAATCCTATGATGTACAACATCACTATTATTCTGTATATCGGTGCGATTCTTTTTTTTTTTTTTTGATCGAATATCGGTGTGATTCTCAAGTGTGTTAAGATTTGGTTTTCCACAGTGAGAATTGAGATGATTATGAGGAGTGATAAAACCTAGAATATCTTATTTATTTATAAAATTTCTAAATTCAATGGTAACAACAAAGTCGATATGTCCGAGTGGTTAAGGAGACAGACTTGAAATCTGTTGGGCTCTGCCCGCGCAGGTTCGAACCCTGCTGTCGACGTCTACAATATTATTTTTACATTTTAATAAAATTATACAGCTTAGTAACGCACGTGTGATGCATGGATATTTTTGAAAATCACTTGGTGCAAAATCGACAGCAGGTTTTAACCCTGATATGCAATATTTTGTTCCATTTTCAAAAAATTATACAGCTTAGTAATGCACATGTGATGCCCGTACATTCTTTGTAAGACTCCAACCCTTATACTCGTCATTAGTGCATTTATGACGTCGTATGAGTATAAAAAAAATTTCATTCTTTAAAAGAATCCTTACATGCTTCACATATTATTCATGACATCAATAATTACTCATCAATAAGACTCAAGGTTCACCCATTATCATCATCATTGCACCACTTTTACATTGTGGGTTTTTATAAAAATTTGGGCAGAATCTCCCCATAAATTGAGCTATCCCAAAATAAAATACATCACCAAAACAATTCCCAGCCACGGAAAAACACAATACGAAGAAGACATCAAAAGTGGGCTTCAACACCCTTATACAGTCCATATACATGCTCCCAGTTGCTCACATACGAGCAACAAATATATGAATACCAATCTAACTGAATAAATAGCGTATACTATTTACCCACACTCATATACGCTTCTGGAAGCTGCATGAACCAACAAAGCTCGAACCAATATCCCAAAATAGCTTAGTACATGTTGTACCTGTTTCAACAGAAACAACCCCCACATGGGTGAGCATACTCCAATATTCATTCATAAATCAATATACGAAATTGTAATGCAACAATTTAGATTAGTCAAAACTCAAAAAGTATACTCACTGTTACAAATTTCGAACTGGCATAGCTATCACGAACTGTTCCTGTTTCAATCTTATTTACTTGCATAAACATCATGTTCAATATCATTATTCAAAGCATGATACTCATCAATGCAATAAATACGACATAATCACAATTTATCATTTATACTCAATCATGACGAATCTTATCTCGAAGGCAGCTCTACCTATCAATTAATCTCATTCTCAACCACTTCGCATATCGATCATGCCAAAGGTATCAATCATCAACTCGTATACCCGGATCACGTACATCGACGTATCCACCATTCCACGTGTATTAAACTCAATTATCAAACTCAATCATTGAACATTAAAACATCACATTAAAATACATGTATGCATGAATATATAAATACTGGGTATACCTGCTTGTATGTCACCACATACCTTATAGGCGACAACATGATGGGCTATTCCGACATCTTGAGAATCATGAAGAATCTATATCGAAATTATCACTTAATATTAGTTCATTTACAATCCAATCGATATCATTCATATCGATTCAATATCTTAATTCAACAACTCAATATTATCATCATTAACTCATCCAAGTGATATAAATCACCAATTTATGCTATGTCACATATTCAAACATATTCATCAATATACAATTTAATATTTGCTTATAACACACATTGACATGTATCTAACTCTCCTATGGACATAATGACACATGCTCGAAGTCATTAGCATCTCACATCATAGCTCAACACTCACCAAAACACTACAATATTCTAAGTCATAAAAGTAGACTTTCCTACTACACAACGTATAGGGCTTTTGAGCCAACACTTGAATATCACTTAAGTATATGAACAAACACCATAGATGCATGATTTTCAAGCCCAAACAACCCCAAAATGCAGCAGTTAAGTCCCTTCAAGTTCGGCCATGTAAACCCCAAAATTCAACAAGAATTTGGCCCAAATACCAGGTTAATCAATTCTCTACAGCAGTCTATTTTAACTCATTTCAGCAGCATAGATAGACTCAGTCAGCAGGAAGGTTCAACCAAAATAACAAGATGTGAATCATTTGCGGCAGATTTTCAATTTACGAACTCAAATTAACTGGTAATTATCGAAGTAAAGTCGGAAAATCGGAAAGTTTACCCAATTTCGCACACCATTCACGCACACATTTCGTACGATTTCGACGGGCTCCGGCGGCGGTAGAGGCGGCGACCGGTGTAGAAAGTTTCGTCCAGGTGCAAGGAAGATATTTTGTGCTTTGGTTGCTTCCAATTCGTAGTAGAATCGAACAAATCAAACCAAAAGCGCTCAAACCCTAGTCTGCGCGAGTTTCATCGTTCCAGGGTAAAATTGAACACCAAAATTCGATTATCTGGTATAGAAAGATGCGCCTCTGAGTTGTGAACACGGTGGTAGGTCGTTCTCGTCGTTAGATTGTCGGACGGCGGCGAACGGAGCGGATAAGTACACATGTGGTCGGTTGTCGCGCGAGCAGTGTGTGTTTTTGCACCTTTTAGTAGGTGTCGGCGATCTGTGTGTGTTTTACACATTTTATTATGTGTTTTACATCCTACACCGATATATATTAATTCCCGACCAATTATGAACATCGGGGTGTCACCGGTATACTGGTGCATGTGCATCACATGTACAGTCTACACCTAACTTCATGTCATTATTTGAATCACAAAATTAAATCTTTCGATTTAATGCAAATTTATATTAATAAAATTTCGGTGTTAATTAGCATGATAAATTCGAGCCCGAAATTATTTATCCCAACTCCGCTCCGAAATCCGATACCCAAGAATTAAATCTCGACATATCATATAACCACCATAATTAACTCAATTGCACAATTAATAATTATTTCGGACATAACATTCTTAAAAATTACTTCGTGCAATATCAGATACTTCTAGAACACCGACATCCCTGGGATATGTATCAGACACGCCACGTGGTGTGTTTTTAATTTAAAAATAAAAATTAATTCTGACACCCGTGTCATACACTTTCGATAGGCATGTCAAACACTTCCGAGGGGACGTGTCCCACTAGAGAATGATATTTTTAGGGGTTAATTCTACAATTTTAAAATTTTTTGACTAAAATAAAATTTGGATGAAGTAATATGTATTTGGTGCTGGTACCAATGATGCTATAATGATTTTATTGACACGCTTATTTATGAGATTCTTGAATTTGGTAAGACTATATTCTATGTTATATTCTATCTGGACGTGCTTGCTAAACTTTATGTTGATTGAAAGAAATATGCGTCTGATATTAGAATATGTGATATTATGATGATTCATGCATTTATTTATACGCTTCTTGAATTCGGTAAGAATATTTTTTGTTGTTTTTACATGTTTTATAATTTAAATATATGAATTTAATATTTTGTAATATAATATATGCATAATATCTATAAAAATATGCATGTGTATCCCAGCTATATCGTATCCAATAAATTTTGAAAAATTTGTATTATCGTATACATATCATATCGTGTTCGTAACCTATTATGTCAGTATCCGTGCGGTTTAATAACGCACTTACATACACGGCATTGACTAAATGCACTAACTTTTAATTGCTAAATATATAGTAAAATAAAGTCAAATAATGATATTATATTTAAAAAAGAATAGTAAACAACAAGGGCCCGGATGCCGGATTAGGAACCTGGGCCCTTTAATTTTCTCCATTTTATCAAATAATAAAACGTCGACTACTACTGTTCTTCTTTCTTCGCCTAAATTCTGCAATTCAACTTTGCGATCTCCAGTTCTCAATCATTCTCGTCAAAATGGTAATTTCATATTTTTGCATATGCAGTTCCATTGTATTTCTGCTGATTTCATTTTGAAAGTTTTCTATTTTGGGTCGACCTTTGTAAAATTTGTTGATTTTTCATTGAATATTGCAGATCCGATTCATACTACTACAAAACAGGCAAGGGAAAACTAGACTGGCCAAATATTACATACCTCTCGAGGAATCCGAGAAGCATAAGGTCGAGTACGAGGTAAAAAAAATTATGAGCATATCGAATTCCCCACCACAAGTTTCGAAATCCTTAAATCCGTATTCACTATATATTGTAGGTTCATCGACTGATTGTGAACAGAGATCCCAAATTTACCAATTTTGTGGAGGTGAGTAATTTTTGATATTGTTGTTTATCCTTTTTAGCCGATTATAAGCTCTGATTCTGTTGTCCTGTTTTGAATCCCACGAATGTAATAAAGCCTATTACCCTTGTAAAGTGATATTTATTCCGAAATTGGGCATGTATGAGATCCATATTTTCCTTCTGTCACGAGATCATGTTGTTTGTATGATTTATGGATGGCTTTCCATTCCAGTAGTTTTATTTTTATTGTTTAGAATGTCCTCTTCTCAGCATCACAACACATCATTATAACATTTTCAACAAAAAATTTCTTGCAGTTCCGAACCCACAAAATTATCTACAGGCGATATGCTGGATTATTTTTCTCATTGTGTGTAGATATTACCGACAATGAGCTAGCTTATTTGGAGTGCATTCACTTATTTGTGGAGATACTGGATCATTTCTTCAGCAATGTTTGCGAGCTAGATTTGGTATTTAATTTCCACAAGGTATATTCCACTTCTTGATTTTGTAATTACTGGGAAGCTCTCGTATGTTTCCAATTATACTTTGTTTAAAAGCCCAATTACGCGGATGCATGATCCCTTTTTATATGTGACTGTTTGGTAAATTAGTACCATTAGTGTTAGTTGTTATGTGTATTTTTCTTTCAAAAAATTTCTGCTTGCTTTATCGGTTAGGATGCAGATTAGATTTATGAGCTGACTTTGTTGTTCATTTATGACCTAGAACTGTTCTATCCTAGTGTTAGCTCACATAAATTGATTCTCAGTTTGAATCATTGGAAACTACTAATCAGCGCCTTTCCGTTGTATATCTTCTCGCTACATACATCTTTTATATCCCTTGCATTATTCTTAGACAGGATGTTAACACTCTAGATGATGCTTATTGGAAATATAAGTTGAAGCCCCGTTCAACAATTAGATCTAATTTTAGTGTTCTGTGATTGTGCAGGTATCTGACTACTGTTTCTAATTTCTTGTTTTAAATGATGGCATTTTGTTAAATATGGGAAAGAACAACTGAGAATCACTCAGAAAATCACATTTATGATGATTGTCCTTTCTGTATCTTATTGCATGACCTGATAATTTTGTATCATGGTTTTAAAGGTTTACCTCATATTAGACGAGTTCATTCTTGCCGGGGAACTCCAAGAAACAAGCAAGAAGGTAAAAATTTTCCTTTACCTTCTAAAATTTGGATAACACATTGAAAGCTTCAGGGATGTAGATTAAATTACATGCGTACCTCCCATATGTTACCTAATGCATAAAAATGGTTTTGGCCAATATTATTTCCCCCATCATGATTTTATATAAGATGAATATATGTAGATGTAAATTATTAAATGCAAAATTATAATTTATACGCTCTTACAAATTGTAAAAATGGATTAGTTTGAGCATGGCCAAATAATATTGGTTAGAAAATGAGATCATCCGTGAACATGGCAATTAATTTCTCTTTTGTTTTAATACTTCAGGCAATCATAGAGAGAATGGGGGAATTGGAAAAGCAGGAGTAAAGATTTTTTTGATTGTCCCAGTTCATGAGCTCAATCAAGCCTTATTTCATTATGTTATAAAATCAATCCCGTGATTCTCCTCTGTTACGCTCCTATTTCTTGCCTAGTATCGTTCAAGTTCATTGGTATTTTGTTTGTAAAGAATGTTGTATGCTACCAAATACACTTTAATTTGGGAATTTATGGTTGAATGCCGGGGAATTCAGTTGATTTAGCTTCTTATGATTTCCCATCAGGGAAAGGAGATTCCATGCATGGTCTTATTAGGTTATACAGTACAAGGTTGACTTATTCCTCGAAAAAAATTCGATGTAAATAAATTTATTGGAGCCAATTGCGTTTCATCACTTGGTTCTCAGAAATTTGATGACGTCTAAACACATATATTGCTGCTCAGAAATTTCAGCGTTCCTTTGGGCCAAGTACAGCCCCCAAACTGGGCTCATTCTATAATGGGCTTGAAGCGGTCAACTAAGTGGGCCAAGCTAAAATTCCAGATCTGAACCTGTGCGCCATTGGATGTGGCACAGCACTTACTGATAAACGGACCAGATTTGCTGAAGCTAGGAGGATGAGGAGAGGAATAATCAAGATCAAGTCATTGCTTGTGGTAATAAAATTAACCAAGTCGTTTTGTCATTTTAATTTCTTGTCACTGCATTTTTGGTGTCTTTATTTCGAGAAAAGGAGGTAAAAATTTACTGGTATCGGATTTATTTTCGCTTTCTTATTAACCTTCAGTTTAGGCAAGAATAGGCATGTTAATGACACATCAATATCTTTTTAAACAATAAATAGTTAGGTTTAAATTGGCAATATCTATTTAGTAATCTATCAATTTTAACCCAAAACTAGATCCGCCAAGAACCAAAATTAAAGCCATTCAAAACAATGTTGAGACGAAACACAGTTGCAGAACATTAAACATTACAACGAAAGCCAGTATTCCGGCAGGTTCGGCACAAAGAAACTAAAACATGAAAAATAAGTTACATCATAATAGAGACAACAAGCAGGGAGTCAAATATTCACATTTATGAACTTTTTCAGCCCTCGTAATGCTCGGCGGCAGCCTCGTCATCGGTTTCTTCAACATCTTCTACAGTGGCGTCTTGATACTGCTGGTACTCTGCTACCAGATCATTCATATTGCTTTCAGCTTCGGTGAACTCCATTTCATCCATGCCTTCCCCAGTGTACCAGTGCAAGAAGGCCTTACGGCGGAACATAGCTGTGAATTGCTCGCTCACTCTCCTGAACATTTCTTGAATCGATGTTGAATTTCCAATGAATGTGGACGCCATCTTAAGACCCGTGGGTGGAATGTCGCACACGCTTGATTTCACATTGTTTGGGATCCACTCTACAAAGTACGAAGAGTTCTTGTTCTGAACATTGAGCATCTGTTCATCCACCTCCTTGGTGCTCATTTTGCCTCGGAACATGGCAGATGCTGTCAGGTAGCGTCCATGGCGAGGATCAGCGGCACACATCATACTCTTTGCATCCCACATTTGTTGAGTAAGCTCTGGTACAGTTAGAGATATGTATTGCTGCGACCCACGAGATGTGAGTGGAGCGAATCCCACCATAAAGAAATGAAGCCTTGGGAAAGGAATCAAGTTCACTGCCAGTTTTCTAAGGTCAGAATTCAGCTGACCTGGGAATCGCAAACAACAGGTTACCCCACTCATAGTTGCGGAGATCAAATGGTTCAAGTCGCCAACTGCCAAAAATGATAAAGAGCAACAAGCTATTAGCTTACAGCAAAAAGATTCAAGCGTGTGTTGCAATATTCTTGAAGTAAATGAAAAGTCACTAACAGCTTGGAGTGCTGAGCTTCAAAGTCCTGAAACAGATGTCATAGAGCGCTTCGTTGTCAAGTACCATGCACTCATCAGCATTCTCCACCAATTGGTGCACTGAAAGTGTAGCATTATAGGGTTCCACAACAGTGTCGGAAACCTTTGGTGATGGGAAAACGGAGAAGGTGAGCATCATTCTGTCCGGATATTCCTCTCTTATCTTTGAAATCAAGAGGGTACCCATGCCAGAACCTGTGCCGCCACCAAGTGAATGGCATACCTGAAATCCTGGCCAAGGAAACCAATGATATATATTAGAAAAAACTCTTCTTGTACAATATTTGTCACGTAATACGAATTAACTATATACATTTGTCCTTAAATGAATAGCCAAAAACACACGAGCTTCTCAGGAAAAAAAAATCAGACTGCGTAAACGATAATCATATTCATTAACTTTAATATCCGAATTTCTTAAGTAAAGTTCCTAAATTAAATTAATAAACAAATGATTTAAACACATGATATTGACTTAAGGACAAAGGCCCCACTCACATTAGTTATCAACTGCGTTATGATGCATTTTAACATAAACTTCCAGGCCAAATGCCCAAATGTTATCGAGTACCCAGAAGTTCAACCGCCTTAAAAAAAATTCTATACGAACATTTTATCAAAATCTCTGAAACCAAAAACTATCCTGAGTTTTAAAAGATCAACAGTCACACAGCAAGTTGACATGATAAATTTGAACTAATTAATTAGCAGATTCAAAATAACAGATGTTGGAGCACTGAATTCCATGGTAACAGAGCATCATATGCATATCCATATTTGAGGTAGGAAGCCATAAAGAACATCACGAGTAGAAAATCATATGCATAACCCAATTACACAATATTGCATGATAAATAAAAATGAACAACCAAACAAAGACGAAAACTCAGCATTCAAACCTTGCAAACAATCACAATTCTCTGCCTCTTTCCTCACAACATCCAGCACCGCATCAATCAGCTCTGCACCCTCAGTATAGTGTCCTTTCGCCCAATTATTCCCAGCACCGGACTGCCCAAACACAAAATTGTCAGGGCGAAAAATCTGGCCAAAGCGGCTCGATCTGATAGAATCCATTGTCCCGGGCTCCAGATCCATCAACACCGCGCGTGGGACGTACCTCCCACCGGACGCCTCGTTGAAGTAGACATTGATCCTATCCAACTGAATATCGGAGGGCCCGTCTTCCTTGAACTTTCCGGTCGGATCCACGCCGTGCTCATCGCAAATCACCTCCCAGAACTTAGAACCGATCTGGTTTCCGCATTGGCCTCCCTGAATGTGAAGAATTTCTCTCATTTTTTGGGGGGTGAAATGTGGGGGGTGATTGAATGAGACCAGGGACAGGGAGGAATGGGAGCTGCGGGTAGGGAATGGGAGATATTTGAAGAGGCCCGTGATTCTCTCTCCAATGATAAACTTAAAAATCGTTAGTTTCCTGTATAGAGTCGCTGGAAGAGTGATCTGTTTTAGGCGGGACTGGAGGGATGGAAATGAAGAGGATTGGTGAATGGTACATATGAGACAAAGAAACTCCGAATGCGGGTCCCACACACACAGCAAGTGGGAAAATGATTGATGATTGGAAGGTGTGAATTTACTTTATTTGGGAAACGAGACAAAATTTACGCAATAATTTCAAAAATAAATTTTATAAAACATATATTTGGATTTATGATTTTTTTTAAAAATTATTTGTAAATATCTTCAAATATTTATAAAAAAAAGTCAAAAAGAGATAAAAAAAATTTATATTTCAGAATTATTGTCGAAAAATGGTAATTTGTTTGAATAATCCACAAATGTTACTGACTTCAATGAAATTTCAACCGAAATTAATTTTTGCTTAATTTGGCTTATGCAGTATTCTTTTCGTTTTAAAAACCAAAAGATAGCTTTCATGTGCGGAAAATGTTATTATTGAAGCAATTATTATTATTGTCAGAACAATTTTCATGTTAAATTAATGAACATTCTCATAACAATAACAATAATTGTTCTGATAATATCATAACACGTCTTGTATCCTCGTTGAATTATACTTTACATATATTTAACTTTCCTTTTTTATATGAAAAATGTTACTGTCAAGATAATTATTGTTGCTATCGAGTTCTATTTCATTGTCTTTGGTACGGGAATTGAAGTCTTTGATTGAGAATAACAGATAAAGCACAAGAGATATTTGAAATTTTAAAACATCATTTAAATTCATCATTCGAACTTGTTTTTTGTGTCCTATTCTTGCGTTTAAGGCTTATTATAACTCGTCGTTCTTCTTCTAATGTGAGTTAGAATTTCTACAACTGTGAGGGTGTAAATTGTTATAATTCAAAAAAGAATTATATCGTTCACCAACGAGGGAAATTGGTGCAAGATTATGGCTACTAGTGAATCCCTTAAAGTCAAGAACATTGGGAGAATATGCCTCCTATATTCTTTACTCTGATCATTCACTTAATTTGAATTCATCTACTTCTATTTTGCTTGTACGATTGATCAATGAAAAAAGTCCAAACTTTTGTTTGAATACTCCTGACTTAAATAGTATTGTTCGCTTATGTAAAATGAGAACCCTCAGTTCGAGATCTCTTTCCCCCTCTTCATAATATATGATTGTCTACTGTACTAAAAAAATATTTGTGCCCTCATACTATTTAAAAATTAATTATCAAATAAAATTAACATAATTTGATCGCTATTATAATTTTTCTTTTCAAAAACAAAACAAGCATATAATTCAATCCCTAAAATTATTCAAAAAACTCATTTAGCAAAACGAACACTTGAAAACATGACCAACCATACACGTCACGTGTCTCTTACAATTTTTTTAGCAGGAGACAAACGATATATTAATTAAAAATTTATCAGTGTGGCAAGTATAAATCAAGGTGAAAATAGCATCGTCACACTCATGATAACAAATGTAGCAAAATAAATAAAACAACATAATTCAAACACGGCCTCCTATAAAAAAGTGATATAACCTGGTGGAAAGAGAAAGTGAGTCACGACATAATCACTGAACAGGGACCAGAAGGGGGCATGAACCATCAGTGCCAAAATCGATCCCCTCAAACCAAGAATTCCAGAGAGTGGCAAAGTAAGCAAACTACATTCCTTAACAAATGAAGGTACAAACGTGGAGTGGCAATGAGCCAAACTGAGAAAGATACGAAAAATGCGCAAGCTCTCGCCTCCAAAATCCTTACTAGAAACCAAACCACTGGATGTCGTACGAAACCGTAATGCACCCCAGTCAAACCCATATAGTGCTCTAACAATGAAACATACAAAGAGACACCACCAGAAAGACAAAATAAGACCACTGATTAAGTAAGAAACATACACCCTAGGATATCTACACATATACACGACGACCAAATAAAACAAAAACTAGATAAATACATAGAAGAGAACGACTAAGCATTAATAAAAAGTGGAAACTCATGCTACTAGCCAATCACACGTAAAATAATGTCCGAAATACCCCTAATCCGGAGCCTCATAGCAGGTGGTGGGGTTGCCACCCAACCATCACCGGTGGAGGAAGGGGAGTCCAAAATCGGACCAGAAAGTCTCCGACCACCGAAAATGCACGGCGGTGAGAAATCGCCAAAAACCGAGAAGGAATCAGAAGTCGGCGACGAAAAGACCTTCCATCCAGCAACCAGTAGCAACGACGGGCCAAAACCGCAGCCCTCTCCAACCGAAGAAGAAAAGCCCCAATCACGAACATAACCATCAGTGAATAGAGTGGTAAAGAAACCGAGTAAATCATCCCCACGGCCATAACCCAGTAGATAACAAAGAGGACATATAATCGGAACAGCAAGGGGAGCCCTCCATAACACACAACTAGCACAGAAACAAACAAAGGTGGTGCAAAAGGCGACACCACCTGTTAGGATTGTGACTAATATCCAACCTGTTTTCTTCGACTTCTTGAATCGGTTATTAACAGAATTGGTAGTTGGGAATTATATGATAAGAAGTTATCCTCTACATTAAGTGCAGATGAGATTGTAGTCTTCTAACTGCCATCTCGATGGCTATAAATATCGATATAACTCTCAAACAAGACACGGTGAATAATTCCAGATTTGAGAAGCAAGAAGAGAGTTTATCATTCTTTTGGTGATTGTGTGAGATACATATCGATTGTGGTTCAAAAGGAATTGTCATTGGAATTCATAGGAGTGACAATTGAGAGTTTGAATTCATGTATGTATCGTTGATATCAATCAATAAAAGAGGAATTATATTGGCCCCCGTGGAGTAGGCAATTGCATCGCCGAACCACGTAAAATACGTCTTCTTATCGCTTTCTTGTTTATGTTCTTTGATTGTTGATCTGTTTCTTGATTGATTAAAGTTCTGTTACGTGCCTGTGGATTCAAGTTATATGGTTTAACTTGTACACTCAATTGCTAGCTGAAGTTCTTGATGATGATTAGTTTTTTATCTTCAAGAAACAAGCTAGGAAAAATCACATGTAAAGAATCTGAAATTTCGGAAATTGTTGTTGCTGTTATTGAACAACTAATTCTGAGTGTTCTTAAGAATTAAAGAAAGATTCATTGGGTTTGATCGAGGAAGGATTTCAACACCACCAGAAAGCGCAACACACGGAGAAAAAAGGAAAAATCATGCCCAACAAAGATCAATAATCGACAATCGCAGCACCACACATGAAAACCCACAAGCAATTGCATGCGAAAAGCTACAAGTTCACAAGAAAGAGAGTTACCAGAGCAAGAAACCATACAAGGGAGGGAACGAAGACTCCAGAAAGGAGAACGCATTCTTCTTATATTGACTACCTTTCCTTTTACGTCTCTCTTAAGTCTTAACAAATGGAGAACGCGGACGAGGGATAAAGAAACCCGATCAACATTGTTCATAATCGGCCATACAACAGAGATGAAATCGAAAATCATGGGCGTATAATGCAGGTTCTCTTTCAGTCTTTGTGTTTTCTCGTTCACGTCTAAGATCATGTATTTTCCTTCGCTGTTCCACAAGGTAAGAAAATGCTATAGATTACTCTAATTCTCTATTCTTCTCTTATTGGATTGTAATTGATAGATTCTCAGCATAAACAATTAGGGGGGTTTATTGGTTATAGGCTTTTATTGACTTTTAATGATTTTTATGGAGTTTAAAAGTCTAGAGGTATTCAATTCAGACTTTTATATACTCTACAAAAGTCTAATGGTATTCAAAACAGACTTTCGTAGAGTTTTAAAAAGTCAGGTGGTATTCAAACTTGAATTTTTAAAACTCAATAAAAGTCTATAGGTATCCAAAATCTCATAGACTTTTAATGACTTATGTTGAAATCTTTAGGTACAAACTTTGATGCCCCATGTACATCCCAAAAAAGTTAAAAATTCTCCACCACTTATAGTAAAGATTTGGAATGACTTTTAATTCCTAATTACCCTAATATCTCTTTCCTCTTTGCTATTTTCATTTCCGACACGACCACCTCCCCATTGGCTTTTCTTCCACTGTTTTCTACATGTACATTTTCTTTAATTCCTAATGTGCTGCTCTTTCTTCACTTATTGTTTTTTTCACATCTTATTTTTTATCCAATATAATACGGGTCTATATCTATAAACAATTATAATAAATAGTTTTCTAAAACAAAAGATATTTATAACGATATAAATTATCATGTTTAATTTAAAAAGTATGTTTTAAGAATTTTTATAGTAATCAACTATCATCAAAAATTATTTTAAGTTTATAAAATGTTATTTAATATAAAACTTTTGTTTTATTACACAAAATTATAGATTACAATTATATAGCAACATTAACTGAATCTTCAAAGTCGTCATCTTGAAAATGCAAAAAAGTTGTTCAATATTTGCCATGCAAAAGAATTGAATAGGTATTTTTCACATTTTGACTGTTAAATAAGTAAAATGTGTTTACATTAATAGTAAAAAAAAATTTATATGTTGAAGAAGTTATTTATGTTCAATTGTTAGTTCAAAAAAATCAATTATAAGTTATAAAATCTATATAGTTTATAAATTTTTTTTGATAATTCCGTGTAATTCTATAAAAAATATTAGAAATCTATCAATTTCATAAAAGTCTATCATTTAAAAAAGTTATTAAAGTCGATAAAGTCCATAGAAATCTATTGAAAAAGTCTACGAGACTCTATATGATGTATGTTTACTTTCCACAATTCTGATAAATCATATACCTCAAATGGTAAGGCCTTCTAGATTATGAACTTCCTGCTATGGTACATTGATGGAATGTTGAACTTCTAATCTACGGATTTACTGTTTTATAGTTTTCTTTTGGGAAAATTACATCTATCTAGCATGAGGTATGCTAAAAACAAAAGCCTCTTCAAACATCATGATACACTTTTTTCTTTCTTGAAACGATTCATTTTTGTGCTAGGGATTTCTTGAGCTGTTTGTTTTAAGTATTCAGCCGACACACACTCCCTCCCGCTATTTATCTTTCCAATTTGTCTAATTTACTCCATTCTTTCATAGGTAACATTCAAGTTGAGGTCTTTAGTGTTGTTCCAGATGCATTTGCTTACTTTTGTATACCGGATCTTTAATCTTTAATTTGGTTTTCGTGTTTATGAGTTGATATTATATTTTAAATCTCTTAATTTATATCAAGGATTTTGTAGTTTGAGTTGCTTTTGAATGTTGAGATGTTATTAATTTGGAAGTTTTGCATATGATTCAATGTGAAATTCGCTACCTGTTTTTCTGCTGAAGAGCACATATTTTCAGAATTTGAATGGGGGGAACCTGCGAAGTGGAATATGTGTGCATTCGTTTTTAGAACTTATTAGCATATTATTCAAGCTAACATTTGAACCCCTATTATATATTATGCCTTCTTGCATGCTTGGCACGATACTCTCCATCGCTGATATACTGGCTCCGTTCTCCAACCAGGATGTGCATTCTGGAAACTTTTTAGCTGTTTCGATGATCCATGGACGATGGTGTGGATTTGAGACGATGGAGAATTGGGCCACTTGGTGCATTGCTAGACAAACAGTGGTATGCTTGAGGACGAATTGCTAGGCTGGATACGTGAAAGAAAATGTGTTTAGCGTTTAATATATTTCTTGATCTATGTAGTATGCAATTTATCGAAGTTCATATAAAACAAATTGTTAATCCTTGATATGATGAAAAAATTCACTGGAGGAAGCGAAATCATCAATAGTGGCATTACCAAGTTCGTTTCGTACTTTATATTCTTGCCTGTCTAACATAAATCAAGATTTATTATAAGATTTATGTGTAGTCCTGCGTTATATTACACACAAGCAATATGTGTGTAGATCTCTACATATATTAGTACATATATATAAGTGAGGAACGATTACTGTTGCGATGAACAGTAATCGTTCCCCACTTTTGCTTTCACTTTAACTTTTTATATATATTCACTTTTTCACTTTATATTTATATATATATATATATATATATTTATATATATTTATATTATACCATATATATAAGTGGCGTATGAACAGTAACCTTACGTCACATTTTTATTTTTTTAAAAATTTTTTATTTCTTTTTTATTTCTTTTAGTTTTTTTTTTATTTCTGTATTTTTATTTCCTTCTTAGTTTTGTGTATTTTTTATAAAATATTCGTCCGTCACTTTTTTATTTTTTTAAAAAAAAAATTTATTTTCTTTTTCTTTTAGTTTTGATTTTATTTTTGTATTTTTTATAAAATATTCGGCATGATGAATTTTTTGTATAGTATAGGTAGTCGATTTTGCTTGTTTATATATATTTTGATTTTTTGCTTACCTAAGACCCATTGCTAATATGTTATATTACCTTTGTTCTGATGTTTGACATCAAATATTCCCTTAATATATAAGGAGATTATATCAAAACCCTTGACCCAACTGTGCATTCCTCTTATCTCAATTTTTAAAATTTAAAATGTTTTCTTTTTTTATAGAAAAAAACTTATTAATTTTGTCAAGTATGGATTAAAAAAAAACAGATAATTCAAAATAGATTTTTGTCGATGGCAAACTTTGATAATAATTTTTTATATGAACTTATTTAAAAAAAAAAGAGTTAAAAAAAAGTTTTCATCGTGGCAAACTTTAATAATAATTTTTTAAAAAATATTCGGCATGATGAATTTTTGGTAGATTACGGGTCGTAAGTTTGCTTGTTTGTATACATTTTGAGTTTTGGCTTACCTACGACCCGTTGCTAATATGTGATTGTTCTCGATTACCTTTGTTATGATGCTTGACATCAAATTTTCCCTTCATATACAAGGAGATTATATCAAAAAAATTAGAAAATATTAAATTATGATAATTATATATTACTTGTTTTGATAATAATTTGGGACGTCACATTTACATTCATTATTTGGCAGAAAGTATATAAATAATTATATAAGTTAGATGATTCATTAATCATGAGGCCATAGCAAGTAATATAAGATCAATATCCTAAAATAACAATGCAACTACAACAATAAATATAAACTATAATTCCTCTTATGCGATGCTCGCTACTGCTATGAGAAACCGACACATATCTGCATTATGAAATGAACCATCGTCATTTTTGAAAACTCTTGCGAACAACTTTTGATTGGTTTTTTTGGAGATCGTTGAGATTTATTTTTATATGATATCTGATGTCATCTACTACTGCACTTTCGTAGATGACTTTTGTTTAGATAGTCTATTGGGCCCTATTAGGATATCATATGTCAACTCTTGCTATGGTGTACTGTTGGGGAAGACTTTTGTTTACTCCAACCTGTTTGATTTTATATACGTATGATTATGTATGTTCAATGCATATGAACCATCTATTTATTCTCTAGAATTGTCTGTTGAACTTGTGTCGGACGTTTTATTGGACATATATACCAGGTTATAAGCTCACTGGCACCGCGCCTTGCGCGATGCCCAATTAACTAGTATATATATATATTGCTAAGACAGCTGTCCACCTTCTCAAGGTACATTTGTCGAGGATGATTAGTGCTTTAGGGGTTTTTTAATAATTTAACCCGAAAAAAATATTTATTTAACAAAATAACCTAAATTTTTATTTATTTATCAAAAGAACCGAAGTTGCCATCTCATATGGAAGTCGCCATCTGAGATGGCGACAGATGGCGACTTCCATATATATATATATATTTATATTTATATATGTAGAAGTTGCCATATCAAATGTCATCTTTCATACTTTATATTCTTGCCTGTCTATTTTGAAGCATAATTCAAGCTTTATTATAAGATTTTTGTGTAGGGCTTTTTTATTAAATTAATCGAAAAAAATAAAACATTTAACAAAAAATCCGAATTTGAAAATCATTTTTAAAATGACCCAAAACGCCATCTCGGATGGCGCCTTCAGGTGAAGGCGCCATCTGCGATGGCGTCTTCTGTAGCTGAAAAAAAAAAAAATTGAAGGCGTCATTCTTCTCGGGTATAAATACCCCGCCCGAGCCCTTCATTTTTTCATACCGAAGCGAAAATCACATATCATCATAGTTTCTTATCTTATTTTTATCGTCAAAATTGTTCAATCTCCAATCTCAATTAACCACTCTCGAAGTATTTTTCAGGTAAAAATGTTGTTATATTATTGTTTTTATCATATGGATTTTATAAATTTATTAATTATTTGTAATATTTTATAAATTTTTCAGATATGTCGATTCAAATATTATTATATTGTGGAGGTAATATATTACAGGATTTGGATACCATTAGATATGATCGTGGTCCAATAAGAGTTACCACAATATCTCGCACAATTAATTTTATGCAGTTGTTGACCGAAATATATAATATCACGGGCATCGATGGCAACCAGTTTCTTCTGAAAATACATGTAAGACATATGTTTAGAGATTTTGCCGGGGTACGACAGACAATTTTGCCAATCGATAATGATTATAATTTAGCATGGCTATTGGATTCAGAACAAGGTCTTAGTTGCTTGGAACTTTACATAGAAACGGAACAAAGAAACTATGATTATATTCCAGAAAATGTAGATTGTTTGCCTGTAGTTGCAGAACGACCGACTGTCTCCGGTAGACACCACGATGACGATCCAATAGATGCTGATGTTATTGCTCCTGAGCCACTAGCAGACAGTTTCGCTGAATTGGGAAATGATATTCAGTCAGAACCAGATGATATTCCGTCCGAGGATGATGCTGATGACGATGAGGTTGACATTTGTGTCATGTCAGAAACAATTGCAGATGAAGATGAAGGGGTCCCAATCACCCAGGAAGTGTCAGTTAATGTACCGGAGACAACCACGACAACTAGTCATGTCCTTTATCCAACAATTCCATTCTTCTCAATGACACATCCTGAAGTATTTGCAGACTCAGTAGACATTCCAACAGGTAAATGGGGTAGTTATTACGATTACTCCAAAGGGGATCTACATGTAGATATGGTCTTCAAAAATAAAGCACATCTGCAGGCAGCTGTGAAGGATTACTCTGTACGTGTTGCAAAACGAGAGTACCGCGTTGTGAAAAGTACAAAAACATTGTGGAAAGTTGTGTGCAAACACAGTACAGAAGATGCACCTTGTAGATGGTACATGCGCGCCTCGTTGAAGAAGAAAGTTGGATTATTCAAAATAAACAAATATGGAGGTTCTCACACCTGCCTTTTGAGTGAGCTGTCTATCGATCATGCAAATTTGGACAAAAACATGATTGCTAGCTTGTTAGTGGGAATTGTTCGGCGTGATCCAGCTTTCGAGATAAAGTATGTAATTCAAACAGTCAAAGACAAATATGGATTTGAGATCTCTTATGCAAAAGGATGGTTTAGTTTGCGACGTGCTGTTGAGAATGTGTATGGGACATGGGAGAGCTCCGTTCAGAAACTGCCTTACTATACGGGAGCTTTGCAAAAATGGAATCCCGGCACCGTCATTGAGTGGGTTCACCTTGACAATGCCAGACCAAGAGAGAAGACATTGAATTACGTGTTCTGGGCCTTCCGACCATGTGTAGAAGGATTTCAACATTGCCGCCGGGTAATAAGCGTGGATGGAACACATCTGTATACGAAATATCAACATAAGATGTTGATTGCCGTGACAATGGACGCTAATAATCAAGTGTTACCTTTGGCATTTGCAATTGTTGACGAAGAAAAGTTTCTGTCATGGAGATGGTTTTTGGAGATGATAAGCCAGCATATTGTGAGAAGATCTGAGGGTGGTGCATGTTTGATTTCTGACCGTCATCCGGGCCTCATTGCAGCAGCCGATTGTATTCCTGACTTCAAATCACCGCGTGGAGTACATCGATTTTGTTTGAGACATGTTTGCTCCAACTTTAATAGTCGTTTCAAATCCGTTCATTTGAAAGACTTATGTTGGAGAGCGGGATCAGAAAATCAACTGTAACACCCCAAAAATATTAATTACAAAATTAGACAAAATAAGTTGAAGCTATCAAAAATAAATCCATAATAATGGTAAAATATTGAAACAAAATTCACTAGGCATCAAATACCATTTATCACACTAAATTCAAATATATATTTAAATCAAAGAAATAATAATATTAATAAAAAAAAAAACTAATCATTTTGAATTAATTTAAAAACATAATATTTGGCAACTTACCCCAACACTTGTCAACACTTCAACACCCTAACACATGCACAAAACCCCTATAAATACCCCCCATTTCATCAGATTTAATTCACACCTCAAGAGAAATTCTTGGCAAAAATTAAGAGAGTTTATGGTGTAGGAAATGTAGGAAATAGGGAAAATTATGAGGAAAATACCAAACCTCCTCCAAAAAAATCCGAAAATTCACACAATCATCCTTATACACCCAGAAAACATTTAGCATAGGAGGTGTTTAAAAATCAGTATCCAAATTCGTCCAGAAAATCAAAATCGCGAAGAACATTGAGCTGTCCAAAAGCCCAGAAAACATATTTCAAGGTATTGGTTTCAAGCTACGATTTCGTGCCTTTCTCAAACGATTTTAAACTTGGAGTCTAAATAAAAGTTGTTCAAAATGTGTTAAAGTTTATGGGTATGTCGGCCGATCGCCCAAACGGCCTCCGTACGAACGGATTTCCGGCGACCAAAATACCTCGTTAATCATTTCGAAACATCAAATTCTGGGCAAATTCCGTTCGGAATTTCAAAATGTTTTCTAAACAAAAATGGTAGATCTCGTCGTGGCGGAAACACCGGTAAAATATCAGCCGCGCGTGGTGGCCGGAGCTCGACCACGCGCCGTCACGGTGGCGCGTGCACTTCACGCGCCTCCCCGATATTGCGTTTTCCGATGGCCGAACATTTATGGACTGATTTAAGGCATTTCTGGAAAGTTTCGTGAAGTTTCGACTTAAACTTGATTTTTAATGAATTTTTAAAGTCTTATTTAGAAATTACCCGGACAAGTTTTGTACAAAAAATGATTTGCAGAAGATTCAACAACATATCTGGGTTTCTAAACACCAAAATTACTTATATTATGTTTATAGGACTTTATTTGACATCTGGGTTCAAAATCGAGCCAATCCAGTAAGACATCAAACAGTGAGGTGAGGTGTACTACCGAATTCTTGTTATATAGCCCTTTTGGCATTTGGCCTGGAATTTACGATATCTTGTTATTCATTATCTCACCTTTTATATATTGTCATCATATTGTACATTATCTCGTCCCATTGGTCATCTTGATCTGCATGTTTATTTATCTTGAATGTTATCGATTACTAATCGATTCCTTTGATTGAACGAATCATTTGACTGAATGACTGAATGAATGGAGCCCTGGATATTTATCCACTGGACAACGCGGCTTCGGCCCGGAAAGTGAGTCCAATGAACAACGGATGACAGTCCGGGTATATGGTTCATCTGAACAACGCGCACCGTTTTACGGTCCGGAGAATGGTTCACTTGGCTCGTAAATGACTGAATGTACAGATCCTATCTGAATATGTGGGGAAAAGTGCTACGCCGAACTGTCCGGTGGGAGCCACCTCTTTAGCCCACGATATTCACTCTGAAATCCTATATCATCACTGTTCATTATTGACAATTACTTGACTGCAAGATCTTTGTTACATGACATATCATATTGAGAAATTGCATTATTTGATAATTACAGATATAAAACCATTGTTATTCCCTCACTAAGTCCTCAAAGACTTAACCTCTGTTTTCCTTGTAATTTATTGTGAGTTCCAGATACAGGAGTACCGGAGCCAGAACCAGAGGAAAAATAGGAAAATGGAAATGTTGGCTTACCGGGACTATTATAGTATTTTCTCTTTTATTAAGTGTCGGACCATTAAGGAGTTTGTACTGGGATGTATTTTGTTACTAATTAGAATGTATAAACGCTTCCGCTACTAAAAATGAATGTTTGACTAAACGCTTCCGCTATTTCCGAAAAGGTTTTGAAACCCTCGTACGTAATGTTCTTAGAGAATGTGGTACCGGATAAGGGATAAATTAACTTGTGCCCGAGTCGGGTCCCACAGAGGTGGTATCAGAGCCCAGGCTCCCAGTCTATTATGAAATATCTTTGGGTAATAGAATAAACTCCATAAGAATTTTATGCTTTGGGTTGTAAGATATTGGTGAAGTTGACTGGTTTATTTCAGGGTAAAGTCTCTAGTGCTCATACAGGAATGCTTAGAAGACCTTGGTAAGAAAAAGCAACCAACTATTTGTAACCATAGAGTTATGGGCTACAGGCCGAGTCCGAAAAAGGTTTCCCCTATTGAGACTATTATGGGTGACATTCAGATCGAGTAAACCCGGAACAACCAATGAGGATTGATAGTATTTCACCAAACTTTGTTTTTCCACAATTGTCACTATTTCAGATAATGGTGACTTAACATTACTCTAGTTATTTAATCTTGTGCGTTACGCATTATTAATATTAATTCCCTATTTAAAAATAAATATGTCTTAAATCACCACTTTCTCATAAATTTGATGATGTCGTCAAGAAATAATTCACGAGCTAGGATGTCATCGTCACTTGGTGGTAGCTCTCACACGAGAAATCAAGGAAATGAGGGAAATTCTCCTGAGGAAGTACGTAACCCAAGAAGGAACGACGAGCAAGAAGAACAGTATCCTCGACAAGAGCTACCCAACAGGAATGCGATGGAAATTTTACAACAGTTCATGCAATTCTGTCAACAAAATCCTCCACGAAACGTCACGAGGAATGAAGAACCACTAGATAGAGCACTTGAACGATTTCTGAGGTTCCACCCACCTAAATTCTACGGAACCCCTAATGCCCATCATGCAGAAGAATGGTTACTCAAAATTGAGAGAATTTTTACTGTTCTCAACTATTCTGATGAACAGAAGGTCAGATTTGTTGTCTATCAATTTGAAGATGCAGCTCATCACTGGTGGAGAGTCATAGATCACCAATGGAAAAGAAATCAAACCCCAAGGACCTGGGTGAATTTTCTACGCGCATTCGAGGAGAAATATGTTACGCAGGTAATACTGAACACCCGTGAACGAGAGTTTATGGATTTGGTACAAGGAAGACATACTGTAGCTGAATACGAGGCCGAATTCCACCGACTAATTCACTATGCTCCACATTATATAGATGATGAACCAAGGAAAACTAAGAAATTCATTCAAGGCTTAAATCTTGATATCCGTTGGGCCACACTATCCACCGAATCCACTAATTATCTTTCTGCAGTCAACCAAGCGTTACGAGTTGAATCCGATATCAAATCATTGATCCAAAGAGAGCAGAGGGAAAAGAGGCTCTATAACCCAAATTTGACAGACACAAGCAACAAGAAGAGGAATCTTGGAAAGGAAATGATTGGAGAACCACCTGGGCAGAAACCACAAGGAGACTCGGGTAATGTTAATGCACCAAAATGTGGCTATTGCAAGATGCCCACTCACAAGGAAGAGAACTGCTGGAGAAAGAACGGAAAATGTCTGGTCTGTGGAAGTGAACAACATCGTATCCAAGATTGCCCAAAAAGGACCCAGAAGATACCACCGCCACAAAAACCGAGAATCCCAGCAAGGGCTTATGCCTTAATGGGAAATGAAGAAGTTGACCCGATCGTTGTGGTTGAAGGTACCGTTATTTGACTTTCAAAAGTTGACTAAATCTTGTTTGGCCCTAGAGCTACACATTCTTTTATTATACTAATGACAATTGGCATATCATCTAGGAATCAGTTTACCGATAGAATTGAGGTAACCACCGACACCGTCAATAAAAACTACCCACTAAAATTTTACGAACTAGAATATCTGGCAGATTTAATCAAGCTACATATATGATTACGATATTATACTGAGCATGGACTGGTCGTTCAAACATCACTGCTATACCAAGGAAGTGACTTCACAGTTGCGACTACACCGGCTACCGAAGATGCCAGCAATCATAAATGATAGATGGCTGTAATATCTACATTAGAATCAAGGACAGATAGAAGAGATGAGAAACTCAAACCGAGGTAAATATAGCTACCAGAGAGGAAGTCTCAGTAAAATCATTACCTGAGGTTGGATTTGAGCCTAACATTTTTCCTCCCTTTAAAGTCATTCACTCTTTTCAGCCAGAGAACCTTTTGCGGACATACACTGCTCCACCCGGTTTCTTTGTCTTTCAAATCCGGTCATGGATTAATTAGGACTTAATATCAAAAGTTTGATGTTGATATTGACATTTTCTTTGAATACCTACGCCCTGCATTCATTCCCGGGTAGTGGAATAAAATATTTTTTCTCTCTCACAACCATGTGCTTCTTCTTCTACTTCTTGTTCTTATCCAAATAGGGATCGTTATTCCCAAGCTCAGAGAGTCATAGTAGACCATGCTGCTCACCAGAAATGGAAAAACCACGAGTGTAGTTTTCTCGACTCGACGACAACAACAGAAGATCGGCTAGATGAAGAACCACGTTACGCAACTGAAATCATGTCAAAGGAAGCTAGGACATGGAAAGAAGATTTCAACTCAAGGCTTCAGAGTTTTGCGGTGACAATGATGGAATCTGGGGACCAGATTCCTTGAAGGAGGGGAGATTGTAACACCCCAAAAATATTAATTACAAAATTAGACAAAATAAGTTGAAGCTATCAAAAATAAATCCATAATAATGGTAAAATATTGAAACAAAATTCACTAGGCATCAAATACCATTTATCACACTAAATTCAAATATATATTTAAATCAAAGAAATAATAATATTAATAAAAAAAAAAACTAATCATTTTGAATTAATTTAAAAACATAATATTGGCAACTTACCCCAACACTTGTCAACACTTCAACACCCTAACACATGCACAAAACCCCTATAAATACCCCCCATTTCATCAGATTTAATTCACACCTCAAGAGAAATTCTTGGCAAAAATTAAGAGAGTTTATGGTGTAGGAAATGTAGGAAATAGGGAAAATTATGAGGAAAATACCAAACCTCCTCCAAAAAATCCGAAAATTCACACACAATCATCCTTATACACCCAGAAAACATTTAGCATAGGAGGTGTTTAAAAATCAGTATCCAAATTCGTCCAGAAAATCAAAATCGCGAAGAACATTGAGCTGTCCAAAAGCCCAGAAAACATATTTCAAGGTATTGGTTTCAAGCTACGATTTCGTGCCTTTCTCAAACGATTTTAAACTTGGAGTCTAAATGAAAGTTGTTCAAAATGTGTTAAAGTTTATGGGTATGTCGGCCGATCGCCCAAACGGCCTCCGTACGAACGGATTTCCGGCGACCAAAATACCTCGTTAATCATTTCGAAACATCAAATTCTGGGCAAATTCCGTTCGGAATTTCAAAATGTTTTCTAAACAAAAATGGTAGATCTCGTCGTGGCGGAAACACCGGTAAAATATCAGCCGCGCGTGGTGGCCGGAGCTCGACCACGCGCCGTCACGGTGGCGCGTGCACTTCACGCGCCTCCCCGATATTGCGTTTTCCGATGGCCGAACATTTATGGACTGATTTAAGGCATTTCTGGAAAGTTTCGTGAAGTTTCGACTTAAACTTGATTTTTAATGAATTTTTAAAGTCTTATTTAGAAATTACCCGGACAAGTTTTGTACAAAAAATGATTTGCAGAAGATTCAACAACATATCTGGGTTTCTAAACACCAAAATTACTTATATTATGTTTATAGGACTTTATTTGACATCTGGGTTCAAAATCGAGCCAATCCAGTAAGACATCAAACAGTGAGGTGAGGTGTACTACCGAATTCTTGTTATATAGCCCTTTTGGCATTTGGCCTGGAATTTACGATATCTTGTTATTCATTATCTCACCTTTTATATATTGTCATCATATTGTACATTATCTCGTCCCATTGGTCATCTTGATCTGCATGTTTATTTATCTTGAATGTTATCGATTACTAATCGATTCCTTTGATTGAACGAATCATTTGACTGAATGACTGAATGAATGGAGCCCTGGATATTTATCCACTGGACAACGCGGCTTCGGCCCGGAAAGTGAGTCCAATGAACAACGGATGACAGTCCGGGTATATGGTTCATCTGAACAACGCGCACCGTTTTACGGTCCGGAGAATGGTTCACTTGGCTCGTAAATGACTGAATGTACAGATCCTATCTGAATATGTGGGGAAAAGTGCTACGCCGAACTGTCCGGTGGGAGCCACCTCTTTAGCCCACGATATTCACTCTGAAATCCTATATCATCACTGTTCATTATTGACAATTACTTGACTGCAAGATCTTTGTTACATGACATATCATATTGAGAAATTGCATTATTTGATAATTACAGATATAAAACCATTGTTATTCCCTCACTAAGTCCTCAAAGACTTAACCTCTGTTTTCCTTGTAATTTATTGTGAGTTCCAGATACAGGAGTACCGGAGCCAGAACCAGAGGAAAATAGGAAAATGGAAATGTTGGCTTACCGGGACTATTATAGTATTTTCTCTTTTATTAAGTGTCGGACCATTAAGGAGTTTGTACTGGGATGTATTTTGTTACTAATTAGAATGTATAAACGCTTCCGCTACTAAAAATGAATGTTTGACTAAACGCTTCCGCTATTTCCGAAAAGGTTTTGAAACCCTCGTACGTAATGTTCTTAGAGAATGTGGTACCGGATAAGGGATAAATTAACTTGTGCCCGAGTCGGGTCCCACAGAGGTGGTATCAGAGCCCAGGCTCCCAGTCTATTATGAAATATCTTTGGGTAATAGAATAAACTCCATAAGAATTTTATGCTTTGGGTTGTAAGATATTGGTGAAGTTGACTGGTTTATTTCAGGGTAAAGTCTCTAGTGCTCATACAGGAATGCTTAGAAGACCTTGGTAAGAAAAAGCAACCAACTATTTGTAACCATAGAGTTATGGGCTACAGGCCGAGTCCGAAAAAGGTTTCCCCTATTGAGACTATTATGGGTGACATTCAGATCGAGTAAACCCGGAACAACCAATGAGGATTGATAGTATTTCACCAAACTTTGTTTTTCCACAATTGTCACTATTTCAGATAATGGTGACTTAACATTACTCTAGTTATTTAATCTTGTGCGTTACGCATTATTAATATTAATTCCCTATTTAAAAATAAATATGTCTTAAATCACCACTTTCTCATAAATTTGATGATGTCGTCAAGAAATAATTCACGAGCTAGGATGTCATCGTCACTTGGTGGTAGCTCTCACACGAGAAATCAAGGAAATGAGGGAAATTCTCCTGAGGAAGTACGTAACCCAAGAAGGAACGACGAGCAAGAAGAACAGTATCCTCGACAAGAGCTACCCAACAGGAATGCGATGGAAATTTTACAACAGTTCATGCAATTCTGTCAACAAAATCCTCCACGAAACGTCACGAGGAATGAAGAACCACTAGATAGAGCACTTGAACGATTTCTGAGGTTCCACCCACCTAAATTCTACGGAACCCCTAATGCCCATCATGCAGAAGAATGGTTACTCAAATTGAGAGAATTTTTACTGTTCTCAACTATTCTGATGAACAGAAGGTCAGCTTTGTTGTCTATCAATTTGAAGATGCAGCTCATCACTGGTGGAGAGTCATAGATCACCAATGGAAAAGAAATCAAACCCCAAGGACCTGGGTGAATTTTCTACGCGCATTCGAGGAGAAATATGTTACGCAGGTAATACTGAACACTCGTGAACGAGAGTTTATGGATTTGGTACAAGGAAGACATACTGTAGCTGAATACGAGGCCGAATTCCACCGACTAATTCACTATGCTCCACATTATATAGATGATGAACCAAGGAAAACTAAGAAATTCATTCAAGGCTTAAATCTTGATATCCGTTGGGCCACACTATCCACCGAATCCACTAATTATCTTTCTGCAGTCAACCAAGCGTTACGAGTTGAATCCGATATCAAATCATTGATCCAAAGAGAGCAGAGGGAAAAGAGGCTCTATAACCCAAATTTGACAGACACAAGCAACAAGAAGAGGAATCTTGGAAAGGAAATGATTGGAGAACCACCTGGACAGAAACCACAAGGAGACTTGGATAATGTTAATGCACCAAAATGTGGCTATTGCAAGATGCCCACTCACAAGGAAGAGAACTGCTGGAGAAAGAACGGAAAATGTCTGGTCTGTGGAAGTGAACAACATCGTATCCAAGATTGCCCAAAAAGGACCCAGAAGATACCACCGCCACAAAAACCGAGAATCCCAGCAAGGGCTTATGCCTTAATGGGAAATGAAGAAGTTGACCCGATCGTTGTGGTTGAAGGTACCGTTATTTGACTTTCAAACGTTGACTAAATCTTGTTTGGCCCTAGAGCTACACATTCTTTTATTATACTAATAACAATTGGCATATCATCTAGGAATCAGTTTACCGATAGAATTGAGGTAACCACCGACACCGTCAATAAAAACTACCCACTAAATTTCTACGAACTATAATATCTGGCAAATTTAATCAAGCTACATACATATATGATTACGATATTATACTGAGCATGGACTGGTCGTTCAAACATCACTGCTACACCAAGGAAGTGACTTCACAGTTGCGACTACACCGGCTACCGAAGATGCCAGCAATCATAAATGATAGATGGCTGTAATATCTACATTGGAATCAAGGACAGATATAAGAGATGAGAAACTCAAACCGAGGTAAATATAGCTACCAGAGAGGAAGTCTCAGTAAAATCATTACCTGAGGTTGGATTTGAGCCTAACATTTTTCCTCCCTTTTAAAGTCGCTCACTCTTTCAGCCAGAGAACCTTTTGCGGACATGCACTACTCCACCCCGTTTCTTTGTCATTTCAAATCCGGTCATGGATTAATTAGGACTTGATATCAAAAGTTTGATGTTGATATTGACATTTTCTTTGAATACCTACGCCATGCTTTCATTCCCGGGTAGTGGAATAAAATGTTTTTTTCTCTCTCTCGACCATGTGCTTCTTCTTCTACTTCTTGATTCTTATCCAAATACTAAAGGGATCGTTATCCATAACTCAGAGAGTCATAGTAGACCATGCTGCTCACCAGAAATGGAAAACCACGAGTGTAGTTTTCTCGACTCGACGACAACAACAGAAGATCGGCTAGATGAAGAACCACGTTACGCAACTGAAATCATGTCAGAGGAAGCTAGGACATGGAAAGAAGATTTCAACTCAAGGCTTCAGAGTTTTGCGGTGACAATGATGGAATCTGGTCCAAGGAGGGGAGATTGTAACACCCCAAAAATATTAATTACAAAATTAGACAAAATAAGTTGAAGCTATCAAAAATAAATCCATAATAATGGTAAAATATTGAAACAAAATTCACTAGGCATCAAAAATACCATTTATCACACTAAATTCAAATATATATTTAAATCAAAGAAATAATAATAACAATAATATAATCTAAATAATTATACTAAAAAAAAAAAACTAATCATTTTGAATTAATTTAAAAACTTAATATGTGGCAACTTACCCCAACACTTGTCAACACTTCAACACCCTAACACATGCACAAAACCCCTATAAATACCCCCCCATTTCATCAGATTGAAGACACAATTCAAGAGCAAGTTTGAGAGAGAGAGTGTAGGAAATAGGTAGAAAATATGGTGGAAATAAGAAAATTATGAGGAAAAATACCAAACCTCCTCCAAAAAATCCGAAAATTTCACACAATCATCCTTATACATCCAGAAAACATTTAGTTTGAGAGGTGTAACAAAATCAAAGCCAAATCACCCAGAAAAATCAAAACCCGTGAAGAACATTTGCAGAAATGCAACCCAGAAATCTATTTTGAGGTAGCGTGTTCATGCCTTCATTTCTTCTATTTTAAAACCGATTTTGATCTTGTGTATAAAATGAAAGTTGTTCAAAATGTGTTAAAGTTTATGGGTATGTCGGCCGATCGCCCAAACGGCCGCGTACGAACGGATTTCCGGCGACCAAAACACCTCGTTAATCATTTCGAAAATAGAATTCTGGGCAAAATCGTTTTGGAATTTCAAAATGGTTTCTGAACAAAAGTTGTAGATCGAACCGAGGCGATCATACTGTAAAATTTTCAGCCGCGCGTGGCGGCCGGAGCACGGCCACGCGCCGTCACGGTGGCGCGTGTAACACACGCGCCGACGAGTTGACAAATTCCGGTCGGCGAACGTTGCTGGACTGATTTTAGGCATTTCTGGAAAGTTTCGTGAAGTTTCGACTTAAACTTGATTTTTAATGAATTTTTAAAGTCTTATTTAGAAATTACCCGGACAAGTTTTGTACAAAAAATGATTTGCAGAAGATTCAACAACATATCTGGGTTGCTAAACACCAAAATTACTTATATTATGTTTATAGGACTTTATTTGACATCTGGGTTCAAAATCGAGTCAATCCAGTAAGACATCAAATAGTGAGGTGATGTGTACTACCGAATTCTTGTTATATAGCCCTTTTGGCATTTGGCCTGGAATTTACAATATCTTGTTATTCATTATCTCACCTTTTATATATCGTCATCATATTGTACATTATCTCGTCCCATTGGTCATCTTGATCTGCATGTTTATTTATCTTGAATGTTATCGATTACTAATCGATTCCTTTGATTGAACGAATCATTTGACTGAATGACTGAATGAATGGAGCCCTGGATATTTATCCACTGGACAACGCGGCTTCGGCCCGGAATGTGAGTCCAATGAACAACGGATGACAGTCCGGGTATATGGTTCATCTGAACAACGCGCACCGTTTTACGGTCCGGAGAATGGTTCACTTGGCTCGTAAATGACTGAATGTACAGATCCTATCTGAATATGTGGGGAAAAGTGCTACACCGAACTGTCTGGTGGGAGCCACCTCTTTAGCCCACGATATTCACTCTGAAATCCTAAATCATCACTGTTCATTATTGACAATTACTTGACTGCAAGATCTTTGTTACATGACATATCATATTGAGAAATTGCATTATTTGATAATTACAGATATAAGCCATTGTTATTCCCTCACTAAGTCCTCAAAGACTTAACCTCTGTTTTCCTTGTAATTTATTGTGAGTTCCAGATACAGGAGTACCGGAGCCAGAACCAGAGGAAAATTAGGAAAATGGAAATGTTGGCTTACCGGGACTGTTATAGTATTTTCTCTTTTATTAAGTGTCGGACTATTATAAGGAGTTTGTACTGGGATGTATTTTGTTACTAATTAGAATGTATAAACGCTTCCGCTACTAAAAATGAATGTTTGACTAAACGCTTCCGCTATTTCTGAAAAGGTTTTAAAACCATCGTACGTAATGTTCTTAGAGAATGTGGTACCGGATAAGGGTTAAAGCAATATGTGCCCGAGTCGGGTCCCACAGAGGTGGTATCAGAGCACAGGCTCCCAGTCTATTATGAAATATCTTTGGGTAATAGAATAAACTCCATAAGAATTTTATGCTTTGGGTTGTAAGATATTGATGAAGTTGACTGGTTTATTTCAGGGTAAAAGTCTCTAGTGCTCATACAGGAATGCTGAGAATACCTCGGTAAGAAAAAGCAACCAACTATTTGTAACCAAAGAGTTAGGTGCATAGGCCGAGATCGAAAAAGTTTTCCCTATTGAGAATATTATGGTTGACACTCAGATCGAGTAAACCCGGAACAACCAATGAGGATTGATATTATATCACCAAACTTTGTTTTTCCACAATTGTCACTATTTCAGATAATGGTGACTTTACCTTACTCTAGTTAATTAATTTTGTGCATTATTAATATTAACTCCCTATTCAAAAATAAATATGTTTTAAATCACCACTTTCTCATAAATTTGATGATGTCGTCAAGAAATAATTCACGAGCTACGATGTCATCGTCACTTGGTGGTAGCTCTCACACGAGAAATCAAGGAAATGAGGAAAATTCTCCTGAGGAAGTACGTAACCCAAGCAGGAACGACGAGCAAGAAGAACAGCATCCTCGACAAGAGCTACCCAACAGGAATGCGATGGAAATTTTACAACAGTTCATGCAATTCTGTCAACAAAATCCTCCACGAAACGTCACGAGGAATGAAGAACCACTAGATAGAGCACTTGAACGATTTCTGAGGTTCCACCCACCTAAATTCTACGGAACCCCTAATGCCCATCATGCAGAAGAATGGTTACTCAAAGTTGAGAGAATTTTTACTGTTCTCAACTATTCTGATGAACAGAAGGTCAGCTTTGCTGTCTATCAATTTGAAGATGCAGCTCATCATTGGTGGAGAGTCATAGATCATCAATGGAAAAGAAATCAAACCCCGAGGACCTGGGCGAATTTTGTACGTGCATTCGAGGAGAAATATGTTACGCAGGTAATACTGAACACTCGTGAACGAGAGTTTATGGATTTGGTACAAGGAAGACATACTGTAGCTGAATACGAGGCCGAATTCCACCGACTAATTCACTATGCTCCACATTATATAGATGATGAACCAAGGAAAACTAAGAAATTCATTCAAGGCTTAAATCTTGATATCCGTTGGGCCACACTATCCACCGAATCCACTAATTATCTTTCTGCAGTCAACCAAGCGTTACGAGTTGAATCCGATATCAAATCATTGATCCAAAGAGAGCAGAGGGAAAAGAGGCTCTATAACCCAAATTTGACAGACACAAGCAACAAGAAGAGGAATCTTGGAAAGGAAATGATTGGAGAACCAACTGGACAGAAACCACAAAGAGACTTGGATAATGTTAATGCGCCAAAATGTGGCTATTGCAAGATGCCCACTCACAAGGAAGAGAACTGCTGGAGAAAGAACGAAAAATGTCTGGTCTGTGGAAGTGAACAACATCGTATCCAAGATTGCCCAAAAAGGACCCAGAAGATACCACCGCCACAAAAACCGAGAATCCCAGCAAGGGCTTATGCCTTAATGGGAAATGAAGAAGTTGACCCGATCGTTGTGGTTGAAGGTACCGTTATTTGACTTTCAAACGTTGACTAAATCTTGTTTGGCCCTAGAGCTACACATTCTTTTATTATACTAATAACAATTGGCATATCATCTAGGAATCAGTTTACCGATAGAATTGAGGTAACCACCGACACCGTCAATAAAAACTACCCACTAAATTTCTACGAACTATAATATCTGGCAAATTTAATCAAGCTACATACATATATGATTACGATATTATACTGAGCATGGACTGGTCGTTCAAACATCAATGCTACACCAAGGAAGTGACTTCACAGTTGCGACTACACCGGCTACCGAAGATGCCAGCAATCATAAATGATAGATGGCTGTAATATCTACATTGGAATCAAGGACAGATATAAGAGATGAGAAACTCAAACCGAGGTAAATATAGCTACCAGAGAGGAAGTCTCAGTAAAATCATTACCTGAGGTTGGATTTGAGCCTAACATTTTTCCTCCCTTTTTAAAGTCGCTCACTCTTTCAGCCAGAGAACCTTTTGCGGACATGCACTACTCCACCCCGTTTCTTTGTCATTTCAAATCCGGTCATGGATTAATTAGGACTTGATATCAAAAGTTTGATGTTGATATTGACATTTTCTTTGAATACCTACGCCCTGCTTTCATTCCCGGGTAGTGGAATAAAATGTTTTTTTCTCTCTCTCGACCATGTGCTTCTTCTTCTACTTCTTGATTCTTATCCAAATACTAAAGGGATCGTTATCCATAACTCAGAGAGTCATAGTAGACCATGCTGCTCACCAGAAATGGAAAACCACGAGTGTAGTTTTCTCGACTCGACGACAACAACAGAAGATCGGCTAGATGAAGAACCACGTTACGCAACTGAAATCATGTCAAAGGAAGCTAGGACATGGAAAGAAGATTTCAACTCAAGGCTTCAGAGTTTTGCGGTGACAATGATGGAATCTGGTCCAAGGAGGGGAGATTGTAACACCCCAAAAATATTAATTACAAAATTAGACAAAATAAGTTGAAGCTATCAAAAATAAATCCATAATAATGGTAAAATATTGAAACAAAATTCACTAGGCATCAAAAATACCATTTATCACACTAAATTCAAATATATATTTAAATCAAAGAAATAATAATAACAATAATATAATCTAATTATACTAAAAAAAAAAACTAATCATTTTGAATTAATTTAAAAACTTAATATGTGGCAACTTACCCCAACACTTGTCAACACTTCAACACCCTAACACATGCACAAAACCCCTATAAATACCCCCCCATTTCATCAGATTGAAGACACAATTCATGAGCAAGTTTGAGAGAGAGTGTAGGAAATAGGTAGAAAATATGGTGGAAATAAGAAAATTATGAGGAAAAATACCAAACCTCCTCCAAAAAATCCGAAAATTTCACACAATCATCCTTATACATCCAGAAAACATTTAGTTTGAGAGGTGTAACAAAATCAAAGCCAAATCACCCAGAAAAATCGAAAACCCGTGAAGAACATTTGCAGAAATGCAACCCAGAAATCTATTTTGAGATAGCGTGTTCATGCCTTCATTTCTTCTATTTTAAAACCGATTTTGATCTTGTGTATAAAATGAAAGTTGTTCAAAATGTGTTAAAGTTTATGGGTATGTCGGCCGATCGCCCAAAAGGCCGCTGTACGAACAGAGTTCCGCGCGACCAAAACACATCTTTAAACATTTCGAAAAATAGAATTCTGGGCAAAATCGTTTTGGAATTTCAAAATGGTTTCTGAACAAAAGTTATAGATCGAACCGAGGCGATCATACTGTAAAATTTTCAGCCGCGCGTGGAAACCGGAGCACGGCCACGCGCCGTCACGGTGGCGCGTGTAACACACGCGCCGACGAGTTCGACAAATTTCCGGTCGGCGAACGTTGCTGGACTGATTTTAGGCATTTCTGGAAAGTTTCGTGAAGTTTCGACTTAAACTTGATTTTTAATGAATTTTTAAAGTCTTATTTAGAAATTACCCGGACAAGTTTTGTACAAAAAATGATTTGCAGAAGATTCAACAACATATCTGGGTTGCTAAACACCAAAATTACTTATATTATGTTTATAGGACTTTATTTGACATCTGGGTTCAAAATCGAGCCAATCCAGTAAGACATCAAATAGTGAGGTGAGGTGTACTACCGAATTCTTGTTATATAGCCCTTTTGGCATTTGGCCTGGAATTTACAATATCTTGTTATTCATTATCTCACCTTTTATATATTGTCATCATATTGTACATTATCTCGTCCCATTGGTCATCTTGATCTGCATGTTTATTTATCTTGAATGTTATCGATTACTAATCGATTCCTTTGATTGAACGAATCATTTGACTGAATGACTGAATGAATGGAGCCCTGGATATTTATCCACTGGACAACGCGGCTTCGGACCGGAATGTGAGTCCAATGAACAACGGATGACAGTCCGGGTATATGGTTCATCTGAACAACGCGCACCGTTTTACGGTCCGGAGAATGGTTCACTTGGCTCGTAAATGACTGAATGTACAGATCCTATCTGAATATGTGGGGAAAAGTGCTACACCGAACTGTCTGGTGGGAGCCACCTCTTTAGCCCACGATATTCACTCTGAAATCCTAAATCATCACTGTTCATTATTGACAATTACTTGACTGCAAGATCTTTGTTACATGACATATCATATTGAGAAATTGCATTATTTGATAATTACAGATATAAAGCCATTGTTATTCCCTCACTAAGTCCTCAAAGACTTAACCTCTGTTTTCCTTGTAATTTATTGTGAGTTCCAGATACAGGAGTACCGGAGCCAGAACCAGAGGAAAATTAGGAAAATGGAAATGTTGGCTTACCGGGACTGTTATAGTATTTTCTCTTTTATTAAGTGTCGGACTATTATAAGGAGTTTGTACTGGGATGTATTTTGTTACTAATTAGAATGTATAAACGCTTCCGCTACTAAAAATGAATGTTTGACTAAACGCTTCCGCTATTTCTGAAAAGGTTTTAAAACCATCGTACGTAATGTTCTTAGAGAATGTTGTACCGGATAAGGGTTAAAGCAATATGTGCCCGAGTCGGGTCCCACAAAGATATACAATGACAATGATATGATGATGCTAGTAACATGAGAGGGGAATGGAATGGTTTGCAAGATCTATTTTTGAATGATTGTCCATATGCTTATTACATTCATTGTTTTGATCATCGCTTACAATTGGTATTAGTTTCCACATCTCAATGCGCCATTCCTATTGAGCATTTCTTCTCACATTTGACAAGTATAATTAATATAGTTGATTCTTCTTCCAAACATCATGATCATCTGCAAATTGAATGGTCTATTCAGATTGCTAAATTAACTTCAACCAATGAACTTGAATCGGAAGAGGGAGAAATCAACTTGAACTCTTACAATGTCCCGGTGATATGAGATGGAGCTCTGAAATCCCTTTAGAGCTTACTTAATATGTTTGATTATACTCTTTTGGTGTTAAGTGAGATAATTGATGATAATAGTGCTATGTCTTCTAGAGCAACAACAACTGGAGTTTATGAGGTGATGATACGTTTGGATTTGTGTTTATCTTGCATTTTCTACTTGAATTATTGGGAAGGACAAGAGATCCTTATAAAATGGTACAACATAGATCTCAAGATATTGTAAACTAATGGATGCAGTATCTAATACCAAGGAAATTATTCAAAATTTAGAGAAAATGGGTGGAATGAGTTACTCGAAAATGTGAAGGCATTTTGTGAGAAATGAGATATAGAAATTCCTGCCATGAATGGTCTTCTCAATAAAGTAAAGGCCATGTTTGAAAAAGCAATCCTATCCGTGGGAGCATCATTATCGGATTGACATATCTTATGAGACAATAGATTACATATTACAAGAGATGGAACTCCGATTTAATGAAAAATTGGTAGAGTTGTTAAAGCTAAGTTCAGCTTTGGATCCTAAAGATGGGTATAAATCATTTGACATCAGTGATATCTGCAAACTAGTTGAGAAGTTCTATCTAGAATATTTAACAAGTAAAGAGAAGTCACATCTTAAGTATCAGTTGGAGCTTTTTGAACTTGATGAAAAAATAAAATAAACTTTTTCAAGTTGTTTTGACACTTTCTAAATTATGTCGGGTTTTGTCAAAGACGGAAGAGTCAGCTAATCACTCTCTGGTTGATATGTTGATTCAACTTCTTTTAACTCTTCCAGTTTTAATGGCGACATATGAACGTGCATTTTCTGCTACGAAAATTGTGAAGACAATGTTAGGGAATAAAATTGAAGATGATTTATTATCTAGTACCTTACTTATGTATATTGACAAAGAAATTGCTCAACGTTTTGAGGCTGATTCAATTGTTGATGAAGTCGATCGCATCAAGAAACATAGATCACATCTTAGACATAAGTGAATATATTTTGAATTGTGTCATGTTGTTAGATAACTTTTGTTATAAATTTATAATTTGTAGTGTTTTGTGAAAATGTTTTAGTTATTGAAGTAGACAAAATGTAGGGTATACACCTTATTTTATCAATATATCCAGTATTTTTTAGCATAATTTATTGTTCTTTTTTGGAAAAAAATTTGCCCCTACAATAAATCCTGGCTCCGTCCCTGCCATTGAGTACAACTTTGTCACGAGAAAATGATGAAGAACACCCTTTAATAGGTGTCATGAGGAGGTGTAGGGCATAGCCGGACTATAAGTCTATAATTGAGTGATTCCAACGTATCATTTTATTTGTCCTAGAGTATTATTATAAGTGTGATATTGTCAGACAATTAATGTTGATGTTAAAACAATTTTTATATTGAATTCATGAAAATTGTCCTGACATCAAAAGTTGTTGCTCTTGCTCTGACAATAACATTTAGCTTATTATAATTGCAGTTTTAGTTTGAGTATTATTATAAGTATGATATTGTCAGGTAATTAATGTTGCTGTTAAAACAACTTTTATATTAAATTCATGAAAATTGCTCTGACAGCAAAAGTTGTTGCTCTTTCTCTGGCAATAACATTTAGCTTATTAATTGCAGTTTTAGTTTGGTTCAGCTGTCTTGTCCCTCACAATTCTTGAGGGAAATCTTTTTTTTTCTCTCAATTTACTTGTTAGATGTAGGATATTGACCAAAAATATCTACTTTACCCTATTAATAACTGACTGTAATCTCATTAGATCTACATTTATCCCCGGTAAGTTTAAAAATTGCATGCGTATCCTCTTAGATTTTTATCTACCCTAAACTATCCTCTCACAGGGAACAATTGTAGATATATATAATTTTAAAGTTAACCTCTGTAATATATATAATTTTCGAAGTTAGCTAACTGGATGTTCTGTAATTATTGCAAACCTAGCAAAAATCAGGGAGGATATCAAGAATATCTTTCTAAAGTTTCTTTGTTTATGGAGCTCTTTGAACGAACCAGCCTAGGAGTCGTTACCCAGTATGCTATATTCTCCAACAAATACACGGAATAGTTTTCTCGATAAAGCTCTTTCCCTCGGGTTTTTATTCTCCCGGCTTGTGTTCCGATAATCGAGAATAATATGATACACCACAAACACAACACAGATGCATTTATACTACAATCGCCTGGTTCTCGTACCAGTCGTACAGAAAGCAATACAAACCCACGAACATAGAATATATCAGTAGAAACTAAGACGGGAGATGTTGATTTTGCATTCATACTTAAACCCATTACTGACGTAGACATTCTATGCTATTTATTACTTAAACCCATTACTGACGTGAACCATTAACACTAAGGCCCGTCATCCTCCAGCATCTTTAGGCATCTCAGTCTTGTTTCTCAAGTTCACTCAGAAAATCTGCATTGTCCACCAGAACCTACAAACAGCCAGAAAATCGCCGAAACATGAGATGTAGTTATAAACGAGGGGTATAATGGGAGTTACCCGACAAGGCAGATAATTCACAGGTAACCTATTTAACTCTATAGGTAGTGTCAATTTTGTTATACTACTTTACAAGCATAAATACCCCAAATATCAAACTTACAGTTTTCCACCCATCTGGATCTAGGAAAGCAGTGATCTTAGTGTTGATTCCAGGAATTGGTCCTGGTTGTCGAGTTATCTTTCCTCCAAGCTCCTGGGTCACATGGTTCACAATCTCGGCACTCTTATATACATCATTTGTGCTAATTGCTACCTGAAATTGAACTTACCAATGTTCAATTGGAATGATGCCATGATAATGGAGTGAAGAGTAATTATGATGAGAACTCAAGTTACCTGTGCATATGCATTTCCTTTGGTATATTCAGTTACACCATAGTTGTAAGTCAACTCCAACACAATTGTCTCATATTCATCAGCATATCCCATCATTGCTATCGTGTACTGCAAATTACAAAGAAGTTCTTTGGTCAAAACATCACCAAAACAAAAAAAAAATGTAGACTAAGTAAACGCTGAAGCTTTCTGAGCTGGTTCCGAAACCTTTTGTTCGGGTCTGTCACTTTTTTTCAAGAGCCTCATCCCCAAGGCCTGCATGGAAACAGAAAGTAATCAGCTTCTGACATGTACAGTTGTTATGTATTTGTAGGTAGCTCCTTACTCCAGTACATCATACGCATCTGTATAATTAAGTTTAGATGTATGTCAGATGCATATAGAGTATCAGTATTTTGACATCAAAAGAGAGAGAAACCTTCCAAAACCAGTTATTTTATCATAAAAGTAAACTGTGTTCGCCCAGTACAAGAGACATTTTGTACAATGGAAGTGGATTTTAAGATACAAGTTTATTTTGATTTTAAAAATTCCAACCCTCCCAAACACACACACAAAAACCAAAGAAGGTCGTGTAGTTTCGGTTTAATGGTAGCAAAATCATAATGGTTTTTTTTTTTTTAGAGGGGAAGGACTAATATTTTTCCGCATAGTGTGAGACTCGAACTCGAATCTGTCCAAAATGGAGGTGAGCTTTTACCAGCTAAGCTCTCCAAAATCATAATGGTTGAAGTGTGCGAAGTACAAAATTCTTAGGTCACAGAAACCATATGAAAGCTATTTTATTCATGAAAGCATGAACAGGATAAGTAAATACGGTGAACAAAGAATCAAAAACTGGAGATGTGCACTAATAATTTCTATTTCTCACTATCATTTCCATGTTACTATGCACTCTTAAGCAAGAATCAATAACATGTGAAACAGTCTCACATATATCAGGCACAAATATGGAGCGACCTCCAAAAAATTCGCCGCTGAGAAAGATTAGAAACAAGTAAACCTACACAAGGTTAAAAAGAAAAGTTCACCTTCTCATAAAATTTAATAGAACGATTAAGATCACCCACACGAAGCATGACTTGGCACAACGGTTCAGGAGTGGGACCCCGTTGAATAAGTTCAAAAATGTATCCATCTGGATCCTTGGCAAAAGCAATAACAGTTGATCCACCTTTAACTGGACCTGGCTCTCGAGTGATGGTTCCTCCCTTGGCCTTAATATCTTCGACCAGTTTGTAAACCTGTATAATGAAATTAAAAGTTAGATAAATTGAAATAAACACCACATCTCAGCCAGATATAAGCACTCGCTTCAATTGCCAAACAAAAACAAAAACAAAAACAAAAAAAATTTACACTCACATCTTCACTTGCAATGGCAAAATGCCCAAATCCAGTTCCAATGTCATACTTGTCAACTCCATGGTCTGTCGTAATTTAATGAAGATATCAAATGGTGGATATACTACAGGAAAAATAGAGATCAATACTTCAGAAAGCTTTTTTCTTCAGTAATGTCAATATTCAACAAATTGCAATCTGTGCATAGAGAGACCTCCATCGTTCACCTCTCTCTCACTGTTACATCCAGACTTAATATTCGGTTTCCTCTGTTTTAGGATCGAGAAGAAAAGATTAGTGTTAGATATGTATGGTGCCCATGGGTGCGGAGTATCAGAAAGGGGGAAGTTTAGGGATATAGAACATTTTCTGGTGAGTGACTCAGTATTATGCAACTAAAAAGCAATATTTACATTATGGTAACAGATATTCCAGAGACTTAATTAACCATGAAAATTCAAGAACTTAGATAGTTAAAAAGTTTGACATACTGTAAGTCAGTTCCAAGACAAAGTGGGAGTCTTCAGGCCCAAATCCGAGAAAAGCATTTGAATATTTTTCCTCGGGAACATCCCTTTTCCTCAATAGCTTCATCCCAAAACATTCGGTGTAAAACCTAGCAACATGGAGGTAAAAGTAAGTCATGGATATTCAGAAGAAGAGTTCTCCGTTTCAGAGCATTAGCAAGCGTAATATAGTTCTTTAAGTCCAACAAATACTTGATGGTGCGATCAAGGTCTCCCACTCTATACACAGCATGTAAAAATCGACGCTTGTCATGCTTTGGCCACTCCAATAGCTCTTGGCTTGGGACAATTGGTGCTGCAGTCTCAGCCATTGATCTACATTTAGTAACACATTTATGAACCAAATTAATTTATGAATAACTTTCACCAACCACAATCAATCAACACAAAATAGACCTTGTATTTAAACGTTTAAAGCAAATGAAAGTGAAAATAACTAACAAGTACCATCCAGAATACTACGAAGATAAAACTAAACACAGTCTCCACCTTGTTGTATAGGACAGGGCAATAACTCAACAGTAACGTGACAAACATTCCATTAGGTACAACTTCGAACTCGGAAAGGTTAAACATGAAGATTTTGTATCATTTGAGTGAAACAATTCATTCCAAATCTAAATACTTTTATAAAAATAAACGAAAACAGCTGCTTAAATTACTCTCTCCCCCAAAACAATTCAATTTACACAAGAATAGTAAATCTGACTAATTGAAAACAAAGTCCGTGATTACGCGAGAAAAATACATTTTTCTTCACGGTTTTTCCGTTCGATTGACGTATAAAATCAGGAAAATTAGACCAGACAAAACAAAACAAAATTAAACATGAAAATTGATAAATCACTCGCATCAAATAGAGGAAATTAAGCTTCGATCAAGGTATATTAATTCATCCACAAATAAAAAGAGGACACAGAGAGGGCTGAACTTACCAGAAGCGTCAGTGACAGTGAGGAAGCAAAAATGAGATTTAGTACATAACTCTTCGCCGGACATGGCACGTTTATATATGCAGAGACGAGAGATTGCCACGTTTGACGAGCCTTAAACTAGAATTACATGCAGTTAACAAAAATTTCTATGACAGACGAATGACAGCTCTTCGATTAAGTGAACCCCCTAAAATATCAACGGCATAAAATGTTCAATGTGGTTACTTTCTAAAAACAGTCAACCGTCAACTCTGCTGCCACATGGGAATTATGGGCTAATCATTGGAAGCCACGTCATTTTTCTTATCAATAACTCGATCAGGTCTTGACTGATAATGGGTAGTGCCTCGTGATAATGGGTAGTGCCTCATGAAGTAGATCTATTCAATATTCTCACTCAACATCATTTTAAATTTTATTACCAATAAATTAATGGATCTATCTCATAAGATACTATCTCAGGTAGCCATAAACATCTCCAATAACTCCCATTAGTTACTCATGTTTTCGAGTAGATTACCAATAAATTAATGGATCTATCTCATAAGATACTATCTCAGGTAGCCATAAACATCTCCAATAACTCCCATTAGTTACTCATGTTTTCGAGTAGATATATTTCATTCTTTTTAAAGCAATTTTCCGTTATCACCCAATAATGATAAATAAATGGGATACAATTTACTCTCCCTAGTATTTAAATTCATTCCTATACTTTATATTTTTGTATAAATTAATACTTTAGATGAATTTTCAGCATTAATTCTCAATGAGAGAAACAAATTGTTATTTCCTATTTTAATAAACAAATAAATAGAAAAAAATGATCCCAGATACGTTTTTACAAAACCCTTCATCTTTCTCAAATGTTTTCTTGGTGTATATTATCAGATTATGCTAAAATAAAAATTGGTCTATGATATATAATATGCCTTTTTTATTATTTTTTTTCCTTTTTTTTCTTTGACAATTCCAAAACTAGGGGGAAACGGACTCGAACTCGAACAATTTACAAGGGGATGAAGTGATGATCACTATGCCACAACACTGATCGTCAACATACTTTAATATTTGATTGAAAGAATTTCTATAATTGTAGAATACGCTATGCCTATGACATGTTGGAGTTATTTAGAATACTTTAATATTTGATTGAAATAGTCTAAAGAAGAATTCTTTCGATACTAGCGGTAAGTGTAGATGCCAATAATTTATTGGGATGTATCTGTTTTAGAATGTTGTTAAAGGTTTCAATTTTAATGATCTATATGTCTACACATTATAAAAGTTTCATTTATTTGATTATTTATTTATTTATTTTAATCTTTTGATGGAGAATCATAAAAAAAATGTATTGACTTACTTTTTTTTTCCTCTGTATTATATATAGTTTTTTTTTTTTGTTGATTAATAATATTAAGATTATAAAATTTTATTAATTTAAAGAAATTATTAATTATCGAATATTAGTTTATGATTTATCGTACGAAGAGTCTATCTCTTAATAGTGAGTTTCAAATAAAATCAAGTTCATAAGATCTTCGAGTCCCAAATATAAGACGACAAATAATCATGAAATTTCTTTTTCTTCGTCCACACAATATATAAGTTGCGGAAATGAAATCAGTATTCTCGCTACTTTCCAAATCAAATATAAACTCAAATTATTTTGCTCACACTTTAACACATTTATTATTGTTGTACAATAGGTAATGGTTCAATTCAAATTTTTTTTTTTTTTGGTTTACAAGGTTTACATGCTTTCGTCTGACTAATCCTTGGGTGATGATACCGGTCCCTCAACACCATCATCAGGTAAATAAAGGGATGTGCTCCATACATAAATTGAACCCCAAAATAGTGGTGTGACGATATGTTTTTTTGATGCTATATTTAAGGGTGACATCTTACAATATATGTCCATTTTAAAAAAATAAAATAAAAAAGACAAGGTCATTAAGGACTGCATCAAACAATAAGTAATATTTAATTTGACCCTCCGTTTTCAGGGAAGGTTGGTTATATGTATTGAACACCAAAGGCCAACGTGGTAGTGTTATTAAATTCCATAAAGGGCACCGGAGAGTTAAATTATATCCAATCTAGGAATTGATATGCTAGTATATGGACACTATCTTAACAGTAGATCTAATGATTCATAATTGATTTGATTATATGGGGTCCATATATTTATGTTGATCCCACATACTCAAATCAATTTTTGTCCTTTGAATCTAGCATTGATGTAGTACATATACGTTAGCAAAAAATGACCCTATCCAATCTCGACAAAATCATCATCCACCACCATTATTAATTTAATAAATAATTGTGGAGATGTCATATTTGAAATTTCACCCACAAAACATCTTCTCCTGTCGTCGCGTGAAGAAAGCAACTTTGGCTATTGATGTCATATGACATATTGACTTCCTCGGGTAAAATCTCCTCAAGAGCCGAACAAGTCATATTCCGAACAGAATGCACCGAGGAGATAGCACCGAGCAGGGTTTTGCCGAACAGCTGTTAAACCCTCCTCGATTTTCTGGTCAAAGATTAGCGGAAGACCCGGGAGTAACCAACAAATTAACCGGCGTGAATAAACGTACATTAATGGGGCGCGGATTTCTCGGACACGTTGGGCTCCAGTCAAGCCACGATCAGAGGACATCGTGTTTCGGATCCACCGTGAGCCAATCACTAGGACCAGTCCTATAAATACCCGCAGATGTCATCATAGAGGGGGTTGGATTTTTCTGGGCAAAAAGACTCCGAAGAGATCAAATTTATGTCTGTTCGGTCTTTTTTGTTATTTCTCAAAAAAATTTTGTACAAGTCATTTAGCGATTGTGATTTGTGTCCAGAGAGTCTTGTAAATCATCAACGTTTATAGTGAAGTTTTATACTGGACTAGGTCCCGTGGTTTTTCTCTCAATTTGAGGGTTTTCCACGTAAAAAATCTTGGTGTGTTTATCGTTATTATTCATTAACACTTTATTCTACCTTATATTCAAAAATCACGAGTCACATCAGCTATGATAATTAATTTAAGGTGATGTTGAATTTTTTGGGATTTTTCTCTCCAATATCCAATCACATTTATGCATTTGTTTTGAATATTAATTTCGAATATCCATTCTCACGTTTACTCGTAATAAATGTTTTAGAACTATAAATATTATTGTTTATCCATCTTTCAAAAATATGAGATTTAAGAAAAATGATTTTATAAATTCTGAACAATTCCGATGGTCAATGATAAATTTGTTTACTCCAAGTAATGCAGTATAGAAAATTACAAAATGAATTCTCTAAATTGGTCATTCTGAAAATCAAGGGTTAATCTCGAATTATCTCATATTATTTTACAAATAGACAAATTATCTCGTGATTTTGAAATAAACATTTCATAATAAGGCAATAAATAAATCATACAAGATTCGAATAAAAGAAAGAACCCAACGAAGAAAAGTTTGCTACTTCAACGCAACCACGACTCTCCCGCCACGTGACGAAATTGCTGACCTGAGCAGATTCAGTCATTGTCCAATCATCTCTCGCCACGACAGATCGCCCTCAAGCTCCGAAAAGCGTCCAGGTTCAATGAATCTTCGCCGGCCGCCTACGTCTCTCTTTTATATATCCATCCGTCCCGTCGTAACAATTTCACACGGCAATCATAAATTCACGAGAATTCAAAACTCCATAGGTGAAAAATCAGATATATTTTTTCTTCAAGAGTTAGGGTTTCGTTTATTCGCAACTAAAGAGAAGAGACCAAGTCATAAAAATGGCTCTTGCTGTTACTTGTTCATCCGCAGTTCGTAGTTCTTCCTTATCTCTTCCATTTGAGCAGCACAAAGGTAACCCGGAAATCAACTCCTTGTTCAACCAATATTTTTTATAAATTTTTTTATGTAATTTTAACGTTTCATCATTTCTGTTCTGCAGCTGCACTGTTCGATTCATTTCAACCGTCCGAAATTCCGCATCTCCAATCAACGGCTGTGAATTTTCCACGGAGGAACTGCACCGTTAAGCCGTTGAACGCTGAACCGAAGAGGAATGATCAAATTGTAGCCTCAGCAGCAAAGTTGTCCGCCCCAGGTACGTAATTATTAACTATGGAGTATTCTACTTTCTGCATGTGGATAATTTATTAGTTGAGTGACGATTTTACACTTACGTATTATGGCAGAAATGGGTAAGAAAGTTGAAAATATAGACTATGAAAAATTGGCTATGGAGCTTGAGAATGCTTCGCCTCTGGAGATTATGGACAAGGCCCTTGAGAAGTTTGGAAACGATATCGCAATTGCTTTTAGGTACTTTTCACCAATATTATTTCCATCGTTTATGCTCGTACCCAGGACTCATTTTTTCATAATTAAAAGTTCATCAATATTTTCATAAATGGGTTCATTTAATTTTGCCCCATTATCTTGCTACTAGTTTTTTTTGGGCACCGCACACAGGTACCAGCATGCTGGTCAATTTTTTCCTAGTTTGATCGAAAAATATAACAATTCAAATGACCGATTTTAACAAAATTTTTTTAAAAAACGACTGTGCTATAATAATTGAATGAGAAAAAATAACCAAATGACCACTATTTTTTTTTTTAAAAAAATAATGTTCATCTTATTATATAAACTGAAAAAATAACATTTGAAGTTGCGTACATAAATCGATTAAGATATATTTTTTCCTAATCGGTTCAGGTCAAACACAAGCATCAACAATATTTAAAAACAAAAAAGAATTTTATTAAAAAAAAAATTGAAAAACGAAAATAAAAAAAAAACAAAAATTGAAACTAAAAAAAAAATTGTGCGAGGTACCAGCATGTTGGTCAAATTTTTGTTTATTTGATCGAAAAATATAACAATTCAAAGGGAAAAAAATAACCAAATGACTACTCTATCTTTTTTTAAAAAAAATAATGTTCATCTTATTATATAAACTGAAAAAATAACATTTGAAGTTGCGTACATAAATCGATTAAGATATATTTTTTCTTAATCGGTTCAGTCCAAACACAAGCATCAACAATATTTAAAAACAAAAAGAATTTTATTAAAAAAAAATTGAAAAACGAAAATAAAAAAAAAAAAAAAAACAAAAAATTGAATAACAGAAAAACAAAAAAGAATAGTACTTTACTATTCATTACAATAGTAATGAATAGTAAAGGTTAGACATAATAAGTATAATATTATAATTTTGTTGGCAAGGTGTTATTAGAATTTAAAAAATTTGACTGAAGCGGTAAATCGTGTAAGTGGGTGAAGTGTTACAATTAATAATTTGAGGTATTAAGTCTGCACTGAATGTGGTAAAAGTGGCCAAAATGAACTTTACCATTTCATAGCATCATTCTATCTTTAGCATTAGGAGAATTTTAAGTAATGTTAAAATATACGTAATAAAAGTTGAAAAATATTTGAAAGTAATAGCTTCCATAGCATTAAGCTTGATATATATTTTAGATTATAAATTATTTGTTTGTGTACGAAAAATAAATAAAAAATTATAATAGTTTTTTTGATGAATTGTTGAAAGTTGAAACTATTCCCTAAAAGTTCATAGTTAGTCTTGTTTATGATTAGAGACACTGAATAATAACTAAAACTCTAGAAAGTTTGGGGTTAAAATCCAATTCTTGCATGTATCGTGATACGACTAAAGAACAGGACTTTGAAGCTTAACATTACTTCGTAGCTTAGCATTAAATCAACATAAGTATCCAAATGTGTTTGCATGTATTGAGTTGCACAACTAGTAGTTAGTTACAATTCAAGTACAAGAAGTTACATAGAATGCAATATAAAAGGGAGAAAGGGATGTAAATGATTCATTCTTCCACTTTAATCATCATTTCTTAGGAGGTGCGCTACCTCGAATTAGCTACGTATCATATCGCCTGGCGCTTGAGAGAGGATCTAATCGCCATCTTATGCATAAACTAACTGACCGATTACTATATCTTGCAGTGGTGCAGAGGATGTTGCTTTGATTGAGTACGCTCATTTAACTGGTCGACCATTCAGGGTTTTCAGCTTAGATACAGGGAGATTGAATCCAGAAACATACAGGTTGTTTGATGAAGTCGAGAAACGCTACAGCATTCGAATAGAGTACATGTTCCCCGATGCCGCTGAAGTTGAGTCCTTGGTTAGAAGCAAAGGACTTTTTTCTTTCTACGAAGATGGCCACCAGGAGTGTTGCCGTGTAAGGAAAGTTAAACCTTTGAGAAGGGCTCTCAAAGGATTGCGAGCATGGATAACTGGCCAGCGTAAAGATCAATCCCCTGGGACTCGATCAGAAATCCCGGTCGTTCAGGTTGACCCTGCTTTCGAGGGCTTGGATGGTGGGATTGGCAGCTTGGTGAAGTGGAATCCTGTTGCAAATGTTGAGGGAAACGACATCTGGAGTTTCCTTCGGGTCATGAACGTGCCTATAAACTCATTGCACGCGCAAGGGTATGTCTCAATAGGGTGCGAGCCGTGTACCAGACCGGTACTACCTGGCCAGCATGAGCGAGAAGGAAGGTGGTGGTGGGAAGATGCCAAGGCTAAGGAATGTGGTCTCCACAAAGGCAATATCAAGGAGGATCATTTGAATGGCACCGTAAATGGTTCGGTTCATGTTAACGGCAGTGCCACCCACGCGGACCTTTTTATGACCCCAAGTGTTGTAAACTTGAGCAGGCCTGGAATTGAGAACCTGTTGAAGCTGGAGAACAGGAAAGAACTGTGGCTCGTTGTGCTTTATGCGCCTTGGTGCCAGTTTTGCCAGGGAATTGAGAGCTCTTTTGTGGAATTGGCAGAAAAGTTGGCCGGTTCTGGTGTTAAGGTGGCGAAGTTCAGGGCAGATGGAGAGGAGAAGGCTTTTGCGCAGCAAGAATTGCAGTTGGAGAGCTTTCCAACTATACTTTTTTTCCCCAAGCATTCGCGTCCCGTGAAGTATCCGACTGAGAAGAGAGATGTTGACTCGTTGATGGCTTTTGTGAGTGCTCTGAGATGACGGGATTGCGCTTGGATTAAGTTATATAAGTATGTGGTTTTGCTTTTCTTGTTTGAATGTATCAGTTGAGTTCATAATCATGTATGTAAGTCTCACGATTGGGGCCAAGTACATTGATGTTTACTTGGAAGGAAAGATTTGATGGTCCTTATTTTAATTTTAATTCTATATCGATGCAGCACAGATTAGGGGTAAATAGGGAGTGGGTGTGCAGATTAATGGGGTAAATAAGGGGTGCTTGTATATTCATAATCAAAATAACTTCAAACTACAAATTTAAGTTTACTTTTCCAAAAGCAAAAAAGAATAATCGGAACACTCAAATTTAAAATTGTACATGGATCGATAATTTATTCCAGAACAGTTTCTTTCAAAAGATATTGCTTGAAAAATCATCAATAATCTTGCCATGTTCGTGCATTGCTGCTGACGCCATGGCCGAGTCTTTTTTCTGCTCTAGACTTCTTCCCAACTGCAGAGCCAACTTCAATTCCACCAATTCCCCGTTTTCTCTTCTACTCACTTCTGTTTCACCAATATTAGATTCAATAAACTCCTCAAGATACTGAAACAATCCTGCATTGTTTCTGTACCTTTCTATAGCCATTCCCACTTGTCCACCGTGCTCGATAGAATTCACTATCATTGCCAATGCACCAGCCACAACTGCTATAGCCATTATATTAACACCAAGTTCAGAAGAACATGAAGAACCAGAACCAACAGCAGCCATGGCAGTGAAAAAGGGGCCTAAAATGGTCAAAATCTTGTTAGATTTCAAAGCCATGTTCCCTAATTTGACATAATCATGTTTATCTTTTATCTTCATTACATGACTTATCTCCCTCATTTCATCTTCCATTTCCGGGCTCCAACTGTTTCTACTCTGCCCCATCTCACGATATCTTTCGTGATATTGCTCTAGATTTAAATCATTTCCCTTTTCAAACTGGTTTGACGGCCACCAAACAGCAGGCTCCAGCTTTCTTGGAAATTTATCAAGCATCGTCCCTATAATAGGCAGAGGATATGCTTGATCCAGTGCTAAAATCCTTTCCACCATATAGTCCACGACCAATTCAGTCAAAGAATATCGAATAGCCAGCATTGTTTCAATTTCTTCACGTAATTTCTTGAACAATCTTCTGGCGTTTTGCTGTTCTTCCACGAGCTGTGATGGTTGAATCTTGTTCACCACTATTATCATCCCTGTGGCAGCTGAAAACAGAAAAGCTGATGAAAACTTCAAAGTCACAACGGGCTTTGCTGCCCCTCCAACCACCACAAGTCCGGCTATAATGGTGGCTGTGAGGATGATCATGTTGATAGAATTTAGTAGAAGTGAATTCCAGTTATCTCGCTGATTGCCAATATTCGTATGCATTTCAATTCTATCAGATATACATTCTAGTATGGTGTATATCTTTGCTGAAACAATATCAATCTCTTGGTTGCATGGCTGCGTGATAGTTGGAATTTCATCCACGTTTCCTATACAAGTTTTGTTGGAATCTTGGGCCAAGATTCTCTTATACTTTCTCAGATATGAAGTACCAAATTTTCTTTGATGGGTTACATTGAAAATGGGATTTAATTTCTTTGAAGAACAAGAAATGGAATTGTAGGAAGAATTCAGAATTGAAGACTGAGCAGCCATTGATCTAAATGCTGGTGCATTATTTTATGCAACTAACCTTCTATATTTAAGGGACAAAGAATGAAATTATAAAATAATTTATGTTGGGAGTATCGACAAGTTTCTGACCCGGTTTATTTGACTGACCCTTTCAGTGGCTTTTCTCCGGTAAACGGGTCTAACCATGGAGACCCGGTAAGAAGGATATATCTCATATAATATTGCCTAATTCATGAAGCTTGTTTAAAACATACACTTATACACTCATGTTTGAATAACGGGATTATTTTGGCTAAGCATTCAATATCTTTCATGTTGGGACAACTAAAGATTTTGAGCATAGAGTGTGAGACCCTCAATTTCCTAGGAGTTACAAGAATGCAAATTTGCACCAATGAAAAGAGAGAGGCCATAATGCAAAAACAAATTAAATAAATGGAGAGTTACAAGTTGGTGTTTGTGCATCTATAAATACCTAATTTTTTTTTATGCTACACCTCAGGGGGCTGTGCTCTTGGGGGTTTATCCACCATACGTTTGGAATATTCCAAATGTATGGTAACATGTGTTGGTCGGTGGCTTCTTGGACGGTGGTAACTTTCCAACACTGTTACAATTTCGGCTAGCTTGTTTTGAACATGTGTTCATGTATCAATGAAGACTTGGAATTGCCAAGAATGGTAGAAAGCAAAGCCCAAGATGTTGAGCTCTTCCGAGGGATTTTTCACCTATAAATACCCTTAAATCCATTCTATGTAAATATCTTTTATCCCAAAATTGTGTTTCATTTCATGTTATGAGATGGCAAGTGTGTATTAACTATTTTAAACTTTATTCTGAGGAAATGTATTATCTATTTACAGACATCTGGGCTGTTTCTGATCATTTGGCAAGACATCCGCATGCCCATCTCTATTTTGTCTTTGTCTCTTACAGCGAACACATTCTCGTGAGTAATCTTGGTTCATTTCAGGCATCACAGCATCATGGGCCTTCTTGTCACGTGGCTAAACGTCTTTCTTTTAAAGAGAATGACTCGTTTTCCAGCAAATGTGATTCAAAAGCGAAGGTTAGGAAGAAAGTGAGAAAAATAACAACTTCCACAGATGTTCTGGTTAATGAAATCAGAAATCTGGAGACGAGGCAAAGACAACTTGGTGAAGAAGCAAATCGTGCACTAGAACTACTTCACAACGAGGTTTTTCCCAAAAGCTTGGAAGTCAGGATACTGCTGAGTCATTAGCAAAGATGCTATCAGAAATAAAGGTCATGCATGCAGCAAGTTGCACATCAAAGGTGCAGCCAAAAGATAAGGCCACCTTGAGAGAAGAGATTGCTCGATTGAACTCTCAAGAAAGTAACACTGCGGCTTTAGAAGAGAAGCTTGAAAATGTTCATATCTCACCATTACTACTACCGGCTCCTCCTGACATTTCAAGGCTGTCTCACGCCACGCCTAACGTACCAACAACCTCCCATGCCCCACTATCTTCCCCTCTTCCAGAACCGGCATCACACCATCCCGCTTCACAAGGAATCTTATCTCATGATAGCAGTAATACCTTGCCTACTCGCACCCATGCCATGCAAACTCGTTCCATGAATAATATCTTTAAGCCAAAGACTATGCACCTTGCCACAAAGCATCCTATCCATGGTTCTGCTGAACCCTCATGTGTCTCTCAAGCTCTTCAGGATCCACAATGGCATCGTGCTATGTCCGATGAATACACTGCTCTTGCTAAGCATGGCACTTGGGATCTTGTTCCTTCCCCGGCTCATGGTTATATTATTGGCTCCAAATGGGTTTTTGGCCTCAAACGTAAGCCTGATGGAACTATCGACAAGTATAAAGCTCGTTTGTTTGCTAAGGGTTTTCATCAACGCCCTGGTATTGATTACAAGGAGACATTCAGTCCAGTTGTCAAACCTGTTACCATTCGAACAGTTCTTTCCTTAGCCACAATGTATCGCTGGCCCGTTCGGCAACTTGACGTTAGTAACGCATTCTTACATGGCACTCTCTCTGAGCACGTTATATGAAGCAGCCCACTGGTTTTGTTGATGATTCATGGCCTCCTATGTGTGCAAGCTTCGGAAATCTATCTATGGCCTCAAGCAGGCTCCCCGAGCTTGGTTCAACGCTTTAAGCACGACACTTTCATCCTTTGACTTTCAGCAAACGAAGTCTGACATGTCCCTTTTTGTCTTTCATAAGAACTCCATTCTCTTATATATTCTGGTTTATGTCGATGATATTATTGTTACTGGCAATGATCCAAACCTTGCAAACAATGTTATCCAGCGGCTCAGCTCCACATTTGCTGTTAAGGATCTTGGTGAACTTATGTTAGTTCCGGATCTTATCAATGAGATTTTAAAGATGACAAAACATATCAGACCGGATCGAGAGAAATCAGACTGACCAGAACGATCGTCCAAAACAGATCAAGCTGATAAGATGACAAAGCATATCAGACCGGATCGAGGGTAATCAGACTAATCAGATCGATAGCTCAAAACAGTACAAGCTGATAAGGCATATTATATATCAGACCGGATCGATGAATATCAGACTGACTAAACCGAAGCTTCAGATCGATCTCTATCTTTATCAGATCAGAGCAGCTTAGGATACATACAGAATGGCTCCTTAGTCCGAATCATTAACGGCTATTTATTGTAGCATTTAATGTGGTAATTAATGCTACAAAGGACCAAAGACTGAAGATTGCCATAATAGGTAAGAAGACAAAGAGTAGCTTACCTGACAGTCGCCGAAAGTATGAACCAGAACGGCAAGTATCCTGAAGAAGAAGGCTGAAGCCTACTCAGAGTCTAAGAAGAGTCAAAGCTGCACATTAAGGGAAATAATGTCGTTGGTACCTTCAACTATAAAAGGATGCAACAAAAAGGAACTTACAGACTTTCGCTGCTGACTCTCGCTGATCAATTGAAAAACACACAAGAAAGCAAAAACAGCACAAGCTTACAAGCTCAGAAGCTCTCGAGCTGAAATCATTCTTAAGCACGTTTACCTTGTAACATTTGATCATTTAGGATCACTGTGCGCATTTTGTATTCTGTATTGAAAATCAGAAAGTGAGAAACATATTGTAACTCTCAGACAGAGTGTGTCTGAGCAGATTGAGTGACTAGGAGTTTCAGATTGGTAGTGAGGTAAATCCAGTCTGAATCGGGTTTGTACAACAGGATTGTATAAATCAAAGTCTTCTAGTATAAACCTTCCTTAATTGGAAGAAGGGGAGACGTAGAAGGATTACACCACCTTCGAACTTCCAGAAACATATCCTGTGTATCTTATTTCTGCACTTGTTCTTTCATACTAGCCATCGAGCCGTTCTTACATACAAGAACAGACCGTTCCGCACTTACTTTCAGTGGTCTGTTCTGTACAAGAATTGATTAAGAAACAGATTTCTTTCACTAATCCGAAAGAAATCACAAAGGATTAATTTTTAGAAGGAGTGTTCATTCACCCCCCCCCCCCCTCTAAACACTCCGGACCGATCCTAACAAGTGGTATCAGAGCAGGTTATCTTAATCAGCACAAAATCACTCGAGCTGATGGCATCATTCAACAAAATCCCTATGTTCTCAAAAGAAGACTATGATGACTGGAGAATCAGAATGCAAGCTCATCTGGCAGCTCAGGATGACGATATGTGGTTCGTCATCACTGATGGACCAATGAAGATTCAAAAAATAAATACAGCAGTCGCCATTACTGGTGGTGAACCACAAATGGTAGAAAAGGACAGATCCCTCTGGACGAATGAGGAAAGAAAGAAAGCAAATCTTGACAACGTTGCCAAATACATCTTGTTCAAGACACTGGACAAGAACATGTTCAGCAAAATCAAAATGTGCTCTACTGCCAAAGAAATTTGGGAGAAGATAGCACAGCTATGTGAAGGCAACGACCAGACCAAAGAAAACAAGTTAACTGTTGCTCTTCAAAGATTTGAGAGCATAAAAATGAAGAATGGAGAAACTCTAAATGAGTTTGATGAAAGAGTCACTGGTATCATTAATGAACTGAATGGTCTGGGGAAGGAATATTCTAACAGAGAGATCGCTCTGAAAGTTATGAGAGTTCTGCCAAAGGAATGGGATGTTAAGACCATTGCCATGAGGGAATCAAAAGATCTTAACAAGGTTGAACTTCATGATCTGTTTGCAGATCTTAAGGCCTATGAGTTTGAACTGATAAGCAGAGGTGAAGCAGAGCCATTCATCTCTCAACCAAACAAGGCCCTGGCAGCCATTCCAGACCAGATCGCTTCAACATCAGACCGATCCGCTGAACAGATAAGTAATGATGCTATGTCATTATTTATCAAGAAATTCGGTAAATTTATGTCTAAGAATAAGAGGAACTTCAAACCCTCTCATCATTATAAATCAAGAAAAGATGATACTGTTAACGATCAGGCTTGCTACAATTGTGGTAAGACCGGACATTTTATTGCAGATTGCACCAGACCGAAGAAAGAAGAACGGAAAGAGAAGCATCGTGATGATAGGAAGAAGAAGCACTACAAAGACCGCAAGAATCATGGAAAATCCCAAAAAGTCCTAGTAGCTGAAGAAGGAAACAGCAAATGGGCTCAGACAGACTCAGACTCGGAAAGCTCTGAATATTCTTCCAGCGAAAGCGAAGAAGATATTCAATGTCTCATGGCAGACGAAGAGATGAGTCAGACAGACGAGGTATATGATCTTGACTCAAATGAATTTACACGAGAAGAGCTCATATCCGCACTGCAAGACATGGCTAATGATTATAGGATCTTAGCTGAATCATTTGAGAAGAATAAAGCTAAAGTCAGTGATCAAATGGATGAGCACAACAAACCAAGCTGCTCTGAGCAGGGTGAGTGCAACAATCTCCAGATCGAGCTGAATGAGCTGAAAATCTCTTATGATAAGCTCCATGAAGAAAACAAGAGAATTAGCACACAAAATGCTAAGCTTTCTCATATATTCAAAACATAGACAAAATCCAGAATATCCTTGGAAGAATTACAAGAGGTTCAAAGAAACGTCGGTGATTTCACCGGCATAGGCTTTGACACCAAAGAATGCACCAAAGATGAATCTGATCTGTTGCTGGTAAAGAACCAAGTCAAACAAATGACATTTGTTAAATCCAGCACAGTATATGAGACTGAAGCACCTAAGATTCAAACAGGAGTCTCTTACGTGAATCAAAATCTGAGAAAAGGAATTGGTTATGTTGACCAAGCCAAAGAAAAGGCACCAGCAAGATTTGCGTCTATCAGACAAAATCCAAAGGTGCAAGATCTGAGGCAAGGAAGACAATACAATTACTACAATTCGAAACCGATTCAACGAAGATATAGACTACCTTATGAGAATCAAAGGTTTCCACAGCGCACACATTATCACACACAACATCAAAACAGACCAGCACACAGCACACCTTACACACACAAGCCATTGAAGCTGATACAGGTGTGGGTTCCCAAAGGGCTAATCCGTTCTGGACCCAAATAGGATTGGGTACCAACAATAATTATATTTGATGACAGGTACCGAAGAAGTTCGCATCAGACTGGTATTTGGACAGTGGGTGTTCCCGTCACATGACTGGAAACATCGAGCTGCTGTCTGAAGTCACAGAATGTACTGGACCCAAGATCATCTTCGGAGATAACTCAAAGGGTAAGACCGTGGGCAAGGGTAAGATTGTCCATGGTAACATTATTATCAATGATGTGCTGTTAGTTGAAAATCTGTGCTATAATCTGATCAGTATAAGTCAACTCTGTGATAATGGTTATGCTGTAGAATTTCACAAACACACTTGCACTGTTAAATCATCAGACGGTATAACCATGCTCGTAGGAATCAGGAATGGAAATACATATAAGATTAACTGGAATCATGCTCAACCTGATAATCCTACTTGTTTCATCGCTAACAATGATAATAAACATTGGCTGTGGCATAAGCGTTTGAATCATATAAACTTTAAGACCATTTCCAGCCTGTGTAAACATGATTTAGTTATCGGTCTGCCCAAGATCGATTTTGCTAAGGATAAGATCTGCGAAGCTTGCCAAATGGGCAAACAGATCAGATAATCCTTCAAAAACAAGAATGCCAAATCCTCCTCCCGCTGTTTAGAATTATTGCATATGAACTTGTTTGGTCCTATACCAATAACAAGTTTAGGGGGAATGCGGTATACTCTTGTTGTTATTGATGATTACTCACGCTTTACATGGACTATATTTTTGAGCAGTAAAGATCAGACCGGTCCGAAGTTGATCAAGCTGCTGAAACGCACTCAGAACGAGAAATCATCCAGCATAGACAGGATTCGTAGTGACAAAGGCACTGAGTTTTCAAATCAGAATCTTGAATCCTTTCTAGAAGATCATGGAATCAAGCATGAGTTTTCAGCCGCTCGAACTCCTCAACAGAACGGAGTTGCAGAACGAAGAAACAGAACGCTCAAGGAAGCAGCAAGAACAATGCTTGCTGATTCTGGCATTTCGCAAAAGTTCTGGGCAGAAGCTGTAAACACTGCTTGCTACACTCAAAATCGGTCCATGATCAACAATAAGCTGAATCTCACCCCTTATGAAATATGGACTGGTAACAGACCGTCTATTTCTCACCTTCATGTTTTTGGCTGTAAATGCTTCGTTCACAACAATGGTAAGAATCATCTTACAGCATTTGAAGCTAAGTCAGATAATGGAATATTTTTAGGATATTCATCAACTAGCAAAGCTTATCGAATTTTTAATAATCGAACCTTAACTGTAGAAGAATCTGTTCATGTAGTTTTTGATGAATCGTTATGTGTTGAGGGCAACAAAGAATCAATTCAAAATCAGATGGAAAATATCCATCTCGAAGCTAACAGTGATGATGAGATTGTAGCTAACAGGTCAAGAGACAATCCACCAGAACCAGAAGTACCAGACAGACCGGATCAAGCCATTGAAGCTTCTTCAGATCGAGCTGATCCGGATGTTCTTCACTCAAATGTTAAAGCAGATGCTGATCATGCTGCTACTCTTCATCCGACCGGACCAGACAATCCAGAGTCAGGCTATCGATGGACTAAGAAGCATCCACCCAATCTAATGATTGGTAGTCCCTCTGCACCGATCAGAACCAGAGGACAGATGATGGATGAATTCACACATGCTGCTTTCATCTCTACTCTGGAACCTAAGAAGATCGATGAAGCTCTAACTGATTTCAACTGGATTAAGGCCATGCAAGAAGAGCTAAATCAATTCGAACAAAATCAAGTTTGGAGTCTAACCCCCAGACCAAGCGATCTGCCTGTCATTGGAACCAGATGGGTTTTCAGAAATAAGCTGGACGCAGATGGAACTGTGGTTAGAAACAAAGCCACACTGGTGGCACAAGGATTCAGACAAGAAGAAGGAATCGACTTCGATGAATCATTTGCACCAGTCGCCAGACTTGAAGCCATCCGAATCTTTCTTGCATATGCTGCCTTTAAAGACTTCAAAGTATATCAGATGGACGTTAAGAGCGCTTTTCTTAATGGAAAGCTTCAGGAAGAAGTCTACATTGAGCAACCACCTGGATTTCAGGACCATTTGCATCCCAATCATGTGTATCTACTGAATAAAGCAGTGTATGGTCTGAAACAAGCTCCAAGAGCCTGGTATGACACTCTATCTCAATTTCTGTTGAACCATGATTTTCAGATCGGCTCAGTAGATAAAACTCTCTTTAAATTTATTAAGGGGGAACATACCCTATTAGTTCAGATTTATGTTGATGGCATAATCTTTGGGTCAACTAACCCCAAATTGTGCGAGAAATTTTCTAAGTTAATGCAGGGACAGTTTGAGATGAGCATGATGGGAGAACTTTCATTCTTTCTGGGTCTCCAAGTAAAACAGCTCAACAATGGTATTTTCATCAATCAGACCAAGTATACCAAAGAGCTCCTCAAGAGATTTGGAATGGAAACATGCTCAACTGCATCAACTCCTATGAGTCCAACAATCAAGTTAGACAAAGATGAAGGGGGAACAGCAGTTGAAGTAACCATGTATAGAGGACTAATCGGGTCGCTATTGTATCTTACAGCGAGCCGGTCTGATATTATGTTCTCAGTCTGTATGTGCGCCAGATTTCAGTCAGAACCAAAGCAATCACATTTTATTGCTGCCAAGCGTATTCTGAAATACTTAAAAGGATCTCAGAACGTTGGTCTTTGGTACTCCAAAGATTCAAACTTCAGCTTGATCGGATATTCAGATGCAGACTACGCTGGGTGTAAGATTGATCGTAAAAGCACCAGTGGAACATGTCAATTTCTAGGTGAAAGATTGATCTCTTGGTTCAGCAAAAAGCAGACATAGATTGCCACATCCACGGCTGAAGCAGAGTATCTAGCCGCTGGAAGCTGTTGCGCTCAAATGCTCTGGATTCAACACCAGCTCAAAGACTATGGCAGAACCTTTCGTTGAGGTTATTCATTCTGATGCAGCAGAACAGACAGCCGAGCCAGCAGCAGATCAGCCTGCAGAGCAAATACCAGATGAGACTGCAGAGCAAGTACCAGAACAGACAGCAGAGCAGCCATTGCCTAATGCTCCGTCTGCGACGGATGATGAACCCTTGAATGTCTTGTTGGACTCTTCAACAACATCTATTCCTTTGGGGTCATCAGTCTCCCTCGTTCAAATCAGTCCAACAGTAGAACTTGCAATAGTTGGCGCTCCAGAATTCGTCGATCCGGATCTGGTGGTGTCCACCGTTGTTGCAGCTCTCCAAATTGAGGAGCCTTCCAGGCCCAGCACTCCTCCAGTCCAATCAGATGAAGATATGGCCTTTATTCAAACATTTTCTTCGGATCTGGTCACCTTGATCCGATCCGAAAGTCACCAAGTTGCTGTATCTTCACTTGTCCCGGTTGCTGAAGACGATGAACAGGCCTTGTCCTCATCAGATCGCTCTCCCAGCCAACAATCTGATGCACCTCCATTTCTGGCAAGGACTCTTCAGCACCTCTCTGACAACTGCCTGTCTCTCTCGCAGCGCATTCTCGAAGTTCATCAAGGTCAGAGGCTTACAGCTTTGGACTTTGATTCATTCAAAGAGAAGATGACTGCCAGTATCGGAAGCCTTCAGCGAGGCATCAACGATCTGTTTTCTCAACAAGCATCTTATAAGAACAGTCTGAGAAAAGAGCAGATCGAACTAGCCACTGAAGTCAGAGCATCTGTTGCCAATTCCCTCCGCGCTCAAGACGTTCGTCTTGACGCTATCACCGCGCAGCTAGCACAAGTTGTCGACTTTCTTCAAGAGATTGCTGCTGACAAAAAGGGGGAAAAGAAGAAAGACTTCAGGCCGCCTCCGTCTCAGTCTTCTAGAAAATAAAATTTTCAGACTGTCTGTATTTAGGATTTTTGGTGATCAATAAAAATCCTCTTTCGATTAAGTCCGTGTTCATTTATTTTGAACTACAATATAAGACTTAATTATAAAAGGTTTAATCGATCCAACTTAATGATGTTCATTTATTTTGAACAAGAAAGAGTAATCGATCCGAAAGTTTTCGCCTCAGAGTTCTCATCAGACTGGTTAAAAAGACTTAGAAGCTAGGTTTTGTCATCATCAAAAAGGGGGAATTTGTTAGTTCCGGATCTTATCAATGAGATTTTAAATATGACAAAACATATCAGACCGGATCGAGAGAAATTAGACTGACCAGAACGATCGCCCAAAACAGATCAAGCTGATAAGATGACAAAGCATATCAGACCGGATCGAGGGTAATCAGACTAATCAGATCGATAGCTCAAAACAGTACAAGCTGATAAGGCATATTATATATCAGACCGGATCGATGAATATCAGACTGACTAAATCGAAGCTTCAGATCGATCTCTATCTTTATCATATCAGAGCAGCTTAGGATACATACAGAATGGCTCCTCAGTCCGAATCATTAACGGCTATTTATTGTAGCATTTAATGTGGTAATTAATGCTACAAAGGACCAAAGACTGAAGATTGCCATAATAGGTAAGAAGACAAAGAGTAGCTTACCTGACAGTCGCCGAAAGTATGAACCAGAACGGCAAGTATCCTGAAGAAGAAGACTGAAGCCTACTCAGAGTCTAAGAAGAGTCAAAGCTGCACATTAAGGGAAATAATGTCGTTGGTACCTTCAACTATAAAAGGATGCAACAAAAAGGAACTTACAGACTCTCGCTGCTGACTCTCGCTGATCAATTGAAAAACACACAAGAAAGCAAAAACAGCACAAGCTTACAAGCTCAGAAGCTCTCGAGCTGAAATCATTCTTAAGCACGTTTACCTTGTAACATTTGATCATTTAGGATCACTGTGCGCATTTTGTATTCTGTATTGAAAATCAGAAAGTGAGAAACATATTGTAACTGTCAGACAGAGTGTGTCTGAGCAGATTGAGTGACTAGGAGTTTCAGATTGGTAGTGAGGTAAATCCAGTCTGAATCGGGTTTGTACAACAGGATTGTATAAATCAAAGTCTTCTAGTATAAACCTTCCTTAATTGGAAGAAGGGGAGACGTAGAAGGATTACACCACCTTCGAACTTCCAGAAACATATCATGTGTATCTTATTTCTGCACTTGTTCTTTCATACTAGCCATCGAGCCGTTCTTACATACAAGAACAGACCGTTCCGCACCTACTTTCAGTGGTCTGTTCTGTACAAGAATTGATTAAGAAACAGATTTCTTTCACTGATCCGAAAGAAATCACAAAGGATTAATTTTTAGAAGGAGTGTTCATTCACCCCCCTCTAAACACTCCGGACCGATCCTAACAACTTACATATTTCCTTGGTATTGAAGTGTTGCATTGTCGCGGGGGTCTCTTCTTATCTCAGCATAAATATATACTTGATATACTTCGCCGACACCACATGGATGGTGCAAAGCCTCTCACCACACCCATGTCTACCTCCAAGTCCATGGATTTGTCCACCCCCTCCCCGGTTGACACCACGGAATTTCGGCAAATCGTGGGGGCCCTTCAATATTTAACCATTACAAGGCCTGACATATCTTTCACCGTAAATCGCATGTCGCAAAGTATGAGTAATCCGTCGTCTTTGGTTTTGACAGGAGTCAAACGCATCTTACGCTATCTCAAGGGCACACTCAATCATGGTTTACTTCTTCGCCACAATTCCTCTCTCGTTCTAACGGCCTACTCTGACTCGGATTTTGAGGGGTATCCGAGTGATAGTGTTTCAACTTCAGCTCATGTATGCTTTCTTGGGTCAAACCCGATCTCTTGGAGTTCTAAACGACAGCGTGCTGTGTCTCGATCTTCAACCGAGGGAGAATATCGTGCCTTAGCTAATGTTACGGCTGAGGTCCGTAGGGTCCAACATCTATTTTCGGAACTTGGCTTAGCTCTCCAGTCTGTGCCTCGCATTTTATGTGATAATATCGGTGCTACTCGTCTTGCTCTACACCCAGTCATGCATTCCAGAATGAAACATATCTCTATTGATCTTCACTTTGTACATGATCTTGTCAATAAAGGTTTTCTCATTGTCTCTCATGTGTCCACTCATGATCAACTAGCGGATGCTCTTACCAAACCGCTGTCTCGCACTCAGTTTCAAGCATTGCGGTCCAAAATCTATGTTGCTAATGGAACCTCGATTTTGCAGGGGCGTATTAGTCTCATCTGTGATCTTGGTGATAAGCACGATTCTTCCGAAACCTCTTCAAGATAATCAATCTTGGTGATTATTTTATTTCCACAATTTTGCTTTGTCAAGATCTTGTAATTAATTTTGTTTTCCATACTCGATAGTGTAGAAAAGATCCGTAGGTATCTTTACAAAAATACAAACATTTTAAAGTGTATAAAGCTGACACAAATTATGGAATAATATTGAGTCTTTCAATCAAAGAATTATTTCTCTTTAAAAAAAAAACAAAATCAGGCTACCAACAGTGGGCGGCTAGGAAAATACGAGAAGAGGTTGAACAACCGGACGATAGAGAAGCCGAATTGTCGCTCGATCAACTGAAGCCGATGAAGCCGCAACCACCAAGGCAGGAGAGTGGAAAGCACAATCACCAGCGACAAGAGTATACGTCGCAAACGAGGAGAAAAAAACCATAAGAATAGTAGAGGACGAAGGCATTCCAAGACCCATCAAATCTAATCTGTGAGAACCGCTGATGACCACCCAAAACAGGGCCAAACAACTAGACCAACAGAAAGAAGTAGTCTTCCTGAGAAGAAGGCCGTGAAAATCAGTCCAGGGTCAAACAACCAGACCAACAAAAAGAAATTGCGCGTCGCTTTAATCTCTGCAACTATATGCATATTCAGTTAAATTATTCTTGTATAATTAGCGAATTGTACAAATTATAAAGGGAATTGATCCAATTACTTATAAAGGGGTTAATGGTGTGTTTGTCATATATAGTTGGAGAGGGTAAATTCACATATAACGGGATTAAGTATGCAGTTCATATAAGTGGATGGGAAATGATGTAATTAAAAATACAAGGGGTGGTAGAGTAATATTATCCAACCATTTTTATTTTGATTTGACACTACAATGACATTTTCTCGTAACATTCTTGGGAACACTCGAAATGAAATCAATCATCGTGTTACTTGTTTTATATGCAAAATACTTATATGTATCGAGTATTTGTAAAGACTAAGATACATAAATATATATATATATATATATTATTACAGTATTATAAGCATCATAGTGCTTGAACAGTAAATGGCTTTTTTTCATGGACTTCGTGCATATGATGAAATGGGCCGCTTGTATTTAATTGTTTGGCCCCAATGACCACTTGTATTTATTTTGTTGGCCCCATTAAGCTCTTGTCACCAGGCAAGTTCATGTGCCCCATTATTTGCCCCCATTAAAGTCTAGACATGGAACAACTTCTCACCCGCATTTCAATTGCATCTGACTGTGTGGAACGTGCACTGAAGAGGCGGACGATGGTGAAGGTGAAGGTGAAGGTGTAGGGTCGCATTAAATGTTGATCCTGAATTCTCCTCTACGTATAATGAATGGTTGCGGTTTCTTCCGACGTTAGGTTACCCTTTCGATGTTTATATTAATCTGTTCTTCCTTTTAGATTCTTGGTTTTTTCCAACTGTGTAAATTTATAGCGGCGCAACTTCTTGGTTTTTTTTCACGGAACTCGATGATTCTACTGTGTATCAGATATTTTGTTTGATGATTTGATTCACAATTGCTTGTTCGATAATTTTTTTGTTGCTTATTCGAAATTCAAGGATTGTGTAGTTTTTTGCTGCTTGGTTGTAATTGCTGGAATATTGTCTGCGAATCGATTGGCTTTGTGAAGTGGAAAACAAATATTTTTGCAATTTGTTTACGTCATTTTTGGGCATTACTTAGGATTTGTTTTCTGTTTTGGATTTTAGCCTATCTTGGTGTGGATTTTGATACGGCTTTGTTAATTTCTGTTATTTCTTTAATAGTCATGTCGCTTCTTGATGTGGATTTTGTACGAGTTTTGCCAAGCTCTGTTCTTGATGCTCATGTAGATGGTCCTTTACTGAGTGTGTGATCTAGGAGTTTAAATTAATTTTTTCTTGATGCCCAGATTGAACCTAGAGGAAATAGTACTTCAATACAATTAGAAAGTGAATTTTTATAAGCAAAAACATAGAAAGTGAATGTTTATAAGCAAAAGCAAATTTTGTGGACACATTGTCTCCTACGGGAAATATGAGATGCAAATAGAAGGCTTTAAACATTAGTTGTTAATCAATTTTTCCGCTAAAATTTCTAATGGCAAATTACGAGCATGAGCTATTCTGTCTAACAACCGGTCACAAATATACATTCAATGATTGCTTAGAGTAACATACTAAGATTCAATAACTACAGAATCCTCTTTCGACAATAACAAATCGAAATTATCATTATGAAATGAATATTTTTCTTTAGTTTTTGCTTATATTGTCGGTACGATGCACGCTTGCGTAGCAGTCGTATTTTGCTAGCAACTTTGTTACTGTCTTGTGTATGATGTGTATGATGATAACTGCATAGACGGCTCCACAAACATTTTCATACTATGATGATACTATTTTTCTGGGTTAGTTTTTTTTGCTGTTTTCGGAACAAATGCATTGTGTACTGGCACCGCGCCTTGCACGGTGCAAGAATAACTAGTATATATATATATATATTTGTATGTATGTTGATGTTTGTAAGATCTGGTGTATAGAAGTAGTAGATCGATTTTACATCCGATATAGAAAACAATAATTGTGTGTACGTGGGGAAATGTTAAAACTTTGGTTGATGTGATGAAATATTAATACTTGACAAAATCTTTCGATTATAGAAACTTATTGACTGGACATTTTATAACTCTGTTATGGACGGTCCTAAGTTCGGATAAACGATGAGGGTTGCAGTAGGTAGCCGGCCAACGTAAAATATTTACAAATTTTATATATGAATTGGGAAGTCCATATAACCATCTTTACTTAATGAAATAAATGTTTGATTGATTGATTGAATAATTTATCCATTAACTATGAGGATACTTTTTTAGAGCAGTATAAATTACTTTGTACAAGTTATATTGTAAAAACGGAATGAAGACATCAGTTTTTAATTAATAATTATAATAAAATTAAAAGTCGAGAGGCATTCCAAAATTATATAAACTACAAAGGTCATTATTTTTATGCAAAAATTAAATCAAAGTATCAAACAATGTCTACCAACTAAACTACACCCATATCTCAAGTGTCAAAATCTGTCAAGCCACGATCCATTGAACATGTCACATTGGACTTGCATAGTGTGGATTCTGCAGGCTATTGGGCAAATCCGAGCCCAAAAAGCAGAGCCTATGAATTCCTACGAGTGCGACACGGTGTCGGTTTTTTAAAAAAATTATGAAACGTTTCGGACACGGCATGGACACGGCGGGAGGACCTAGATCACATAAGTCCGATGCGTGAGAGGATGCGGATGCGGATGCGCGAGTGCGTCAATTTTCAAAAAAATTGAGTGCGGGTGCGTCTTAATGCGTCTATTAAAAATTAATAGATAAATAAATATATATGATGAAATGAAGTTAAACATACATAATATACATCATATTTAACAAACTCACATCATTATTATATTATTTACAAATTTACAATATGAAGTTCTTAACAACTTTGGTATTTAACAACTTTGGTATTTGTAGCTTTACCAGTATTAAAAAAGCATTAAAATTAGATTTTATTGAATGATCTAACATTTGCAGCTTTGCAAAAATGTTATAGCCAGTAATACAACGTAATTTGAATCTTGTATTTGATCGTTCGTCTAGTAAGGATTCTCCGAAAAATATATTGTAGAAAATAAATGAAGTATTAAAGTTTTGTTTTATTTTAAGATATAAAATAACGAATTTGAAAAATGAAAGCAAATTGTTCATATTTATATCAACATGTTTGGTAATAGTATGAATTTATTAAAAATGACATATTATTTCCGGAGACTTATATTATTACCTTATGAAATGACTAATATTAACATTTAAATTAACTCAGTAAAAATAAATGTTTTATTTATAAAGTTCATTCTATTAATTTTCATGCAAAAAACTAAGATATCAAAATTATTATTATTTACTCCGCAAAAATGTTACAAAAGCACAGATTTATCATACTTTCTTTTATCACATATTTTAATCTTTCATATGTTATCATCTCTTTTCATGATTCATTATCTATCTATTTATCATATAATATAATTTTCTTACCAACCCGAAATACCTAGAAACCATAAAAATTCATCTAAACCCAAAATCAGAGAATTTTTTTTTATAATTACAAAAAAAAAAAATCGGAGAATTAAGGAGGATTAACAAGACTTAGTAACTTAGTGCGCGACTTAGTAAATCTTAATGCGCGAATTAGGAATTCGTAGTGCGCGAATTATAAAATCTTAGTGCGCGAACTAGAAATTCTTAAGTCGCCTTAATGCGGCGCACGCGCACCCAGTTCGCCAGTTCGCGGTCGGAGCGCCAGTGCGTGAAGGGGGGTAGGAGGATTATGTGACTTAGTGCGGGACACGGCATGGACATGGGAAAATGATTTTTTTATAAATTTTTTTAAAAAAAATATTTTAAAAAAAAATTATAATTTTTTTTACAAAATTGTTAAAAAATTATAACTTTTTTTATGGTTATGTAGTTTGAGTGGTATTTGTTTTATGCTTTAATTAGTGAATAAAGTGTCTACAACTTGACATCATTTTCAATTTTATTATTCAAATATTTGATAATTACATTTTTTCTTGAATTTTAGTATATTAGAACATAAAGAATATGTAGAATATATATAAAAAATTAAAAAATTATTGTCGTATTCTAGAAGTGTCGTGCCCTGTAATTGTTAAAAATCCGTGTCCCCGTGTCCGTGTCCGTGTCGTGTAGTACACATGTCCCCATATTCGCGTCCTTGCAGCATAGCCAGTATGTAACACGATACACAACCATTAACTCAAGTTTATTGAATATAATGGGCCACAGCACTTTAGATGGATTGATACATTCTCATTCGTCTTCTCTTCGGTCCTTACAAATATATTTCATATCCATCCCGAACTATATGTGAAACTTCAAGAAAATTTCGTGATAAAATTGTGACATAAAAGTTGAAAAATTGACCGAAGGCGTCCAACTGACACCAACTCTATTAATGAAGCTTCAGGCATCGGATTCAAGCCTTATCCGCCTTCCATTTCCCTTGTAGTTGTAATAGTTGCTCAAGAAAAAACTTGAATATTGACCAAGGTAGATGGACTATTTTATCAAAGTAACAGTGCATTTGAAAAGTTTTTGATAATTATTTTTTGTATAGATTATATCAGTGGTCTATAATGTCTAAATATCACATGATTTGTCATTGTAGTTATCAATAATATGTTCTGTATAAGATAATGATCATTTCCCAATGACAACTGAATTTAAGGAGTCGATTTTATTATGTAATTTGGACTATGAATTTAGTTTCTTTTTTTCACTTATGGTAGAATAGAAGGGATGAAGAAACAAAAGGAAGATAAATTAAGTTGCTCTTTGTTCACACAAAGGTTACAATATGATCTATCGCTCACTAAAATAGTTTGTGCCTATTTGATTATGATGCTAATCAGATAAATGTGACCTCATTCATCCAGAAGAAGAAAATAATAAGTGACAATTTACCCCATTGTAGTGTCGTTAATAGGTATTTTACTTTCTTTGGTTTCTAAATATGTATTTTACCCATGTCATATCTCGCTAATAGATATTTTACCTTCATATGGTTTGTAAATGTGGATTTCACCTCTTGTGGTATGTAAAATCTAGCACACTGCCCACCTCACATGTCATATATGGATGGTATATTTTGCACCTATTCACAAATAATATGGAAGTAAACTGCTTGTTTTGAATACTATAAGATGATAAACTAGATATTTTGAAAATCAAAATAGATAAAATGTATTTTGAAATCATAGGAGTGTAAATACCTATTTGAAAAATAACGTTGGTTCACTATAAAAAAACCCGGAGAAAAGAACATTTGACGTTTGGACATGAAATCTGGTACCCGTGCACTGCTGTCCAACATTATCAACGCTTTGAACTGAATATACAAAAAATATTTTATATTATATTTATATATAATAAATAATAAAGTTTAATGCGCTGCGAGAACTGATCCATTCATTTGATATTTCTCTTTCGTTTTTGGGAGGGAACCCCACCCAAAAACAGAGAGAGAGAAAAAACGATATAGTGGTGGATTATCTCATATGATTTTGAAAAAAGATAAATTATTATCCTATGATTTGAAAATAGGTATTTTATCCTATTGTGATTTTAAAAATAGGCAGATTACCACATGTGGTTTGAAAATAGACATTTTATCCTCCTGAGATTTTGAATATATGCACTTTACCCCCTTTTGGTTTGTAAAAAATGGTATCTACGAAGTGAAATTTTGCATCTATTCACAAACCACAATGGATAAAGTGACTATATTCAAAACCACGGGAGTAAAGCGCCTATTTTCAAATCACAGAAGGGTAACCTGCCTATTTCAAAACAATGGAGTAAAATGCATATTTTCAAACCACATAGAGCATTCTATCTATTTTCAAAATCAAGAGGGGTGATCCGCCATTAGCTCAAGAAGAAACTGTTGTGCAGTTTCCTACCCTGCATTGACTAAGGTACACATAGTAGATCAAGAGAACAATAACGTTTTAAATTATAAAATTTTCATTTTTTATATAATTTTATAAATATTAAAATCAAAATTTAACTTCCCGTAAAATTCCTTAAATGGCTTCAGCTTCACCGTTCGTAAATCCACCACATCTTCGAAACAAACTTTTTCATTGATCGTTTTATTTAATTACTTAACTTTGTACTAAAAGCTCTTGCATACTTCCGAGTGAATGTTATTTTAAACTTCCCTAATGCGAACCCCAAGAATCAACGGGGTTATGTCGTACTAGAAGGCGACGCATGCAATAATAATTTGATTGTTTATTAATTAAATAAGTCTTGAATTTTACATGGAACGCATGCATGTTAAAACTACCAGAAATTAACTGTTATTGGTCCGATCACAATTGTTGCACTTCTTAACTAGAGGCAACGAGCGTAAAAAGTTGCAACCACTGATAAATATCAAATTTCAGGCATAATTCTTCGAAGGAAGTCGATCTCTCCACTTTTACAAAAATAGTTCATGCAGCGTCCGATTGACTAAAATGTTTCAATATGTGTTTGTTGGGTTTGTGGCCCAAATTGTTAAGCCTAAATTAGCCAAGCCCATTAACCCTTAATCACTTACTTAACCCTAACCCTAAACCTAAGTCTGTGATTAAGACTAAATATCGCCTCTCTCGTTGGTAAGCTGCCTCCTTCATTCTGAAATCCGAAAAACCAGCGCCTCCAACCATTCCCCAAAACCGATTCATCCGCCTCCTTCACTTTACTGATTTTGTTTGCTAAACCAGTGTTTTGTGCGCCCCTTCCTACGAGATAATCGAGGGGTTCTTTGTCCGGTTAAGCTCTGTGCTTCGCTGGTGGTTGCTGGCCATGTGGGTTAGCTTCTGGCTGTGTGGTTTAGCTTCTGGTCTTGTGGTTTAGCTTCTGGCCGTGTGGATTCAGTGGTGGCGTGAGTGTTGTGTGCGTTTTGTTTGTGACACAGACGTGCGTGAGTGGTTCTGTCCAGGGGTGGTGGCAGATTGAGGTCCCTGTCCATTGCTGTGTGCTTTCCTTGGGCAGTGTTCGGTTGAAGGAGTGGTGTTGGGTGCTACCTTCACCTTTCGGTCTTTGCCGTGGTTTCTCCGTGACGTAGATTGGGAACAACAGATCTGAGCCGGAATCTATATCCTTTTGGATTTAGTATTATATTCGTATACTGTGTGTATTTGTATTTGCATTTCTCTTTGTTCTGCAGGTATACATGGCGATGCCAAGGCGGATACCCTCCTAACAGTGGTATCAGAGCGGCTATCCGCGCCTGGTGGGTGAACAACGACGCTCGGGCAGCGGCTGTTCGGCGGTTCAGATTCTGCGCCAGTTCGGCTTTTCGGTGGAAAAATCCCAGAGCGTTGGCCTCTGGGTTGTAAGTGATGAATTTGCTTACTCTTCCATAATCTTGAACTTATCTGACTCCGTGCTCAGAAAATGTGGTAAACTTAATTCTGCTAAACTTCTTTGGGAAAAATTAGAAGAGTTTTATACTGAAACCTCTTTGCCTAGTAAATTGTTTTTACTTGAAAAAATTTTCAGATTCAAGCTTGACTTGAACAAAGATGTTGATGAGAATCTTGATGTGTTTACTAAATTGATTCAAGATATTAAGTTAACTGGAGATAAGAATATTGATGATTATACTCCTATTGTGCTTTTAAATGCTATTCCTGAGACATATAGTGATGTCAAATCTGCTATTAAGTATGGTAGAGATTATATTACGCTTGACACTGTGATTAGTGGCCTTAAGAGTAAAGAACTAGATTTAAAAGTGAACAAAGGTAGTAAGCAAAATTCAGATGAAGTTATGCATGTTAGAGGCAAGTCTCAACATAGGTATAACAACAATAATAAATCTGATAATAATCATGGTAAGAACAAAGGGAAAAGCAAGACTAGGTCTAAGTCTATGCCCAAGAACAGAAAGTGTTTTAACTGTGGTGATCCTAATCACTTTATTAAAGACTGTCCTAAAAAGAAAAATCAGAAATTTCATGATAACAACCAATCTTATGAACAAGTGAATCATGCTTCTTCATCGGGTGAAAACTCGGGTGATGTCTTTATGGTGACTGATTTATGTGATTCTGTGAATTCTGTGCATTCATCTACTGTGTGTGAAAATGAATGGTTAATTGATTCTGGTTGCTCTTATCACATGTCACATCTTAGAAATTTGTTTTCTAATTATAAAGAAGTAGAAAATGGTTCAGTTTCTATGGCTAATGAGAAACTTTGTAAAATTGCTGGCATTGGTGATGTTTACTTGAAATTTGATTCTGGTTATTCTGTGACTCTAAAGGATGTAAGACATGTTCCTGCTTTGTGCAATAATTTGATATCTTGTGCTGCTTTAGAATCTGGTGGTCTTGAGGGTAAATGGGGAAATGGTATAATGAAAATCTTAAAAGGTTCTTTGGTAGTTTTCAAAGCTGAAAAGAAAAGAAACATTTATGTTTGCAAAACTGAATCTGTGTATGATAATGTGAATTCTGTGACCGATGACTTGACTAATCTGTGGCATAGAAGATTAGGTCATATGAGTGCTAAAGGTCTAGAGATTTTGCATAAAAAGGGTTGTTTTGGTAAAGACAAGTTGTCTTGCATGCCTTTCTGTGATTCTTGTGTTTATGGCAAACAACAAAGAGTTAAATTCCCGGTTTCCCCTTCCCCTAATGTGACTAAGAGTTCTGTGATTCTAGAGTACTTGCATGCTGATGTGTGGGGTCCCTCTAGTGTTCCTACACAATGTGGTAATAGATATTTCTTATCTGTTATTGATGACTTTTCTCGAAAAGTATGGGTTTTTCTAATGAAAAATAAATCAGATGCTTTTGAAAAGTTTCAAAATTGGAAAATTTTAATTGAGAACCAAACTGGTAAAAAGATTAAGAAACTTAGGACTGATAATGGCTTGGAGTTCCGTAATTCTTTGTTTGACAATTTGTGCAATGAATCTGGGATTCAAAGGCACAAGACTGTTCCCTATACCCCTTAGCAAAATGGTGTTGCTGAGAGGATGAATAGGACTCTCCTTGAGAAAGTTAGAAGTATGCTTGCATCTTCTGGCCTCTCAAAGAAGTTTTGGGGTGAAGCTGTTGTGACAGCTGCTTACTTGATCAATAGATCTCCTTCTGTGCCTTTAAATGGTTTGTGTCCTGAATCTGTTTTCGTTGGTAAAGAACTTGATTTTTCTAATCTTAAAGTGTTTGGTTGCTCAGCTTTTGTGCATAGGAAAGGTGATAAACTTGAACCTAGGTCTACTAAGTGTGTCTTCCTAGGTTATCCCGAGGGAGTTAAGGGATATAGACTATGGCTAAGAAGTGAACCTGGTTTTAAAAGTATTATAAGTAGGGATGTAATTTTCAATGAGTCTGAAATGCCTTGCTTGCTTCCTTCTGTACCTGTTGATGAGTCTGAGTCCAGTGCTACTCCTAGCAAGGTGGAGCATTTGACTGGTGTGCTTCCTGTTAATGATAACAATATGCCCTTTGCTGAAAATCATGTGAACGTGCCTGTTAATGAACCTGAAATTCATGGAATGCCTGAAAATCATGATATTGTTGTTGAACATGAACCTGTTGTGCATGATGAATTGGTTACTAATGAACAAGAAGATTTGCATGATTATCAATTGACTAGAGATAGGGCTAGGAGAAACATAAGACAACCTGCTAAGTTAAGTGACTTTGACCTTGCTTCTTATGTGTTCAATGTGTTTGAATCAATTGATAACTGTGAACCTAAAACCTACAATGAAGCTTTGAAATCAGAAAATGCTAATGACTGGCTGTGTGCTATGAAAGAAGAAATGCATTCTTTGATTGTGAATCATACATGGATTCTTGTTCCTAAACCTGTTAATTGCTCCGTTGTTGATTGCAAATGGTTGTTTAAGGTTAAGAATGAAAATGATTCTGTTAGGTTCAAAGCTAGGCTTGTAGCTAAAGGTTTTACTCAAAAAGAAGGTGTAGACTTCACTGAAATTTTTGCTCATGTTGTTAAGTTTACTACTGTGAGAATTATGCTTTCTCTTGTTGCTCAATTTAACTGGGAACTTATACAAATGGATGTAAAAACTGCTTTTTTGCATGGTGACCTTGATGAAAAGATTTATATGAAGCAACCTGTAGGTTTTATTGATTCTAAAAACCCTGATAATGTGTGTTTGCTCAAGAAATCTTTGTATGGTCTAAAGCAATCCCCTAGACAATGGAATAAGAAGTTTGATGAGTGCATGCTTTCCTTAAAATTTAAAAGAAGCTCCTATGATCATTGCTTGTATTTTAATGATAAAGTTTCTGTGCCTATATTCCTGTTGATTTATGTGGATGATATCTTAATTGCTAGTCCCTGTTTGAAATCAACTGAGCATGTTAAGAAATGTCTAAGTGAAAAATTTGACATGAAATTCTTAGGAGTTACTGGTAGAATATTAGGTATGGATATTGTGAGAGATAAGAAGATGTCAACTATCTACTTGAACCAAACTTCTTATGTTGAAAAGATTTTGAAGAAATTCTCTATGTTTGATGCTAAGCCTGTTAATGTGCCATTAGCTGCTCACTTTGTGTTGAGTAAAGATCAATGTCCTAAATCTGACTTTGACTTTGATTCTATGAAGAATGTGCCTTATTCTAATGCAATAGGATCTTTTATGTATTTGATGGTTAGTACTAGGCCTGATATAGCTTATGCTGTTAGTTGCTTAAGTAGGTATATGTCTAACCCTGGCACGGTGCATTGGAATGCTGTTAAATGGCTATTGAGATACTTGAAACACTCTGTGAATTATGGCTTGAGTTTTTCTAAGTGTTCTGAAGGTGTTAAACTAAAAGGTTATGTGGATTCTAACTATGCTAATGATAGGGATAACAGAAAATCTACTACATCTTATGTGTTCACTTTGTGTGGTGCTTGCATTAGTTGGAAATCTCAGTTACAACATATAGTTGCTTTATCTACAACTGAATCTGAGTATGTTGCTGTAACTGACGCTTTAAAAGAAGCTATCTGGTTAAAAGGATTGATTTCTGAAATTGGCTTACTTGAAGGTGATGTAGTTGTGTTTTCTGATTCTCAATCTGGAATACAATTGTGTAAGAATCCAGTTTTTCATGATAGAACTAAGCATATTGATGTTAGGTTTCATTACATTAGAGATGTTGTTGCCAAAGGTTTAGTTTATCTTGAGAAAATACCTTCTGAGTTTAATCCTGCTGACATGGGTACTAAATGTTTGCCCCTTAGTAAATTTCAATCATGTTTAAAAATTTTAAAATTTGATACTGGTGATTGATGCATGTTTAGTCCCTTTGGTTACTGTTTTATAACCTGCTGTGTGCTCGTTATAAAACTGTTACCCTGGTTACTTTCCCACTTTAACTTGCTGTGTGCTTGTTATTGTTTTCCTTGTCTTTACTTTGTGTTTTGACAGGAACTTGGTCCACACAATTACTTTGTGTATTGTGGGGACCATAAGGCGATGATGATGTCTGCTTGTATGTTTTCCCTACGTCTGAAGAGCAACCGGTATTGGGCCAAAGGTGGAGATTTGTTGGGTTTGTGGCCCAAATTGTTAAGCCTAAATTAGCCAAGCCCATTAACCCTTAATCACTTACTTAACCCTAACCCTAAACCTAAGTCTGTGATTAAGACTAAATATCGCCTCTCTCGTTGGTAAGCTGCCTCCTTCATTCTGAAATCCGAAAAACCAGTGCCTCCAACCATTCCCCAAAACCGATTCATCCGCCTCCTTCACTTTACTGATTTTGTTTGCTAAACCAGTGTTTTGTGCGCCCCTTCCTACGAGATAATCGAGGGGTTCTTTGTCCGGTTAAGCTCTGTGCTTCGCTGGTGGTTGCTGGCCGTGTGGGTTAGCTTCTGGCCGTGTGGTTTAGCTTCTGGCGGTGTGGTTTAGCTTCTGGTCTTGTGGTTTAGCTTCTGGCCGTGTGGATTCAGTGGTGGCGTGAGTGTTGTGTGCGTTTTGTTTGTGACACAGACATGCGTGAGTGGTTCTATCCAGGGGTGGTGGCAGATTGAGGTCCCTGTCCATTGCTGTGTGCTTTCCTTGGACAGTGTTCGGTTGAAGGAGTGGTGTTGGGTGCTACCTTCACCTTTCGGTCTTTGCCGTGGTTTCTCCGTGACGTAGATTGGGAACAGCAGATCTGAGCCGGAATCTATATCCTTTTGGATTTAGTATTATATTCGTATACTGTGTGTATTTGTATTTGCATTTCTCTTTGTTCTGCAGGTATACATGGCGATGCCAAGGCGGATACCCTCCTAACAGTGTTTAACTAGACTTAAAGTGCATAAATATGACGATTTAGTTGGTCAGCATGCCTCCAGTGTTGTATCTACCATTTTTTAAGCATGTCAATATAACCATGAAACAGTCAAATTAAGGGGTGGTAGGTACTCTTTGTTTAGAGAAACACAGCCGGAGGCTTGATCAATCAATCCTGCTGTTTACTAGTTGATGACCCAAAATATAGGTCTTGGGTCAAGTCGCATTGCACATGTGGGAAAAACTAAGAGACTTATTTAAGAAAAAAAATATATTTAAATTCAGCATTTTTATTTAATTAGCTAACAGACATAATGACATTCGCTATCCTTGATTTCTGCTGCTTCTTCCAAAGAATGATTTCCTAAAACAATGTCCACTAATCTACTCTAAACCGTATATATATGTATTTATCTCGACAAAAATGTAAGGCATGCAAAACTATCATATACTATATATAGTCTCTACACAAATCTGTGACACAAACTACTTTCAAATGTAAGCTGAAGAAGCGTTTGAATACCTAAAATTAGAGCGCGGAGGAAAATTACGGTGGTGGTTCTAGTAATGCAGAGACATCAAACTTATTAACGATTCCTTGGCTTAAAAGGCGCATGGCTGCTCCTTGTGAAAACTTTCTTGCAAATAAGAAACAGGGAACAGATGTCACGTTGTTCCTGCACCACTCGGTTCTGAATTCCGTTTCATAATATACATGATTAATGTCCTGCAAAGCACATTTGGAAAAGGTAAGTTAACTCGAGTATAAAAAATGTCAACATGAAAATATATCAGTTACAGATACAACCGAGTACATTTTCATTCAGACTGAATTGTGGCAACATAGCTAGGCCACATGCCATGATATGAAATTTCTCCATGATGGATCAGTGTGAATAGATTTGTTTATTTCGATGCAGAAAGTCAACAACTTTCAAGCAGAGCATGATGAAGGGTGGTGCAATCAACAAACCTTAATTCTTTTTATCTGTTTAGGCCCTGAATCCGCATAGCTGAATGTAAAAGGATGCCAGAACTTATTTTCCAAATTTGTCTTGGATTGGTTCCATAAGGTGTAGGTCACCGTTCTTCGTTCAAGTTCGGACTCAAGATCATTCATCTATCAAATGACAGAAAGAAATAGTGACCAACTACTTCGGGATATAATTTGCAATTGTTGGCAAATATTTCCCGCCTAGAGGATTATGATTTTTCTATCCTAAGCAAGTGTCAGTTACAAGATTACCTACAAAAGATATCCTCAGTGAAAAAAAATAATAATAAATGGAATAGAAAGAAAGTTGCTTACAGCAAGTATAGTCTGCACATAGTGTTCGTCCGGGATACAATCGTGCTGTTTCTGAAGTTTCTGGATTGAATTATAAGATTTTATCAGCTATTTTTCGTACCCAAAGTAAAGAATAAGACAAAAAGATTTTCAGGAACTGGTTAATGTAGAACATTCAATGAAAAGGTTTAGTATGATTAATGGGTTAGCAGCAAAGGTAACTCACAAGATTCTTCCTGCCCGCACTGGAATCCACTGGTGGGCGTCTCTGCAAAGAAAATAACCGTACAAATTATAAATACTCGCACAGAGGATTCATCTTAAAAAATCTGGCAAGAGTAGAATAATGTTAAAATGAAGATTAGTATTAGTTAACCTGGCTAGCAAAAAATTCTCACTTTTTTGGGATACGATGGGGGTGTTCGGCGGAGTAGTCGGCAGGAAAAAACATTTACTAATAACTTAGCTAAGAAAGGAGCGGATAAGTTGTCCAGATGCAATAATTACATAACTTTCTTGAACAAAAGAAACACAATTAGGTGGACAGGACCTAAATCCTTAAACAGAAAGCGTGTTGACTACCAGAGAGTTTAATCGGCACTTCTAAAGAGATCAATACATAGAATCTAGAGTAACAGTTGAGAATTTTAGTTGAAACAGAAATGAGATCTTCGCCCAGCGTGCTATGTGTCACATGGAAGAACACAAAAAAGACTAATAAATCTCGCAAAGTGAAATACTATGGGTACAAAAGTATATGATATATACCTTGCAGAAGTTCCTGAAGACTGGACAGACAATTTCATCAGTAACTACTGCTTCTGCATGTCTTCGAGTTAAGGTAACCCACTGGGATAAGAAAACTAATTAGAAGTGGTAGAATTGTTCCGAAGTGACTGTAAAACCGGGGAACCGTCAACCATGTCAAAAAATGCATTCAGTGAATCATAACAGAAAGATTTAAGTTCAAAAAATTTCTTCACTCATTAGCCACTGTATGGAAAAGTGAGATGGATCATTCGGACCAAACCAGCTAAGTAAATAATTTTTTTCCCAGCTCACTGCCTGAGGGGATTTAGTAACTGCAATGCATGGAACTTATCGACTAACAGTATCTAATCATTTATCTGGCCATGAACTAACAACAGCAAGAAAATTACCTGTGATCCTTTGCGCCATTTATTCTTTGGTATAACTGGGGACATCCTTGGATTGTAGCGCACATCTTTTTTATCAAGAAAGCTAGGTCAAAGAAAAAAAGCACAGGCCAATAATGTAACCATTACTTTAAATACCAAACATTAATCTAAGCATTCTTTCGAATGTATGAAGCCAACTAAGCCACCTTTGAGTTTTGTTCACTTGTATACCTGTCCACAAAACTTCTTGGCGAATTCATCAGATAATTGTAGATATAACTGAAGTTGTACAGAGGGACACATCTGTTGAATTGAAACATCAAAATCAGAATCAATGTTCAAGATGGCTGAAGGGAAAAGGTTAATGAATGATAGCATCATTAAAAAACACAGTGATTCTACGTAACACACCAAACTCAAGTGCACAGTTCACGACTAAAGTAGTCGCTTAAAAATCACAGGCAAGTTAAATCTACGCAGAATAAAACACTTTAAATTCAATTTAATACCAAAATGATAAACACGACATAAGCATTGACAATGATGAATACTCAACTTCAAGTCCATTAATACAATTGTTGGAAGGAAGGACAATAACCTATCAGATAAGAGAACAAATCTTTGATTAGCTGAATTTTGAAGAGCTTCTTCAAATAATAACCTCTCAGCTTCAATCATACTTGCTTCTCCCCAGGCTACCTACACCACAATCGCTTAATCAGTCTATTGAACTAAGTGGGAAATAACTTATTACAACTTACCATCACAAGATAAGATACTGCATCATTTCATAAAAAGGAAAAATTGTTAGTCCATTATGATAATCGCCAGCAGTATACAATTTACATCTTAGAAAAAAGGTAGGAAAGGGGATTCTTCATCTCCCAAATTTGGAGATTTTTTCATCTGCGGACTATTTACCGTATCTCTTAATCATGCCCAACATGTTCTAAATCTTTCCTTTTCAACTTGTCACCAAATACATCCAAAATGAAACAATGCTATCAACATGGAGTTACCTTAACGCTGTTCTTCAATTGCCGATCATAAAAGAAAGATGATCTTGTGGTAGATGCATTAAACATAAAACCAGGATCTGAATGTATGTATATAGAAAATTCTGCGCGGTCTGCATTCTGAAAATTGGGAAAAAGACGCAAAAATAAAACACAAACAATGAACAAAAATAAGTACCGGGAAGACTTTGTTAAGAAAAAAAAAAGAAGAAGAAGAAGAAGAAACAAACTTTAAATTAAATTAAGTTGTTCAGTAAGCTTGAAGAAAGCTAAGTAAAGTCACGAAACTAAAACTAAAATTCTGACCATTAAACTCAAAAATCCAGTTAATTCGTTCTCAAACTTACTAAACGAACTTGTACTCACCTCGAAGAAGCTTCCCCATAGAAAATCAAGGGGCAAATTCCTCCGAGCCAGAAACAAAAATGCGACCTTGTTATTTCCTTCAAAGTGATAGCTAAAATCACGTGAACTACGAGTCAGATCACTTGAATTGTCAGCGAGCGTGGTTTGAGAATACTGCTGAATCCTGAGAAAAGCAATCACGGAGAATAAAATGGAAAACATAATCACTAATTTCCACCCCATACACAACACATTGCGCATCGACAGCCCCGATTTCACCGATGCATGTGCCTTCTTCATCATCGCAGCGTAGCTGAAATTCACCAACTTTTCCTCAATTCTCCTCCCTCGTCTTCCTGTCATTCAACAGATGTACAGAGGAAGAGAGGGAGAATAGATGTTCAATGAGGTGAAGAATTTGAAGGAATCGAGATTGGAATAACCAAAGTTGAAGATAGAACCGAAAAGAGTTCGGTTTGAAACGGAAGATTCCTGGTGTTGGCATCTGTACCATCGAAGAGGATAACATATCACGATAGGTTTGTGATCGCCTTTAACGTTTTTATGTTTAATAATGCGATTTTTACTCTAAAACCTCCGTCTTCATTATTTCGTGAAAATCAAATTTCTTGTGCATTTAAGGGGAAAATAAGGTATGTTGCTAAAAGTAGAAAACCTTGTGTAAATATATTATATTATATTATAATATAGTTTTTATATGATAGATTTGATTGATGGTGGTCATTTCAAAGCTATTTTGTTTTTGGAGTAACCTATATACAAAGAAATCGGTACGTGAAACTCTCGTTATGAGCAAAGTCTCAAAAACGGTTTGGCAATTTTGAGCATAATATACACAACTTTAACTTTTTGGGTAACTCATGTCGAAATAGGAACTAACACTTAACGAATCGGACGTGTAAATACCATATTGTAAGAAGGATAATGTTACATTTTTTCTCCATATTTCACAGGATCCTTGCTTTTCCTTCATATGGTTAACCCCACCAAACCTCAAAGTATCAGAGAAAAATTTAACTTCTATTTGCATTGCTCGAGGATTTCTTGGTTTAATGATGTTGAAAAAATGCTTAATGAATTAGAAATTGAACATTGAGGACCAAACGATGTATTCTGGAGGCCGCAATCAATCACATGTACGAGAAAAAAACTTGCCAAAATTCTGCCAAGCGCGATCGATCACCACTCCAGGCGCGATATGGAGTGTGATCTATCGCGCCTAACAGTAGGCGCAAAGGTAAAGGGAGCGATCGATTGGGCCCATTGGATGATCGATCTCGACCTGTTCAGTTTTGTTGGTTAGGTGCGTCCCTTCACGAATTGATGTATTTTCCTGAATTGTTGTCTCCAATTGGTGCCTGGTCTACTATATAACCAACAACTCCTAGACATTTAAAAAAAAATAGATTTTCGAAAAATCACTTGATAATCTAGAGCAAAATCTTGTGCATTTTGTTCATCTCATTCCTTGTTAATTTTCAGTGCTTTCAAACATTGGTGGTTTGATGGCTTGTGATTTGAAGTGCTCCTATCACACGTCATAGTCGTTGTATCTTGGGAGACAAATTGACATAGCAAACCGTTAGCACCAATATGATGCAATATTGTCTTAAGGACGAAGATTACAAACCTCGCATCGACATAAATTTTGAAGCCGTTGTTATTTTGTTAATACATTCCTAAGATACACAATGAAAGAGAGATACTGGACAACAAATGATTTGCAGAATCCGCGATCAAGCTATTGCAACATCACAGTTAATTGAGCCTCAAATACTTTGAAGTTTTATTTTGAAGTTTGGGGAAGTAAAAATACCTTTATTGATATTTGTTCCATAACTATTTTTTTTTCTTTTGGTTGTTTGGCAACTAACTCTGGTTTTAATATACAGTTAATATATATGTGATTTGAAAATAGATAGTTTGTCTTCCTGTGATTTGTGGATATGTGCAAAATACCCGCTTCTCGTCAGGAGATAACGTGCTATGTTTTACAAACCACAGTGTGGTAAAATATTTTATTACAAAACACGTGAGGTAAAATATATATTCATGATATCATATGTGGGTAAAATGTCTATTTACAAGTCCTGGGGTAAAATGCATATTATTGATAAATGTGATAAATTACCAATGCCTCTCTTTTTTTGGTTAAATGCTACGGAAAATAAAATGGTAATAATGTCTTTCTATGGGCTGTGAAAACAAAATAATAGTTCGTAATTGTGTCATATTTGAAACACCACTGATTGTTATGTATGTCATTAAAGTTGATTGCGTTGAAAATATAGATTTATAATACAACCCAAGATATTATCCTACTTAGCAAACTACACGAAAAGAGTACAATCATTAAACTTTTAAATTTCAAAATTGCTCAATTTCAGCTAGGGCTCAAAGACAATTTGGTTGGTATCATAGGAACTGACCAACTGAATATGCAATATTAGCTTCAATACCAATCATATAATCGAGTATTTATCATTTTACCAAAAGTTATAATATGTGTAACGACGGAACATCTGAAATCTTTTAAATCATATAATAAGACATGCATCATATTTCGATCGATTTCCCTGTGGTGAGGATTTATGGCTTCTCAACAATATTGAATATTAATATTAATAAAATAATAGTTCATAATTGTGTATCTTTATACCCTAACATATTTGAAACACCACTGATTGCTGCGTATGTCATTAAAGTTGTTTGCGTTGAAAATATAGATTTATAATACAACCCAAGATATTATCCTACTTAGCAAACTATATGAAGAGAGGAGTACAAGCATTCAACTTTTAAATTTCGAATTGCTCGATTTCAGCTAGGGCTCAAAAACAATTTGTTTGGTATCATAGGAACTGACCAACCGAATATGCAATATTAGCTTCAATACCAATCATATAATCAAATATTTATCATTTACCAAAAGTTATTATGTGTGTGACAGCGGAACAGTTGAAATCTTTTAAATCATATAATAATACATGCATCATATTTTGATCGATTTCCTGTGGTGAGGATTTATGGCTTCTCAACAATATTGAATATTAATATTAATAAAATAATAGTTAGTAACTGTGTATCTTTATAGCCTAACATATTTGAAACACCACTGGTTGTTGCGTATGTCATTAAAGTTGTTTGCGTTGAAAATACAGATTTATAATACAACCCAAGATATTATCCTACTTAGCAAACTACACGAAGAGAGGAGTACAAGCATTCAACTTTTAAATTTCGAAATTGCTCAATTTCAGCTAGGGCTCAAAAACAATTTGGTTCGTATCATAGGAACTGACCAACTGAATATGCAATATTAGCTTCAATACCAATCATATAATCGAGTATTTATCATTTTACCAAAAGTTATAATATGTGTGACGACGGAACAGCTGAAATCTTTTAAATCATATAATAAGACATGCATCATATTCGATCGATTTCCTGTGGTGAGGATTTATGGCTTCTCAACAATATTGAATATTAATATTAATAAAATAATAGTTCGTAATTGTGTATCTTTATAGCCTAACATATTTGAAACACCACTGATTGCTACGTATGTTATTAAAGTTGTTTGCGTTGAAAATATATATTTATAATACAACCCAAGATATTATCCTACTTAGCAAACTATACGAAGATAGGAGTACAAGCATTCAACTTTTAAATTTCGAATTGCTCAATTTCAGCTAGGGCTCAAAAACAATTTGGGTGGTATCATAGGAACTAACCAACCTAATATGCAATATTAGCTTCAATACCAATCATATAATCGAGTCTTTATCATTTACCAAAAGTTATTATGTGTGTGACAACGGACCAGCTGAAATCTTTTAAATCATATAATAATACATGCATCATATTTTGATCGATTTCATGTGGTGAGGATTTATGGCTTCTCAACAATATTGAATATTAATATTAATAAAATAATAGTTCGTAAGTGTGTATCTTTATAGCCTGACATATTTTAAACACCACTGATTGTTGCGTATGTCATTAAAGTTGTTTGCGTTGAAAATACAGATTTATAATACAACCCAAGATATTATCCTACTTAGCAAACTACACGAAGAGAGGAGTACAAGCATTCAACTTTTAAATTTCGAAATTGCTCAATTTCAGCTAGGGCTCAAAAACAATTTGGTTGGTATCATAGGAACTGACCAACTGAATATGCAATATTAGCTTCAATACCAATCATATAATCGAGTATTTATCATTTTACCAAAAGTATGTGTGTGACAGCAGAACAACTGAAACCTTTTAAATCATATAATAAAACTTGCTATCTTTTGGTAAATGAACCTAAAGTTTCAAAAATTTATTTGGAGGCTTGAAGCATAATTCGAGTATTTTTGGCTTGACATTTGTAATAAAACTCAAACTTGTAGATTTGATAATATGAGCATTTCATACTCTAAAGTGCTATTTGATTTGTGATTCAGTGATATGGCTAACATCACCAAGCTTGAATGCGTTGCCTTTGATGTTTCCGGAAGAAACTATTTGACTTGGGTACTTGATGCTGAGATTCATTTGAGTGCGAACAATCTTGGACAAACATCAAGGAAAATAATGAGACAATGAACAAGACAAAGCGAAGGCAATGATTTTCATTCGCCATCACCTCCACGAAGCACTGAAATCCGAATATCTTGGGGTGAAGGACTCTGCTATCCTATGGAAAAACTTGGAGGAGAGATATGATCACCAAAAAACTGTGATACTTCCAAAGGCTCGCTATAACTGGATGCACCTGAGGTTGCAATATTTCAAAACAGTAAATGAGTATAATAAAATTGTGTCCCAATTGAGATTATGTGGTGACAATGTTACTAATGAAGATATGTTAGAAAAGACACTGACTATGCCTCCAACATGCTCCTGCAACAGCAATACCGTGAAAGAGGTTTTCAAAAATATTTTCAGTTAATTTCATGTCTCCTAGTTGCTGAACAAACAATTAACTCTTGATGAAAAATCTTAACTCCCACCCAACTGGATCACAGGCATTTCCATAAATAAATGCAAATGTCTCATTTCCGAAAGTGTATGCAAACAAATATGGACGTGGTCATGGTCTTATTCATGGACGTGGTCGTGGGTATGGTCGTGGTCATGGTCGAAACCATATTGGTCCTAAAAATGCATCATACCACTCGAAGTGGAACAACAATAGTGAGAAACAAGAAAATGGCAAGGTTGTTGGTCCTCCTAATAATCATGATGAAACTTATTATAGGTGTGGAGTGAAAGTGCATTGGTATCGTACCTGCCGCACACAAAAAGATCTTGTTGATCTATATCAAGCATATATCAAGGGTAAAGGAAAAGAGAAAGAAACTAATTTTACTGATTTTAGCAATTGTGGATTGTGAAAGTGATCCAAGGGATCCAATGGACTTTAATCATTTAGATGTTGTTGATTTCTTTACCGAGCCAAGTGGAGAAATTAATGGAATTTTATTTTATGGTGATGATGCTCGTGATGGAAACAGAAAGATCAAAGATGATTGATATGATGTTGAATCTATGTTTAAATAGTTTGTTATGTGTTTTAACTCAGTCCCTGGTTGTTATGTTTTAAATTTCCAAGTCTTGGTATTTCTAAGTCAAATTCGTAATATGTCTAGTCTCTGGTTTGCCATGTTTCTAAGTCTTGAGTATATTAGCTTTTAATTAATATATTAATTTTATCATTTTCTTCACTTTGTTTATTTTGTTTATAGAATGATGGAAAATATTAATGCTGAAAGTAAACTCAAGATGAAAGATGGTGATATTTGTTTGGTTGACAGTGGCACAACACACAATTCTTCGAGATCAGAAATATTTCTCGAATTTGAAAATGGCAAAAGCAAATGTTAGGACAATTTTCGGTACTACAAAACTAATTGGGGGCTTTGGAAGAGCAAACATAATATTGTCTGGTGGAACAAATATTTTAATAAAAGAGGCATTATACTCTAGTAAATCCAACAGAAATTTATTGAGTTTTAAAGACATACCTCTCAATGGATTTCATATCAAGACTATGAATGAGGGAAATATGGAATATCTTTATATTACATCCATTGTTTCATGCCAGAAGCATATAAAAGAAAAACTCTCAGTTTTCTTATGGGAATTTATTATGCGACCATAAGTGTCATAGAATCAAATATTGTAATGAACCGGAAGTTCAATGATCCAAACATTTTTATGCTTTGACATGATCGACTTGGTCACCCAGGATAAATCATGATGCATCGAATAATTAGAAACACACATGGACACCGTCTAAAGAATCAGAAGATTATTTTACTTCATTAATTTGTATGTGTTGCCTGCTCACAAGGGAAATTAATTATAAGACCATCTTCGATGAAAAGTAATAATGGCCCCTACATTCTTGCAAAGAATTCAAGGGGATATTTGTGGACCCATTGATCCACCTTGTGGACCATTTCGTTATTTATAGTTCTTATAGACGCACCATCGAGATGGTCAAATGCTAGTCTAATGTCAACACGTATCATTGCGTTTGCCTAACTTCTTGCCCAGGTTATAAGATTGAGGGCACAATTTCCTGATTATCCAATCAAGTCTATTCGTCTTGACAATGCCAGTGAACATCTCAATCATTTAATGATTATTGCATGTCTATTGGTATTGATGTTGAACATTCAATTGCACATGTACATACTCAAAATGGGCTTGCAGAGTCTTTTATTAAGATATTGCAACTAATTGCTAGACCTTTAATTTTAAAGGTAAGTTTACCCACTTCTATTTGGGGACATGCAATATTACATGCTGCTGCATTGGTGCAAGTTAGGCCAAGTTCATTTAATAAGTATTCACCATTGCAACTTGTTTTTGGCCAGCAGCCTGATATTTCTCACTTGAAAATTTTTGGTAGTGCGGTTTATGTTCCCATTTCTCCACCTCACCGAACAAAGATGGGTCCAATCGACGTCTTGGGATTTATGTTGGTTTTGATTCCCCATCTATAATTAGATATATTGAGCCCCTGATGGGTGATTTGTTTAAAGCAAGGTTTATCTCATGGTATGTACAATATTTGTCTCATCTTGACCCTCACACAAATCAGTGAGAGCAAGAATTGAAAGGATAATCGATTTACAAAATATTGCAAATTAGTTACCAGATACATTTACTGATATAAAGAAAGTAACAAAATCTCATATACCGGCTATAAACACACGCGCACGGGTTGATGTCCCCGAAGGACAAACTGATGGCACACTAAAACCGCGCATGAAGCGTGGACGTCCCGATGGCGCAAAAGATAAGACCCCTATAAGAAAACGATATAAGAAATAAACGCTCCTGAAGAGAAAATAGTTTCAAAGCAAGAAAATGCTATGGAAAAATTTAATGGTCAGTCTAAGGTTGATGAACCAAATGCACCTGAAGAGACACATGAGGAAGAATACACATCTGAAGAGATCTCTTTGAATTATCTGATCACAAGAGAAAATTGGGATAGAAAGAAAGTTGTTGTGGATAATATTTTCATTTATAAGGTCGCACTAGATATTGTAAATGAGGATCCAGAACCAAAATCTGTTGAAGAATGTCGACATAGAAATGATTGCCAAAGTGGAAATATGCGATTCAAGCTGAGTTAATGTGGGGTCCTTGTTACTTAATCCATTTATGTAGTATCTTAACATACATACGTGAGTCTGAATTAAGTAAAAACATACACTGATTAAGAGTTTCTAACTAGTTAAGTTGTTACAAGGTTATAAAAACCTAACCACCTATACATTACATGTACAAGTAACAACCTAATCCAAGATAACTCATAGGCAGTGGTTCAGCTCGCAGCGGAAAATGACTCACATCCCGTCTCCCCACGTCTATGAGTCCCTACATAAAACATTCACACAATGAGTATAGAGAACAACGATCTCAGTGCAACAATATCAATATCAATGATAAAGCACAATAAATCATCTAACGTGAATGTTCTGTATCATGCATCAACAAAATGCATTATGTCATGACATGTCTCAATAGGCACCCTATTATCACGAGCCCCATATGATAGGCCTATTCAGCTCAATATGTCAGTGGAATCACATCACATCTTCATATTAGCAGCACATATCATAGTAACATGCTCATCTGTGACAATAGCCAGAGCATATACCCACACCAGGCGTATATCTCTCAAATACATAACCGAGCATATACCCAAACCAGACGTATATCTCAAGCCAAAGCATATGTAGTATATCTATCGTGGCAACGATCCCAGCCAAAGCATATACCAACCTGGGCATATCTATCAAGGCAATGATCGCACCAAAGCATATACACATATCTATCAAGGCATCCCACTCAATCATATGAAATCCCTGTATGCACATGCATATGATACTACCAATCATGACACAAAGATAACATAAATCATATGATATCAAAACCATAACATCATCATATCATATCTATACTCCGTACGTCAACACGTACCTGTAAAGCGACACAAACCAGATAACTCGGTCGTCAATGGTTAATTGCCTCTTTGCCCTGTCCCCTGTGCTAATGCTACAAGCATATGAACAATATACCATGTTATAAGAGGCTTTAAATATCAAAAGCTACAAAATATAACATTTTTCAAGTTTCTGCCCTTGGCGATCGATCGCCACATCTCACCGATCGATCGCTATACTATTCTGTTACATCGCGATCGATCGCCACAACCTCGCGATCGATCGCCAAAATGTTCTGTTGCTCGCGATCGATCGCCACATTTTCACCGATCGATCGCTACATGTATAAACCGCCTTAAAATTTACTCTGCCTCGGCGATCGATCGCCACAAGGCTCGCGATCGATCGCCTGATGTCCAGAAAGTTTAGAACATGGCGATTTTCAAGCTTATCTCCATGGTTCTTCTCCTATAACTCAAACTGAACCATTTCAACATGTTTCTTGCAATCCCTAGGAACATATGAACATGTTTCTAACATCATAGATTCCAAATCAAAGCATAGAAACATGATATAATTCTTCACATGAACACTTGATATTTCACTTCACATATGCAACACCAATGACATATTTCAAGTGTAAAGTTAAGAATTCCTTACCAAGATGGTACACTTTCACTTCACACACCTTCCTAACTCAAGTCACAAGTCAATCCCAAGCTCAAAACCACAAAGAATTTGAAAGAGATGAAGAGGAGCTTGGTAGAGATTTGTAGGTGTAAAATGGTGTATTGTGAGTTTAAGTGCATTAATCCCCTTAATATAGCCACTTGTTATAATACCATGCCAATTACCATAAACATGTAAATCCAAACTCAAATTCACATGCTAATGCAACTTTAAATGAAAGGCAAAGGCATATGAAATTCAATTCAAATGCATTTAGTCCATGTTGCTTGATATGCCACTACATTTGATTTCATTCAAGTCATTTCTATGCACTACATCTAGTGCATCATGTTTCATTCCTTGCCATATATCACAAATTCATGTCATGTATGTGAGTATTAACCCTCGGTTTAACCCGAACCCGAGTCCACATCGTACCGTAATTATTCAAAATTACGCCATAACAAATCGAGGCATTACAATTCTCCCCCACTCATTGAATTTCGTCCTCGAAATTGTATATACAACATATGAATCTCATGTATCATATGAATCACATACAGAAAGTCATAAGCTTCAACCCTATTAGCAATACTACAAGGAATAAGAACATAGTGACAAATAAGCTTTGCACAAACATGCATTATAAATGCAACATTATTTGCCGGAACAAATAATCAAAAGTAAATCTGCTACATACTCAACATGCTCAACAAGCAGATACTTACCAGACCAGCAGTATAAGAAGCCAAAAGAAAACATACCAGACATTGCACTTTGGATTCTACTGCATACCCATGTTCTCGCATAACAGTTTGTTACCATTCGCTTTTATCCACGTAGTCATATGCTCACAACACTCTACACCAGCCGGGCATAGATAGTATGTATGCATCATTGTACTACCATCAACAGACAACTATTTCACTAGTATCAATGAACACTCAAGAAATCATGTCCGGATGTTGGCACATATACATATCCTGTTATACACAACAGTATCCATTAAACTGACTTGATCTCATACAACTCATTGTACCGGTGGGTTCCCTTAACCAAGTCATTGTCCACTCCCAGTGTCCACTCCCATTCCTGCTGGATACACACAAATGATCCCAATGGAGCATCTGTTCATCTAATGGCTACGACATCCGTCCCTCCTTGGACAACTAGTCACCATATATTAATACAGTCAATGGTTCAAATCCTGGTATTACACATTTTCCATACACATTATGCCATACTTTAGATACACAGCAACACACATACCCGCATTGTATATTGTATAACGGTTTAGAATGTTTCCATTCGTCTGTACTCTTGTGTAAACCTACGTAGAATGTCGAGAGTAACAAGATACTCTAAACCAAGTACCTCGGTCCTTGTCACATACCGATGTTACACATCCACATGTGCACAGAGCCATCTCTGCTCTAACATTTCACAAAGTGATATTATCGTATGTCATTACACAATGTGATAGATACAACATATCCATCTATCAGTATGTATACTAATCTCCCACGCCAGACTTCTCAGTCTAGATTAAACACTGGACACGATACCAGTCCAGAACAAACACTGGACACCAACTTGTCCAAACCACGAAAAGTAATCCACATCATACTCATATGTCATTAATGTATACTGCACACCAAAGCCATGTCCAATACATATGTCCATATGAGTATATGGTCATCTCACTCAATGACTATGGTCTCATCTAACCCCTGTACCGGAAATGTCATTCTTTGTACCAACTATTTCCCCCTCAAGACTACCATCTTGAGTATGACAAGCTTTTACAACGAGCTTTTACAACGAGTCATTACTCACTGTTCCCTGTAATGATCAACACAAAAGATCATGTAGCAATGGAAACCAACATGTTTTCCAACCGACACGTTTTCCCCGCATATGTAATGCACTGGCTACATGTAGTATGCCAACAAGTCCCACATATCAAAGGTACCTGATAACCCATTCCGTTCTGCTTTAAGAACCTATCCATACGGATTATCATATCACCCGGATAAAGCATACAATCAAAGATATCACCCGACTATATCACATGATCAAATATATCACTCAGATATATCACATGATCGAATATAGTACATACTCGAAATCAACAGTTGTTTACCTCACCATATTCATTGCTAAACACGATTGCTCCCAGCAAATCGTTATCACCTCTGGTTCATGCAGGAATAGCCAATCCAACAATACATGGAAAGTAACAAATTCCAACTCAACTGCAATCACACAATCCACACATTCGTATTGACATGAATGACAATCAAATTACCATCCCACTCATGGTCATTTTAACATTATGACTCTGCAATTGGATTCAAAGGAATTGCCAGATCATATAGCATTGCCTATGATACATTCACAATACTGTCACCGTATTATGTTCCAAGTACACTTTCCGTGTACGCTCAAAGGATATCATATCAGAATACTCAAGTACAAATATATAGCAAAATACCATCCCCCATCTGGTATATGTCAACTCAGTCGCATAGTGGTCGTACCACTATAACATGACACAAACTTGAATGTCATACACATATATGTGCACGAACAAGTTCAAGAGATACTTCATTTCATGGACAAATCAAGTCTTATCACACTATCTCCTATGTGTGAGCTTCTTCAGCCTGCTCATAACCATCTGTAATTCATCCACCACCACAAGGTTTAGCATAGCCACTATTCATTAACCATTACATGGTGTAGTATACCAACCATACTGTTTCCTCATGAAACATATTCGCAGACTATCCCTCAATAGATATCAACACAACATCTATCGAGCACAAAATGAAAACCAATTAACTATGCAAACCAATCGCATGACTAGGTCGGCATATCACAATCACAATCCCATCAGTCATATATCTTCCGTCCTGACTCAAGAATATATGAATTTCATGTCAAACACATAGTATCATCACAACACAACGGAAACTCTGATTGCTTCAGCACTACAGTCGCAGTGTACAAGCAATCTACGGAAACTCAAACTTCCTTATCCATCTGGAGAATGTGGACATTCAACATCAAACTTGTGAACCATACATCATAGCCACCAAGCTATGCTATCAAACAATAGTTCACATTCAATGCTTCCCGGATACTCACATTGCCACCAATCTCTGTTGGTCTTACGTGTACAGATCACTCCTGTCATACAACAATCTAGAATATGACAAACTGTCAACATAGTTCCACTAAAGCATCAGTTTACGAATGTCTCTTATGACGTCCTTTTCTGTATCTAGAAGCTATACAAGCATCCAATGCTCTCAGTAACAACACAGATACCCACACTCTGTTCAAAGCAAACCAATCAATTTCAACCTCATAATGCAGTTCACAACACAGAACTAAATGTTCATATACAACATCCCATACACAACTGTATGCACTTGAGGTATCTCGTGTCACTCAAAGACACCCATGGCTGCCACACATACCACATACATAAAGTCTCATACGGACAACCTTATAGCTCGGACGGAGTTCATATCAAAACAATGATATCCATTCCCAATTGTCCTATACCTTCGCCAGATATCCTACATGGCCACATCGCACCATGTATGTCTCTGTCTAACCATCACAAAGATCACATGTGCAGACGTCACAACAATCTTTACCGATGCTCATTGCATCACTGCAATCTCCGCCGGTACTCATTTTCTTTCAATCTGAAAGACTTCCATGCTCAAATCCATATAATACAACAAGAACGAACACAAGAAGCTAACCAGTCACCAAAACACGAGTGACGTGAACAACATCAACTGATAACAGTCGAACATACTGCGGTTGTACCGCTCCTTCCATCAATACGCCTCAGCGTTACTATCATTGAACTCTCTCAATTTCATGTTCCTTGTCAACTCCATGACAACAAACATAGAGTTCAACACACACATACACACCGGAGAACCATACACAGATGATACCCTGAACAAGATACTCATCACCACGATGATCTCACGACTCACCAATTACCGCTGTGAAATACCACAATAACGAATACTATTATTGTACACTACTTTCACAGTCGCTACATGTACCATCTGAAATTCTACTGCGTTCGCCATACGCTCCACACAGATCAAGAGTAAAGTATTCCATTCCCATTCAGACCATACATGTCGAACTAACAGTGCAATCATAGATTGCAATATCAAGAATGCCCTTGACCTAGATACAGTGATCAATAACCTGTATCGTCACTTCCATTCACACATCATGTGTCAGCGGCCAGTCCATCATTAGGTCTGATACACAATCTCAATGCAGGCTGACATTGCACATGGAGCTGATACCAAGCTTTGCTTTTCACGCTCCAACCACTGTACAACTTACTCCTCTCGGTATCGACCTACATACCATTACCACGGAAACAGTGGAATAGCTCCCGCAAAAACATATCATGTGTCCCTTCCAAATGATAGTACAGAAACCCGGTATACCAATCACGGTACACCTACAACCTCACTTATGCCACACGCATAAGGATGTAGACCAAGCCAAGTCATACTATCATCCTGCAAAACAAGGATTAACAATAACAGATACAAATACAAAGCATGTTCCCAGACACTATATCATCAGTATCACATGCCTTTAAGTGATTAGGTAACTCCCTAACTCACTTCCTCTACCCTTGTTCATCCCGTTCTCGAACCACTGCTCTGATACCACTAATGTGGGGTCCTTGTTACTTAATCCATTTATGTAGTATCTTAACATACATACGTGAGTCTGAATTAAGTAAAAACATACACTGATCAAGAGTTTCTAACTAGTTAAGTTGTTACAAGGTTATAAAAACCTAACCACCTATACATTACATGTACAAGTAACAACCTAATCCAAGATAACTCCTAGGCAGTGGTTCAGCTCGCAGCGGAAAATGACTCACATCCCGTCTCCCCACGTCTATGAGTCCCTACAGAAAACATTCACACAATGAGTATAGAGAACAACGATCTCAGTGCAACAATATCAATATCAATGATAAAGCACAATAAATCATCTAACGTGAATGTTCTGTATCATGCATCAACAAAATGCATTATGTCATGACATGTCTCAATAGGCACCCTATTATCACGAGCCCCATATGATATGCCTATTCAGCTCAATATGTCAGTGGAATCACATCACATCTTCATATTAGCAGCACATATCATAGTACCATGCTCATCTGTGACAATAGCCAGAGCATATACCCACACCAGGCGTATATCTCTCAAATACATAACCGAGCATATACCCAAACCAGGCGTATATCTCAAGCCAAAGCATATGTAGTATATCTATCGTGGCAACGATCCCAGCCAAATCATATACCAACCCGGGCATATCTATCAAGGCAATGATCGCACCAAAGCATATACACGTATCTATCAAGGCATCCCACTCAATCATATGAAATCCCTGTATGCACATGCATATGATACTACCAATCATATGACACAAAGATAACATAAATCATATGATATCAAAACCATAACATCATCATATCATATCTATACTCCGTACGTCAACACATACCTGTAAAGCGACACAAACCAGATAACTCGGTCGTCAATGGTTAATTGCCTCTTTGCCCTGTCCCCTGTGCTAATGCTACAAGCATATGAACAATATACCATGTTATAAGAGGCTTTAAATATCAAAAGCTACAAAATATAACATTTTTCAAGTTTCTGCCCTTGGCGATCGATCGCCACATCTCACCGATCGATCGCTATACTATTCTGTTCCATCGCGATCGATCGCCACAACCTCGCGATCGATCGCCAAAATGTTCTGTTGCTCGCGATCGATCGCCACATTTTCACCGATCGATCGCTACATGTATAAACCGCCTTAAAATTTACTCTGCCTCGGCGATCGATCGCCACAAGGCTCGCGATCGATCGCCGATGTCCAGAAAGTTTAGAACATGGCGATTTTCAAGCTTATCTCCATGGTTCTTCTCCTATAACTCAAATTGAACCATTTCAACATGTTTCTTGCAATCCCTAGGAACATATGAACATGTTTCTAACATCATAGATTCCAAATCAAAGCATAGAAACATGATATAATTCTTCACATGAACACTTGATATTTCACTTCACATATGCAACACCAATGACATATTTCAAGTGTAAAGTTAAGAATTCCTTACCAAGATGGTACACTTTCACTTCACACACCTTCCTAACTCAAGTCACAAGTCAATCCCAAGCTCAAAACCACCAAGAATTTGAAAGAGATGAAGAGGAGCTTGGTAGAGATTTGTAGGTGTAAAATGGTGTATTGTGAGTTTAAGTGCATTAATCCCCTTAATATAGCCACTTGTTATAATACCATGCCAATTACCATAAACATGTAAATCCAAACTCAAATTCACATGCTAATGCAACTTTAAATGAAAGGCAAAGGCATATGAAATTCAATTCAAATGCATTTAGTCCATGTTGCTTGATATTCCACTACATTTGATTTCATTCAAGTCATTTCTATGCACTACATCTAGTGCATCATGTTTCATTCCTTGCCATATATCACAAATTCATGTCATGTATGTGAGTATTAACCCTCGGTTTAACCCGAACCCGAGTCCACATCGTACCGTAATTATTCAAAATTACGCCATAACAAATCGAGGCATTACAGTTAAACTTGTTAAACAAGGTTTCTCACAGAGATATGGAATTGACTATGAGGAAACATATTCCCATGTGATCAACATAATCACGTCACGGTATTTAATCAGTTTGGTAGTCACAGAGAGACTTGATATGCATCTTATAGATGTTGTTACTGCATATCTCTATGGGTCCTTGGAGAATGACATTTACATGAAAATCCCCGAAGGATTCAAAATGCCTAAAGCATATAACCAGAAGTCTCATGGTTTTCGATTAAGTTACAACTATCCTTGTACGGATTGAAACAATCTGGAAGAATGTGGTATAACCGTCTTAGTGAATACTGTTAGTTCCGAATTTTAAAGATGACAAAACAGATCAGACCGATCAAGCCGTAAAACCATGTCAAAGCAGATCACACCGATATGGTCTATCTCAAAATCAGAACGGATCGATGCAAACCAGTCTGACCAGATCGAAGCACGAGATCAGCTCAATAAGGATTAATTTTAAAGGAGTGTTCATTCACCCCCCTCCTCTAAACACTCCGGACCGATCCTAACAAATACCTCATTAAAGAATGATATATATGTAACATAATTTGTCCATGTGTTTTCATCAAAAGATTTGAAAGTGGTTTTACCATTATTGCGGAGTATGTGGACGACATAAATCTTGTGGGGACTACCGAAGAGCTTACAAAGACCGCTAATTATTTGATGAAAAAATTTGAGATGAAAAACCTTGGTAAGACATAATTGTGTCTCGGCTTGCATATCGAACATTTGTCAGATGGAATCTTTATCCATCAATCAACATATACAGAAAAGATTCTTAAACGATTTTATATGGATAAAGCTCATCTATTGAGTAACCCTATGGTTGTTCGTTCACTGGATATAAAGAAAGATCATTTATGTCCTCGAGAAGAAAATGAAGAATTACTAGGTGCTGAAGTACCTTATCTTAGCCATTGGAGCTTTAATGTATCTTGCAAATTGTACTAGACATGATTATAGCTCCGCACCAACACGAAGGCATTGGAATGACATAAAACATGTCCTACATTACCTTCGTGGAACAACTGATATGGTTTTGTTTTACTCAAATAATTCAGAACCACAATTACTAAGTTATGCTGATACAGGTTATCTTTCTGACCCACGTAAAGGAAGATCTCAAAGCTGGTATGTATTTATTTGTGGTGGTGCTGCAATATCGTGGCGTTCAGTGAAACAAACATTAGCCGCTACTTCTTCAAATCATTCAGAAATTTTGGCATTGGATGAAGCAAGTCGTGAATGTATATGGTTGAGGTCAATGATTCAACATATTCGAGAATCTTGTGGGTTAACTTCAAAAAAGAATTCACTAACACTGCTGTATGAGGATAATGCTGCTTGTATTACACAGATTAGAAATGGCTACATAAAATGTGACCGAACGAAACATATATCATCAAAGTTTTTCTACACTCACGAACTACAGAAGAATGGTGATATTGACGTTCATCATATACAGTCAAGTAACAACTTACATATTTATTCACAAAGCTTTACCAACGACAACATTCAAAAGGATAATTCACAACATTGGAATGCATCAACTGAAGGATCTCTTGTCGATACCCGGGGGAGCGTGATAACTTTTGAGAAATGTCTCACACTCGCAAGCTTCATATGGATATGCACTCTTTTTCCCTTCGTCCAGGTTTTTCCCATCGGGTTTTACTGGCGAGGTTTTTAACGAGGCATATTCCATTAATGTTGGACATCCAAGGGGGAGTATTATAAACAAATTGTATATGGTTATAACTTAAGTTCCATTAATATCTTGTAACTCTTTCATGTAAAGTGACTTGTAACTCTTGCCTCATGGTGCTATATATATCAAACACGTTTTTGAGAAAAATAGAGAGATATACAAAGTAATGAATAACTTTATCTCCCATCTATATTGATCTTGTAATTTATTTTAAGTTGTGTTCAACACTTGCATTTTATAACAAATGTAAAATATTAGTTAGTTATAATTTATGATGCACATATACTATAAAATTTCACGGCTGAGTATTTGATACTTTTCGGATATGGATGCGAGAGATATTGCACCAATATGTATTATATACGCCACCTGGCATGTCCGAATTAAAATTATTTTTAATCTCGGATACATGTGTGAATATAGTCAAGATATGTTTGACTAGAATGTATCGGATACGCCATAGATCATATCCAGAATTTAAAATAAATTTTAATCTAGGATATGTGTCTAGATACGTCCAAGATACGTCCGAAACACGATCAAGATACGCTAACATTGTTATTTAGACTTTTAATTTGTTTAATGCTAATTATATATTTGAAACCTGGTTTTTTATAAATTTTATGAAAAAAAACATTTAACGTTCTATAATTTATGCCAAATTTCACTTTGTAACCATTATTTGAAAAATTACAATTTATATTATTAGATTTCAAGAATATAATAATTTTTCCTAAATAGTATTGATGATATATATATACATATATATTTGTTGTATCTAGACTTCTAGTATCCTAGAAATTTTAAAAAATCTTCTGTAACCGTATCCGTGTATCCATGTATTTATATCCATGTATTATTGGTTATAATTATGTTTAGTATACAAATTTATTATATATATATTATATTTTAGTCAATGTGGTAACTGATTCCAACTAAACTCGGTCAAAAATCAAGATCTACTCATTCTCGGTTTTAAACTTTATAGTGATATTATTATCATTTTTTTTCGGTAATTAAATAAAGAGGATCTAATCATATCTTCATTTTTCGACTGAATCAAACTCAATCTCCTTTTTTTTTTGCACAGTAAAATATATTAATTAGAAATTGGTGGTAATTACAGCAAAATACAGCAATGCCAACAACTATAAAAATCATAAGTAACGAAAAGATAAAAAACATCAAACCAACCACCAAATAAGTGTCGTTTCCAAACCAAAGCGGGGCAACTAGGCTAAAAGAGAAAGTATATCACTATAAGATCACATTATCGTAGACCAAAAAATGGCATGAACCACATAATCCAACTCAGTCCCTTCAAACCATGAATCCCAGATGATGGACAATTAAAGAAACTACATTTCAATACAAGTGACGATACATATGGAGATAAAAACATCAAATCAACACCAAATAAAACTCAATCTCTTTTTAATCTGTCTAATGATTTTATTTACTTTTTCAAAGGTGTCTTTATTTATAACTAATATATGGCAGCAATTTACAAATATAGCTATTTTGTGTTTTAATACATTTTTTTACTAAGGGGACATTAATGTAATTTTACTAGATACCAAGTGAAATCCTAACTCATCCTTTTGCAACCTATAAAAGGACACACAAATAAACAAAAGAACACATGAGATGTTGAGGATCTCAAACCTCCATAGTATGATCTTTTCCCACATAAGAGGGTTTTTTATGGTAGCATCAGGCAAATGGTGTATGAACATTGACAGATTTGATCACATATGTAAGATCAATGTCATTGTTGCTCATATGATCCGATCCTCATCTTCCATGCCAGCAGTCGGGTAAAAACATCGAAAAAGTATGATTCTTATCAATTTTCAAAGAAGATAATTCAATGGTAAGTTTGTCTACTTTCACTAAATATTTATTTAAATTTTAAAATTCATAGTATGAAGCTTAATAATCTTGATTTTTATCATTGTGGCTTGTAATATATTTTTTAGTAATTTCACCCACACATTCAATAGATTGACATTCAAATCTATGGCATGAAAATGGTGATTTTGCTCTCCAAATTTGAGTTTCTAAAAAATATTTTATTCATTTGTCTATAATAAATTCATGTTTCTATCACTCATTCAATGATTTCAATATTATCTTCATATATATGATTTTACTAAATATGTGTTATAAACTTATCTGAAATATGATATTAAAACAAATGCAAGAGTGAAGGAAGTGGGCATTGGAACAAGTGATATTTAGATTTGTTTTTTTGTTTTTTTGTGTTTTTTATATATGATTTTACAGTTTAATTTTATCTTTTTTCATAATTCTATCTAATATTTGATTGTTGAAAAGAAACAAAAACTGGAATAGATCGCGGTTCCTTGGGTTTCATTACCAAAACTAGAACCTCTTTTTGGTTTCAGTTCCAAAATTGGAACCAGAAACGTGAGACGTATGTTTTGGTTTTCGGTTTCAGTCATTAGGCATGTGAAATAATAAATTAATTTAGATTTTAAGATCTTATAATATGCGTAGACAACTTAAATTATATAATTAATGTTAGGAATTTGACCTCCAAATTCACCCATAGGATCTGCACATTTTATAGAAAAGAAATCAAAATGAGAAATAATAACGATATAAGGATTTAACGTCGAAATTCAAAAATCAAGAGAAAAACCACTACTACCAGAGAAGAAAATACACTATATGAAAAATTAATACAAATACATAATTTCTCTTCTCACCCTTAAACACATCCACAAAGCTTTCCAACTAACACAACTTCATAACTCGTACATCTTCCCTTAACAAGAAAGACATATAATAAAATCTTTTCTGATTTAGAAACTCAGTCAAAGCCGCAACCACAGAACATACTAAGAATTTACTAGATTCTACAACAAGAATTTATCTATCTAAATCCAAAAACTGCTAGACAAACTACTGATTGATGCACTTAAAACAGAATGTTTTGGTCTTCTTTTATAGCAAAAGTATTGGCCCATTTTATTTTCCCATCTGACGTGGGATGAGAAAAAAGTCAAACCCATCAACTAAACTATTTGATTTGTATAAATTAAATTTAACCTTTTTTCTAAATATAATAAAATTTTATAGTATAATTATCTATGATACACGGACAATTACACAACGACACGACACGTACACGACGACATGGATTTTCAAAATTTTCAGGTACGACACGGCTATATATATTTATATTATATATATATATATATATATATATATATATATATATATATATATATATATATATATATATATATACACTATATTACAAATACTAAAATTATATTTTTTAATTTCTAAAACCATGTAAAATCAACAAAAATATTCTTATCAAATTCAAGAAGTATATAAATAAATGCATGTCACTGAAATCATCATAGTATCACTCATAATATGATAATATTAAAATGATATTTTCCAGTCTAGGATCAAGTAATTGTCGCTTTAAAAGCTATATATTTTTAAACCATACAGCAGTCCAAGCACCAATGTTTCGGTCATTCTCCAAGGAGGGACTGTTGTTGCTTCCCAACAATCTCACTCCCAATAATTGAACTTTTTGAAACCCATGAGAATCGAACACGGGATTTTGGAGCTGATACCAACTAGATCAAGTGCTAGCCGTTTTACAAAAAGCTACAGCTAGTGACAACGACGCAACATAAATCTTTTATAAATCGTACACGGTACAACAGCCCAAGCTCTACGCTTTGATCACTCTCCACATAGAGCAATTATTGCTCCCAAACATTAAGACATTATTAAGATGTAGAGAATATAGATTTGGTTATTTTCACTCTTATTGCATATAAATGCTCCTAGCCGAATGATAATTACCACTTTGAGAAATACAATTATTTTTTTCTTAACTTAGTCGTACATATAATCAACTCGAATTCGAATTACTATTTGAATTGACCATATCCCAATATTTGACCTCTCCCGATGTTTACAAATCTTCGAACATATCCTTATTCAAATTCTTTCAATCCATTCATAATAAAAATTGCTTTAATCAAATAAACATCCAAAGAATACCTCTCCCGATGTTTACAAAAATCCAGCTAATAATTAAAAAAATAATTATTGTATTGGAGATCAATAATTATCCGAGCGGTACAGTTTATTGTTTAAAATATAAAAGCCTAAAGGCATGTCTGTAAAAAGCTCAAGGCTAAGCATTCACTGTGAAAATCAGTGACTCAAAAAATATTCATAAAATCTCAAATAAGCTGTGACACAAACTTGGTCCTACAATGTATGGACATGCTAACATCTATGCCAATGGATATTCACCAGCAAAATTGACTTGTTTTACCCTGCAACTTATTTGCTTCAGACAACCCTCATTTCGATGTGCATCTCTTATGAAGTGGTCAGTTTTTCGAGATCTTCGAGTGCTTGGTTGACAGCATACACAATCATCTTCTTAACCTGGTCCGGTATATAAAAAAAGATTAAAAAAAAAAATTGTTTTATGTTTTTACTTTCAGATATAAGCACGTAATCATATATAACAAGCTACCTCTAACTTGTCTTCTTTAGCTCTGTGATCTTTTGGTAGCTCTCTGAATTCTTCAGTCAGTTTAAGGCATTCATGTATATTTTCGGGAGATACAAAGTCGGCAGCAACCTTAGTGCATGACTGGAGAACAGGAAATCAGATAGAGAAAAGATCAACAGAGGCGAGCAAAAGTTGATGCTGATGGAAGAAAAAAATTGAAAATAGTTGAAATTTACCTTCAGATTCCTTACTTGGTGTGGACACCCAGCAGGTATGAACACTGCCTCTCCAAGTTTTTGCTCAAATGTCCACGGTTCTATTCCTGAAATGATTGTAAAAATGGGCTTTTCAGTCATCTCCGAAGAATATAAGTGGGAATTCAACAAGGTTAAAACATCATAGCCTTACCAAATTCCTCTTTTAGCTTCTGTTTATGTGTTGAAGTTAGGTAGAACGATTGGTCGTGAATTGGATGAATTACCTATATAACAAATGTTGGAGAAAACAAAATTGAATGCACAATTAAATAATACTAAACATTAAGTTTTAGCAAGTATTATCATAATCACCTGATGAACAGGAGAGCAAAAGGTGTGTCGAAATTCATTTGAATGTTTGACGAGATATTCTTTCAATTTGGGCACATCTTCCCTTCTGAATATGTCCCAAAGAGCGCCGCCTTGCTCTGAATGCACTTTAGGCAGAAAATCTGTATCTTCTTTCTCTTTGTTGTTGTCAAAGTTGATCCCATAAGTGTTTTGGTTTCTGTGCAGGTCACTGTGTTCTTTTTCGTCCTGAGCTCTCTGCATTTCTTTCAACGATTCAATGGCTTGGTGCTGCTCGGGACTTATAGCTACATCTGCAGTGTGTGTCAATATATTCACCTGAACAAGTGAAAATAATTACAGTTATGTCACACGGCATAAGATTTGAAAATCGTGAATTCTAATAATAAGATCATGCATATTAAGCATATCTTACAATAAAGTGCCCAGAGAGGTATTATGATAAAATCATGCAGCGGGGTGGCGAATGAGTTACTAATCACTATTGGATTGTACCCTGGGTTCGCGTTGAGTCTTTTGTTGTTCGCCTTAGTGATTGATGATGTAACAAAAGATATACATACTAAAATATCTTGGACCATGCTTCTCGTTGACGATGTTATGTTAATGATACTAGGGCAGAGATAAGTGCTAAATTGGAGTTATGGAGAGAGAACTTCAAATCAAAGAGTTTATGGTGAGAGAATTTGAAATCAAAGAGTTTTACATTACGTATGTCTAAAACAGAATATATGGAGTACAAATTTAGCGGTCGTACATGGATGAGTAGCAAGTTTCGAGACATAGTATATGTAGGATCGAGCGCTTACCGCTTTACCAATAACTATAGTTAAGGGTAATGGCGCAACATCAATCCTTTCAACCATACATTGGCACAAGCGTCACGTGTTCGACCGATCACAAAGCAGAGGCAATTGTTGAACCCCAACAATCCCTCCCCCAATAATTGCACTCTCTGCAACTCATGGGAATCGAACACGCGACCTTGGCTCTGATACCAATTGTAGGATCGAGCGCTTACCGCTTTACCAATAACTATAGTTAAGGGTAATGGCGCAACACCAATCTTTTCAACCATACATTGGCACAAGTGCCACGTGTTCGACCGATCACAAAGCAGAGGCAATTGTTGAACCCCAACAGTATATATTATCCAAAAGGATTGAGAGATTGATAATGATGTTAACCACATAATACAGGCAAGTTGGTTCAAATGGATAAGCGCACTGGAGTTTTATGCGATTGTAATATCCTGAGATTGAAGATAAAGTTTTATAGAACTGCCATCAAACCTGCAGTGTCGTATGTGACGGAATCCTGAGTATCCAAGAGGAATCACGTCCAAAGATGAGTATGACAGAGATGCGTATGCTATGTTGAATGTGTGTTGAAAAAGATAAAATAAGTAACGACGACATTCGAGCTGAAGTTGGTGTAACTTATATAGAAGAGAATATGCAAGAAAGCCACTTACGTTGGTTTGATCACATACGACGTATTAGGCCAACGATCCACATGTGCGTCGAGTGAAGTTCATGGATTTTGGCAACTTCAAGAGAGCAAGGGGACGATCGAAAAAGATATAGTTCAAAGTTCTATACAAAGATATGAAGTCCAAAGAGATTAGTGAGGATATTCTGACCAAGAAAAAACTCTTAGAAAAGACTAAAATATGTGCGCGACCCGACTAGAATTTTTCTATGGTTCATGTAGTATATCCAACTCATTTGAATTAAAGACTTAGTTGTTGTTGTTACATATTAAACATATCTAGCCACAGCTTATGTATCTGAAACTATGACTTGCTAGACATGAGATCCATATGTTCGATTTTAAATGAGAATTATACCATGTAGGGACTGGCATTGAACCATTTGAAAATATGGCCAAGTGATTATTATCACACTCATAAATGATAAAGAAGGCGATCTTCCGGTTATATAACTTTTACCTAGCACATTATTTCTATCTAATATTCAAATCAAATGAACAAACTCAACAAAACTGCTGCTTTAAAAAGGTTTATTGACATAAAACGAGACCAAAATAAACTGGAGTGACAACCTTCCTAATGGCCTGCGTTAAAAATACAGAAGTTTGATGAAATTTAATGTAGTTAATAAAGCATAAAACAAATGATATACAATGTCCTGAGTTCATACCGCATCTGACATATCCAAGTGAAGTTTAGTCACAGAATCTCCTCTTCCAAGTTCCTCACTGATACCATAAGCGATATAGGTCTTTGGACCCAAATCAGGCTTTATGACACTTGCTGGCAACTTGACAGCAAGGTTAAGAAAACCATTCCTTGGATCTGTGTATTCTTGGAATGGCAGTGTGCTAACGAACTCATCACAATGGCGGGGCAACAGATCCTCAAATTTGTCAGATGGTGGCCAGTCCTTGAGTTTCAACATCTCAGGCCATAAAGTTGGATATGTTCTACCTTCTGTATAACCTTTAAAGAATTTACGGGTACAAATCTTCACCTACAAAAGGAAAACACACAGAACTCAATATTAGCGTCAATGGACTGTAAACAAAATGTAAATAAAAAAAGAAACAGTCACATTGAAATTGCTGGAATAAATACGAGAAAACAATAGGGTACTTGACACATATGATCGATTCTGAACTCTATTTTAAAGCAGAAAAAGTTTCAGCAAGTTATTCAAATACAGGACTTGAAGAAAGTGGAACTAACCTCACAATCCAGCCAGGCAATCGATAGTCCTCACATCTGACATCCTTGAACTGGTCCTTTCGTGGTTGTGCTCACTCAATGCTCGCCACATAACCAATGGCTCCCAACTTAATCCACTTGTATGATCGAGAACGTTTCTGACAATAACAGGTTCTCCTTTAGCCCAGTGCTTGCGAAAATTCAAAAGCTCTGCCTCATTTACGATGTTCTCTGAATCTGGGCAATATAAGCAGTTGTCTTCAGAGCCTTCTCTTGAAGCTGCCCTTCGCAACTTTTCAGAACCATCATCACAGCAACCAGTCGGAAATATTTTCTCCATAGTCTTATATTTACACCTGCTTTTCTCAGCCCGTGTTCTTAAACTTGAGATAAAGTCAGCAGGAAGGCGGCATCTCAGCTCTAAACAGTAATCGCCACAGCCACCCATTTCTTTTGGAGCGCAAAAAATTCTCCCATTGCTGCTGGAAACCCATTCAACGGGCATTGTAGAAATATTATCTAAAGTCTCTCTATGACAGGATTCTGGTATTGGTTCTCCGCCATGCATGTATTCACGCCCTTTATCTACATATTTAAATATTGTTTTGTTGCAACCTCCAGCTGGTAAGCGACCTCGACGGATGTCCCGGCAACAACCGAGACACAGTTCATAAGTGCAGTTTGGGCAACTCCAATGAAGATCAACAATTGAAGTCGAACAGTGGTTGCTGCTCCATAATCCAGGGAAGAAGAAAAAGAATTATACTACGTAAATGTCTAGTTCAGTAAGAACGCTAGGTTAAAAAAACAAGATAACTTACCAATATACACGCTCATCAGTGGAGGAAGTTCCATGTTTTAGTTCCACATAAGATGGTGCTACACCTGACCATGTAACAATTTGTCAGAACAAAAATAAAGAGTTTTCAAAAGCGTTATCCTGCCATAGGAGACACATACCTTGAAATTTAGCTTCTTCCTCAATCTCTTCAATTTGTTCTTGGTGAATAATTTCAAGGTGCGGAAGAAGTTCCCTGATGAAATATTGCAGGTGCCAAGTCTTCTCATGATCAGTGAGATCTCTTCGGGATGTCTAAAATTGGAGGGTAAACAAGAATTTAGCAGAGGAGACAGTTTAGAGACACAAAAGTGCCTCAAGAAATACGAACCTTTATCAGGTTAGTTGAATGTAAGCACGAGTTGCAGTTACAATTGTTGCGGCAGAAAGGGCAAACGTTCGACACTTCCTCTTCAGATAATGGATACCTATGTATACAAGTTAGAGATTATTAAAAATTTCCACATTTCTTCAGAAATAAGTATAAGGTGGTATGGTCACCATCGCTTAATGCACTGGATGCAGTAGTATTTCTGTTCACACTTTCTACACGGAACAACAATCCTTCTATCTGCTCTCTGACACTGATGACATTTTATGGATACCCTTCCATTTAAATTCTAAAGATGATAAAAAGCCACACAAGTCAACGATCAAGCAAATAGGGAGATGAAATAAGCAGCATGCGACAAAAATCACACTAAAATGAATGCAGAAAAGATTAAGTAGAATATACCTTCAAGTTTGTGGCTTTATTCCTTTGTACGGTATTCCTATCAGTTTTTCTTATTGATGAACAAGAATTGGCTGGTGAGGAAGGAGAGGAAGAGGAGTTAGACGTAGAATGTTCAGCAAATCCATCATCTTTCATTTGTGTGCCCTTAAAACTTCTTTTTGCATTATCTGTATCATGAATATGGTTTTCACTCTCAATTGTGGAATTGCTTTTTCCAGTCGTAGTTTCTAACAAGAAAACAACATCATCTTCATCATCTACCAAATCACCTACAGATAAGTTAATTTTTAGAAACTTGTTCGATGCAATACGTAGTCTTTTCGATGTTCTCTGACCATCCATCTTCTCAATGTATTTTTGCCCAGTGCGATTTCCAGCCATGGACAGCCTCTGCTTATCAATGCTTGCATCCCAATCTTCTTCCTGATCCCTTTCTCCCCTTCTATTCAAAACTTTATTTCTACCGATCTTTCTCTTGTTCGATGTTGCACAAACCCTCTTCTCAGTGAAGCCTTTATTCACTCGAGCTGTTGTTGCCTTTGCCAATGGCCATTCTTTCAAAGCTGAAACACAACTATTTTTACCTGGTATCGGTAAAGTTGAGGCAATTTTGGTACTTAAAAACATTCTTCTGTTCTGCATTCCCTTCAATTCTTGAGGCACACAATTTTCAAATTCCTGTTCATCCTCATCCAAATTCAGGATAAGCCTCCTCCTCCTCCTCCTCTCAACCACAGGAACACTATTCATGCTTCTTGAAGTCGTTGCCATTTCGTTTTTTAGGTAACAGATATCTGGTTCTCGCTTCATTAGCAACTGCGCCATAGCCACACTGCATAGGCATATGCATATGATCATATATTGTTGATACAATAATTCCTCCCGTTCGAAAGGAATAAAGAGACACGAAGTAATTGACATGAAAATTTCGCTCTTTTACCATATAAATGCTATATATCATTAAAACCCATCTTGTAATTTCGCCTGAAAGAGAAAAAAATATACTAAAAATAAAATCAAACACCGATACAAGTATTAATGTACCTATAAATTAACACGAACTGAGGGAAATTAGCTGTTTCAGAGTCGAAGAAATTAAAAAAGTACGGTTGACTCTGGGCCAATGCATTCAATTCACATCACTTCACCATCAAAATCTAATTGAAAAAAACCGCAAAACAATCCAAACAACACTAAATCAATTCAGGAAACATTCAATTAACCAATCAAGAATTCTCATAAACACGAAAATCAGTCTTAAACCGATTCAAATCACCACAGAGAACAGAAGAACACACAGGCATCGTGCATGCACTCAATAACGACCTGAAAAAAACGGATAATTTCCAACTCACCAAATCGATCATATCAATCAAATGATTGCCAGAAGTGATCAGCGAAGAAATCAAATCCCGGTTCCAAGAATAATAAAATTCGATTAGGGGTGAATTCGAAGGCGATGAGAAACAATCTATAAAGAATCTTCGAAAGATAGGAATATATCTTATTGCGAATCACTACTATATTGTGATTTGTGAATGCAGCAGCTTCGAACAAGGAAAAATTGGATTATATTATATTATATCATATCTAGAGGGAAAAAAAAAAAAGAAATATTATCCATCACGTTTCTATCACCATAACTAACTTTAAAACCTTTTTTTTTTCCAAAAGATTTTGTAAAATATTCTAGAACATTTAGAGTAGTGTTTGGATTAGATGATAGGTTTATTAATCTTGAGATACAATAATCATTGAAATAGAAAATGTGATACAAAATATAATTTAAATATAAAATCCGGACGGATAATTTGTTATTATTATTATTATTTTTTGAACATCAAGCAAAATTATGGGGTTATTTATTTAAATAACCCGAATAAAATAAATAATTACAAAAATAACCCAAATTCTGAAAACATTTAAAAAGTAACCTTACCCGCCAACTCAGTTGGCGGGTCCAATAGGTCACGCCAACTCAGTTGGCGTCACCGAATCAAATATTGGTCACGCCAAGTTGGCGTCACCGAATCAAATATTGGTCACGCCAACTGAGTTGGCGTGACCAATTTAAATTATATAGTCACGCCAACTGAGTTGGCGTGACCTTTGTTTTTTTCGGTCACACCAACCCAGTTGGTGTGACCATTATTTCACGCCAACTGGAGCTGCAAGTTGGCGTGAATAATTATTGGTCACGCCAACTGAGTTGGCGTGACCAATTAATATCACAGGTCACGCCAACTCAGTTGGCGTGACCAATTAATGGTCACGCCAACTGAGTTGGCGTGACTTGGTGTTATAAGATTTTCGCGAACCCTTCTTCTTCGGCAACCTCTTCGGCAATTACAGTCTAAATTTTCTTCCCAACCTCCAAGTTACAATCGTTTTTCTCTCATTTTGCTTCCAGTCACTTCATAGTTTCAGAATTTAGAGGTAAAAATCATGTCGCCGTGTATTAATTTCTATCACACTTTTTCGCTGCCATCCGCCGCCCCCCCGCCGTCCGTCGCCCCCCGCCGTCTGCTGCCTCCGTCGGCCGCCGTCGCCGGTTGCTGATGGCTGGTGGTTGTTGGCGGTAGCATATATGCCTCGTCATGTTTTATCAGTTTTAATTTATTTTGTTTACTTTATGTTGTTTATATGTACTAATATATTTTTTGTTTCATATAATAGGATGGATCCGATGACCGTACCAGGCCCGATCGATGATCATCTGTTGTCATTGCAGTCATGTCATCGTTCTGAAGATGTATGGGCAGGTGATATTGATCGGCCTTTGCGTGTGAGAAATCCGAGCAGCTATTTTTGGGATCTTTGCCCATTAGACACACGTGTTGTAAGTATGTTATATGAGTTTGGGTTTTATGGTGTATATAGGTCTAATAAGATTACCATTGACCCTCATCTAATCACGGCGTTAGTAGAGAGATGGCGTCGTGAAACGCATACATTCCATTTGAGATCTGGAGAGGCGACTATTACACTGCAAGACATTGCAGTTATTTGGGGTCTGCCAATAAATGGTCTTGCAGTGTCAGGTGCCAATTTTGATAAGTCAATACCCGAGTGGCAAGAATATTGTGATCGTCATTTGGGATTTACACCAGATCCGGGTCACTTTAAAGGTGCATGTTTGTTAATGTCTGCGTTGAGTCATCATTTAATAGTAAATCGCATCCATTTGCATAGTACGGCGGATGAGGTTGCTAAATATGCACGAGGTTGTGCATTATTAATGATAGGTGGGATTATGTGCCCCGATAGCTCCGGCAATACTGTAAAATTATTATACATACAGAAATTAGAAGATATCAGTTCTGTTGGTAATTTTAGCTGGGGTAGTGCTGTGCTGGCATTCTTATATCGTGAGTTGTGCACTTCGTCGGAGAGAGGGAAAAAAGTAATATGTGGTGCATTACCACTCCTACAGGTAATCGTTACCTTTATTTTAAAATACTGAAAAAATATATCTTGCATATTTAATTTATATTCTTCATGTTAATGTTTTAGATTTGGGCATGGTCCCGGCTCGAAAGTTTAGCTCCTCAATTAGGACGCCTGAGAATTGATATTGGGCCAATACCAATCGACGAGGACAATTACTTACCTGTTGCTCCATATGGTGCAAGGTGATGTATTACAAATTATTTTGCAATGTATAATATTATATTTAATATTTTGTTATATAATTTATGTTGTTTTATGATGATTATGAGTACACAGGTGGACATGTAAAGTAAGATTTACAGAAACTGGCACACATTCATTACGAATTATTAGGGACATCCTTGACCAGCAGCCATTAAGCCAAGTAATTTTATTTTTTATATTCATGTATAAAACATAATATTCTTTGAACATTATTTTACTATAATACTATATTTGTAGTTTAATTGTCAGCCGTACCCTGATGATTATATTGAAGGACTGCATACTGAGTTATGGACATACAGCGGCCCACTGATTTTGTATGACATAGTTGAGATGCATCGTCCTGAGCGGGTTTTTCGTCAATTCGGCATGGTACAAAACATCCCACCAGATCCACGGTCAGGGGATGATATATTACATGCAGTTAACCGCGGGGGTAAAACAAATAATGACTGGTCTGCACATCATAGGCGGTACATGACTATATGGGTTAATGCACATGCTCATACCGTGCACAGCCCGCGATATGAGTCAGCTGGACAGGGTGTAATTGTCGGGTACAATGACTGGTATGGACGAGTAACACGTAGATTCATTGGCCATCAACGACAATTTGTGGAGGCTGGTTATCAACATGGAGATGGCCCGGCATGGCAACATGTGGTATGTTGCTTTATTACATATGTATTACAAATTTGAAAATTGTGTTTAGATTTAAGTACTTAATAAATGTTCACTCATTTCAGATTGATCAGCTGTCGCAATTAACAGTTACCTGCGACCGTAATATCGCTGAGGAACAATCCATAGGGGCGTACATGGATGCATTTAGTGTGTCAGAAATGTCATACAAAATGTGTTGCACGTGGCGCAGGAAAGACGCGATAGAAACTTTCCGCCCTACGAAGAGGGACATGCGACTCAGGGTGAACAAGTACAGCCGATGCATTTGAGTGATGAAGAACAAGTACAGTCGATGCATGCCGCTGTTGGAGATGCTGGCCCATCAAGTTATGTCCCGACATATTTGCCAGGTCCCTCTTCGTCATATATGTCAGGTCCCTCTTCGTCATATGCCAGTGACATGTACGCAGATTATTATACTCCTGGACCACTGCATCAGTTGTATGACCAAACGCATTTCACGCCTCATCAACCCATGTACTCACAGGAACAAACCAGCCCAGATGTTAATATTAGATTCCCCGAGATATATGCATCGATGGCACCACAATTTGACGTGTCACCGGTTGGGTTCCCTAATTTGTCACCTGATGTTCAGCTGGACGATGTACCTGTTGTGCAAGATGACCAGCCCATTCAGGAAGGACGCGGTCAGAGACGGAAACAGCCACGTCGTTGTGGTACTGGAGGGGCATTATAGAGTTTTAGCCTTCATATATGTAGTCATGTTTGCCTATTGTGAATCTATGTCTTAAATGTAATGAATGTACTTCCATATGAATGTCTTATTTGATGTGTGAGAATAACAATAACACAATAACAATAACACAATAACAATAACAATAACAATAACAATAACAATATCAAACAACAATTACAACTTTATCGGTTTTGGGAACTCGATGCCATATGTCGTCTTGCCCGGGCTTCAGGCCAATCCATCTCATTTTGCATGCGTGTTGTTCGGTCTCGACCTCGTCTTCTTATAGTACGCAAGGTGGAATTGTGGTACAGTTCGAATGACGGGGTTTCCCAATACTGCTCTCCCCATAATGGCTCAAATTGACCTTGATATGTGCTCCAATATTCTTGCATATTATAATACTCCTTGACAAATGTTTTTGCGTTTATGCCATAAGCTCGACATACTTGTATCACATGTGAGCAAGGAATCCCAAATTCTTTCCACTTCCCACAAGAACATTCCCTTGATTTGAGCTTCACAACATGAGTATTACCCCCACGTCCAACTTGCATCCTTGTGATAACTGAGGCTGTTAGATGCCTTCGATCAAACATCTGAACTTCATGTTGAATGGAGTGAAGATCAGCCCGAGCATATTTTTCAAAAGCATAATCCGGCCATTCTTGATTATTTTCGATCATTCTATCCGCTTTTTTCACTCGCTCCAAAAAATAATGCACACAACGATCGAATGTTAACTGTACAATGGCAGTGATTGGAAGGCGACGTGCACCTTTCATGACTCCATTTATGCACTCCGACATATTTGTTGTTAGGATACCACAACGCCATCCTTCATCATGAGCAAGTGTCCACTGAGACTTATCAATCCGATTCAGGTAATCAAAAGCCCTTGGTTCAATGGTTTTGATCTCTTCCATCGTACGCTCAAATTTTATCAGTTGATTTTCTGATCCAGCTTTCCAACACAAGTCTTTTAAGTGCACATTTTTGAAACGACTATTAAAGTTTGAGCAAAGATGCCTCAAACAAAATCGATGCACTCCACGGGGGGGTTTAAAGTCGGGGATACAGTCGGCTGCTGCAATAAGGCCCGGATGTCGATCAGAAATCAAACACACGCCGCCAGATTCTCCAATAATGTGTTTGCTAACCATCTCCAAGAACCATTTCCATGACAAAAAGTTCTCTTCATCGACAATTGAAAATGCCAGCGGTAACACTTGATTATTCGCGTCCATGGAGACAGCAATCAACATCTTATGCTGATATTTTACATACAGATGTGTGCCATCCACTGTAATAACTTGACGACAGTGGCGGAAACCATCTATACACGGTTGGAAGGCCCAGAAAACATAACTCAAAGTTTTTTCTCTTGGTCTTGCATTATCAAGATGATCCCACTCCACGACTGTGCATGGGTTCCATTTTTTCAAAGCTCCCATATAGAAAGGTAATTTGTTGACCGAGCTCTCCCAGGTTCCATACACGTTCCGTATTGCACGTTTCAAACTATGCCAGCCTTTTGCATATGATATTTCAAAGCCATACTTATCTTTCACTGTTTGAATCACATACTTGATTTCATAAGCTGGATCACGACGAACGATTCCCAATAACAAGCTAGCAATCATATTCTTATCCAAGTTCGAATGATCAAGCGACAGCTCACTCAGCAGACAAGTGTGAGGACCACCATATTTGGTTATTTTGAATAACCCAACTTTTTTATCCAAACATGCACGCAGGTACCATCTGCAAGGTATATCCTCTGTACCGTGTTTGCATATTACTTTCCACAATGTTTTTGTACTCTTAACAACATGGTACTCACGTTTTGCAACACGTACTGAATAATCCTTCACAGCTGCCTGCAGATGAAATTTATCTTTGAAGACCATGTTGCGATGGATTTCACCTTTGGAGTAATCATAAAAACTCCCCCAACGGCCTGTTGGATAGTCAATCGAATCTCCAAAAACTTCTGGATGTGTCATGGAAAAGAATGGGATTGTTGGATAAAGATTATGATCATTTGTCATGGTTGGTGCCCCCTCCTCTTGGTTTTCAACTGCTTCTGCCATCACACCAATATCAACTTCATCATCATCAGCATCAGTCTCATCATCAGATGGAATCCCCTCTGGTTCAGAATTAATTTGATCACCAAAATCAGCAAAACTGTCTGCTCGTGGCTCAGCGGCAACATTATCAACATCTACTGGATGATCATCTCGGTCTCCACCACTATATGAACCCTCAGCTTGATGTCGAGCAACAGACGTCTCTTGAATAACAGATGTCGTCAATCCTTCTGAAAAACTGCCACTCATTGGCATTTCTGGAACATAATCATAATTCCTTGGTTCTGCTTGTATATAAAATTCCAAGCAACTATGACCCTGTTCTGAATCAAGTAGCCATGCTAAATTGTAATCATCATCTATGGGTAAAATAGTCTGACGTAACCCCGAAAAATCTTTGAACATATGCCTAGCATATAATTTCAAAAGAAACTGGTTGCGATCGAACCCAGTGATATCATATATTTTATCTAATAATTGTAGAAAATTAATTGTACGCCGTATAGTTGTACCTCTTGATGGACCACGATCATATCGGACGAACTCAGAATCTTGTATAATATTACCCCCCCCAATAAAATAAAACTTGAATAGACATATTTTGATAACTACAGAAAACTATTACTAGTAGCTAATAAAATCTTTTCTGATGTAGAAGATCAGCTAAAGCTGCAACTACAGAGCATAATCAGAATTTTATCATATAATAAAAATATTAAAAGAGACTTGTGAATTGGTGAGAAAACTAAGAGGCGGACGGCTTTATTTATAGCACATTTAGTGCCGCCAACTCAGTTGGCGGCACTATTAAAATAATGTCATGCCAACTCAGTTGGCGTGACCCTATAAAACAAAGGTCACGCCAACTGAGTTGGCGTGACTACTATTCAACGTTGGTCACGCCAACTGAGTTGGCGTGACCAATATTTTATATGGTCACGCCAACTGAGTTGGCGTGACCTATTGGACCCGCCAACTGAGTTGGCGGGTAAGGTTACTTTTTAAATGTTTTCAGAATTCGGGTTATTTTTGTAATTATTTGTTTTATTCGGGTTATTTAAATAAATAACCCCAAAATTATGATAGATAAACAACAAATACAATAGAGCCAACCAAAAGTCGTTAGACTTAAGTTAGGTGTGCTTAACGGATCGGATCGGTCCGGTCTGGTCTGGTCCGGAATCGGTCCGGTCCGTTAAGGAATAGAATCGGATCTGGTTCTTGTTTCGGTTCCAACCGATTCCGGATCGATCCGGTCCGGTTCGTTGCCTTGATTTTATTATTAAGCAAAAAATACTGGTCACGATTCAGGAATCGGAACCGATGGTGCTACCGGTTTCAAAGCACGAAATCGCTCTGGACCGGTTTATTACTGGTTCTGGAGCGGGTTGGAACCGGTTAATCTGGTTCCGATTTTGAATCGGGCTAACCGGTTCAGTTCCGAGCCGGATCCAGATTGATCCGACCTAATAAACACCCCTAACTTAAGTAAACATAAACAGACGAAAGAACAACAAATATAAATGTAATTATTTTTATATTGTTGACTTGCTCATGTGGTCGGTGGCAGTAAATTGTAATTTAAGGGGGGTGTATTGGTTATAGACTTTTATTGACTTTTAATGACTTTTATGGAGTTTAAAAGTCTAGAGGTATCCAATCCAGACTTTTATATACTCTACAAAAGTCTAATGGTATTCAAGACAGACTTTCGTAGAGTTTTTAAAAGTCAGGTGGTATTCAAACTTGAATTTTTAAAACTCTATAAAAGTCTATAGGTATCCAAAATCTCATAGACTTTTAATGACTTCTGTTAAAATCTCTAGGTACAAACTTTGATGCCCCATGTACATCTCAAAAAAGTTAAAAATTCTCCACCACTCCTAGTAAAGATTTGGAATGACTTTTAATTCCTAATTACCCTCATCTCTCTTTACTCTTTATGTTTATTTTCATTTTCGACACGGTCAACTCCCCGTTGGCTTTTCCTCCCCTGTTTTCTACATGTACCTTTTCTTTAATTCCTAATGTGCGGCTCTTTCTTCAATTATTATTTTTTTCACATCTTATTTTTTTATCCAATATAATAGTAATATTCGCCCAATTATTTTGATAAAATAAAAAGTTAAGGTGCTTAATTTTATATTAGATGATATATTTTTAAAACGATTGTATGTGTTTATAACTATAAACAATTATAATAAAGATTTTTCTAAAACAAAAGATATTTATAACGATATAAATTATCATGTTTAATTTTAAAGTATATTTTAAGAATTTTTATGGTAGTCAACTATCATCAAACATATTTTAAGTTTATAAAATTTTATTTAATAGAGAACTTTTGTTTCATTACACCAAATTATAGATTACAATTATATAATAACATTAACTGAATCTTCAAGGCGTCATCTTGAAGATGCAAAATGTTGTTCAATATTTGCCATGCAAAAGAATTGAATAGGTATTTTTCACATTTTTGATTGTTAAATAAGTAAAATGTTTACATTAATAATAAAGAAAATTATATGTTGAAGAAGTTATTTATGTTCGTTTGTTAGTTCAAAGAAATTAATTATAAGTTGAAAAATCTATGGAGTCTATAAAATTCTTTTGATAATTCCGTGTAATTCTATAAAAGTTATTAGAAATCTATGAATTTCATAAAAGTCCATCATTTAAAAAAGTTATTAAAAATCGATAAAGTCTATAAAAGTCTATTGAAAAAGTCTACGAGACTCTATACAAATCTTTTTATAACTCCATGGAATTCTATAAAAGTCAATAGAAGTCTATCAACTCCATAAAAGTCAATCATTTAAAAAGTCGTTAAAAGTCAATAAAAATCTAGATTAAAGCAGCCAGCAGCATCTCATTAATTACTTTTGTGCTTATGTTTTTACCTTTTTTTAGAGAATCAATACAAGAAACAAGTAAATCAAATACCTAAAATCTGTTTTTGTTATCTAAAAAATCGATAAGCACTTGTGAGAAATATTTACTCTTAGCGATAAGTAAATTTTTTTTATTGGATTTGACTTACTATTTGAATCATATACGTTGTAAATTTTAAGGTGTATTTAGTTACCTAATTTTTATATATTTTTTCCATTTAGTTATACATAAAGTTTTATTTCATTTTCTAATTTTGGCTAAAATAAAAACTTCTTTCAGCTTTTATTATATGTTCCTTCTTCAAATTCATTTTCACCTTCTGCCACATGTGCATTAAAGTAATTGCTTTATTATCTTTTATATAATTTGAAATTAGTAATCTAATATAACCTATATTTAATTTAAGATATTTAGTATATTGTTGTAAAATTATATGTGCAATATATATTATTATTTTTCCAAATATATTCTTTCATGATATATCAACTATATATAAGCATGTCCACTTGAAAACACTAGAGAATTTTTTCCATTCAAATTCAAAGAATAAGTATTTTCTAAAAAAACTATTTAAAAGAAAATATTATAAAAAAAAAACCAACACATCCTTATACTTGTATGTTTTCTTTCCTAAAAATATTTTCTTATTCCCAAAAATATGAATATACCTATTCCGTTATTTCTAAAAGTTTTTTCCAAAACTATATTTTCAACTTGCTTTCACATTGTCTATTCGATCAACTTTTTTTTATCATTGTCAATAATAATTTTACCAATATATTATATTATATTATATAGCTCTGACCATATGTTCGGGACTCGAGGTTCCTTTGATGTTGCCCTCGATGACATTAACAACACAAGCAGGATTCTGGTTGTGACAAAAAAATATAATTTTGTACTTGTTTGTACTGGAGTCCCCGTAATAATCTATATATACTCACTAGCGATTTTTAGCATGCGATACGTGGATATATGCTAAGTTTAATGTAAAATAATTTTGTTATGTAGAATATATTGTGTTGTTGCAACATATCTTTATTAATTTTTTTTATTTTTTTCTCATAATAATACAATATATAAATATATTTAATTATTATCTATATTTTTAAAATTTTAAATATCAAAAACTAATATAATATATTATTAATTAGATAAAAATAAAAAAGATTGAAGGTGGTTATTTATTTATTGGAAATTTAGAATAAACATATCAGGAGCAAGTTAATTTTTATTTTATAGGTACGAATTTAAAAATGGCAAAACGTAAAAATGCAACCATTTTAATTAAAAGAAATTAAAATTCTTTTTGGATCTTGAATTATACCCTCTCAATTTCAAAAATTAGTAATTCTTATAATAAATTATTAGAATACAAAATCAAACTTTTTATTTGTGTGTAAGCTTAATTTACTAATCATTTAACATTCTTCGAATAGTCTGTACACGATATATTATTTTATTATTACTTTACTACATTACTATTTACTACAATATTACAAGAAATAGTATAACAATATATTACAGTGTTTGATTGTCCTTTCCGTTTTGCTCATCTCCAATCATAAAATTCATTTTGACTTAATTTTTGCACCAAAATACTGTGAGTTTTGAACCAAATAAAAAACTAATCTCCAACTTATCTACTTAAAACTTTACTCCAAAATGAATATCTTTACAATATTCCTTTTAATTTCATTACAGCAATTACTTTATTCAATTAATAATCTATTACCAATTTATTAATATAATTACATATTAAATTTTATGTTTTTAATATTTTTAACAAATTAATTTAATTTTTTAAATAAATTTATTAAAGATATTATTAAGTATATAAGTCAATAATTAATAAATTATTTTCCAAATATATAAAAATTTAATTAACTAATTAATTTTTATATATTAAAATTACAAATATTTTTTATATAACAATTTAATTAAGTAATAAGATTCAAAATATTAAAATAAAAATAAAAAATAAATTTTTAGATGACATAGCTACAGTACTTACTTTGTTGTAGCATTGTAGCTGCAACAAATAGTTAGAGCAAAAGTTACGGTCGGTTGTACATCAGTCCCACGCAAAATTTGGAGCGAGTTGGAGAAGACCTAAACCCTACCATATAATCATCATCCAAGTTCTTTTTGTGTGCCAACCTCCTCCCCTTCGCCCGAGTCATTTTTCGAAGGTGGGCTTTACATATTATGCGAAGTGTGGAAATTCAGACCTACTCATCTTCGTCGATCTCGGTGCCACCAAGGGTAAGGAGAGCAAGCGCGATGAGAAGGTTGTTCTTTCTATTTTTTTTGTATTTATGTATTTTTGGGATTCATTATCTGCTTCATCTTTATTTGTAGTAATTTTTTCACTTGGCTTGTCCTATGTGTGTGTGTGTGTTTCAGTTTCCCATTTATGTTGATTGGGTTGATTTGTTTTGAAAATAAGAAGTTCAAGTGCAGTTACAGATGCTCTATAGCTGCGAGACTGTGTGACTAATGTTGCTGTATATGGGGTTTTCAGGTGTCTGAGCAGTTAAACTGGAACTAATCTATAAAGGGAAAAGGTTGTTGAATTCGAGTGTGTTGACTGGCAACCCACCCCGGAATCGATCCTGACACTCATCTTCAACGCAAGTTAGATGCAGACGACACTAGTGAAATCGGGGTTTGCTGGAAGAACTCATTTCTGACGATGTACTCATTTTTTTGAAAACACATGAATATTTCCATTGTAGAGAGCGATTTAGTTGAACGATTTTTTTGGTTACAGAAACTGTATTTTCACATGCAAATATCCAATGCCAATATATGACTTGAGGCATTGTTTGTTTTGATTTCTGAAACTGTATTTTCACAAATTTTCAGTAACCTGTAAGGTGTAGTACTTTGGTATGGAGTATTAACTATATATTTTGTAGTTTTACTTTGTCTTACTTCACAAATCTTCATTAACCTGGTATGGAAATTCGTTCTTATTTCAGTAATTGCAGGGATAATTGTTACGAAGTCCAAATCTTTCCCTCTAAATCTCACGTGCAGACCTATTTTCTTATTGGTCCATAAGTCAAAGATTCCATGCACAAGATTTCTTCCCTTTAAAATAATATTCTCCTCCAAATTTCCTCAATAATGCATGTTAGAGTGTCCGTGCATATTAGTTCCTTACAATATTTGCCAGCTTGCATTAACGCACGATTTTCAAATCTCCATTTTCTCAATTCTTTGACAGAATTAGCAGCGCTTCGGCGCTGCATATTCTGCCAACTCCATTTACACATCTGCCATAGACATTCTCATGTAACAATAAAGTGAAATCAGCATCACAAATTGTCAATAAACAGACACAGCCAAGTTAGTAACCATAATATTACAAGCATCATCACTAATAAATACTTCTTAACATCATTTCATACACAAGTTCACTGATTATCCAGAAGGATTCCAAAAGTGGGAAAATGATTACTATCATAACTCCAACAAAATATTTATGCAGAACATAATTAGTCTCCACTCAACAGCCTCCTGGCCAAACTTAACCTGCCAGCATTCCCTAATCTTAAAAACGGTGCTAATTTGTTTTGGTTATCAACCAACAACTCTGCAACCATCACTTTTTCTTCATAGGTTAGTTCTGGTATAGTTTGCATGGCAACCAATACGTTGTCAACTGCATTTGACATGTTATGGTCTGATGATAACTGGATTATCAGATCTGTCATTGTTTTGTTTGTGAGTTCTGCAAAATTGCTAATGGCAAGACACTATTGCATCATCACAGTCGTCAACCTCCTTCCGCTTCTTACCCTTCAACTTTGAACTTCCTGCTGGTTTCGAGGATGGGGTTATGGATACCAAAATTGACTCATCAGCTTCCTCATAATTACGAAATACATCTTGTTGCCCGACCACATCCTCTGGTGTTTGGTGAACATTAATGTTCAGAATATCCTGCACGGCACTTGCAAAGTTCTCTGCTTTTTCTCCTGTGGCACGGTCATTTCCAAATATCTTGCACCAATCATGATAAAAATGTCCAACGCTTGTGTCTCATGGCCCGTGCATTATGGTCTATCTGCCATGAAATAACAAAAAACATTACGTAATTTAAAGGTGTCCAAAGTGGCTATATTTGAAACTTAAAGTACCTGCACAATTGCTTCCCATGTCTGATTCGAACATTCAACGGTTTTGTCCGTATCATTTCAACCTATTCCATTTTTACTTAAGATTGTTACCAAAGTACCATACATCTTCTTCCATACGTGAACTTTAGAGTTAATATGAGGGTGGCCACGTATGTTCGTATCGGGGAATGTTGCCATCATTCGATTCTCCAAAAAACCCAAGTACCCTGCACGGAATCCGTTCTCACTTTTCCATCCATGGGTGGTAGCATCTTTCAAGCATTGTATTAGTACCTCTTCTTCGCGGTCACTCCAACTACGTCTTGTCTTATCTGCTTTCTTTCCGTTGCCAACACAGTGCCCTGAAGTTGCGCCACTGTCCATAACTATGAAGTTGTAGATGTCCTAATCATATTAAAAACACATAAGATGGGTCAAGTATATTATAGTATATATAATTATTATAAACCATATGGTGTATATAAAAGAAATTGAGCTTGTGGAAACATTTTGGGGAAATTCATTCATGAAAACTTAATAACATATGATGCAATATCATACAAATTTACACACAATTAGCTAGCATTATATAACTAGTACATAGAGTTAAAAAAACTGAAAGCACGTCAAGAACTACAATATGATTCATTTATTAATAGGTGTTCCACATTGACTCTGCGAAGTTATCCCTCCATGTATCCCGCGCATCAGAGGCTTCAAAGTTGCTTATGACATCGACTTCTATCTCATTACCGGGGCTCAGTACCTCCTCATCAACTGTCTCAAGAGGATCAATTGGCATTTGACACCGGATGAAGTTGTGTAACAAAATACAAGCCATTATTATTCGGTTTTGTGTTTTCAAAGGGTAGAACGAAGGACTTCGAAGGATAGCCCATCTATTTTCCAACAAACTGAAAGCTCTTTCAATCATGTTGCGAGCTTGAGAGTGCCTCCAATTAAAAAGTTACTTAAAGTTCTGTGGTCCGACCGCACGGTTGCCCCAAGCATTTCTGTGATATCGTACTCATCTATAAGGAGTCAAGAATCCCGTCACATTGGCGTATCCATTGTCACATAGGTAATAACAACCTGCATATACTTTTAAATATTATGGATGCAACACATTGATAAAAATAAAAGATTATTTACAACTTAAAACGTTGGAAATGTGATTCTAAATTTACAGGTTGAAAATGTTTATTCACCTCTAGGAACTTGTAGCGTATCATCAAGAGTCAATGCATCTCGTAGAGCTCTAGCATCTGCTGCGGATCCCTCCCACCCAGTAAGCGCATAAATAAAGTTCATTTGGCTATTGCAAACACCAAGAACATTAACGACAATAGTACCATTTCTTGTTCTATATTTTGCCTTCTCTGAACTGGGTACATGTACACTAACATATGTTCCATCCAATGCACCATGACATCCCTGTAAAATTTAGCATCAATTGGGTAATCACTATTATGTACCTCGTTCTCTTCTTAAATATGCATGCTTCATGAGAAATCAAAACATAATATATGTATTTACAACTAAACAATGCTTATAATTTACCTTGAACCATTTCCAAGGTTCTGTAGTGCAACTTTCATCCACTGGGGCGTCCTTCACCAACAATATAGGATGTAGCTTCAGAATGGATTCCAAAACTTCATTGAAATGGGTGCTGATTGTATGTCCACTACGTATGTAGTCATGACCAATAACTCGATTTTTCTTGTGATGAGCCAATATAGACAAAAACATTACGACCTTCTCTTCAATCCTCACATATCTGGACTCTACTAGACCTCCCACATTAGTTAACAAATAACACAATCGTGAAAAAGCATTCCGATTCATCCTTAAGTTTACCACACATTGTACATCTCCAATTTCAATAATCCTATGCAAGTGGTTCATTTGTGCATTCATTCGTTCTGTCATACTGTAAGAGGCTGGTGTATGATGTGTCTCACGCCGTCCTTTCCAAGTAATCTCCTCCGATGTCGTGTTAAAAGACATAAAATCAAAAATGATCGACACATAATTTGGTGTATCATCACAAAAAGTAGAATACGCCTACGTGTAATGTCCATCTTGCATATATATGACACACAAAAGTTAATATTATTGTCAACCAAATTTTTTTATTTTTGAAGCCCATATAAATAAATGAAACATTCTGTACATTATAACAAAGAACACAAAACTGAGGATTCTTTACACAATAACATAATGTTAACATAAAAAATAAGTATGGAACAAGTGTAGAACAGAGCACCTTGGAAAATTAGGGACCCAATAACACTTATGTATTCTTTTAAGTCATAGATCTGTTTGTTTTATTATCTTACCAGACGAAAAAAAATTGGGAATGGACAAAATGAAAGGAAATTGTTCATCATTCTGGAAAACAACAAGAACCGAAAATAAATTGTTCACTAATGTTTATACAAATTTTTTACCTTAGAGAAGAGATGACAAAGCACAACGACGATGAGATGTTCTTGTCTGGCGCTTTAACTTTTAGATTTTGTCGGCAACTCAATTGATAAAGAGAGTCAAAATAATTTGGTAAAAGGGCCTTTAGGGAATTTTAAGGCATTATCACTTGCACTGTATATGAATGGTTTGCTAAAACCATGGGAGCATGTGGGTTTGTTTATCTGCCTTAATACCACATTTTCCTTTAATTAAGTGATTATGTGGGATTCTTAACAAACCAAGCAAACAATGGCTTAAGCCCACAATCATTGCATAAACCTATGCAATTACCCTTACCAAACAGGCTCTAAAAATAGAAAATGAATTAATGGTCAACTAACTCAAATTTTCAGCCTTTCCTTTTACTTTTTTTTGCTTTTGGTATCCCAATGGCTGTGAATATCTGTAACACCTCTTGACTTAACCCACTCAGGGTCATGTACAAGCATTTCATCTGTTTGGAGATTGTCTTCATCAACGCCTATGTCATATGTGGCAACCAAATCATTTGAACTAAAACTTTCAAACCAAGATTCAATTTTGACTTTGCACATTCAAGTGATTCTATCAAGATAGATCTTGTTTCTTTGTGGAATTGGGCTCTAGTGGCAAGATCATAAGTTCCCCTGATGGTTTCATGGACAAATGACATATCAGAAGCACCAATGATTCAACTACCATTGACAAAGTGTCGATCTTCTGTTTGTCACACTCTTGGTCCACCTCTTTTTAATGTACATCTCGGGAATAGAATCCATGTTCATTCTATCATAGACTTTTAATGCATGACTACATAATACACCAAAGGTTCAAATTTGTTACAACTACATTTTGTAGACGATGTTTGCTTATCAAATTGGACTGTAATGAGCCGTGAGCTTCCCCAACGGGATTTAATTGTGAACCACATAAAAAGAGTACCAACAACATTTTGTAGTTATGTGATTCATGACTCAGACACCTCTTGTTGGAACGACATAAAAATTTCAAGCGTGTATACCTGAGCTGCCTGGCTTACCTAGATGTGTTGTCCCACTGGAAGCTTACCATTGTGACTGCGTATGACTTTTTCCTTTTCATCCATGCGCCAACAATTTTGAACTTTTTTCAAAAGCAAGAACACGATCATATAAAGAAGAGGTTGCCCCACCAAATTTTCTTTTTAAAGCCGCATTTGTGCCCTCACTTCTTGATGTGGCCTTAAGACCAGCACTAAACCTGTGATGGCTGAAAACAGTAGCCCATTTGTGACGTATGTCATACATGAGATTGAACCAATTTTTGTCTCTGATGTCATACTCATCCACCATTTGCTTCCATGTAAGTTCAAACTCTTCTTCTTCATGACAAGCAGTCGTGCATTTATACCACAATTTTTTGAAACTTGAATTACCATTCAAGCTGCCGAAATGTGAAGGTGCATTATGATTGATTTGCCAATGACACAACCGATGATGTCAGTGTGGGAATACCGTTTCGATTGCATTCATCATAGCTTGACATTGATCAGTGAATATTGTTTCAGGTTGCTTACCATTCATAGACTCACTCAAGGAAAGTTCTAAACAACCATTCAAAAGAATTCTCAGTTTCATCTGACATGAAAGCAAATACAAACATGACATTCTGTAGATGGTGATTTATGCCTACAGAAGGACAACAAATCATGTTGTACTTATTTGTTCGGTAAGTTGTGTCAACTGAAAGCACAGCACCAAAATACTCATAGTCAATGCTACATCTATAATCCCTTAAAAAGAGGTTCATAAGCCTGCTATTTTCATTCCTCCCCATGTTCCAATAAAAGTAAGGCTCTTTGTTAGACATTTGCATGAAGTGTTGAACTAGTTGAGTCGCGTCTCTGATCTCAAGTCTGCTCTCATTTCTTTTGCGGGATTGAATTATATACTTGAGTAAATCCAACATTTCTCTACCATTTGATGATGTTTGCAAGAAGTCATAGGCCCTGGCCACGGGTATTCCACATTTCACCATACTAGCGATGCACTTCTCTATTTCAGAACTCATATGGCGTGCTGATCTTAACAAATGTGTTTGATCAGCAGGATACATATCATGACTATGTTCTTTCTTGAATATAGTGACCCTCTAGTTTTGCCCTTTCAAACATGCAACTCTAAGCTTTGCTTCACATTTACATCTGAAAGTCGATTTTATACAAGCTGCTATGCCAAGCCTAGATCGCTTCTCATATTTATCTCCTTCACAAGAACACACAAAATCTCTAGCTCGTATTCCAGAACCATCCATAAATTGCTCAACCTTATCTTTTCGAACACTAAAGCCTTTAATACGTGCATAGATAGAATACAATCCAAATGCAACAAGTCCGTTTTGCATGGGTTGCCTAATTTCTAATCTATCCTCCATTTCTTTGATTGTTAAACTTGCAAATTCTACCTCAACGTTCGTTGGCAATGAAGATTGATTGCTCCATATCTTCAACTTCGTTACCATAATCAAACCTGACAATGAATATCAACCAATAACATGAGTTATAATAAAATGTCATATTTGTATAATAATTTTGATAATCGCATACCTGGATAAAATTTTAAATTATCAACTTCACATGACAATTGTGGAGTTTGTTTCATTTTGAGTATAATATAATGCGGTGATCAATAAACTTGTAAGTGCCTGAAAATTATTGACATTGAAAGACCATAATTCACATTAAAAGATATAATTGAAATCCAAATGGAAATATTTAGAGATATGAACATCTATTTGATAGCAAATTAAAGTGATGCTGCATATTACAAGTACGTACTTCAAATGGTAAAATCAGTTTAGATAAAAATTTGCATAGTTATTGGTGCTCCACTAGTATATTAAATATTCTTTCAGTTTTAAAATCGATACTTGTTGCTTATGCATACAGAGATATATTCTTCATGTATTCGTTTTGATCAATATAAATCAATATATTAGATACACTAGAATACAATAACAAGAAACCATCAAACTTGGTTGTTCCACAACACAATATAAGTATAAAATTAACACAGAAAATGAAATATGAACTCCAAATGGGCAGATTCTGAGTATCCAAGAGTATGGTCTTATTTTAATTGAGGAAAAAGTATAGTAGAATTTAGCCAGCACCACAAAGAACAACAATATTCCAAGACAACAGAAATGAATAGTGCTCCAGGAATCAACGAACTCATAAAAAAGCCACCGACCCGGATTCATGTTGCTGAAGACCATCGGACTGGAGGGAAGTTCAACCCCGATACACGGCAATATTTGATGGCAGAGGTATCTTTATTGCCGGCATTGGTGAACTGAGGGAGAATATTTTACAAGAAAATCTTTTTTACCGCCTTCGTAAATCAATCTGTAGCTGATGTTTAATTTGTAGGGGTTTTTAATCTTCTAAAACAATGATTAAACCATGGTTAAACAATTGTTATTTGACCATATTTCTAGTTTGCGACGCTTGTGACACTTGTTGCCATTTTACTGGGTTATACTGTCACACCCCGAGACCGGAGTGCGTGACACCGACGTTGATTCCAAACATTAATTCAAAATCAACAAGCCTCGCGTACAGATCTATGATAAAAACCAGTCTATTTATTCCATTGAAAATAATAATCGTCTTTACAATTGATATTACAAAATACAACTGTCTCGGATTAAATCAATGATGCGGAAGTGTAAATAAAACTAATAAATTTTCTTGAAAGTTCTTCGTGGATCATCATCTCCAAAATTATTCTTGTTATTCTTCCTCGATCTATTCTTTTTCGCCTTTGTCTGTGAGGGGAGGTAAGGGGGTGAGTGTTTGGGACAAACACCCAGCAAGTAGGGGCCGATTGAACATAGGAAAACACATATATTTTCATAGCATAAATCCTTTTAAACATTTCTTTATCAAATCCATAGATCTTGGCATATAAACACATGTCTTACTGATAAACACATATCTTCCACATATTCACATAACGACTTATTGGATTCAAGAGGTGGCTCCCGTGGTATAGCATTTTGCTCTTAAGGATCAAGAGGTGGCTCCCATGCATGTGGCACGCCCACATCATGTAGCACTTTGCCCCGTCGAATCAAGTGGTATCTCATACACACGTAGCACTTTGCTCCGCAAGGTCCTTTCATTCATGATCATGTCATATACTTGTTTAGATTTTAAAAACATAATCTCATATTTGATGTTCAATCGAGAATTTAAATCATAAATAATGTTTTGAAAACGAAATGAAGTTGTAGCAAAAACCCACTTACTATGATGGATAATCGAAGCGAGATCCGGGTTGAGAAAGTGGTGAGAAACTCCTCCTATCTACCTTGAAGATTTCGAAAATGAGTGTGTGTCCGTATGTGAGGTTTTTTCGAAAATGATGAGTGGTGGAATAATCTTCCTTTGGTATGATATTATGTGTTGTTAGTGTAGGAGAATTAATGGAGATTCCTAGACTTTTGCCATTTAAAGTCATGATTTTGGGAAACTTAATTGAGTGTGTTAATAAGGCAATTGTATGAGGGAAATTGATATAATGAATGAGTAAGATAAGAATCATTTAGTGGGCAAGACAACTGAATGTGTTAATGGGGCAATTGAATGGTATGCCATGATTTGAGCTAGGCCTTTAAATGCATTGAATTGCAAATTACAAGTTTGGGTAATGACATTGAATGGCTAGCAAGATAGGAAAAGGGCACATGAATATGCAATTTGAGTGGTCATCACCTTTCATAATTTGAACAAACACAATTACAAAAATTTGGCATATAATGTCATAATTTAAGCAAAGCATTAATGTTATTATATTGGATTGAATGGTGGCAAGACTTGGGTTGGGCACTTAAATGTCGTTGAATAACTAATGACAAGGTCCATTGAATGATTAACATGATTTGATGCAATGCAAATTTTTCGGGTCTTCACATATACCAATACAGCAAAAAAAAAAAATTTGAAATAGATGATCCCACATGCCACTTGTCTGTGGTGCCTCATGCTGCATCCCGGACTGAATCACAATAAAGAGAACCAAACAAAAATTCCACTCCGATTTTACGTACAATCTCGAGTATAATGTACAAAGTTCAAAATTTTAATGCAGAATTAACATATGTACCTGATGGCGGCAGGCTATTCACATCGACATCTTCCTACAGACAAACTCTTAGGTTGCGAAATTGAAATTGATTTGAATGAAGATATTTGAAAACTAATCATTAAAATTTCATATATTTTTTTTTTTAAGAAAATTCATAGTTTTGATAACATATAATATTATGGATTTGAGTGGTAAGTTGAAATCTACTCATTTCAAATCCTTCGATCCAAACACAATCTTAGCCACCACATAAGACTGCCGCGACAGTTCGAAAGCAAAATGCCTTCCTCTCCCAAATTTCGGACACTGAACCATTTGTCACTCAAGAACTCTCAGATGTCTAGATGTCGAGTTTTTCAGGTGAGGATGCGCCGCTTAGTTTACTGGGCACTGGTGTACTACGAGACTGTCGTTTGGTAGGTACAAGCACACTTTCATACAACTTGCCATTTAGATCGTCCTCTTCATCTTCGTCAGTTCATGAAGACTGGATGGATATAAGCGGATTGGAGATATTCTTTCAAGTTTAGGTTTGGTTCTCTGGCACGTTCTAATGTATCTTTCATCATTGCCTCCTGGAATCCCAAGAAAATATAGAATAAATCAAGAATCTTGAATCGGAAGCAAAAGTTAATAGTCATTCTGACCTGTAAAGGGAATTTAACAAAAGCTGGTTCGTATCGGCCTTTGCAGTACAAGTGGAATGCGATGGTTATAACAGGAAGCGCGATGAGGAAAGGGGCAGTTAGAGCGGCCTTTTTGGTGCTCATTAATCCTATTAGAACTATCTGTGCGAAGACGAGGGCGAAAACTATACGGCCATGGACGTCTGGCCAAAATGCTGCAGCACTTTCATATTCTTGATTGTACACATTGATGATCTGCAAAAGAAAAAGGGACAAACATTTCAGAAGCCTTCAGATGTTTGCTTGCCTAATTCACTTGCTTTTCAAACTGATTCAAATAATATTTAACTGCATCCAAATTATTGAACTTGAGCTCGTGTTTGAATATTTTGATTTGAATTGAAGCTTAAATAAGTTCGTCCAAATGAGCTTGGAAATTGTAGCCATACTATGTTTCATTAGAGAGCATGACACTGGATTAAAACACGGTGAACCAAGCTCACTAGGCGAATCGAATTCAAGCGCAACTGAATTCATTTTTGAGCTTTGAAGCGATTCAAAACGATCAAGTTCAATACATAAAAAATAAAAAAAAGTGATCGAGCTCAAACTGTTTACTGAAAGAGAGAGCTAGAGAAGGATTGAACAAATTCACTTTCACCTGATGACGATAAACGACGTATGCCAGGGCAAAGAAAACCAGTATAAACGGAAGGAAAACTGGTGTCACCACAGCATAGACAAGGCCAAGAAGAAAATATAACTGTATCTGTGGTTCACCCGTATTAAAACCGACGCTTCCTGGATCCATAGCATCTTCTCGATCCTTTTCAGTCTTCACCAAAAAGAAATTTTTTAAATGGTAGAATATCAACGGTCGCACTCTTAAAATTTCTCCAGCCACACCAGCCCATCCATCCACCATCACGTAAGTTATGAAGAAAGTTGCTTTCATAGGGATCGCAACACCTATTGTCTTCGGGATACTGAGATGAGCCACAACATGTAAGGTTGAGTAAAAGACACCCAAAATTCACAAAATAAAAATCATTGTCATAGTATCGACTACCAAAATTTACGGCTGAAACTAATAATAATCAAATTATTTAAACTTTGCAGTGGTCTAAACTACATGTTTCGAACATTGTACACAGGATAATAATACACCAATTATTGTGTACCAATGAATATAAACATACAACCGATCAAACGCCACATTTTACTTGTTATGCCACGTAAACCGCCACAAAAGACAATAGGAAATTGCTCCCCAGCAACTATTATATATTATTCACTACAATCTGAAACGTAAAAAATAGAGGGAGTGTCGTTCGTGATCAAGTATTCAAGTACATACTCGTTTGCAGACTGGTGAAAAAAACTATCGAGTTGCTCCATTGCACTTCCTGTTATTACACTAACAAGGAAAACATTTATAAAGTTGAAGATATAATATCTCATGGCGGATCTCCTCTCCAGAGAAGATATGGACAGAAAGCCCTCAACTTTGGACATCATCATCAGAATTGATGGTAGCACAATGAGGAAAATCTTTAAAGCAATCCCAGGTAAAAATCCTTGGATTAGACCCTTGAGAAAAGACCTACAACGCGTATAGGTTATTAATAGTTCAGTAAAAATTGCAATAGAGATCAACTATAAGTAGCCATATGTGCCGCCAAAAGAAATGTTGTATAAAGAACAAAGAACAAGAAAATTTATGTAAACTGACTACAAAAATTGAGTAAAAGCATGCAGATCAAAAGGAATTCTCCAGTCGAGAAAATTTCCAGATGTAAAAATTAAATAATGTGATTTTACATCAGTACACACCCACTTAATCTAAAAATATTATAACTTGAAAATGCTGGCCGAGGTCATATGAAAGGAGTGATCTAGGAAAAAAATTGAAATCTATCAACATCAAAGCAAAATCACAAAATACAAGATGGTGTCTGGACAAAAAGTAATAAGATGCACAAAGTATATCACAGCAGCAACAACCAGTGAATAAGAACAAACCACGTGAATTTTAAATGACTGGACAAGTAGTAATATGGAAAAAGTTAAACTTACTTTTGGGTTATCGGTCTCAAAAATGGTAACCTTTTTTCAAGACTCTCTATATTGGCAAATGATTGGGCAAAAGTAACGGGGATCATGTAGAAGAATGTCAGGAAGAAGAAAGCGACAACAACAATAAGCCTCCTAATAGACAGTGAAACATATGGAATTGCCAGGTTCTTCCAATAGATATCACGTGGCTCTTGAGCCCACTCTGTCATCCACAAAGTCGGATTTCTGGATTGCTGTGTTTGTGCACAAATAGCAGCACCCCACCGACTTTTGAATGAGACAAATGCCGCGGGCATGATACAGCTGATATCATTTTTTACCCTCTCCCGTTCTTCTGCTATCTGCATGTTAGAAAGTAGTTTTAATACATCATTATGTTATATGGAAGAAAACACCAGAAGAAAATTCAAAACTTTTCTATCCATCTCAGTATATGTTGTTGCAAGTTAAAGGTAAAAAGTTAGCAAATGAATAGTACCTTCCTTAGATCCCATGGTAAGGTGCATAATCTTGAATATTTTTGGATTGTGGTTGATTGAATTGGGAACCATTTTTCATTTTTAAAAGCACATTTGGGGTAATCAAATTATGATAAATTTCTGACTCTGTTTTATATTGATCTTGTCAGTAGAGGGATTTCTTCCATCATTTGATATTCAGCAATGTATTCACCTTTATAAATAGGTGATTGTTGCATTCATTGGGAGAGAATATTATACCTTTGCGGCTTTGTCTGTAGCGGTTCTTATAACCGAACCACAATATCATATGGCATGTGTATCCATTTCCCTTCACTATCTTCCTATGTTCAAAATTTAATGAGTTTATTATGATGGTGAATGGTGAATATTGCCAAGACATAAGCTGTCGTTCCTTCGCAATGGACTACCATTTCATACAGCATACAAGAAGAAAGAAGAATCAAACACTCGCTAACATGATAACATACAAAGGACAACAGCAAGGTTGGAGATCTGGTCCTGGAGATTACTTTTTCTTGCACAAACCTTGTAACACGACAGTTGATGTCGTCTCCTTGTAGTGGAAAAAGTATATAATTTAAGAGAAAACATAACTATATCTATACTCACTTCTTTTGATAATCTATCAATTTGAGCAGTGTGGTATTCAATTGCATCAACTTTATTTCCACGAAGGCCAAGACGACCAGTCTGCAAGTCCAAAAAGAAGTCAATAGTGCTGTGTCACAATTGATTCAAAGGTATAGTAAAAGGAGGGGGGGAAGGAGTGTGGGTGGGGGGGGGGGGGACTATAATTCTATCAAACGATACAAGAAATAGAGCATTCAAAATAAAAGAGCAGTACATAAAATACCTTTCTCATTGGACGGTTTGACGGGTTTCTTGCATATTTTAGTTGGTAATAGTCCAGCCAATTTTCCATAACTTCCTTCTCTTTGACCAGTTTTGCTAGTTTATTGGCATCGATAATAACCTGCATGAATCGTCTGATGTAAGAGCAAAGGCAAAGAAGAATAATTGTTTTATTCTGAGACCGATGCAAGAAATGACACTACAAGATATGAAGTGATAACCAGAATTTTGTAGGTCTCGACAGCATATGAATCAAATTATTCTGGTAAAAAAGGATATAAATGTGGCTCAGTATAATCCGACAAAATTTCCTGCTGCTGTTCTTAAAACAAATGAACATCCATATACGAAAACCTGATGAGTCAGATAGTGATCCGGATGGTTGACCAAGAAAAAGTGCTCCACAGATTCAGTCACTGATTCATCTGTGTCTGGTGGCACATTTCTAACAAGAACCTGAGAAAAAACAAGTTTCAGCAGCCCTGGTAAATGACAAATAAATGAGGAAGGAAGGTTGGTCTGGCAAACCAGAGCTAGAACTAAGAAATGATACTACAAATGAGTCTTAAACCACCAATACCGAAAAAGGGCTGATTACCACATATGTTTTTGTTTTTGTTTTTGTTTCTTCTTCTTCTTCTTTTTTTTGGTGTGTGTGTGTGTGTGTGGTGGGGGGGGGGGGGGGGGGGGTGTCAATTTCTCAGGAATGATTTGAAGTTACCTTTAGTATAACTTCAGAAAGTAATTAACAATCATGACAAACTTATTCATTGTTCAAGTCTTCGAAACATTTACCAGACACTAATAGCCGGAGATTCTACACATCTGGATGCTACCAAGTGATCTACTCAAATAAACAAAGTTGAGCTCAATTCAATTGAACAACTCACGTCATGTTTCTTTCAATAAATTTCTCGAAAGAAGCACTAGGTACGGTAATTCAGGGGAAAAAGGCTCCAGAATGCATCAAGAAATAGTGAGAAGGAACAACACTCAGAATATTTTTAATTGGTGAAGTATAGATAAATTTTTCCATATTAAAAATCAAATTCCTGTGAGGTCACTAGATGCATAATTATGTTGGTATCTGAGGCAAGTATTCACAACTATCAGATGGTTGTGGCGCACACCACTATAAACTGTTATGCGAGGTAGCTACTGTGTATTTCTCATAGAATGCAGGCAGTTCAAGCATATTCAGGGAGATGGTTAACAATAACATGCCACTTAATTTTCACAAAGAGCAAGAAAATAATTTGCAAATATATTGTCACGGCACTTAGAATCCATACTCTTCTCAATGCAACCTTGAACTTACTAAACTAAACTGAAACAAAAGTTGCATCTTACCGTGAATTGATCAGGGCGACGCCTTTCTGAAGCAAGAAAGTGTAAGCGCATTGCTGCAATCGTTGCATACTCACTTGCCAAACTATAGCACGTCCAAAGAGTAAAGGCATAGGCCATAATTACATGAGTCCAGAACCTGTAAGTTTCTGTAAGGTATAAGTCACAAATCTCACATACTTAAACCATTAACAAATGCCTATTCATTATTACAAACCACCCCAAACCCTAAACTGGCTTCAAACAACTATGAACTCAGTCAAGTGTGCTTTGCCTGACAAATTAGGGATATACAAATGGAATAATGGAAATCAACATTGTGGATAATGCAAATATTTTAAAAGAACTCTGAAATCTTTCCCTTTTGCAAAAAATAAAAAATAAAAAAGCTCCTAACCTATTTGATTCCTCCGGAATGTTTGAAATAGACAGCTTGTCAATGTCACTGAACTCTAGCTTGTCGCGTATTTCAGCTTTAGCCAAGGTGTGATTAGTCCAGTTGACTGGAACCAGAATAGCCCATGCAAGTATAGTCACAGGTACAAAAATCTGAAGTCTGCATTTCAATTAGCTTTTATACATTCAATCTGGAGAAGATAAATCAATCAAATGCATGGTTCAATATTCCTTGTGTGTTTTTCAGATAAATTTGATCAGGGGCGTAGCCAGGAATGTTACATAGGAGGGGCTGGAGGTGAAAGTGCAGTGGGGGTTTGGAGGCGAAGCCCCCGAAATTTTTTTTGGAGATCCATTGCATGTTCGATCCCTTCATTTCCTACTTGAAAAAATAAAAAATGGATTCACCAAATTTCTTATTAATTGACCTAAAAATTTTGTTGATAAAAATCGACATGTCAAAATATAAATATTTCAATCTTTCAGTGAGTTATCTAGCAAATAATTTTATAATTTTTAAAATCAAATATTTTTTGGCCAGTTTTACCTTGATGTTGATGAAATCTTACTTGACTGACTGGTTATTGGATGGATGATAGCGAGCTGATGAAGATGAGTGAATGACCGATGGTGAAGCCATGAAGGATGATGGATGAATTTTGAATCTATCAGTATAGGGTTTTGAAAGCCATTCAAAAAATAAAAATATTTAGGTCGATCGGTAAAGTTAACCTCAATTTATATAGACTACATAAAACTAAAAAAAAAAAATTGGGCTTGTGGGGGGGGGCTTGAGCCCCCCAAGCCCCTTAATAACATACGCCCCTGAATTTGATGCTTAGCATACAATACCAAGACAAAAACTTGCCAGATCAATAAACCTACCCCAGCAAGTAAATTCGCAAATAGACCGCCGAATCCAGCCCAGCATGATCAATGAGCTCTGGTTCTGGCATTCTAAGCGCATCTGGAACCCAATTCAAAAACCTAATATACGATCTCCAGTCAAGATTCACAAAATTTTTCACAAACACGCCCGAGTTTGAGGGACTGCTTCTCAAGCCCTTGAGGTACCATTTTGGAAAATATACGCGGTCATTAAACGGTTGAAGCCGCAGGATGGCAAATGCTACAAGGAAAGCTACTGTAAAGAGAACGTTTAGTCCTGCAGCAATCCCAATATCCTTAGAAGTCGCCATCTCTTGGTTCTAGCAAAAGAGCTAAACTTCCTGCGAGAAAGAGGAAATTAGAAACCACAGCTTATAAACTGTGGAACGTGGCTTCCATAGCATAACATAAAAAAGTTCATTTCCGATTACTCCATAATTTCCATGAGCACAAACTCAAATTTAAAATGGGCCCAAAAAACTTTCACAAATAACCAATCAACATGGAATGTGAAAAAATCCAATTATTAATCCAAACACAGATGATAAGCAAGACTATGCGGTAATTTGGCACTTAGGTTGTAATTTTTTTTAAAGGTTTTGGTCAGGCAGATTTGGTAAATTTAAATTTCAAATCCCTTGATACGAATCTAACCTAGTCAATTTTTTTAGATAATTTTCAAGTTCACAGATTTTAAATAGCTCAATATCAATTTTTAAGTTATTTCCCTCTCCCCTCTCTAACTGACAACAGTATGAACCGAGTAATTACATGATAAACGTCCCTTTCTTAAACTTTACCAAGAATAGCGCGATTTCTACGCTTATCAGTACATTAATACACGAATGCCATCGCGATTCCATAAAACAGCACTAATAAAAGTAACAATAAAAAACAGAGAGATCATAAAGAAATTCATACCGTGACGATAGGACTCCCAACAAGGCAACAACTAAAATAAAGCAAAGTAATGTACTCACGACAGCGTCAAAGAAGGAGAATAATACAGCAGATCGGGGAGTGAATATAATAGCTTCAGAGTCCAATCAAGACCAAAGAGCATCCCAGCTTTCCCTTCACACAGTTAACAAACCTTCACATACACAGTGTATATGTTATCATTAAATAGAGAAATAGAAGCGCATGGGCGAGGCGATTATGGTGTGAATGTCATTTGCAGTTAAGCGTTTGTTCATTTAGGTAAGCATGAGTAACGGTAAGATTCTTTTCTGAGTTTCTTTATCATTTGAATTGATTGATGCTTACGTTATTGGACAATAATGGTGGCGGAATAGGATAAAGATAAGTGATTGAAGAAGAAAGCATTTGCCGCCTTGGTATGAATTATTATTATTATTATTGTTATTTGACATGAGGTAAACGATTTTTAAATGTTTTTGGGGCATTACCCGGATTCGAATTCAAATCATCTCGAAATGGGGTATGAATCTTTACCACCCGGATATGATATTTACTACATTAACTGGTAGACATGGATGCCACCATTTCAAGCACATATAATCAGACATGATATCCCGAGGGGTATTCGAGTAAGTGGAGCATATGAACTCGGGATTGCAAGGTCATGAGTTCGATTTTCTCTGCCAACATTTTCTCGTTCAGAGCCTGTTGCATATGACTTATCTAGTACGATTTACCTGATTAACCTAATTTATAGGTTTATTGCGTCAGCCAGATACTAATTGTACATCTTAAATCAACGGTTACTAATTCTCTCATCATAAACAAATAAAAAATAAAATATATAAATATCAGACATGACACTAAGATATCGAAAGCCGGCAACCATGTTTATTTGGTGCCAATTTCAATTATTATTATTATTATCATTTTAAGCAGGTGTGGTTACCGGTTCGAATCGGTCCGGTCCGGACCGGAACCGGCCGGTTCAGGGCCCGTTATGGGCGGAACCGGTCCGATCCGGTTCCGGTTCCACCGGTTCCAACACGGAACCGGATTTTTCTTTTTTTAAAAAAAAAAGGAAAAAAGGAAAGGATTTATCGAATTTTTTTTTTTTAAATGGATCCGGTTCAATCCGGAACCGGATCCGTTTGGTCCGGAACGGTAGAACCGATCTGGTCCGGTATCAAACCGGTTCCGGACCGGTTCGGGACCGGTTAGTCCGGTTCCGATTTCGAACCGGGTCCGAATCGACCCGGTCCGATAAGCACCCCTAATTTTAAGTTAGCAGTACCTAACAAAATGATTTGAGTTGAATTTCATCATCGTCTTTCATATTTTAAATCTAAATTAAAAATTTTGTTGACCTTTCACCCAAATATCATATACATATATATAATAATATCATCTTGTGTATCTGGAAAATTAGATGCTACTCTTAAAGGTGAATCTCACCATTAATTTGATACATTCTGAAATATTTCAAATATATGGTAAGATGCATCCTTAAAATTGCGGGTAACATCAAATAAACCAATAAATACAACATATTATATGTTTGTCGTCTTGTTGACTTTAGGTACACGTGCCCTGTTTTTTGTAGTATTGGCACCTACCCTTTCAATTATATTCTTTATTTGACGATTATTTTAGGGCATTAAAAACATTGAGATGATAATGGTTGATGCATCCTGGGCATTATACCTGGGGTTAAAATATCAAATAATCTCAATTATACTGATGGAAATAACATGTTTTACAAGCCAATTTGCCAAGTGTTGCGAATGTCTGCAGTGTAGAATTTCAACATAATAGTAAGATCCTTTTAATGATATACGCATTCTAATGAAAACATTTTAATTATATATTTTATGTCATCTAAGAATCGAGTGGATTATTAAATCTTTAGTATTTTGTAGGGTAATTAAAAGATAATATAATTTATTGGATTAGAATATAATCTAATAATTGAGATAGCAAAAAATTAATTAAATATATATTTACATTGAGAGAGGTGAATGGAGATGAGGATGTGTTTTGAAAAAATAAATTGAAAAAGTGATTGTTTTGTTATCTATTTATTATGTGATTCGTGCTATTATCTCTAATGATTTATGGGGCAAAATCGGGTCGGTACCATCATGAACACTTTTTTCGCCCACTCCACCAGCTTATTTACCTTTTTTAAAAGTTAATTTTAGGTGTAAATTACGATATTATCCCACCGTTCATCTCCTTTGTTCTTCGTCAACTTCAATACTTCATCGCGCCTTGTCGTTCTTCTTTGACTTCATCGCTTCTGTTCTTCTTCAACGATGAAAAATTTCAAAGTTTCGGATCATTTTTCCACTATTTCATCGAATTGTTCAAAAATTCCTCTAATTTCTCAAAAGTTTCATCAAAAGAACATTACTTTAATTTTGTCAATCATTTCATCAAATCATCTTTTCCGTCGAAAACCTAGTAATATGGCTCCCAATCAAAGAAGATTCCACAAACTAAACATTCAACAAGTAATAAATGAAAGAAAAAATGTGATCCAAAATCTGGTTCATATATTAAACTATTTATATATTAAGTATAAGTGTGTTTGTTTAGAGCGCGTCATTAGAGTAACATGCTTTACACTACTTGAAAAAGTTGAAACCATTATTGAACATATCTACTCTTTGTCTAGAGACCGTATATGGATCTATCGGTGCATGTAAATTATGATCCAGTGATGAATTACAAGTCATTAAAGTCATCTCGAGTCCTTACCAACACCTCCAAACTGTTTGTTTGTGCTTGATATGTCTGATAGAATCAATGTTATATCGACGGTTAGACATTTAAACCCCATTTTTCATTATTCTTAAGATTATTCTACACCATTGTTTAAAAAGGTGATGAGACAAGTAGAAGTCATAAAAAATTAAGGTATGGAAGAGAGCACAAAAAACTGAGGTAACCTTAAAATCGTGTGTCATTATCTAAATGAACACAGGAAGTGAAAACAAATCGGTGGAAGTGGTCAGAATTTATATCGAGTAGAAAATTACCAGTAGCAAATACCAATCCTGGGTCCAAGGCACCTAGGATCGACTAGGCCGGCCCCAAACCCAAACTGTGCGGCTGGATATAAACGTGTAGGCAACAAGACCTTCAGTCATTATTAGTTACCCTTGGTTATCATGCGTGATGGTGGTGGTGGACATCGCCGAAGCGATCACCGAAGGAGTCCATGTCGGATGTTTTTTTTCCTTGATTAGTGCAGCTATGCCTGCGATGTGGGAAGTTACCATACTCGTTCATGATATTAGCGCAAAACTGTTGCCTGAAAATGTCCTATTAGATTCCTGGAGGCTTGAAATTTCTCAAGATTCTTGAAAAGGATGAGAAGTATTGTGTAAAAAATGCCGGATAGGAATCATAGGATGGGATTCTGAACACTCATGAGACTCCGAGCTAAATTTGGTCCCCGGAGCTAAAATATCTGGCTTAAGCACATTAGCAGGATTCCTTCTTTGGTCAATAAAATCGGGACCTCTCGAAGAGAATCTGCTAACAACTGGTGCCCGTTCCATGTTAGTAGCAATTATTCCCTCACCTATGGCTGCCCTGCCACTGAATCTTATAGCATGCCCTTTTTGGTCTCTTCCAGTTTGCTGCTCATAATATCGAGATATAATCTACAACAAACAAAAAGTAAGGTATTTAAATCACTAATACGTGGGATTAGTATGCCAGGAACTGAGAAGGGAATAGGAAGAGCTATAAAGTCTCCATAACTCGGATTTGCAACAAGGACAACTCCCATGAATCCAAGAACCTTGCTGTTTCTGCAATGGCTGCTAGAGTTAAAGAACTACTGTAGAAACCAGATGAGAATGTGCAGATGACTACACTGCCTTGCACCACTGCGGGATCCAGTGCCTCAGGATATTGGCATGTCTCTACAAATGGAGGAGTCATAGGAAACATTCCATTCACCTTGATTGCATCTTTAGTGATATTTGTGCATTTTCAGAGAGGTAAGACCGGCAAAGCACAAATATCACTAAAAATATAGATGAGGTGCTACTCAAGAATAGGCTACAAGGCCTCATCAAGATCCCAAAATTACCAATTTCTACCGACAGAAATTTATCCCAAATGACTTAAGGTGGAAGATTTGTTAAAAGTATCTACTCGATTTAGTTTGTTTTGGCAAAGGATAACACCATATTCATAGCAAAGGCACCCATTGATGGCACGCATGCTGCATCACAGTACTACCTAATCTAGCAGACCAGTCTAACTGTATTGATACTTTATCACAAAGAAATGCATACCAGAAGGTAATAGCAGTTAAAATAGCAATAATCAACGTAGTCACTGGCATTAGATTTCACAATCTTTAAATAGAGTTATGGGCCAGAAACGATAACAAAGTCACTTAAAGTAATAGTGCAAAGATGCAACAAGAAACACACGAATCACCAATTCATCTCTCTTAACATATCCAACATCCTAAGGATGAGGCTATTTAGAAAGTGCTAAAATGTAATAAACAACAAGATGAACTCAAGAGTATCGAGATTGTTGAGGAATATGAAATAGTCATAGACAGTTTTCAACAGAAGTTCAACACATTTAGATTGACGGCAGATATGAGTTCAAATGATGCGACTATGTATCCCATCATTTCTTTTAAACACAATTTCTCACCTGCTTGTCAAACGATAATAACTAACTATTGGGAAAAACAAAGTCCTGCAACTTGAACTTGACAAAGCAGTGAGTAATATTAGTCCCACCTTTCCATTTGTGTGTGTGGTGTTACTACGCTTCTTATCATCTTTATCAGCTGTGCTCAGAGCAAACAAATTGATCCATTTGCTTTGCTTGTTCTATTGTTGTGCCCACACAAGCAGGATGATACCTAAAAACAAAGAATGAAACATAAAATGAAATATCTGATGATAACACATGCAAATTACCAAAAATCTTATCGATGTAACTATAGAATAAACTATATAGGCATCTTAACTGGCCTAACATGGGACAAGGCATATATTTATACATTTCAGTCCCTTCCCCTTGGGTCCAAGAAGCTCACCAGCAACTTTCCACCCCATTTTTCCCAAATGTCTCTATATCTTAGCATCAAGACACGATAATGTATCATAAACGAGATGAAGAACAACTTATAGCCATCAGCTTATCATATAATTGATAATTTATAGATAGTAATTATTGAATGAGAGGTATATTAATTGCGGGCATCAAAGCACTATCTGTGATTTTAACCATGAAGTTCGGTATACATAAAACTCACCGGCACGACCAATACGCATTGCATAAAGATATACCTTTTAAAAAAAAATTCAGTACGTGCAATCAGTTTTCATGCAAGCAGACTGAAAGAATCTTATCAATTGCTAGATCAACATCAAAATTAATTTCTGCTAGAAGGTCTTAGCAACAAACATTTGCACATTTCTTAAACAAGCTTAGTTAAAATGTGCTTACTGTTGATCGAGGACAAAGAAGAATGCACCCATAATGGATATTCCTAAAGTAAAAAAATTTAAAAAAAGAAAAAAAAAAACAACAAAACAAAAAACAAAAAACAAGCTTTCTTAAATTTTTCCTTCTCTCTTCCGTCTTCACTATTTGCAATAGATGGTTCATGTCTCAAATACCAAAGGCCAGAATAAAGCTTGCTGATCAAGTGAAATGCTCGCATTCTCACAACTGAAAAATAGTGGAGAAAGAAGAAATGGTCATACCAGTCTTTGCATTCCTCACATTGCATCATCATATCATCCGGATTATAAGGCATCTCACATTTGCAATACCTTTGAAATGCAAAACCAACACTTAAGAATCTCAGATTACAGTATTATGAGAATAATCATGCAAGAAAAATTCATTACTAGCACATCACTCACACTGCAACACGATCAGGGAGGAAAGCTCCAGAGGAAGGTTTATACTCAAATCGCCAAAAATAATCCTCCGGCCTGACATTCTCCAGCTTAGTGTAATTCTTGAAAGTGTGAACAACGCATTTCCCCTCAATGGTGTGAGCACTCTGAATATCATAGTGATCTGACAAGAATAACTCCTTTGTTCCATGGAATTGTCTCCGCCCACCTACAGATTCCTCTGGCCTGTAATACCACCTTACTCGAACCCTCAAATTGTTACGGTTATCAGCCTCAATCTTTTCCACACGTGCCACATAAGGGGCAGAGTTGTTTTCTGATGGTCGCATCAAGACGCAATCCCCGGCTTCACAAACAAAATCAAAATTAAATTTTTTTTATCACTCGCATAACAAAAAAATAAAAATAAAACCATCACTGAAACAAATGAAAGTTACGTTTTTGAAGCATAACTAGTAGATCGACAATATCTTGAATCTGCACCAAGAATATTGAACTTGCATACGGCATAAAAATATTGAGGAAAAGAAGAAGAAGAGGAAGAAGAAAGATTCTTTCTGGCGATACCAACAAATTAGCAGTTTTCCAGGGAACGGAACCCAGAGCGGACAGCTATATTCATGCCACCAACCTTTATGCTATAAATATTCAATTATGGCTTTTCATTGTCGACCTAGAAGAACGTCGATGCTTCAAAACAACAAAGACGCCACCTTTTTTCAAGTCCACAAGTCTATACCAAAATGTTCTTCATTTCGTTTAGCAATAAACAATCAAATCCCAAATTTTCTCACACCTAAAGTAAAAACTCAATACACATAAACATGCATGCACAAACGAGCTTTTCAGCACTTGGTTAACACGGCCAAATAAAAATTCACTTTACGGCTTAAAAGCCTTCAATGCTAGTAAAACAACCAGTCCATCGGTAAATTACACCAAAATAATGTACTCATTACCTCTGACAATTTTGTTGGTCCCTCCAATGGTGTAAGATTCGAAATCTCTTTTACCAGGTCTTTTGTTCGCCATGGATAATCAAGAGATCTCTTTTCCTCAAATTTCCCAAGGGTAATCCCGACGCCACAACGAACTCTGTGTTCCCAACACAGCGATTAATGGCGATGTTTTCGTTAAGCTATACGAGTAACTAGCGTTTTATGGTGAAATTTGAAGGAATACATTGAAAATTAAGGTACACTGCGTACAGTGGTTCTAGATTTTCATCGAGAAATGGAGGAGACACATATAAACCATAGAATTTTTAGAAAATGATTGCAGTAAAACGAACCCTAGAGCTTTTTACTCGTGCAGACTGGAGACCTGGCTGTTGGCATTTGTATCGAAACCAGCAGTGTTTTTTACGTATGTCTATTTAGTAGGTGTTTGCAATTGCATATTAAAACTGCTTATCTGCTTTTCAGATAAAAAAATAGTTTTTGAGTATTTTATTTGTTTGCTTCTCTAAAAATAAGCAGAAAAAAGCAGAAGCAGAGAAGCAGGTCATGTTTTTGACTGCTTTAAGTTGTTTTGTGGCAATTTCGTAATTAATTTAAGTTTATTAAGATGTTTTTTTATTTAAATAACAAACACTCAATGCTTTTGCTTAAAATCAACTTTTTCAACTTTAAGCAAAAGCAACATAGAAGTGCTTTGAATAAGCAATCACAAACACAACCTTAGAATTAATGCGTTGATTATTTTTGCTGATCTGTGATTAAGAGTTAACACTTGTCAACTGTTCCCAAGTCCCAACCTTTTGGGGTGTTATATATATATATATATATATATAGGGGGTCCTAATGTTCTGAAGTGGGTTTAAGGGTCAGATCCTAATCATGTGATTAATTATTACATAATGATTATTTTTATGTAAACAGTAAAACATTACTTCAAATTTATCATTACGTGACCCCAAATTTTAATATGATATATATATAATAATAATAAAAATATATATTAGTTTACAATTAGCACGGTATTCATCGCTTAAATATCAAATAAAATCTCCAAATAATATAATATTTCAAACTACAAAATATAATTAGCATACTTTAAATAATATTATAGGTCTTCCTAATGATTATTATTTTAATATTATTGCCTTATTTTATGCCTTTAAATATGGTCAAAAATTGTACCTAATTTAAAGAATATGTTGGTCCTTAAAATTAGAAATTGTTTTATGGCATGTTTTCCTATCTAAATTATAAATTTAACATAATGAAATACAACAAAATAGTTCTAACTCTTGTTTTTCTTGGTATCAGAACCAAAAATAACATAAGGCTCTTCTTCTTTTCCGGCAGCCACCGCAAAGCCTACCGGCGCCATACAACAAAATAGTTCAACTATCTGTCCTATTTTTTTGTTGTAGTTGATTTTATTTCTGGAGCTTGTTGAATCTGGATTACTTTTCTTCTCGGTTTTCAATTCACTTAGTGGCTTTATTTCGTCGCCTAGTGCGCGACGGCACTGCCAGGCTTTCTGTCTTATTTTGCTACTAGTGGTCGCGCTTCGCTGTTTTCTTCATCGCTCCTTATTGTCAGCTTTCCTCAACGAGGCGACTGCTGGCTCTCTCTCTCACGGTGGCTACGAGAGTTTATGTCCCATTTTGCTGGTGGATCTAAGTTTCCAGTTCGCATCGTGATTTTGTCTTCGGGTCTGTCCCGTCTTCGTCGTCTCTCCACAGCTGCAACTAAGGTTTCTTCGTGGCAGTGCTGCTAGTTTTCTCCTCTGAACTAGGGTTTCGTTAGCGGTTCTTCACAGCGACGACATTGTGATTGTTCCTTCGTCGTCTCTTCACAGGCGTAAGGCGGCGGCGCAGGCTGTTGGGTCACAATTTCTAGCCTTCGATTTAGCGGGTTCGTTGTTCAACGTTGTCTTCTTCGTCGCCTTTCTATGCAGCAGCTGGTTGGCGGCGGCTAGGGTTTCGCGCTGCTAGAGTTTTCTGCTTCGCCGGCGCGTGGTTGGGGATGCAGGGAAAGATGGCTGGAGAGCTTTTGTCCCCTTTCTTCTTCGCACAACCATATTTCAAACCGGCAGCGGCGCACAACGATGATGCTTGATTCATCGCTGGCAGCGGCGTTGTAGCTTCTCATCGTCGCTGTTCGTGTGCTGCTCAGATCCTGCTCGCGGCGGCGGCTGCTTGGTGGTTATTCTTCGCGCCTCTTCATCGGGGTGGCACCTTCTGGTTCTTCTTCGCATGGATGCGGCGACGCCTTTCTGCTAGGTTTTCTACTCTTCTGTTTATGGAGGTTGTGTGAGAGAAGGGGAAAAATGAGAATGTGTGAGAGATGTATCAGCATATTTGTTGATTTCTCTCTCCAATTTGTGCTATCTCACTTTCTCAATAATTTCAAACCTTTTTGTAAGGTGTGGTCAAGCTTTGCTTTCGTGTCACATTTCTCAATGATTTCAACACCGGTTCAATTTTCCTATTCCTATGGTCTAGCTAGTCAAACATTTGCATTTGGGTCAAATATTTCACTTAATCCTAGTGCTCGCTTGCTGCCATAAATTCTATGAAATTCCATCCCAAAAATCTTGTCGGCCTGTTTTTAACATTCACTCTTTTTTTATAGGACCCGTGTTTCTGTTTTGGAGTAGTTGTGTGTTCCTACTGAATTTGAGATCATGATTTCTGATTTGTAGGGTGATCGATGCTTTTGCCACACTTTGCAGTTTGCATGATTGTGGTGCTACTACTATTATTATTATTGTTTTTTGGCAGATTATTTAAATTGGTAAATTGATGATTTTCTATCGATCAACATCCATTGATTTCAACCTTCCTTCCCTACCCAATTATTCTCCTCGTTGACACATTCACTTCCGGGAGTTGCTCCCCTTTTCTCAATGGATTGCTCCTTTTTTGGGAGTCTACTCTCTTTCCGTTTGCTCCTTTTTAGGAGTCTTTGCTCTATTTCTGAGAGTTTTGCCAGGGTCTTTTATCATCTGTTCCTTTTTCGGGAGTCTTTTGCTCTCTTTCAAAGAGTCTACTCCTTTTCCGGGAGTCTTTTACACTTTGTTCTCTTTCCAAAAGTCTGCTCCTTTTCGAGGAGTCTCCTATCTTCTGCTCATTTTCAGGAGTCTTTTGCTATCTTTTCGAGAGTGCCCTTTCTCCGTGGTATTTTATCATCTGCTCCTTTTTCAGGAGTCTTTTGCTCTCTTTTCGAGAGTCTGCTCCTTTTCGCAGAGCAATCTCTTGCTCCTTTTTCAGGAGTCTGTTCCTTTCCGGGAACTTTTATCATTTGCTCTTTTTATAAGAGCATGCTCCTATTTCCAGGAGTCTTTTATACATTGCTCTCTTTCGAGAGCCTTTTATCGATGGCTTTCTTTACGGGAGTCATTAATTACTGTTCTAAGTTTTGTTTCGATTGAAGAACATAATGAGCTGAAGACACTCATGCATTTCTTGTTGGCTATGTTGCACGGATACGCGGATAAGTGGATACGCAGATACGGGTACGATTGCACGGGATTTTTATTTTAATATTATTGCCTTAATTTGTGCCTTAGAATATGGTCAAAAGTTGTGCCTAATTTAAGGAATATGTTATTCCTTAAAATTAGGAATTATGTTTTCTTACATGTTTTCCCATCTATAAATTATTGTGAATTGTAAATTTAACATAATGAAATACAACAAAATATTTCAACTCCTGTTTTTTACTCCTAGTACTGTTGTTCATTGAATCGATTTAATTTAAATTAAGAACATATGTGACTCATCTATATACATCAAACAGAAGATGAAACATCATAATTATGGTCTAGTTTTCTTCAGCCGTAGGATTGTGATGTTTCACCTCGTAAGAAAACTACAGAAGCAAAATAATTAATTTATTTCACCAAATTTATGAATTCATGCTCTCACGTATGAGTTACACACTCATGATCGATTTGGGATTATTTCATGTATTATTTCAATCAAAAGGACAGAAACCTCCATAAATGTCCTAAATGAGCTATTGATATCAAGGTACCCCATAAGGCGAAAAAAGAAAGAAAATAAGTTAGAGCTCACGCTGGCTACGGAGACAAGACAAATTTTCAGAAATATTTCACAACGAAAAACAATTAACTCGCATTTATACTTGAGCTCCAAGTTCCAGCAGTAAGGTGTGATTAACTGCATTAGATGCTGGGCCGACAAATTGAATGGGACCTGTAATAAATGGAGAGAGAGAAAAAAAAAAAAAAAAAAAAGATCGTCCAAGAAATGATCAAAACAATGCTGATAAATGTAGTGGGATTAGAAGATACAACAGAGAAAATAACAAAGGTTGATGTCCATTAGTTAAAAATTGCTATGATGGCTAAAGATGCAAACACATCCATTTGTGTGATTGCCACTTAATTTAAAGATATAACAAACTTTTCCAAACTACGAAACCTTCAATGTTCGTCGGACTGAAACTAGAAGCTTACCAGGATTCAGATATCGGTTTTTAAGAGCCCACTCTTCCCGCATTGACACAAACTTCTTGAATGGGGCATCTGAAATAATCATGGACACACTATTGGTCTAAGTACAATGGAGTGGGAGAACTAATACCATTTTTTTGTAAGAGTCACTTATATATTGAGTATATTAATTCCATTAAACATTCTAAAATCAATGTTCTTGAATTAAAAAGACAAGATTATAGAGCATGCGGCTAGATACCCATTCAGAAAATAATGGCTGAAGATAAGAAAAAGGAAATTCTAACCTTCTAGCTCAACCATTGCTTTCTTTATCACAGGCTTGAACTTACCTGCAAGGCAGCTCAAGTTTTGAGTGAAAATCCACCCCGTAACAAATAAATTACCAACATCAATCCTTCACACTGGATGTTTCCAGAAGTTGAGGCATAAGGTAAACACAACCCAATCCAGTGGATGGACGGGGGAATATGTTTTTCATGTGAATAAAAAAACCCTAACTCAGAATAGAAGATCTAATGTGAAGTAGTACGACAGGACATTCAATAAGGCAGAATACAATCTATTACCATGTCTCCTTTCGACATCCATCAGCGAAGTCAGTGCTGTTCCACCAACAGTCCATTCGGCCACTGGAGCTGCCAAGTTTCCAACCTGTGAAACAAGTAAATTTTAAATCTTTCACGTTTGCAACTGAGTGAAGACATCCATTTTAAATATTTATTTAGATGGAAGAACAAATGCATACTGAGGATATCAATCCCGTTTTCCCACTTTGAAGCAGCACACCGGCAGCAAAACCCAATGCATAGCAGTATGTGGAGTCAAAATTAGAAGGCAGACCACATCTCCCTTCATATCTGAGAGGTAAAAATCATGATCTGATGCGAGATATCATTGATCACAAATCTCTTGTAACGATCTAAATACTCAGAAGCCAAGAAAGGCAAAGGTAAATTGTGTAATGTCCACCAAAACAAACACACGGTTGGCCGAAAATTTAGTGTGTATGATTAAAAAAATACCATTAGAATGTGAGTTATGCCAATATCAAGTACCCGAAAAAGTGAGACTGGCCTTTAAATTGACCATTGTACGAAGATCCTTTCTTCCTCACCTCCAACTCAGTTTCAACCATTTGAATAAGCATTTTCTCAGTTTCAATTTTCGCAACCTGGAAGTATAGAGTAAAGAATATTGCAAAACAGTACACAATAAGGCCTTCCATGGATCTAAAAACTAAGGAGACACTGAATATACCTGGACATTTCCATGTGGATCTCTCTCGAGCAATAATTGATCCTGGATAGCTACGGGTAGGAGATCAAAGAGATGAAGAGACTCGGAAGTGAGTTTCTTTTTCCACATACCAGCATCATCTACAACATCATGAGCCAAAATTTCATTCAGTTCTGCGATGAGATGCTGAACCTGCACATCAATAATAAGAAGTGAAAAGAGAAACTATAATCAGCAAAGAGAAAATTGATCCGCACAAAAGCATAACATCTGCAAAGAAATAAAGCTAGTGTCTCTGAGATGATATTCACATAGAAAAGCGACAAACAACTAAAAATATAAATAATTTTCAGAAACACAGTTTTTCACCTCTGGAATGAAATCTATAAGTCCTTCTGGTATGAGTAGAACACCATAGTTATGACCAAGTTCAGCTCGTTTGCAGATCACATCAGCAATGTAGTCTGTGACATTTTTAAGGGTCTGTTTCTTGGCAGCTACCTGCAGCAAACATATGATTTTCTTCATGAGTATTCCATAATATTGAAAGATCACTGTTTATCAGAAGCAATTTTTAACAACAATGCAACCTACAGACACTATATGGCTTTCTTCACGAGTATTCCATAACATTGAGAGATCACTGTTTATCAGACGCGAGTTTTAACAATAATGCATGTACAATGATAGTAATAATCTCAATCATAGTTTTATATGATTTTGATATTTTAGCCTGCCTATTCATCTTTTGGTTTAGACGTTTAGTCATTGTGAATCAAAGCAATCGAGTGTGAAATGACAACATCAATAAAAGTTCAAAATATAGTTTACATGGACTTTACAAATCAAGTTCAAATAAAATAGGGAAGTAATGTAAATTACAAAGAGAGACAAGTACCTCTTCACCGATGAGAGTGACATTTGGATGAGTTTGCAATGCACACTCCAATGTAATGTGAGAAGCAGCACGCCCCATAAGGCGAACAACTACGGAAAATAATTTCATAATTATATAAAGAATGCAGCCTCTCTAAGATGCAGATGAAAACAAAATGCTATACAGATAGAGAACTGACTTAAATGAACTTTTTACTAAATGCTCTCGGGCCTTAGCCCCATTCTGGTGTTGTTTTGAATGACCTCATCTAAAGGCCAAGATGCAAAAGATGTGATATATTTAATGTATCCAGCAGATGTACTTACAATGGTAGTACTTTCCAGTCGAACGAGCATCTATCATGACATTCCCAATCATTTCTGCATATATCTTCAGAAAGTGTAAAAGCTAACATTATTTTATATAAATATGCCAGTAAAAATTAACCAAATTTTCTCTTCAAAATTAAAAATTCATCTAATTATCACAAGAAAAAAAGTTCAAGAAATCAAATTTGCATAAAATGGCACAACACACCTGTAGAAGAAAAAATTTAAATATATAATCATCATATAAACCGTGATTTCTGATATCAAAATGCGCGAATAAAAGAAATTTGGAAGAAACTAAGAGATCAATTATTTATGTTATTTACAAAATCCCTCGGGCAAGGAAAAGGGTCAAAATGATTTGCAAAGAGTGCAAGGTTAGATCAGTAATAGGAGTTTGGAAGGTTGACTTGAGAGATTGAAGAAGCCTAAGAGGTGCATATACACCCTTGCTGCTATGAAGGTTGTTGATTCCCCATAAAGATGTATCCAACATAGCAACAATATCCAATAGGCAATAACATAGACAATTAAGGTGGTTATTAGATATCAGGCTGCCACTATTGAGGGTCATATTTGAGAAACTATAGAAACAAAATTTTAGATAAATCACCTTGCATGCAGTGTCAAACCCGAAACTTGTGGGAACCTCCTTGGATTTCAGATCACCATCAATGGTCTTTGGACATCCAATGACCCTAGTTTTCAAATTTTTGTTCCTGAGAAATATTATAATTGTAGGGATATGAGAACATGCAGAACAGACGATGTACCTACCAAATACGTGACAGACAAAACTCAAACTAGATCACAATCTCCATCCAAGTATATTACCTACCTAAAATTTTCAGCCAGAAGACAGGCATTTGTGTTTGAATCATCTCCCCCAATTACAACAAGACCATCCAGATCAAGCTTAATGGCAGTTTCTTCAGCTTGCTTAAACTGAAATAAATTTAAAGCACCTTCCGTCACTCTTAACATTTAATAAATAAAGGCATACCTAGGTATAGTTTATAATGTGCCTGTTCCGGAGTCTCGATTTTGTCTCTTCCACTGCAGATCATATCAAACCCTCCCTGAAAGTAACACTACTGTTAGTATGACGCATTACACATTCATCAGGCTGATAGCTGACTGCAGTGTTTATATTTCATGGTACAAAGTTATTTAAAAAAAAAAAATTTCTCTTGATGAGAAAACACACCACAAAAATTCTGATAAACTGAAGCAAGATTGTGATTGAGATTTTGTCTTTGATCAATTCGACATTCACACACACACACAAAAAAAAATCACATATCAAACATTAAATGAAATCATAGTCATCCAAAAGAAAATTAGTAAAAAGAAGATACTTTTTAGTGATAAGAATAGCTAAGAAAAGGATAAAGTAGAAGAAAATAATGTCATTTAGAAAAAGATTCTCCAGGTATCGAACACTTTTTCCATTCAAGACAAAGTTTCCTCAATTCTTGAGAATATTCCTTTTGCTATAACATTTCCTTAGAATTTAATGTACATGGGAAAACATACTATCATGGTACAGTAAACTACCAAGAATATCAACTGTGTTAGGCACTCACTTATAGACCAAACTTACCTGATTTCTGTAAGGATAGATATAATCTGAGGTCAACACAACATATTTGCACTTCATTATTCCAGCTGGTCCACCCCTAAATCCATACAAAGTGCTTCCTTTACAGTGACTCTGCAAGTAGTCTACAACCAAGATATATGCTTAGGCTACATCAATTCAAAATATCATTCGAGCCCATAAATTTGTTTCACAAATACACCCTTACCAAAAATCCCAGATATAACATTATGACCTCCAGGGGCTTGACCTCCTGATAAAACCACTCCGATCTTCAAATCCTGAACTGAACTTGAATCTCCTGGAACCAAGGTTGCTGATGGTTGTCCAAAGAGGTAAGGAAACAGTTTCGCTATTTCATCTGCAACCAACAAACCACAATCTAACATCACCCGCATCTCTTCATACACTCAGGTTAAGACGATAGATTGATCATTAACATAAATTGGGAACTCCTCGGCATTTTCCACGATCAACATTGAGAATTTTTAACAAAGCCGAAAACCAAACTCTCCTGTTTCTAAAGCCATGAAATGTTGGCCAAGCTTCAATTAGATCATCATCCAAACTACAAAGATTAGAATATCACTCTATTTTCAATACTTAATCAACCACTCAAACAGAAGAAGTGAATAAATTGTGCTTATACATACTGGTACAAAAATCTAGAGACTAAACCACTACAAAGAAAATATTCTAACAGAATCACGAGCTTAAATCACGTTTATGATAAATTCATAACCCATAATTTGCAGCCAGGAACTGACATCTTGGAAAGTGGATACAAATTTCTTCACATCGGAACAAGTTAACCCGAATCTAACTTGAGAAAATAAAAACTAAATCCTTCAAAATCAAGTCTCTCCTCAAATAAAACATTAGTAAAATGTCAGAGATCACTAATGCACCATCACCCTGCACTATCAATCTATGCCAGAATAGCTAACAGATTACAAAAAGCATTCACCAAAATGCACATGCCTACACATACATATGACATGACATAATCAACGAATGCACATGCCTACACACCTGGATGCCCAGCGGCAGAGCTGCGTGGACCGTCAACAACTTTAAAGGGATTTTTGAGGACGGATGGCAGCGGAAGGGGATGATCAAGGCGGCTATTCTGTACTTCACTATACACAGCAGCGTATCGCCCAGTTTCCGGAGTTTTAACACCGCCGTTAGAAAGAAATGCAGCAGCCGCCATCGGAATTCTAGGGTTCAACACTCTGCTGTCTATACTTCGGTAACGAGGCTACGGATCTTTCGATGCCTGTCTATTTGTCTTTTTTTCTTTTTTGTTTTTGTAATATCTAGTTGTTCAGTTCCAATTAAGGAGGGTAAAGTTGTCATTAAAAGCTTTTTTTTAACAGAAAAAGCTTTTATTTTCAGGCAAGATCAGTAGGAGATCATGTGCGCGGCACGTGCTTGTTGGTTGCTTCGGAAAAGTGGTGCCGCATTGTGTTGCACTTCCATGTTGTCGCGTCTAGGCCCTAAGATATTTTGGGCCTGAACCATTTTGAGCTGAAGCATTTTGTTTTAACATACAAATCCAATGGGAGATCAGGCCCATCACTTGATTTATAACATGGGCCAGTGAATTAATTACATTCCAACAAACACCATCATTTCCACCCCACCGGACTTACTAGTTGAGTATGCATAATATTAAGGGTTAAACACCCTTTAATTTTCATAATTATCATTTTAGTCCCTCTAATTTGATTAATAACAGATATCTCTCCTACAATATATTTTTATGTCAAATCACAGGACAAGTAATTATAATTTTTCTTATATCATTTACAAACTAGAGGTTGTGTTATTGTAATACAACTACTCTACAAGGGAGGTAGATATAATTGTTCAAACTAGAGGGAAAATTTTTAAAACAGTTATTCTGCAATGGAGACATATGTAATTATCCCTAATATTATATTTTATGTATAATTTTGAAAATTATATACTTCCCCTAAGGCATACCAATTCACCAGTCTTATAATTTTTAAATTCATTTTTGTCTCGTAACATTACCAATGTGGATGCCTTATTTTTAAAAAAATAAAAAGACAGCAAATTATACTCACATATTAACGTGATTCCAATTTAAGATCCACATCTTGATAAATCAACACAAGTAAAATACATTTAATTGATTGAGAATTGGTAAGTGATTAAATTTGTCATGTCGAGATTATTACATAAGTTCTTACATGATCATTAAGATATAAGTGGTGAAGCTTGACCATTGAGGATTGCTGAAATGAATTATATGACTTGTTAAGGAAATCGTGAGTTTGAATTAGTAAGGTAATTATGAATGTTGAGCAATAATTATGGAATTGTGGGTTAAAAACACCCGAAAGTCTTTATGTTTGTAAATGCTTCTCGGAATTGCTTATCTGCTTTTCAGATAAAAAAAATAGATTTTTAGTATTTGACATTGCTTCTCTAAAAAAAACAGGTAAAAACAAAAGTAGAGAAGCAAGTGAAGAGATGTTTTTTGTTATTTTAAGTTAAGTGGTGGTAATTTTATAAATAATTAAAGTTTATTAAGCTGTTTTATTATCTTTATAGCTATCACTCAATTTTTTCTTAAAAGTAACTTTTTCCAACTGTGTTTTGTATAACATTTGCAAACACATCTCTCGTGTGCTAGACCGCTATAGGCATATCTTTTAGCCATCTTGGAAAAATGTTGTTACATTAATAATACATAAAAAATAGTATTAGTCGGGGGAATATTTCAAATTAACTTCTTATAAAGTTATGTTTTGCAATAATTTCAGTCACATGATCCATGTAATTGGTTAACAACTTGTTGCCCATAAACAATACTTTAAATTTCATGCTTAAAAAGAATTAGAAATAGTATACAGAACTATATTATCTTGGCATGCTTCCCCAATAAAATATCACATAACGAAATCCCAAACCCCACATCTTCTAGTTCTTTAAACTTTTAAGCTAGTAAAGAATATTGAGAAATCAAGGGTAATTACATCTTAATTTTTTAATACACCTATTAATATCCCAATCAGCTGATGATGAAGACAAGCTTAATTACGTGCTTTGTCCCCCCAAGGGTAGACTAACTGCTATAATATTATTATATATATATAATTCGTATTATGATTTGAATTATTTCGCTTGGTTATGATGGATTGCATATGACCTATGTGATATATTAATGAACAGATGTTTTAATCAAGAATAAAGTTATGAGTTACCATCACTGTTTGGTACATTGATAAGGATGAGATGAGCCATGATTTTTTAGCTTCACATCCTTCATTTATCACATCTCATCTATTGTATCAAACGGCAAATAAATTATTTCCACTACCACTCATTAGAGGGAGATGGATGGTTCCTTTCCTCCAATCAAATGATGAAATAATTTCAAATCTTGATTTTAAAATTACAAATTTCCATATAAAAATTGTATGATAATTGAAATTAAACCATGGTTTGGTAGGGCAAATTACCAAAATCGTCTACTATGTTGACATATCTATAGTCAAAATCGGATACTATAACAATAATTTTTTTAACATTTTAGTCATTACTTTTTCGATGGAGTGCTAATGTACGTGTCGACAATATTTGTCATCACATCATCATTCCTACTACTAAAAAAAGATGGAAAAGGTCAAAAAAATCCAAATTTTGAATACTTAAATGACATCTAATTACAAAATGCATTTTATTTCTTCACAATTAATAATTTAATATTATATTTTCATCAACAAGTACTTAATTCTTTAATGTCCAACATTATTCTTACTAATGAATGCACTTTAAACTTGGGCCACTGTTAGAAAGAAGCAAGCCACCCAATACAGCACCACAAAGGAAACTAAAGCCCATATCACCCTAATAAACAAACCAAACATTGTTCCCTCCAAATCAGTTCCAATCTTCCAAAACCCCACTCAGCCACCCAACTTTTCAACACATTTTAACCACTTTAATCTCAAAACACAATCATTATGAACACAATCCCACTGCCAAAGTTCGTATAACAATTCTTTTTTTAGCTCTCCGCTTCAAAATATGCCAAGATCATCAAGAGAAGATATCAAGAAACACAAGAAGCTTCAATCCAAATCAACTGGATTTAAGGCATTTTGCTGTGGATGTAGGCTAAGTGTCTCGCCATCCGAAGAACTGGAAAGCTCAAATAATTCGGATCGATTTTTGACAGTTTCAAGCATAGCACATGCTATGGTTCAAGAAAGGTTGGATCAAATGATAAGAGAGAAAAGGGAAGCAAGGAATGAGGAGAGGATGAGACGAAAGGCGAGGCCAGAAGAGAAGAATTTTGTTATAATGATGGCAATGGAGAAGTCTAGTTGTGATCCTAGAGAGGATTTTATGGAGTCCATGAAGCAGATGATCGTGGCGAACCGGATTTGTGAGGCGAAGGATTTGCGTCGGCTATTGAGTTACTATGTTACGATGAATTCGGAAGAGTTTCGGGGTGTGATACTTCAGGTATTTCATCAAGTTTGTACTGATTTGTTTGTATATTGTAAATGATTTTTTGGTCGTCAGACGTTAATTTATCACATCAAGTTTGTACTGATTAGTACATTGATAAGGATGCAAAGAATCGTAATTTTTAACAATTCATCACTCATTTATCTTATCGTATCTCAAAAAACTACCATGTATGCCAAAAACGACAGATGATCGGAAAAAAAAACTCTATTATGATTAGATTGTCAAAATGGGATAGACCTGCCAAATAGGCGGGTTGTGCTAGCATTTTCCAGTGGGCCTATACTGGCCAACCCGTTTAAGCCTGGGCCACAGGCCTGCCACTTTTTTAAAGATTACTATTAATTTTTTTTAGCCTGAATTCATAAAGGAACTCGATATTATATTAATATTCAATTCACCATATAATTTTATTTGGTCGTGCTTGAAAGGTGCAGCATGTATTTGAAAATTTAGTAAAAATACTTATCGATTCCCTAGTTAAGTATTTTTTGTATCAGAGTTAATATCTAGATAAAACCTGAATCAAGTTTCAGTATTCTTCTAGCATCAAGTTTCAATATCACATGAAGATCCGATCCACTATATATTTTTCAAAATTAAAGTTTTTGTTATTAATTTGTTGGTGGGCAGCCCTCCCCAACCGCGGCCCGCCTCGGTCGGGTTGGGTTGGAGTTTACCCAACCCGCATGGAGGCGACCCCAAACAGGTTGGTCCCATTTGGGGTTTGGATTAGGTGGACCAGCTCGTTTGTTTTTGGGTGGTCCATTTTGACAGCTCTAATTATGATAATGTCGTAAACAAATTTTATTGGAGAACTAAGAAACACAAAGATATAAATGAGGAACTTCATTTGACTCCTATACAAAAAAATCAGCAACGGTCTAATTCTTTGCCATATATATAATTCATGTAAATTTGAAACTGCTATAAATCAGTTTGTAATCGTAGATGATTATCTAGATGGATTTTCGGTTAAAATAGATATCTCAATTTATCTACATATTTATATTATTTGGTTATACTCTATAAATAGAGATATTTGAATAAAATAGTTCGGAGTAACTCTCTGAATTATATTTTTAAAATTAAATTATAACACCAATACTTTAATTCTTTCCTCCTGTCTGCTACTAATAGAGCTGACAGGAGGGTTTGGGTGAGTTGTCATGCGAATTGGGTCAATAATTAATTAATTAAAATATGATTTATTAATATCTTTAATCATTAAAATTTTTAATTATGTTTTGGCGTTGGTTCGCCTAACCCGTAAATCGCCTGTGATTGGGTTGGGTTAGAGGTTTTCTAACCAGCTTGAAGGCATGCTAAATGGGCCAATTCATTTGGGTTGACGGGTTGGACGGGCCAGCTCTTTTGGACACATCTACCGATTGATATGTAGAGTTTAGTTTTGGGCCGTTTTATGGAAAATAAAGTCGAAAGTAAATGGACTTCCAGGTTGGGCCCTAAGTTTGTTTCGGTATATACAAAGTATAACAGGAAATCGATTGGAATTTACTCGTTCACGGACATCAGAACCCAAATTTTAGATTTTATTTTTTTTATAGTATAATTCATGGAAGGATAAATTTGGATAGAGCATTACTCGATTGCAAAAAGTATTGCATCAATTAGAGATTTTCAAGTATATTTCGTAAAAAGTAGAAAACAGAAGCCTTAAGGGAAAAAAATAATCATTTTTTTAACAATAATAATTTTTAATATTATTTATTTATTAATTATTATTGGTATATATATTAACGCGTTAGATATAAATGAATAATGATGTGAAATTAGATAGTGAGAAATGTAGGAAATGAGGCACAAAATAAAGTTGTAGAGAAAAAAACTCGTAGGATTAAATATTAGAAGACGAGTGACATGACAGATTATGAGTAGTATTAAGCCTATCGAAGATGCTGAACCATTGCACATAAGTCTAAGCAATTTTAGTTTTATTGCGATTGTTAACAATATTGACTGTTTGTTGAAGAAATTCATCATGAATCATTCACACCCTTTGATTTCAATTCGATCGAAATGGTCAAATGTTAGCAACATTTTATAGAAAAAAACAAAGGAAATAAAGATTGATTGAAAAGTTGCAGTGGAAATGGACCCCCTGTGCGTGACATATCCCACCAATCAAGATCATACTACAACACGTATGGCTTCAAGTTAAACCATATACAGCTAGCTACACTTTATTTTTGGAATAAAGGATTTTTTAAAATTTAATGCCTTAATATTTTTTTAAATTGTTTTGGTCCTTTGGAGGTAATTAAGGCTGGTATACTGAAATAGTTGGTGTAGACGTATTTTGTCGGGTATGAACGAGGTCGAAATTTGACCCGAAAAGTTTAGGATCGGAGAATTTTATATTGTTGCCAGAAATGATATATTGGAAGAATCTTTCGGGATTTCCAATATCAATAGGTCGATTGTTTCACTCAATTTCCATTTAAGGTTAATCCTACACATGTTTCGGCCTCGGGACTGCAATTTAAGGGTTTTATTGTTGCTGCCCTTAAGGGCACTGCCCTAAGGGGCATCATCCACCATCCATTTGGAATCTTTTATTTCTTTTTTAAAAAAAGATTTCAAATGAATGGTGATGATGCTCCTAAGGGCACTACCCTTAAGGGCATCCTCAAACAAACCCAATTTAAGGCATATATTTTTGGTTCCGCCGCATAGAATAAGTAGTCAAATACATGTTCATATAAATTATATTAAATCATTGGATGACAACTAGGCATAAGTAATTTAAGAGTGAAAACTGAAGTGATATTCTTCACTATCTTTTTCATGTTGAGTCCCCACCACGTAGACAGCATTTAGATAGGTAGGTAGCACGCCGAGTGCATTATTATTGAGTGACCCGGGAAGCTGTGCATGAATTGGATTGGGTTGGATTTATTCTACCTTTAATTTCCCAACAATCTTTAAAAAACAAGTCGTAAAAATTTGTGGGGCTAGAAATAATGCTAAAATTGAAACTAACACTATGTATTTTTAAAATATATATATATATATAATATTTTATTATATTTTTTAATATAATAAATGTCCAAGCCTTTACTATTCATTACCATTCTTATGAATAGTAAAGGCTTGGTTTGTTAAATAATTTTTTTTTCTGATTAATTTGTTAACTAAATTTTTTTTTTGTTAATACGCGGGTTTGGCATGAACCGACTACAAAAAATATATCTTAATCAGTTATTGATGCGCGCAAATTCAAATGTTACCTTTTTCAGTTTATATGACATAACATAATTTTTCTTTTTTAAAAAAAAAATAGAATCATTCATTTAGTTATTTTTTCCATTCATGAAATGTTTGTTAAATTCAATAATTTAAGATGTTATTTTTGGTCAAATTAGGGAAAAAATTGACCAACATATTGGTAATTGATACCGCTTTGTACGGTGTCAACACATATTAGTATATATATAAGTATATGTACATATTCTTTTATATGTAAGTATGTTCTTTCAAAAATAAAGTAGGTATAACGTATATCAGTCAAAAAAATCAATAGAAAAAAGGACCGCCATGCAAATGGTGGAAATAATTGGCCTGCTAGATCACGTAGGGCACATGCAATCTAGATTCTAGATTACTCAACACCTCCAAATTACCAACTTTATTTACCTAACAAAATAAGAAAATAATGTCGATCGATTAAGTCCCTGTCGCGCCGACATTCATGGCGGGAGGGCTTTTGATTTGGGGTAAGCATCCTAGGCTTCTAGCTGGTTGAGCGCCGACCACGAAATACTTCTTAGCTACAACATGGGGTAATATTTTAACTATTGAATCAATGACCTACTTTTTATGTGGGACTCAGATTTGTCATTGAAAAATTTCAATCATTGATCCAACACTTGGATTACCCAATAGGGTAGTCAAGAAGCAACCCCGACCATGTCATAACCAGCGTATCAAAATAAGATGAACAAAAACTTAAATAATATTTTTTAATAGACAAAATATAACATTTTCAATTTTTTACTATAAAATAAAAAAAAAGTTTCATTTTAAAGTTTATGTTAAGGCAAGTAGCTACGTCCTTGGCTCTATTCTTAGTTTAGCTGTTAAAAATCATGCAAAATTATTTTGATGTTATATTAAATACTATATGTTCGGATAGATTGTGTGTGACGTAAAATTAATAAGAGACATCAAAAAATTTTTACGTGGAAAACCCTCAAGAATGAATAAAAAACCACATGATCTTGTCCAGTATAAATTCTTCACTATAAATATTGATCTGTTACAGAACTTTGACACGAAATATTAATAACAAACTTTTAAACAAGAATACTATAAAAATACAGGAAAAGACCGAACAGACTTGATATGCTCTCTTCGGAGTCTTTTATTGCCTCAAAAGTCCAACCTTTTACAATGAGACCATAGGTGTGTATTTATAGTGTTAATCCTGGTGAGTTGCATGCGAGAAACCCGGAACATGATCTCCATCGATCACGGCGTCATGGGTTCAAGACGTGTCCAAAAAATCCACGAGCCATTAACGCACGTTCGTGCGCACCCGTTAATTTGACCAAAAAGCCGAGCAAGGTTTAATAGTGTTCGGCTGCTTCGTGCCCAGGGTTCTGTCCTCGGGATATTTCTGTTCAGTACTTGCAGAGGATTTTACCTGAAAAAACGGATTCATCATATGACACCAGCTCACCCCCTGAAGTAAAGCAAGACGAGAATATTGAAGTCTTGTTTTATTGTCTTCGGGTAAAATCCTACTTTTGTCATTTTCACCGTTTGCTTCAACTTTCCTCCGAGCTAGCGTCAGACGAGCAACTGATCTTCAGAATTCTCGAGCATTCATTTATCAAGTATGGCTTCCTCTTCAGATGATTCTTCCATGAGGGAGATAGATCAATACGACACGTATACTGGAGAAAGAGCTGCCACTCTTCCTCCTTTGCCTTCATCATCCTCGGACATCGAGGAGACATTAAGTTCATCAAATTCTTCGGCTGCTCGAAAGGAGAATGAGCAGGCCATTACGGAGCAAGACTTGGTGGCGGCCCAAGTCCCTTGGTTCGAAGTTTTTGAGTCTAGGATTCGGACGGATCAACGTCTATCCAATATCCGGACTAAATGAGAGATTTCTGATGGGACTTCCATTATTGTTCCCCCCGCGGGGTCTCGTCCCCATCTGCCCCCAGATGGCTATTTTGCTTTTTACTTAGATCAACTTCGAGGGGGCCTTTGCTTTCCTGTCCCCTCTTTCTTTCTCGAAATTGCCTCATATTTTGCTGTTTCCCTTAGCCAACTGTTTCCCAACAATTATAGATTGTTGGCGGGCTTCTTCATTGTCCATGGGTTTTACCCCTACCCCGAACTCTTTCATTACCTTTTTCAATTAAATAAAAAGGAGATCGATCTTTTTTACTTTTCTTCTCGAACGGGGGTTGGCTTCTGATGCGACTAGAAATAGACATATCTATTGTGTTTAATTGCCTATGATTTGGTATATTTTGATGGATAAATTGATGCATATGCTACCTAATCTTGTGTAAATGTAGGTGAAATCGAAGAAATCGAGCTAACAAGGGCGAATAAGGATCAAGAAATGCATTGAATTGACAATGGATCAAAGTAGACCAAGAAAAAATGCATAAAAGAGTCAACAAAAATAAAGACTCGGCGATCGATCAACTGATAGCCGCGATCAATAGCCGAGACACACTGGACAAAAAAAAAGCGAAGACTCGCGATCGATCAGCAAAAGGCCGCGATCGATCATCGAAACTCACTTTGAAAAACAAAGGCTGGCGATTGATCGCCAGCCACCCGCGATCGATCGCCAGCAGAATCCTGAAAATTAAGGAAACTCGATATTCCTTCCTTGGATAGATTTTTGCCTACCCTATCATATTCCTACCCTATATACACGATTTTCGGGACCTCAAATCAGATGATTCATCATATTTTAGAGTTAGAACAGTTCTCTCGCAATTGTGGAAGAAGAACTTGAAGATTCAAAGGCAAGAATACGAATTTGACGCTCCGGAATCGTGTTATACTTTAGTAACATTATCTTCTACTTTGGTTCATGCTTTTTATATTAGTTTTGATTGTTAATTTAGTCATGAGTGGCTAAACACTCTTGTGATTCTCGGTTAAGGAAAACGATACATTGGAGTTTACGATTCTCGTGAGATTAAGTTTTGTTTGTTGATTTTCATAGAGTATCAATTGTTTTTTCTGATTTTATTGTCATGGTTGTATTGTTTGATTGTTAGATTGATCATCTAACTTTTGTTCATACAATCTAATGCTAAATTAGATATCAAATACAGAATCGTTTGATCCCTCTGATTTATGAAGTACCTAAGATTGATAAATTTTTTCTTGTGAGTTTGTTAAATTATTAGGAAAACAATTGACTAGATTTTAACATAGAGGCTTAGATTATGTTGTTTAGCTTTATCGATCTCACTAGTTCTTATGTTATCAACGATTTAAATCTTAATCGCTTGATTGATTGTTTGATAAGGGTTAAACTAGAACGCTTGGGCTACTTAACTAAACTTAAGGTGAGGCAGGACTTCGATTATTTGATTAAACGTCCAACAATGAATATTCATATGAAAATTGAATCGTATGTGAAGATCGATGATCGATAAAGTGAACAACAATTGTAAAGTCAACCAAAAAACCAAGAATCACTCTTTTATCATAAGTTAATTTATCTAGTTTAATTTTGCATATTAGTTTAACTTTGCATCATAGTAGTAATTCAACTGATTTCGAAACCCCCTTTTTATTTTCGTTTGCACTAGTTAACACAAAGATATAACCTTCCTCATGGGATCGATATCTACTCACGCTACTACATTAATTATTGTTATTAACTTGAGAGGGTTAATTTGGGCGTACGCGATAAACGCTACCAAGTTTTGGCGTCGTTGCCGAGGAAGGCATTATTTATTATTATGTTAATTTTTTAACTATTCTACACTGATACTTTGGTTTGTTAATGAGTACATGTGAACCCTCCGATAACGAAGATAATTTCCAATACGATCCTGAGATTGAGAGGACACTATATAGAAGAATAAGAGAAACTAGGAGATTTGAAGAGAAGAAGAGAGGAACAGATGGCTCAAAATCAAAGCTTGAGACAATTGACGAATCCTACCTTGGATCAACATCCTTTCTACATTTTTCATACTCTTGCAAATAACATAAATTTCAAACATAAATCTGGTTTAATTCATTTATTGCCTTCTTTTCACGGTCTTGCAGGTGAGAACCCCCACAAGCACATGATGGAATTTCATGTGGTGTGCACTACTATGAAGCCGACTGGCGTAACATAGGAAATTAAACTGCGAGCCTTTCCATTCTATTTGAAGGATGCTGCTAAAGACCTTCGGGATCTAAAACCATGTGGACGGATTTGCAAAGAGTCTTCCTTGAGAAGTACTTTCCTGCATCAAGGGCGACAACCATAAGGAAGAAGATATATGGTGTCAAGCAATACCACGAGGAGTCGCTGCACGAGTACTGGGAGCGTTTCAAGAAATTGTGTGCAAGCTGCCCACAACATCAGATAAGTGAACACCTTCTAATTCAATATTTCTATTAAGATTTACTTTCTGCTGACAGGAATCTCGTGGATGCGGCGAGCGGATGAGCTTTCATTGATGTAATGCCTCGATTTGTGTTATACACGTGTATATGATTATGGTGTAATTATATCAATTGGTGGTATGATATTGGGGGTTCGGGTGGAACCAAGAATGAATTAATACATGTAGCAAATGATATATGACAATGAATGACATATAGGACAATACATGTATAGTAGAATATAACATTGGTGTACATGTAGCATGCATTTGAAGGTGCATTAGAATGTATATGTGAGTTGCATTCCATAAGACATTTGCCATGAGTTTGAAGGGATTTACATGTGCATGTGAGTTTGGAATTAAGGGTGAGTATTTAGATGTAAAATCAGATTGTAAACACACAACTCACCTAAACTCACCTACAAATCTCTACATGTTCTTTGGAAGCTTTTGAGGGTGTGATTTAGAGTTTCACTTTCAAAGATCTTTATACACTAAGAGGAAGTGTTATATTTGGTAAGGAGGTTAAACTTTCAATACTTTATCATGCCATTGAGAAGTTCTTTATTTTTGTTTGAAGTTGGAAGCATGAAAGCATGCATGTAAAGAATCATATCATGGTTCTATGCTAGTAATTGGATTCTAAAATGGTGGAAACATGTTGTTATGGTGCTAGAGTTTGCATAAAACATATTTTCATGTTGAATCGAGTTGTAGGAGAAGAGCTTGGAAGATAAGCTCAAAATCGCCATGGTTTCAAAATTTTGTCATCGACCGATCGATCGCTAGGATCGTACCGATCGATCGGTAAAACAGGGGAAAGTTAAGGCGGTGCATGTACCGATCGATCGCTGAAAGCGACCGATCGATCGGTGAAATGCCGTAGCATTTTTGAGAAATTCAACTATTAAGCGATCGATCGCTGGCTTTTGACCGACCGATCGCTAGGGTTACATGTTTGGACCGATCGATCGCTAGGGTGACCGATCGATCGGTAGACTTAAATGTTATATTTTGTAGTTTTTGATATTGAAGCCTCTTATAACATGGTCTATTGTTCATATGCTTGTAGCATCATCACAGGGGACAGGGCAAAGAGGCAATTAGCTATCAACGCCTGCTTTATCGCTTTTGTGTCGCAATACAAGTACGTGTTGACGTACGGAGTATAGATATGATGTGATGATGATGTTATGGTTTTGATATCATATGATTTATGTTATCTTGTGTCATATGATTGGTAGTTTCATATGCATGTACATACATGGATTTCATATGATTGAGATGGAGGCCTTGATAGATATGTGTATATGCTTTGGTGAGATCATTGCCTCGATAGATATGCCTGGTGTGGTATATGCTTTGGCTGGGATCGTTGCCACGATAGATATACTACATATGCTTTGGCTTGAGAGATATACGCCTGGTGTGGGTATATGCTCTGGCTATTGTCACAGATGAGCATGGTACTATGATATGTGCTGCTAATATGAAGATGTGATGTGGTTCCACTGACATATTGAGATGAATAGGCATATCATATGGGGCTCGTGATAATAGGGTGCTTATTGGACATGTCATGACATAGTGCATTTGTGGATGCATGATACAGAACATTCACGTTAGATGATTTCTTGTGCTTTATCATTGATATTGATATTGTGTTTTGATATTGCACTGAGATACTTGTTCTCTATACTCGTTGTGTGAATGTTTCTGTAGGGACTCATAGACGTGGGGAGACGGGATGTGAGTCATTTTCCGCTGCGAGCTGAACCACTGCCTAGGAGTTATTTTGGATTAGGTTGTTACTTGTACATGATGATGTATAGTTGGTTAGGTTTGTATAACCTTGTAACAACTTCACTAGTTAAAAACTCTTAATCAGTGTATGTTTTTACTTAATTCAGACTCACGTATGTATGTTAAGATACGACATAAATGGATTAAGTAATTAGGACCCCACAATTGATAAGACACCGGAGGCGGCAAGGAACTTGATAGCAAACATGGCTGCAACTCCCAAAAATTTGGATCTGCTCTACATGGACAGACGCCAAGACAAGAGGTAGACGTATTTAATCTTGAACAACAACTGATTGACTTAACCTCTCTTGTGCGTCATCTTGCATATGGTAATGTGGTGAAGATGAAACCATGTGGGATTTGTTTAGCCATGAACCATTCCACTGATGCATGTCCTTCCCCATAAGAGACATCCACTGAACACGTGAATGCAGCGGATGGATTTCTGGGCCAACCTCAAAGGAGCTATGACCAACCACCAAGCAACTAAAATGAAGGTTGGAGGTACCATCCAAACCAGAGCTATGAGAATCAACAGATGAACCACCCTCCACCCTATAGAACACCATTTCAGAGGCCACCACCACCGCCAGTGCATGCCCCCTTCTGATAGGTTAGAAAATATTGTTAAAGTTATTCCTTAAAATAGTCTGTAATTTCAACAGGAAACGAGGCCGAGCATTCAAAGCTTGACTACGGAAATAGGACAATTGGCGACTTCGAACAACAAGATAGAGGGGAGATTATCAAATGGACTACCTTCACAGCCAGTGGTGAATCCAAGAGAAAATGTGAGCTCCATCACTTTGAAGAGGAGTGAAGATGAAGTTGAGGAGAAAGCGGTATTGACGCCACCCAAGCGCGAAGATGCCAAAGAGGAAAAGAACACAAAGAAGGATAGCACGTAGCTTATGCAAGATGAGGAAACACAATGTAAGTCCCATCCACTTCATGAATATAAAATTGAACCGATTCCCCCTTGCATTGAAGGTGAACTGGAACAAAGACATCAAGGGACTATATGAAACATTTCGGAGGTGCGAAGAAAACGCTCCACTATATGATGTCATGAAGAAAATACCTCGATATGCTAGATTCTTGAAGGAAGTATGGAAAGCGTATATGAGCAAATAACTCAAAGGGTGCCCCAAGATTGAGCTTGGTGAGAATGTTTATGCGGTCATCCAAAGAAGCATTCCCACAAAATGTAAGGACCCTGGTATGTTTTCTATCCTTTGTGTGATTGGAAACACTAGGATTGGTAAGGCAATGCTAGACTTAGGAGCTTCTATTAATGTCATGTCTTACTCAATCTACACACAGTTGAAACCAGGACCTTTGAAACAGAATTTTACTGTGATACAATTAGATGATAGGTCCACAGTTTTTCCTAGGGGATAATAGAGGATGTACTTGTACATGTAGAGAATTTGTTTTCCAGGTTGGCCTCAACACATCTCTCATTCATCATGTATCCCAAGAACTTCCTACTATATATTCTAAACGTGCACTTAGCAGGATTCAACTTCATGCCAAATCTCTGTAAAGTGCCGAAGACTTCTTCCATATCCTCAATTAGATTTTGCGCCCTCTTACTCTTGATAAGGACAACATCTACATATACTTCCACATTTCGCCCTATCCGATCTCTGAATATTTTGTCCATTAACCTTTAATAAGTGACCTCACCATTCTTTAGGCTGAAGGCATGACCACGTAACAAAAAGTTCCCCCGTTGTACAGAAGCTTACTTTTGGCTGATCTTCCCGTGCCAAAGGGACTTGATGATACCCCTGATATGCATCCATAAGGCAAAGCAGTTCATGCCCACAGTATAATTTACTAGCTGATCAATCACTGACAACGAATAGCAATCTTTAGGTCATGCTATATTCATGTCTCGGAAATCCACACACATCCGCCACTTATTTCCTGATTTGGGGTACTAAAACCACATTTGAAAGCCATGTAGGAAAACTAATTTCCCGCACGTGGCCCGCTTTCAACAATTATTCCACTTGGTTAGCAATAATTGTATCCTTATCGGGTCAAAATGCCTCCTCTTCTGCTTGATTGACCGAGCGTTAGGATCAACGTTGAGATGGTGCTCGGCAAACTCTGGCTTTACCCCGACCACGTCAGCAGTATTCCAAGCGAACACGTCCACACTCTGATTCAAGCAGTCAATCACTTTTCTTTGTAATTCTCGATCTAACTAGGAACCCACTCTGGTGATCTTAATCGGGTGGCCCAGCTCAATTGTGAGAAATTCCTCCGCTGGAACTACTCGTTCTTCAACCTCATCAAGCTTTTCTCGTTTCCCCTTACTATTGTCTCCTAATTCGTCCGTCCCTTTCTTCTGTCCCTTCTCCTGCCTCAACTCCTCCACGTAACATTTCCTCGAGGAACTTTGATCTTCTCATACTTGTCAAATTTTCTCACCTACTGGGAATTTCATTGTCAGGTGATAAGTAGACGTCACTGCCTGAAAAGCAGATAGGGCTGGTCGGCCCAAAATTATGTTGTACAACGAAGGAGCATCTACTATGAGAAAGTTGATCAGCTTAGTCTTCGTCCTCGGTTCCTCACCCAATGTAACTGGTAAAGAAACTCACCAGACTTACAATCTCTCCATCAAATCCATGAAGAGAATGGTTCACCCTTTGTATGTTTACGCTCCCCAATTCGATCTGGGTCAACGTACTTAGGAAAAGCACGTTGGCCGAACTTCCTGTATCCACAAAGATTCTTTGTACATTATAATTGGCTACCGTGGCAAAAATAACAAATGCGTCATCATGGGGAAAATGGATTCCTTGCAGATCTTCAGGCCTGAAAGCAATGGATGGCCCTGTCAGCGTGTCATCCGGGGCAATTGACATCACATGCAGCTTCCGAGCATAATTCTTTCTTGCTCGGTTAGAGTCTCCTCCTGATATTCCGCCATAAATCATATGTATAGTTCCTCGGTTAGGACCATTGGTTGGGCCCCCCATCTTTAATGTCACCCTCCTCTTGTCTTTCTCCTCTGATTGCCCACGGTACTGGTCTAAGTTCTAGTATTATTCCGAGGAGGTGGATTATTGCAAAATGGTCCATCACAGGGTTCTTGCCTTTCACAAAATCTGTTAACTCCTCTTCCTCAAAAATATCCTCATCGGAAATGTCCACCTCGACATCTCTTCGGCCCCCTTTGATTCATGGCTAATTCTCGAGGAGGTCTCATCGGGAGGTATTGTTCGAAACTCCTTTTTGGCTGTTCCAATTGTTTATCCCTTCGAGTTAGCTCATTTCCTAGTTTCGCCTCTTTCCTTTGTTTCATTTTCTGGGCTTCTTCTAAGTTGATATATTTAGAAGCTCTTCCCAGCAACTCGTCGTATTCAGAGGGTGGTTTTTTAGCTAAAGATCTAAACAGATCTCCTTCTCGTAGCCATTGAGTAAATGCACTAATGAGTATCTCTGAGGTAATATAAGGGACATCGAGGCATGCTTGTTTGAATCTTTTCAGGATGTCCCGAAGAGATTCCTTTTTCTATCTGTTGAGTCTGAACAGACTGATGACTGTTCTTTTGCAACTTCTGCTGCTCGCGAATTGATGTAAGAACATCGATCTGAATTTCGGGAATGAATCTATGATCCTCGATGGCAGTTGATTAAACAAAGACTGAGTAGCCCTGACTAGGGTAGTCAGAAAAACTTGACACTTCACTCCATCTGTAAGTTGGTGAATGAGTGAAGCATTCTCAAATCGTGACAAATACTCCTCGAGATCTGCACTGCCATCATAATTCACCACATTCAAAGTTCGGAAGTTAGATGGTAAGAGATCGTTGACAACTTCAGGAGCAAATGGTGTGCTCCTCCGTACTGGATAGATACACCCTTCCATATTGTTGCACATCTGCTGCAACTCATCTTTCAGATCCTCCATCTGATGGTGCAAAGTTTTATCACTTTTTCCGCCCATCTGATTGGAGAGATCTTTAATCTCTTTCACATCCTCTTTCTAGCCTTTTGAAGAATCCAGATCTTCTTCGTCTCCAGTGGTTGTATCTTGCTGGGGCGGGGTCATAAATTGCTTCATAACTTCCCCCATGGTTTTTGCAATTACTTCAGTCAATCGCTTCATAAGCATTCCCCTAGTAGGAAAAGGTTGAGGAACGTTTTGAGATGATTCAACATCATCTTCCTCTCATTCACGCACCGGTGACGAATATGAAGGGGGATTTGGTATATACCCCCTTGAACCTTATCTGCGGCCTTTACTTCTAACCATGTTTCTTTTATTTGATCTAAAAAAAATTCCTTTTTTGTCAACGTCTTAGCTCGAAATAATTCCCACAGACGGCGGCAATGATGTGATCTTAAATTCTCTGTGTTCGGTGTGTGTGACAGAAAATCAATAAGAGACACCAAAATTTTTTACGTGAAAAAACCCTCAAGAATGAAGGAAAAAATCACGGGACCTTGTCTTTCACTATAAATATTGATCTGTTACAGGACTTTGACACGAAATATGCCAAACTTTTAAACAAGAATACAAGAAAAATGCAGGAAAAGACCGAACAAACTTTGATATGCTATCTTCGGAGTCTTTTTTTGCCTCAAAAGTCCAACCTTTTACAATGAGACCATAGCTGTGTATTTATAGTGTTAATCCCGGTGAGTGGCATGTGAAAAACCCGGACATGATCTCCCTCGATCACGGTGTCATGGGTTCAAGACGTGTCCGAAAAATCCGCGCGCCATTAACGCACATTCGTTCGCACCCATTAATTTATCATTTATGTCCGGGTCTTCCGCTGTAGTTTTGACCAAAAAGCCGAGCAGGGTTTAATAGTGTTCGGCTACTTTGTGCTCGAGGTTCTGTCATCGGGATATTTCTGTTCGGTACTTGCCCAGGATTTTACCCGAGGAAACGGATTCATCATATGACATCATATTTATTTTTTAATAAAATACGCAAAATATTGTGAATTTCGTGACAATGTTATATACATATATATATATATATATATATATATATATATTTGAAGATTTAGATTTCTATTCATGAGTTCATCGACCATAATTTAATTTGTCAAAAAAAATTTACTAATCACGTGTAATTATTAATTAGTTAATAGCTTGTTGTCTCAGCCAAACTGACTGTGAATGTACATAAGAATTTAATCATTGAAGTATTAATTATAATCTACTTATTTTAGATTTGGCAATCTTAGTCTTAGGAAATTAGTTATTACTTATTAGTAGAGTTAGCAGCCGAACCAAGGCATTTGCATATTTGGGTGGGAAAATATCTGTATAAATCCGATTTGGATCATATTTATAGATCAACTCAATATGATTGAATTAAAATGGTTGATATGTTAGTTTATATATATTTTTAGAGTTAGTGGCGTATTACCCCATACGGTTTTGAAAATTGACAGATTACCCCTGTAGTTTGAAAATATGCATTTAATCCGATTCTGAATTTGAAATAGGCAGATTAACACAATATGATTTGAAAGTATGATTTTACCCCGGTGGTTTTGAATATATGCACTTTATCATATTGTGGTTTGGGAATATGTATAAAATACCTCCACCGTGGATGCCATTTTTTGCAAACCACAAAGGGGTAAAATGCATATATTCAAAATCATAAGGGGTAAAATACATATTTTCAAACCACAGCGAGTTAATTTGCCTATTTTCAAAATCACAATGGGGTAAAATGCCTATTTTATTTTCAAAACCATAATAAATAATGCGCCATTAACTTATTTTTTTATTTAAAAAATATTATGTCTTGATATATAAATATATTTTAAATCAAATATATACAAGTATTTATCGAGTCAGGTGTTTGTGTACTGTCCAATAAGTTGTAAGCCTTATGATCAGCGGTACAATTCGACGTACCATTTATATAGAAACTACGAGTAGGGTACATATACCCCTAATGTTAGCTTTCACGCGTCAATAATTGGCCGATTCTAGCAAATCTCCATGGTACAGAATTACGTGACTCAACCAATTAATGATTGCCGTAAGATTAGGGATGGCAACGGGGTGGGTTTGGGACGGGTTTGGTCAATCCCAGGACCCGCCCCGCTACACATAAAACCCATACCCGCCCCGCCCCGCTTAGACCTGCCGGGTTCGCGAGTTTACCAGCCCCGCCCCGCAAACAATTTTTTTTTTATAAAAAAAAAAATTTGGTAGAAATTAATTTTGAAACACAAAAATTGATTTTGAGATTGAATTTAATGTTTTCCTCTAGTAAATATTTATAATAAGCATCGTAAAACTATCTTTAAACTATCAAATATTTATTATTTAGTTTTTATTCCATTCAAAATGTTCAACTTCTTTACCATAAACACATGAATTTTGATATGAAATTAAATAATAACACATTATTGTACAATCAAAGAAGTGAAATGTATATTCAATATTAATTTTTTTTTAAAAAAAAATTAAAAATGCATAGCGGGGCGGGTGCGGGGCGGGTTCGGCCAATCCCAGGACCCGCCCCGCCCCGCTTTCAAACCCGGTTGAAGCGGGTTTGGACCCGCCCCGACGGGTCGGGTTCAATACGGGTCCGGGTTTGGACCCGCCCCATTGCCATCCCTACGTAAGATTGATATTTTAAAATATTTATATGGATCATGTGTTTATAAAAACCAACACATATATATATACTAGTTAATTGGCACCGCGGAGTTTATAACCTGGTCTATATGTCCAACAAAACGTTCAACACAAGTTCAACAGACAGTTCAAAAGAATAAAAAGATGGTTCATACGCATTGAACATACATAATCGTTCGTATAGAAAATCAAATAGGTTAGAGTAAACAAAAGTCTTTTAAGATCAATTCATATAAAAATTATTATTAAAGTTTGCAATGACTAAAATCTATTTTGAACTTCCTATTTTTTTTAAAAATCAATTCATACTTGACAAAATCAACAAGTTTTTTTCTATAAAAAAAAAAAAGAAAACATTTTGAATTTTAAAAATTGAGATAGGGATGCACAGTTTGTCAATGGTCAAATCTTTTCAAACAAATCAGTACTCATGCAAAAAAATAATAAATAACAAAATAAAAGAAAATATGATTGACGTTTATTGTTCACGGGACCAATACCCGATATAAAAAATAATAAATAACAAAAATAAAAGAAAAAACAAAAGAAAAAAGAAATAAAAAACTAAAAAAATTTAAAAAAAAGAATTGGAACTCGTAGTTCCTACGGGGTGGAGATGATGGGGTTCCCTACTCTTAACGGTCAAAGCGTCCAAAATCAATTCATACTTGACAAAATCAACAAGTTTTTTTCTGAAAAAAAAAAAAGAAAACATTTTGAATTTTAAAAATTGAGATAAGAGGGATGCACATTTGGGTCAAGTGTCAAATCTTTACAAACAAATCAGTACCCATGCAACAAAATAATAAATAACAAAAATAAAAGAAAATAGGCCTGACGTTTATTCTTCACGAGAACAGCACCCGATAAATAACAAAAATAAAAGAAAATAGGACTGACGTTTATTTTTCACGAGAACAGTACCCGATATATAAAATAAAAATAACAAAAATAAAAGAATAAACAAAAGAATAAAAAAAATTTAAAAAAAAATGAAAAATGACGTAAGTTAAAATAAAAATAACAAAAATAAAATTAAAAACAAAATTAAAAAGAAATTAAAAAATTAAAAAAAATTAAAAAAAAAGAATAAGGACGTAGGGGTTACTGTTCCAATGAACAGTAAGACCGAATATATAGAAGTGAGATCGTTTAACACCGTTTATAGATAGTATTTTAAAATATTATCCTAAAAAATTTCAATTTTTATTGTATTGCATTTGAATACTTTATGGCTGCAGATATTTTTAAATGTTAGGGCTCGAATCTTATAATCACAATCACTTTTTGACATTTTATTCAGTTTTATTTTGATATTATTTTTGGATACCATTATCTAACGTTTTGTCAATATATAATTTTAACTTAGGACCTCCACAATATATATGAGTAACTCATGTTTAATATGAAAATCAACTTTCCATTTCTTTTGTTGTAATAACGCATGTATGTGTTATGTGTTTCTATTCCATCCATGTTTTGTATATTAATTTGAAATTTGGTAGATGCCATTAAAATATTTAGCCGCTCCCCTTCTAAAAAAAATTATATGAACCCATAAGATAATCATTGAAGTGGCTTTTAATTATTGATCAGTTTGGTGGAGCCTGCTAGGTGTGCTTGCTATGGAAGATTGGAACCTTTCAAGATTGGAGACCACGTATGAAAGGAATTGGACATAGTAACATGATGTGTTTCTTGTACAAAAGGGTCGGATTCGAGTGAGACTGCCACAAATTTTTAGATAAGGCAATCAAAAAGAACGAGTAATCTATATTCCAAAACTTGGGATAACAACCACCTATTCTCTTTGACATTCAAAATCAATAATAAAAATAAGAGCTAGTGATACTTTACTCCATGTGGTTTGTAAATATGCATTTTACTCCATGTTGTATCCCTAATAAACACTCTACCCCACTGTGATTTGCAAATAGACAGTTTAACCCATGTGGTTTTCAAAATATCATTTACTTGGTTTGCAAAACATAGCATATACGAATATTGTGTTTTGCACATACTCACAAACTAGATGGGATAAACTGCCTCTTTCATAAACCACAGAGGGCAAAATCCATTTTTTCAAACCACATGAATGTAAACTGCCTACTTTTCAAACCATGGGGGATAAACTGCATATTTTCAAATTATAAGAGTGTAATATACCTATTTGAAAAATCACAGGAGGTTCGTTGCCAATAACCCTGAAATTAATAATATGGATACATAATAGATAATGTTTTAATGGGATAGTTACAAAACCGTGTATCCATGATAATATTTTATGATTTGAGTTGGAACTTAGTTTAATTAGGGTTTGTTAAATGATTTTATGTCCATAAATTAGGTGATACATATCGTTGTTAACCAAGTCTTCCAATTTCTATCTTGTTTTAGTATGGAGCCAAGAATTTCGAAGTTGATATATAGTATAAGAAATCTGTGTCCAATAGATTTTAGAAATTTAAAAAGGATAATGTCTACAAATTTAAAGAAATCAAATACAAAATCGCCCTTCTATTTTTTGTTTTGGCAGAAAAGTAGTTGTTTGATTTTCATTTGACAAGTCATGTAATCAGATATCGTTTTGGAAATTTTGATATGATCAACTAATTAAATTTACTTTATAAATTTAATGCGCCTTTTGTATATATTAATTATTAGCTAAAACTTTACATGTATGGTCCAATGCCTAAAAATGTAAAAAATATAATTAAAAGAGTAAAATGTGTTACACCCCATAACCTTCACAACATTTAGCATTTTACCCCCTAACATTTCGAAATGTGCACTTAACCCCATGAACAATTGTATGTAGTTCACTTAACCCCCTGAACATATTCGAGAATAATATTTTTTGATTATTTTGGCTGCAGATTCCCTCACGTGCATCCCACATGCCACGATCGAGGATACGTATGTCTTTTCATGAATTTTATGCAGGAATTTAACCAGTATATCCATAAAAAAATACATGAAAATGAATTTTATGAGTATACTCACGGAAGAGGAATTTCACTGGTAAAATTTCTGCAGAAAATAAATAAAAAGACATGCAGACCCTCGATCGTGGTATATACGATGCACGTGAGGAGATCTGCAGCCATAATATTAAGAAAAATTGTTCCCAAATATTGTTCAGGAGGTTAAGTGCATTACATACAATTGTTTAGGGGGTTAAGTACACATTTTGAAAGGTTATGAGGTAAAGTACTAAATGTGGTGAAGGTAATGGGGTTTAACGCTTTTTACCCTAATTAAATTTTTTTTTTCCATTTACACGCGACGATCACCTTGGGTTTCCAAATTCCAACATGTATGATAAGATCTATGTTGCACCGATACTCCAAAAAATTTTGCGGTCAAGTATCGGTACTTCTGGGATACGGATACGCGAGGATACGATACCGATACGTATCGGATACGCCACGTGGCGTATCCGATGATAAAAAATAAGTTTTTATTTCGGATACGTTTCGGATACGGTCAAGATACGCCGTTGACCGTATCCGATACGGGAATTTTTGAATTTTTTTAAAAAAATATGGTTGAAACTGTAATTAAAATTAAATTATTTAACTAAATCTCTATTTCCTAACCACTTTAATGTGTTTATGTCGATTATATGCTTGAAATTTTTAGATGTCCTGGATTAATATTTTACCATTTGTCGTGAAGTTGGTGAGTTTGCAATTTTATTCTGATTTCTAATGTGTTTAATGTTGATTATATGCTTGAAACTTGATTTATTACAAATATTATTAATTATATATTTATATATATAAATAAATTAATAAAATTTGCAGTATCCGGACGTATCGTATCCTAAAAATTTTGAAAATCACGTGCAATCGTATTCGTATCTGCGTATCCACGTATCCGTGTATCCGTATCCGTGCAACATAGGATAAGATTAATTAAAAAAATTAAAAAATTATTTCAAGGCAATATGAACCCTATACCCTAAATCATAAATTTGCACCACTTTTTGTAGCTTGAGGAATAAATGGAACATATGAAAATCGGGGCTGAGTAACGAGATCCTCGACAAAGTGGCCTCGAATTGGTCTCGAGTACTGCTTTTCTTCAAGAATTCTAGGAAAAAAAATCAAAAGTTATTCTTCGCCATTTTATCATCAATTACCAAGAGTACCACAATGGTTAAAAAAAAGGCAAACACGATGCACGAATCTCCCGCTATGCGTAGGGTTCGGGAAGGGGTCAGGCCATTTTGAGCCTAATGTGCGCAATATTTCTCTTGCAGTCAAATAGGTTATTTCCGCAACTCGAACACGCGACCTCCAGATCAGAATTATACCATCTTATATCTTGAAAAATATTTATTAAATTAAATACATTTCATAATGAACTGAAAAATATAAAAATCTTTTATTAAATAAGTTCACACCTTAGAGATCTGTATTATGATGGCAATTTGAGTATTTGGTTGAAAACTTCATAAATATATTGCGAAGTGAAATTTAGTATTTGCAATTATTAAGAATTTTTATCTATTATTTGCCAAGTACGATTCTGCGTATCAAGTTAATTCGAGGCGTGACGACAAAGCTTCATTAGAAATAGAAAACACGATAATGCAATAGAACAAGAAAGCGTGTGCGAATCAAATGCGAATGACCCACTTAATATTTTTGGTGTTTCGTGCAATAGCCAATTTCCCACTTGCTATATGTATTTTTAGTCTAAATTATAAAAATGGTATCGTAGAATAAGATATTTATAATAGTAGTCTCAAACTTTTAAGACAAAACAAAACAAATATAGTTTCATAGAAATTCCTTTCAACAAAAGTAGACGCAAGACCCTTTTTCATTAAAAATAATGTAATTTTGGTATCATTTTTGTTAAAAGTAATTTATGTATTTTTTATAAAAAATAAATAAATCTAATATATGTGCTTTGACATTTTATGTTAGGTACATTTCGAAGTAAATTTATATCACTCATTAATCATTAACCTATTAACTGTATATTACAACGAAATGTACCTAGCATAAAATGACAAAGCACATAAATTAGATTTAGTAAACAAACAACATTAGTAAGATCCAGAGTCATATAATTATTAAATCTTTTCCAATCTTTGTAAAATGATATGAGTTAAAAATTTGATCTAGATGGGTATTCTCTGGATATTGAAGATCCGATCGTTAAGATATATGTCTAGGGCATTGTTCAGAATGATGAATTTAGAATTTTTGTTTAGAATATAAAATAAATAACTATATATAAAAGAATAGAGGATAAAAAAAAGTTAAAAGTCAAACTATAATTTTAGGAAAATAAGCTGCAATTTTGGACTATAGATGCCTAGTGCTGAAGATATGCATCCCCATTAAGGCATTAACTTGGATATTTTGAAATTCTGAGTACAAATTGGTGCACGTACAGTAGTATGCCAGGCGTCATGCATGCATGGCGTTACACCTTGAATGAATTCAGGCATAATAATTGGGCTAAAATGCACTTATAAGACCTATGAATATATATTAAAAATACTTAATATAAATAAAATAGTCAAAAATGCCAGGACCTGACTCGAGAGAAATCAAGGACCGTCCCAAAAGATGTCAAAGCCCGATACATGAGAAATCAAGGACCTGACCCGAGGTGTCCCAAAATCACCTCGGGTCAGGTCCTTGATTAAAATCTAAGTGACACGCAACAACAGACGGCTAGAGACAGACGATAGAGTATGAGGTGTCCCAAAATGACTGGATGATGAAATGTGAACCCATGACTATGTTATTTTTTTTCATAAGTGCATGTGTATGTATCAAAAGAGTGAAGTGAAACAATTATCTTCTGAAATGGTGGCATTACCCCGCCACAAATTTAAGATAACACATGGCGATGTGTACTATCCATGGAATAATGTTACCCTTGCTCAAGGAAGGCCAGGGAAGTTGGTTCTCACAGTGAGTGTTCATGGTGAAAAGGATTGCAAGAGTCTGAAGTATTTGAGTAAAAAGCTTTATGTTCTTATGCATTCTGAATGATGTTGATGAGTGGTGTGTTTGTTATTATCTATTGCGTTTGGTATTAGCTTGGGTTCTGAGTTTATGCCACTCGTGTTTCCTTAGTTGGGTCGTATAGATGGATGAATTATATTATGTTTACTTTGAATTATTAGGATTGTGATTGTAAATATGATTAAAGAATAAATTACTTTTTTGTCATTATGTTTTACTAATAATATTATGTTTGATTCGTTATCAAGTGTAAGCATGTTCTTTCTGTTGGAAATTTGAATCAAATTAAATGGTGTGTCCATTCATGTTGGGGTGCATTTTTTCATGATTACTTGCTTCCAAATTAAATGGTGTGTCCATTCATGTTGGGGTGCAATTTTTCATGATGGATGCTTCCAAATTGTGTCTCTTGATGACACTACTTGGTATACTATATAAGAAACAACCCTAGAATGAATTAGACATGTAATTTTGGAAATTCAAATCATATTTGAAGATCAAAATTTGAGTAATTTTGTGAGTCTTCATCATTGTTATGGTTGAACGTTTTTAGACCTTTGTGGTTTAAAGGATTTGTGATTTGGAGTGCTCCTATCACAAATCATAGTCGTTGTATCTTTGGAGACAAATTGCCAAAGTAAACCGTTAGCACCGTAGCGGGGCAATATTGTCTTAAGGACAGAGATTAGAAATCTCGCATCGACATTTCTAATACAAAGCCATTTGTTGTTTTTGCTTGATACTTTCCTAAGATACACACCAATAAATTTTAAACAACACTTTCTTTTCTTCCCGCCTCTCGATCACAATCGCTGACTAATTATCCAACCTCTAAATTGAGATAATTTATCATGCAAGTATAGTATATAACTTTGGAATATATGAAACAAACATGAGATAACTTGAGATTATTTAACTCATCATCACATATCTAATCAGGCCAAATAAACGGGCCCATATTCTAAAATGCTAGACAATAAAGTTTGGCCCAAGTTTTGGTTAGTGATACAGTGGGCCAAACATGTAGGCGTCAACGATGGACCTCACATGAAAAATTTTGGTTCAATAAGAGCCGTTGGATATACAGCGATTTTCCGTATATTTATTAGCAATTAGTTACTTCAATGACATGTATGTGTATATACATGGGCGAATCTAGGGTAAATAATGAGAGGGGAAAAATTATAAATTTTTGGAAATATTACCAAAAACATCCTATAATTTGATCCAAATTTCATTTTACAACCGTTATTTGAACAATTACAGTTTACATCCTCAACTTTAATGAATTGTAACAGTTTGCATCTCTTGACTCGATTTTGTGTTTGTATTAAAAATTTTATCGTTGCATTACATCATCGCATTACATATCCAAACTTAGAGCAACTTGAACTAATAATAAAAAATCTTAGAAAATCAAAATAAATATTTGAAGTGTCAAAATTCCATTTTTCGTAATCGCTAACTAGAGAATTTCGATACTAAAAATATTATTTTTATTTTTTAAACATTTAGAATAACTAGTTTAAGTAGATTTAAGTTTGAGTATGTAAATCAATGATCGAATGCGGGGATAAAAATACAAAATCGAGTCAAGATGATGTAAAGTGTTACAATTAATCAAAGTTGAGGATGTAAACTGTAATTTCCAAACAATGGTTGCAAAATGAAATTTGGAACAAAATATATGATGTTTTGTGTAATTTTCCCTAAATTTTTATTGAGTGGGTTAAAATATGAGTTTTTTTAAAAATTTTGGGATAAAAATATAGGTTTTTTAAAATTTCGAGTTAAAAATATATTATATATACTTTTTTTAAATATAATATATATATAAAATATATATAAACCACATTTAGGCCCATTATTATTTTTTTAATATAAAGTTTACGTAGCTTATATCGGTCAAAATTCTTGATTCTATCCCAACAAATGCCCAATTATAAATAGATGGTATAGACGTAACATCCAACTTCCCTGATAAATTTAAGATCGCAATCCACATTATTAAATATTGTAATAATAATGAAGCACGTCGAAAGATGTATTCTACAATGTCCAAACCAAAGGGCTTTCAAGAATTCAATTATAGTGTCACACTTGCTTGATTTAAAAATATCTTAATTTGTTATTGCACCTAGAATTTAACAAATTTTGAGCTCATGGGTCAGCCCATGGTAAAAATTTACCTTAACTTTGAGGAGATTCGAGTTCGAGACCCAAATTATATTTAACTAATTATTTTAAAAACTGGACGAACGAATATATATAAGAATTGATCCAAAGTTGGTGGGGGTCCATGTAGATGTGATTCACACATTCTCCACCTAGCTAGCTAGATTTGGATATATGCCATTTGAATAAATGTATCCAACTAGCATAATATCTCTACTTTGCCTTTTTGTTTTACGTCAAACGTGACTTAAACTTGAATCTGTTTAAGGTGAGTATAAACTCTTATCAATCACGGTAAGATATGTGAGCTCGTCTCTATTTTTTTTTTCAATAAATAATCCAATCTTAATTTTAATTATTAATTTGATTATGTTATAATTGATTTTAAACATAATCAATTCAAACAATTATTATCTAATCCAATAATTCTAATTGCGCCAAAAATGCACCCGTTGCTCCTCTATAAATTGCCATCCAATAGCTCTTCCCTGTACACATAATATACTCACAAGAAGAGAGAAAAGAAAGTGAAAATGACAACTTTCCCTCTGGTTAACATGGAGAATCTGGATGGAGAAGAAAGGTCTGCAACAATGGAGATCATAAAAGATGCCTGTGAAAACTGGGGTTTCTTTGAGGTACTGTTACAACTTTATCTACTCTATGTAATATTGTTGTTTTATTAAATAAATTTTCTGAATGTTCCATTATGTATTTTACAGCTGGTGAATCATGGGATTGCTCCTGAGCTTTTGGACACGGTGGAGAGGCTGACAAAGGGGCACTATAAGAAAAGCATGGAACAAAGATTTGAGGAAATGGTGGCGAGTAAAGGGCTGGACGCTGTTCAGTCTGAAATCACTGATTTAGACTGGGAAAGCACTTTCTTCTTGCGCCATCTTCCTGTCTCAAACATATCAGAAATCCCTGATCTTGAAGATGAATACAGGTAACTAACCACGCTCATCGTCCCAGGATTCTGGTCAAGGGGAAACTTTATATATGTATAGAAAAATTATATGTTTTTTCATTGAACTGGGTGAGAACAGTTGAGTTCACCCAGAACATGTCAATAATAACCAACGATTGCTATTTTCATTATCTCTCATGTTTTCTACTGAATAGTTCGATTGTTGATAACAGGAATGTTATGAAGGAATTTGCAGCCCAACTGGAGAAACTGGCCGAGCAGCTACTTGATTTGCTGTGTGAGAATCTTGGACTTGAGAAGGGTTATCTGAAAAAGGCATTCTATGGCTCCAAAGGCCCAACCTTTGGTACAAAGGTTAGCAACTACCCACCATGCCCCAAGCCAGACCTGATCAAGGGTCTCCGAGCCCACACAGACGCAGGTGGCGTCATTCTTCTCTTCCAAGATGATAAGGTCAGTGGTCTACAGCTACTCAAAGGCGATGAATGGGTCGACGTTCCGCCGATGCGCCATTCCATTGTCATCAACATTGGTGACCAGCTTGAGGTAATACTTCATAATCTAATAGCCATTAGTCTTGGATACAGGGTAAGATCAAAGGCAAACCCACGAAAATCTTTTAAAATTTGAAGTCTAATTTTTCTGAAACTGCAAGTTTTACCCCAAAATTCATTTAGCTGTCAATCTTCCTCCTCTTGTCTCCGTTGTCCAGAAATCTTGTATCTCGGTTCCACCTTTGGGTCGAACTACGGAATTTATGGCGATGTAGTGAAAGGGGAAAATATCAGGCGTATAGGAGTGAAACATTAAATTTTAGAAAAATTACGCATATAATCTTCAAGATTTTCGAAGCAGTGAATCTTGCTCAAGTCTTTCTTTCATTTGTGAAGGTGATCACGAATGGAAAATACAAGAGCGTACTTCACCGAGTGGTCGCACAGACTGATGGAGCTAGAATGTCAATTGCATCATTCTACAATCCAGGAAGCGATGCTGTAATCTATCCAGCACCAGCATTGGTTGATAAGGAAGAGAGCAAAAATCTGTACCCGAAATTTGTTTTCGAGGATTACATGAAGCTATATGTAGGTGTCAAGTTCGAGGCCAAGGAGCCAAGATTTGAAGCCTTCAAGAACATGGAAAACGCAGCTAAATTGGATCCAATTGCAACTGCTTAGGCAACACTTAAAAGTAAAATGTAAACCTAAAAGCAATCGAGGAGTGTTTAATAGTCTGGTAATTATTTTATATTTCAAAGTTCAAAGGGTTTGGTTTTTGGATTGTATTGATTAGATCAGTGTGTTATGGTAATAGAATTTCTTTATGTCAAATTGAGTCTCTTTTAAAACTTATTGAGGTGTTCCAACAATGCACGAAGGTTTCAAGTAAAAAAGGGAACCTTTCTGAGAGTATTTCCTTTTAACTCAAAATAGAGCCTTTGGTGAAAGCAAATGAAGGGAAAAAGGGAAAGACTTTTACTTTCCCAGAAATTTCGACTTCACAAAGATCAAGTCTATGAAATTTTAGCCTTCCTAGTAGTAAAAACATGGAATAAAAATGAAGGAAAGAAAACATAAGCACCACAGACGTTTTCCTGCCACTACAGGCGAGGTGCGGATGCACACTTGGGCAATGGGGAAAAAAATAAAAAAAATTACATTTTTCAACTCAAAAATTACAGTGTGCCATTCAAAAATTGAATTTGCCACCCTGTCAAATTTCTTGCGTCCGCCACCAAGTCTACAGGTCATTTTGCAATGAATCTCATCAAGATCACTCAAGGTGTGGAAACGTACGTTCCAAAAAATGTATTAAGTTGCTCGTCTTTCAAATATTTGGGTGGCAACTGCTATTTAGCGACCAAGAATCATTCAAAATGAATCGTATCAAATCTTATGACACCATATAGAATGTAAAATTAAATCCAACTGACCAGCCTATCACCCCAAAAAAGCACATTGTACAATAAAAATGGGAAAGAGCTATAAAGTAAGTTAATCTGTTTACATTGTGAAACAACAGGAGTAAAAATGTTTCTGCAAACATTTCATGAGACCAAATAGATTTAAATGTTAAGTTGGAAACAATAGCTAAATCATGATTCAGACATGGATATTGCTGGTTTACAGATGTACCAACAGATTTATAAATCTCAGAGAGTTGAAAGTGTTGGAAATCGTGCAAGTTGAATCAAAATTAAATTTTTTTTTGGTTATGCTCGATCAATCGAGCCCTGTTTCAGATTTTTGAAATGGTTTGTTCATTCATGTTTGGGGTGTGATTTTTGGCTAAATATTGTTGTGTCCTTTAGACTTGGTTTCTGGTCTATTATATAAACAACATAACCCCACTTGTTTGAAAAAGGAATTTCGAAATTCATTCATACATTTTAGTGAAACTAGGAAAAAGCACGTGCATTGCACGTGGTAGTCATTTGATTATGATCCATTTTAATTTAATTTTATTGTGTTTAAATAAAGTTATATAACAAAGTATTCTCTGTAACATTATGTGATTCAAATTTATAATTAGAAAATATAAATTACAAATATATATATATATATATATATATATATATATATATATTAAACTTTTATTTAAAACATAGAAATCATTGCACCCGTTTAGAATATATTCTCGATTCAAAATTTTACTTGCTTGATATTTTCAAATGCAATTTTACCTATTTCTTTTCTATTTTTTGTTTGTCACTCTCTTTGTAAAAGAAGAAATCTTGACATCATTTTCATTCAGGACTTCTGTACTTTCATCACCATCATCAATTATTATTCTTTTTTTTCTCTTGCTCAGTTGTTTTATGGTATTTATTTTTGTAAAAGAAGCAATCATGTCATCACCTTCAACATAGATTTGTGTACTTCCACGATCATTATCAATTAGTTGCATCTTCCCTGTTTTTTTGCTCCGAAGTTTAGTGGTTTGACGTTGTGTTTCTTAAACTCTTGTTTTCATCAATTTGGTTTGAGGCATTATTCGTTGAATTTTCCTCTTCATCGAACTTCTGCAAGAGCTTTTCAAATCCTTCTATTACAATAGATAAAATCCCATTATGATACCAATTTTTTTTATCGAGCTTGAAAAGAAATTTGTGTTCTCCTTTTTCTGCTTCTTCGAGACCCATATAATATGGGGACATATTTACATCTCACAAAAAAAAAATCATATGGTAGTAATTTATTTGAAAAGTACATTGTTGGATGTTTAATTTTTACTAACCTTATTGATTGAGTTTATATAATCTATAACAGGAAAACTAATAAAAGCAGCAGCCAGTCCTCAAACAATGTCATTCTTACTTTTTCGTTGTCATTTTCAGCATTTATTGTTAGTCGATACCTCTGGATGTAACATTCTAATAAACGTTAAAGCAACATTAATTATTATTCATAAAATTTAAATTTTTTGATCGAATTCACACATTGGCACTGCTTCCATGTGTAAATCAACGCAATTCCTACAATTTGGTGCGTCTTTTGTTTTGATGATTGCCCTCGAATAATTGCCACAAGCATCATACCAAGGTTTCGATCTATTCTCCACATGTGCATTTTCTTTGAAGAAGTAGTATGTGTTCTATATTTATTAGATACTATTAGTATGAAAATGTTATTATTTTGGACATGTAACAAAAATAATTAGTGAAACGAAAAAATATTATTCTAAACAATTGTATGGCCTCACATTTCCTCAAAACAGGTCTTCATCCTATTTGAATCATTGATATTAAATATTAGTTATTAAAATAATTTATAATTGCCTTATATGAACCGAAAGAAAATTTGAAATAAGTGTAACTGTTGTATCAATATATAACAAATTGACAATGTTTGGTTTTTATATATGATATTAGACAATACTATTATCTACTTATTCAGTCTAAAGTGAAAAGGATGAATGTATATCAATAATATTTATCCAAAAATTAAAGATCGACTAACTAATATAATGGAGCTATCCCCAATTCAAACCATTTCGAGTCTCCTATACCCAAGTATAGAATCATTATCGTCATCTCTAAAGGATATTTTAGAATTTGATGTAGGAAAATTATTTCAGACGATCTTTAAAGTTTGATACAATCGCTTCTATGAGAGTTAAAATAGAAATGTTGAAAATTTGAAATTTTCATTAATTGATTAATCTAGACAATTAATATGCATAAATACTAAAACAACTTAGGGGTAATTTTTCAAATAATTAATCAGAAATAAAAAAAATATGTAAATAATGGTCTTGATGATCCTGCAATTATAATATTTATTTATTTAGTTTTCATTGAATTACTTTATACAAATTCATAACACAAAGCCTATCTTAAAATTTTCCCAACAATTTAGTCGAAAATTGAATAGTGACAAACTAATATAGTGGAGATTTCAAACCATAAATTTATTTTTTCTGATTCCGTGGATGGTGGGTTAAGAAATATTGCAGTAATAGATGTGGATTTCAGCTGAATCATTTCTGCAGAAAAAAGAATGTGTTGATTCAGTTTCCTTCTAATTGGATGTATAATAATAATAATAATATAATAAACAAATGAGATATATCATTTTGAGTCTTTGTTAGATCATCATGATATTGTCTGTTGATTGAGATCTTTGATCGTATATTACATTTCTTAATTATAAGAAATCTCAGATTGTATCTTAAAATATATTGATTTCCATCTTTTTCTTCTTCTTATATGTATATTATTAGTTTTATAAAAGCAAATGAGAGATGTCAATTTGAATTTTCAAAAAATCATTAAGATATCATTTTCTGGTCAAAAAAATTCTATCCCTTGATTGAATAGTATGAAAAATTCGTATTAAAATTATATACAGTATTGAAAAAATTTAGCGACAAAACAAAATTCATTACTTATTTTTTAAAAAATTAAAAGTTGTAAGGATGAATTAGGGGGTAATAATATGTACATTTAACTCAAAATCTATATGGCTATATGAGTTTGGAATGCAAGCGCATAGCCAAAATGAAAACGGAAATATTATTACCACACACAATCAATTATGAGAGATGATAATTGAAAGTTATGGAAGTGGAATAGACTCAATTAAAGTGGAATTTGTGGGAATGGTAGACATAATTAATTGTTCAAATTAATTAAAATATTATTAGAATTTAAGTAGGAGGAAAACTTATGGTATCCATATTCATGCGGGAGATGAAAGGGTGTAGACAAGAATGCAATTGAAATGGAAATAAATCATGTGAGGAGCCAAGAAACTAATGTAATATTTAATTTACTTTAATTTATTTATTGCATTCATGTAGGAAATGGAATTTTACGAGAGCAATCAATATAGGGATATAGATGAATGGAGGAATGAACGGTACATATGTATTTTCACAATTTAAAAACCATCTCCAGCATTCACACATTTATATTTAATATTTAATATTTAATTTATTTATTGCATTCATGTAGGAAATGAAATTTTATGAGAGCAATCAATATAGGGATATAGATGAATGGAGGAATGAAGGGTACATATGTATTTTCACAATTTAAAAACCATTTGTATTTAATATTTAATATTTAATTTATTTATTGCATTCATGTAGGAAATGGAATTTTATGAGAGCAATCAATATAGGGATATAGATGAATGGAGGAATGAACGGTACATATGTATTTTCACAATTTAAAAACCATCTCCAGCATTCACACATTTATATTTAATATTTAATATTTAATTTATTTATTGCATTCATGTAGGAAATGGAATTTTATGAGAGCAATCAATATAGGGATATAGATGAATGGAGGAATGAAGGGTACATATGTATTTTCACAATTTAAAAACCATTTGTATTTAATATTTAATATTTAATATTTAATTTATTTATTGCATTCATGTAGGAAATGGAATTTTATGAGAGCAATCAATATAGGGATATAGATGAATCGAGAAATGAAGGATACATAGGTATTTTCAAAATTGAAAAACCATCTCCAACATTCACACATTTATAGGTATATAAATATAATATATAATATAATATATAGATTAATATTTAATATTTAATATTTAATTTATTTATTGCATTCATGTAGGAAATGGAATTTTATGGTATCCATATTCATGCGGGAGACGAAAGGGTGTAGACAAGAATGCAATTGAAATGGAAATAATTCATGTGAGGAGCCAAGAAACTAATGTAATATTTAATTTACTTTAATTTATTTATTGCATTCATGTAGGAAATGGAATTTTATGAGAGCAATCAATATAGGGATTTAGATGAATGGAGGAATGAAGGGTACATATGTATTTTCATAATTTAAAAACCATTTGTATTTAATATTTAATATTTAGTATTTAATATTTAATATTTAATTTATTTATTGCATTCATGTAGGAAATGGAATTTTATGAGAGCAATCAATATAGGGATATAGATGAATGAAGAAATGAAGGGTACATAGGTATTTTCACAATTGAAAAACCATCTCCAACATTCACACATTTATAGGTATATAGATTTGAGAGCATTTGTTGTTCATCAAATTGAGTGCTTTGAACATTTGTGGTTTGAGGACTTGTGATTTGGAGTGCTCCTACAACAAGTCATAGTCGTTGTATCTTGGGAGACAAATTGCCATAGCAAACCGTTAGCACCATGGCGGGGCAATATTGTCTTAAGTACGGAAATTACAAATTTCGCATCGACATAAAACTTATTTTGAAGCCATTGTCATTTTTTCCCGAGATACAAAAATTTTGTACAACAGAAAGCACAGCAGAAGAATGTCAGGCTGTTCATTCACCGATTCAACTGGAGAAACTTAGCTGCATAATGCGTAGCTGACACAGGAACATGGTGGGTATTTAAGTCACGAAGATATTCGAAGCAAAGAAGTTTGCAGAATATAATACAGAGTCAAACTGGATAACTTTACAAGAATAGCACAAATAATCTTCCAAACTCAATGTACAAGCACAAAATTGAAAAAGAAAGACTTGGAGTAGGTATTAATTTTAATGCAAGCTGATCTCACTGAGGTTACATGAATTCAACCAATCGAAAAGCCTTTAGATTAAGCATCTGAAAGTGTTGATAAATGCTGAGTAGTGTTAACAAATGTTTCAATGATAACCCGTTCAACAGAAACATGATAATCTAATTACTGCCATATTTCTGGAATCTCCTCGTTCAATCCTTTTCGTGTAAATAAAATTTTTCAAGATCAACTTCATCATTTATGTTGCTAAACGTCAAATGTACTCCCAACTCCCAGGTCAGCCATTGATTCAGTTAAGCATTTTCTATCTATCATGCTATATATACAGCCAATTATGTTATTTTCACATAAACCGAGATTAAAATGCAGAATTTGGATCAAGTGATTAAGCCATTTTGCTATAAACACGCAAATTCAGATGAAACAACATGAAAATAAATATTGCCATTTCAATACTCCCTTAAATCAAGCTAAAAGATTTTCAGTTTAACGGATCAAATGAACAAAGTTAAATACAAATGGTAAAGTCATTTAGAAATTTCAGTGAAATAATTTCAGAAGTCGTGTTGAGGCCACGAGGTTACAAGGACATGACAGAAAAACTTCTGAGTAGACCCCAAAACACGGGTAGGCAACTCTTTCCCCCAAGACAGCAAGAAAATAGTTACAGAATGCTGTTATTTGGTGAAGCATTGGGCATTTCTGCAGCTTCTTCTTTAGAACAGTGATTTTTCAAAACTGTTGAAATGTCAGCTTCAGAAGCTCAGGCAAGTTTGAACTGCTACACTGCAACATCAAGATTTTTCTCCCAACCAGACAAGCCCAATTTACATTCTACCTGAGACCTCTCGAACTGCATGTTACCCCAGAACAGATGAATTTGAGATCTCACACTGAAGCTTGCTCTACTGCATCTCCAGGAGAAATATCCTCTCGACCTCCTATGCCTGAGGTATCACCTTCTCCACCACTACCCTGTTTCTTCCTTCTTTTCCAAAAGTTCATCCTTCTTGTTTACAATAGAATCTTTTGATTCTTTAGCTCTATGTTCCTCCAGCTTCACCCACATCTCAGTTGTAGCCTTAATTTTTTTCTTCGGCAATATCAAAAAGGCTAATATTCTCAATCGGATACCACTGGGACACGTAGTCTTTCTTCACTAGTACAAATGACCAATGAAGTTTAGCCATTTCAAATTGCTGCTGCCCCAGAGCCAACAACCCTTTGTAAAAATCCGGTTTGACCAATAGGGCCTCCTCCTCGTATCTATCTGGCAGGAGAATACTTCTCTCTTACCCAATCATATGCAGTTTGAAGTTGTGTCTAGAGATGGCAAACAGCTCATGCCCGGTTTGCCATGCCGATACCCTTAATTTTTTTTTAATTTTTTTTAAAACAATAATATGTTAAAAATAAAAAGAATCAATGTGGGCCGTGCTGTGCCAGCTTAAAAACGCCGTATCAGCGGGCCTTGCCGGCCCTGCACGCACTTTTTGCCATCTCTATGTGTGTCCATTGTCTCTTTAGCAGATGAATCATCTATTGGCATTTTTTTTCCTTGCTGCACACATATAGGCCCAACCAGCCACACGTCTTGTCAGAAAGGCTCCTCAAGTGCTTCAGAACATTGTTCCATACCAAGCTCATGCAGATCAATATGAGCATCAGGGTCAATCCTGACATGGTCTGAAAGAGCTGTGCAAACTCAAATAACCAATCATCTGTCATCTTCTGGCTTATCAATCTCGGCATCCACAAGTTTTCTTGCAGGATCAGCCAGTGAAATTTGCATCATCATCTCCTTTATCCCCCTCCTTCTCAAGAGGCTTCTATTCATCTTCTTCTGATATAGGTGGCTCTTGCTCAGGGCTCACTTCAACAATATGCAACCTCAATAGTCCAACAGATTCTCTCCTTTATCAGCATCAATCTCTTTCAGAATAAGGTCACTGACACATGACTCAGTCATTTTAAGTTCTGAGGTGCATGTTATAATCACTAAGTCACCATCATTGTCCATGTATTTTATCAGGACCGCTTTTGCCATAGTAAAACGTTTACCAACCACATTTCTCAAATCTTTGAAACTGCAATTCACTAGCATTTGTGCAAGCCTTATGTCATGATCATAGAAAAATTTCAACGGTCTACGACGGTTCACACAGTGCGCAGATTGCTCATAAAGTGTAGGCGAATTTGGTTGACAAAGCAACTGTCCCTTCTAATTATCCTTACTGCCATCAGCATTCTATCTCGAAGAAGTATTTGAAGGCTTCACATCAATTCTAGGAAACTGGATTTTGGTCTCTCCATCATTTTTAATGGGCGGAATTGGATAAAGCTTTTCTGACTTATTATTAGATGGTAGTGCTGGTCCTGCAGCTTAAGGTGTCGGCTTCTTGGACAAAGGTCTAGCTGGCAAGCAAGGAAAGAGAACCCGGGGCCACACGAACCGCAGAGGCACCCATGGCAGCTGGCGATGGGCAGGTTTGGAGGTACTGCTGGGCCTCCGAATGAGGTCCAGAAACCATCCTCAATCGTTCAGCCATCTCCAAGGCATCATGGCTATTGGCATCCACAACTAAGAGTTCTCGCACATCCAGCATGGCACTTTCATACTTCTATATTGCCCCAAATGCGCGAGTTCTCCTCGGAAGAACTCAGGCATATGGGGGATGTACCTGAAGCGCTAAAATACATTCTGATATCACAGTATCATAGTCGATAGGTTTCATTTGCATTAGAAACACGGCTGGTTACTGTGAAATACAGATCGATCCGGGCTTGTTTTAGGGGTAAGTTTAAGGGAACTTTATGTAGTACAAAATTTTATGGTGTGTATCTTAAAAAAGTAGCAAGCATAACAAATGGCTTTTTAATAAGAATGTCGATGCGAGATTTTTAATCTCTATCCTTAAGACAATATTGCCCTGCTAAGTTGCTAACGGTTTACTTTGGCAATTTGTCTCCCAAGATACAACGACTATAATTTGTGATAGGAGCACTCCAAATCACAAATCCTTTAAACCACAAAGGTTTAAAAGCGCTCAATATTCAACAAGGATGAAGATCCACAAAATTACTCAAATTTTGATCTTCTATATGATGTGAATTTCTAAAATTCCATGTCTAATTCATTCAAGGGTTGTTTCTTGTATAGTATAGCAAGTTGTGTCATCAAGAGACACCATTTGGAAGCATCCAATCATGAAACATTGCACCCCAACATGAATGGGCACACCATTTAATTTGGAAGCATCCAATCATGAAAAAATGCACTCCAACATGAATGGACACACCATTTATTTCAATTCAAATTTCCAACAATCTCCCACATGAATTAAATTAATGCATGTATGTAGTTGAGCACTTTTAACGAACTATTTTGGCATCTGGAGAGATAGCTTGCGGTTTTCAATCTTCCGTAGTAGTATTCAATCGGATTTACTTGACTTAATAGTGAACTTATAGCTTGAACTATTTAGTCGTTGGTGTAAACCTAGACAATTGAACCCACACCATAACAATTCTAACCTTCGTATTGGTTTCTTACGGTTGTGTCCATTCCGGTCATGGACCACGCTTGATTTCATAAGTGCTTTACAATTTTGAAGCGGCCACACTTCGCACTTATGTAGGTGATCTCCTAGAAGAGTATCCCGCTATACTTCAACATATTCTAATATGTCTTAGGAATCATTAAAGACATTTGCCTATCCTCGTACCCCTTTTGCAGGCTACACCCCTTATCATATGAATGGGTCGGAGATTGATTCTCCAAGGTGTTTATACAATCTCGTAGTTTGGTTGTCACTTTTGAACCTAGATCTTGGGATCTCCAGTCACATATGCTGGGTATCCACCACAAGATTTTGATTATAGGGTTTTAACCACATCCCCCTCGATAAACTTCCACGTGATCTCTCGGTTAACCATTTTATATACGGATCCGCGGTTTCACATAATCACTCGTGATTATGCAACTAGATATCATTTTGTCATATGGCATTAGTGCAACATATTTTAGTTGCATGCACATGATTTTTCTCTAACAACTTATAAAGCCACTCGGCCGAAGAAGCTTTATATGTTTTGCATAGAGAATTTTCCACAACAGTATATCTTCAGTTTTTGGTAATCACATTACCTCATTTGCATCATTTTATCCTTTTATGATATTTCCATCATCGAATTTTAAGCGTTGTTAACGCGTTAACAAAATTCGAGACCAGATGAAATACTCAACTTTAATTCACAATTCAAAATTTTTAAGGGCATAAAAATTACAAGTTCAAGATTCCATTTCTTGCAAACTTGAAATTTAAACACAAAGCTTAAAATTTGAAACTCGAATTAATCCTTGAGTTTTTATTCTTCAAATGTTTTGGAAACTTTAATTCCAAGTATTGTTCTTGATGCACACATTTCAAAAATTTATCGTTCACATTTTTCTTTGTTTAGTTGATGATTTCTAAATTGCTTCTCCAACGAGCATATCATCAATATACAAGTATACATATGCTTAGGAGTATACACATTTATCACACTCGTTGATCTATTTGACAACATTATTTGTCAAACTCTTCATGTCACTTATTTGACGTTTGTTATGACTTCACTTTAGCATTCATATTTCTAGTTTAGCCAAGTACCCCTACATTTCAAATATTTTAGGAAACTCTGTTTTCCTTCAATCACAAGGTTTTCGTCATTGCCTAAATGTGGTAAGTGATTGAATCCTAGAATTGTAACCCCCACAGCTTCGGGTAATAACGAAGTGCATTGGCATTCAAACTTTCGTGTTTCAAATTCTAAGCGTTATAGTCTTACAAATCCAAATTCAAGTTTTTATTTTTTGAAAATTTCGGATTTAAGCGTACTTGCTTACAAAAGTTGAAACTTGGATAATATTCTCAAACTCGGTTCATAATTTGCAATTTAAGCGCACTAACTTAGAAAACTTGAATTCAATGTTATAAGCGTACTAGCTTAGAAATTCAAAATGAACCAATTTGAGGTATTACAACGCCTAATCAAAATCTATGGCTTCGATTTATCACTTGTGTTTTAAGCATACAAAGCTTAGAAACTTGAATTCAAGATTTTATAGTCTTGCAGATTCAAGCTTAAGCGTCAAATTCTTAGACAACGCAAGTATATTCTACTCACAATTTCACATAGCAAAACTCAATTCCTAAATTTTATTGCAATCTCATTCTTGAAGTGTTTAAACACCTCAATGGCCTCGTTTTTCCTAACAATCATGCCACAAACCATAAGATTCACTACAAGAAGTAATACATAAATTTTATTCTTTTCAACAAATATCGTCATTACATTTATTTAGAATCACTTCATTCTTGGAGTTTACAACTTTCAAAGATACACAATCTAATTTAAGCGGTAAGCGCTAGATCATCCAATTTGAAATCCAGGAATCGCCCAACGATGAATTTCTTCGTGCCGGCATCCTCGGAGCTATACTTGTTCTCCAAGGATTGCCACAATTCATTGGCCGTCTTCATTAGACAATACACATTGTATAATGTGTTGTCCAGTCCGTTGAGAATATAATTCTTGCACAGGAAATCGCTTTGATTCTAAGCATCAACCGCAGCCCTCTTTTGGTTGTCGGTTTCACTCTCCATAATAGTAGGAGCTTCCTGATTGAGGAACCTTGTCAACCCCAATGTTGTCAAATATAACATATTTTGTTGTCATCGCTTAAAATCGTTCCCATTGAACTTTTCAGGCATTTCACCATGATGAACTGGAGTCGTTGTTGCACTCGACGAAGCCATTTGTTGCTAATAATGTCTTAAGATTGTAGTTCAAAATTTCTCTCAAAGTGTATATCTCAGGAAAAAAATAACAATGACTTCAAAACAAGTTTTATGTCGATGCGAGATTTATAATCTCTGTCCTTAAGACAATATTACCCTGCTACGGTGCTAACGGTTTATTTTGGCAATTTGTCTCCCAAGGTACAACGACTATGATTTGTGATAAGAGCACTCCAAATCACAAATCCTTTAAACCACAAAAGTTTAAAAGCGCTCAATATTCAACAAGGATGAAGATCCACAAAATTACTCAAATTTTGATCTCTAAAATTCCATGTCTAATTCCTTCAAGGGTTGTTTCTTATATAGTATAACAAATTATGTCATCAAGAGACACCATTTGGAAGCATCCAATCATGAAAAATTGTACTCCAACATGAATGGACACACCATTTAATTTGGAAACATCCATGAAAAAATACACCCCAACATGAATGGCCACAACATTTATTTCAATTCAAATTTTTAACACTTCCATATTGTTGAAGGCACCTAAATAGTCCTTAGCCAAAAACCTCCTGCTACCCTCTTCCTTAAGCTCATGGCCTATTTTTAAGTAAACTGGTGAATCTATATTAACACCACCGCTAGATTGGTAGGAGGGGAAGAGTTATTCCCACCAAAAACTTAGTGTCGGCTCTTGGTTGCGTTAACAGGAGTCTTCTTTTTCCTATTCCCAGACTTCCCCATTAACATCTTTTTTAAATCCTTCCAAGACTCAAACTTTACGGTGTAAATATTTAAATTGTTGATAACTAAACTTTATTACCGATGCTTTTGAGTATCGATTAACACCCTTGTTCTAAAATAAGAGATAACACAAAAAAGTAAATGAGAGAAAGAAAGGAACACCGACAGGAACAAATCCCACGCCTTTATTGAACAGATTGGTTGCCTTCGGATTCGAATGTCGGAATCCATCAGCTAAATAGAAGAAGACTGAGACGGTCTTCTGTATCCAGGAACCGGAGAGTTTGAAGCCCAAATTAAAAGTAAATGTTGGACGAGAACCGTTGGATTAATGTAGGCAACCATAACCGTTTATTACTACTACTTTTGTTTCTTATGTTACGATTTCGGGCCCGAAAGGTGTGGGCTGACCACTTTAGCAAGGCCCAAAATACGGTAACAAGTTTCGTATATATCGTTGCCTAAAAAAGTTGCAAAATTAAGGACTTGGCTGACACCTATCATTAAGGGGTTGGATTTTTCTGGCAAGAAATATACCGAGTAGATCATATCCTACGGTCTATTTAGTCTTTCTTTTTTATTTTTTTCTATTATTCTTGTTTAAAGTTATTATTCATATCTTGTGTCAAAGTCCTATAACAAATCAATATTCATAGTGGAGAATTTATACTGGACAAGATCCCGTGGTTTTTCCTTCGTCTCGAGGGTTTTTCAAGTAAAAAATATGGTGTCTTTCATAATTTTCTATCGCACATACTCTATTCAAACGCAGAGAATTTAGGATCACATCAATATTCAACGTCGGAAATTCATCTTACATGCTACGCTTACATATTTTAATGAATAGTAAATTACTATGCATTACATTTTTTTTTTCAAAAAAATTTATATTTTCAAGAAAATTTTTATTTTCTAGTTCAAATTTTATTTGTTAAATAAATTTTTTTTTATTGATGTGCGGGTTTGGCTTGAACCGGCTAGCTTAATCAGGTGTTGATGCGCTCAACTTCAAATGTTATTTTTTTCAATTTATAGTAAGATGGACATTGTTTTTTTATAAAAAAAAAAATTTGACTCAGTCATTTGGTTATTTTTTCCATTCTATTACAATAGCATGATCGTTTTAATTTTTTTGTTGATGCGTGAGTTTGGCCTCAACTGACTAGGAAAATATATCTTAAACAGTTGTTGATGCGCGCTTTTTTAGTTTATAGTAAAATGTACAACAAAAAGTTAGAGTCGCTCATTTGGTTTTTTTTTTTTCCATTCATAGCATATTCGCTTTTTAAAAAGGTTTGCTAAATGTTATTTTCAATCGAAATAGGAATGGTCAACATGCTAATACCTGACATCGAATCTTGGACGACGCCAATAAAAACTAGTCATACTATTAATCACTATCAGAAAATTGTGTTACGAAATTGAAAATGTCCGGAAGGGGTATACGCAACAGCTTCTGGTAAATTATGTTTCCCCCATTTTTCTCGTGTATTTGCGGGAGAATCTGATGTGGCTTCAATATTGATAGAACATCTCAGGATCAGAAGGAACCCTCGTGTCATCAGCCATCGTTTTAGACTGTTCATTCTGTCAACTCTGATTCTTGTAACATTAAGTCAGTTTGTTTCCTTACTCGTTACAACGGAACCAAGCTCCACAATCAACATTGTCATGGCACGAGAACACACGGTAATCTTGTTACGCGTTTTGAATTGACTTAGCTTTACTTTTACTGATTAATTTGCTAAATTTACTTATCTGATTACTTCTTATCATTTCGTAGTTATGCTCCATAACCCTCGTGATGGGGCTTTTTATCTGCTTGCGAAGTACAGCAAATATAACACACAAAGCACAGGCATTACTTCCCTTGCAGCTAAATGGCATGTCTGTGCCACAATCAACTCATTTGATGAATTGGACAATGAAACTTCCATGGCTGAGATTGGTTCATCCAGGACTACTTATCCAGTCATGACTGATTCGGATACGGATAATGATTATGGAGGTGATGTACTCCACAATACAAGCCTCATTCCCGTTTTTGCAAATACAGTTTCCTACCAGAAGATGTGAAGATTGTTTTTTTATGTTTTAATCCTATGTTATGCATGTGCTAATTACCGAACATGTTTTTGTTAAATTGTAGATATTGCATATACCCGATTTCAATCATGTGTCACTTTGGAAAAACTTTCGGGTATATATTACTTGGTATCCCAGTTACATGTGAGGTGGCATGTATTATTGTTGAGATACCTTTCATGAGTTCAACCTTTTGGAAAGAGTGTTTTTTTTAAACAGTTTTAATGAAAATTTGTTGTACTGACATATCAGGCTTTATACTGGACAGGACGTCGCTCCACATAAAGGGGCAAACACGGTGCACGTTGCTCCATATGATCTTTGTGTTAGTGATTTCTTTATGATCTAACCACTTTGTTAGATCAAATGCGGAATAAAATGGATTAGTAGTATACCTCCAGCCATTGCTCTTCTTGCTTTGGTTTATTAGGTCTTCTAAACCTTCACGATCTCCCTTAGATGGTGTATATGGTACTAAAATGAGATTGTTAGTTTAGGGACCCAATATGTGTTATTTATAGGATAGACTCATACCATCAAAAGCCATTTTTCATCGGTTATAACATGGGAAATCAAGTGAATATTGAATGTGGGTTTTAATGGACCACTTAAATAAACATTAGATGAACACTAGATTCATCGGTTACTAACATTCTCCCACTTGGTCCATATATTCACCGTTCACCACAGTAAGAAACAAAAATACATGAATCATGGCGATAGATCCTCTAAATACGAGTATTATCTTCCATGTATCACAATGCGTCATGTTTCTCAAATCCCAGCCCATATTACTTAATGAATAAACCATATGTTTATTCAAGGTCCAAACATCAATGATATTTCTCAAAATAAATGTGTACACAAGTCAAAATATGAGAATATCACAAACAAAGTTTCTCAAACATTCGTTCTTATAACGAAATTTACATAGAGGAACCAAGTCCCATTCTTTCTACATGATCCTTAAATTTTAGTGGTGGCATGCCTTTTGTCAAAGGATCAGCTATCATTAATAAGGTACTAACGTGTTCAATAACCACTGTTTTATCTTTAACACGTTCTCTTATGGCAAGATACTTGATGTCAATGTGCTTGCTTCGACTACCACTTTTATTATTCTTAGCCATAAAAACTGCAGCCGAATTATCACAATACATTTTCAAAGGCCTAGAGATCGAATCAACGACTCTAAGTCCAGAAATGAAACTCTTCATCCATACACCATGTGATGTAGCCTCAAAACAAGATACGAACACAGCTTCCATAGTGGAAGTAGCAGTCAATGTCTGCTTTGCGCTTCTCCAAGATACAGCTCCACCAGCAAACATAAAATGTATCCTGATGTTGATTTACGTGAATCAACACAGCCAGCGAAGTCCGAATCAGAGTAGCCAATCACTTCCAGATTATCGGTTCGTCTATACATAAGCATGTAATCTTTGGTCCCCTTAAGGTACCTCATTTCTTTCTTTGCAGCTCTCCAATGGTCCATACTGGATTACTCTGATATCTTCCTAACATCCCAACAATAAATGCAATGTCAGGTCTTGTGCAGACCTGAGCATACATTAGGCTTCCAACGGCAGAAGCATAAGGAATGTTCTTCATTTGTTCTTCCCTCTCAAAATCATTTTTGGGCACTGGTTCAAGTTGAAATTGTCACCCTTCACAATGGGAGCTATACTTAGTGAATAATCTTTCATCCGAAATCTCTCTAAAACTTTGTTGATATAGGTCTCTTGAGATAGGCCCAGAATTCCTTGAATTCTGTCTCTATGTATCTTGATGCCTATGACATAAGAAGCATCGCCCATATCTTTCATATCAAAGTTGTTAGAGAGAAATTGTTTCACCTCATGTAGCAAACCCTTATCATTGGTTGCAAGTAAAATGTCATCCACATACAGAATAAGGAAACAAATCTTACTCCCACTGACCTTCTGGTATATACATTGATCCATAATGTTCTCTACAAATCCAAATGAAGAGATAACATCATGAAATTTCAAATACCATTGACGGGAAGCTTGTTTCAATCCATGTATAGATTTCTTGAGCTTGCACACCAATTGCTCACTACTACTAGAGGAAAATCCTTCTGGTTGTTTCATGTAAACCTCTTCCTCTAGATCTCCATTTAGAAAAGCTATTTTCACATCCATTTGTTGCAACTCCAAATTGAAATGTGCAACTAATGCCATGATGATACGAAGTGAATCTTTCTTTGATACAGGAGATAAGGTCTCCTTGTAGTCGATTCCTTCGTTTTGAGTAAATTCTTTAGCGACAAGTCTTGCTTTATATCTTTCAATGTTGCCTTTTGAGTCTTTCTTTGTTTTATAGACCCATTTACATCCTATGGCTTTTACACCATCAGGCAACTTAACAAGATCCTAGACTCCATTAGATGCCATAGAATTCAACTCATCTTTCATGGCATCATACCATAAACTTGACTCTTTACAACTCATGGCTTGTGAAAACGTTTCAGGATCATTTTCGGCTCCAACATTATAGTCCGCTTCTTGTAAATACACAACATAATCACTAGGTATTGCTGATTTCCTTACTCTAGCAGATCTCCTTAATGTTATATCAACATTTTCCTTAAGATCATGTTGTTCAACTGGATGTTCAATAATTTCTGGCAATTCTTGAACATCTTGATCTATTGGAATATTATCAGCAGCTTGTGGAACTTCAATGATTGGTTGTCCAACACCCGTTTGAACTGGAGGAGTGTTGCGAATGATAATCAATCTATCACTTGGAGTGGAAGTTTGAGCGTCAATATGATTTCTTTCAGAAACAATATCCTGAAATCGATCGCTCCCACTGATCAAGTCATTCTCAATAAACTTCGCATTTCTTGATTCCACAATCCTAGTGCTATGAGATGGACAATAGAATCTATAACCCTTTGACCTTTCGGCATATCCAATGAAATATCCACTAATGGTCCTTGGGTCTAGTTTCTTCTCTTGTGGGTTATAAACTCTTGCTTCAGACGGCCATCCCCAAACACGTATATGTCGCAAACTTGGTTTCCAACCTTTGAATAATTCAAATGGTGCCTTTGGGACAACCTTAGTTGGAACTCGGTTTAATATATACACTGCCGTTTTAAGAGCATCAATCCACAAGGATCCAGGAAGCTTGGAGTTACTTTGCATACTCCTCACCATGTCCATTAAAGTTCGGTTTCTTCTTTCTGCTACACCATTTTGGTCCGGAGAACAAGGCATAGTGTATTGGTCAACTATCCCATGCTCTTGAAGAAACTTCGCAAATGGACCAGGTGCTTGTCCATCCTCAGTGTATCTACCATAATATTCTCCACCTCTATCTGTTCTCACGATCTTAATTTGCTTTTCACATTGTTTCTCTACTTCGGCCTTAAAAACTTTAAAGGCATCTAGTGCTTCGTTCTTGTTATGAAGCAAGTAGATATACATATATCGTGAATAATCATCAATGAAAGAGATGAAATATCTCGGGCCATGCGAGTCCGTTACTGGACTACAAATATCTGAATGTATGATCTCTAATATGTCTGTACTCCTCTTAGCACCTTTCTTGGACTTTGTAGGATCTAGCGCTTACCGCTTTACCAATAACTATAGTTAAGGGTAATGGCGCAACATCAATCTTTTCAACCATACACTGACACAAGCGCCACGTGTTCGACCGATCACAAAGCAGAGGCAATTGTTGAACCCCAACAATCCCTCCCCCAATAATTGCACTCTCTGCAACTCATGGGAATCGAACACGAACCTTGGCTCTGATACCAAATGTAGGATCTAGCGCTTACCGCTTTACCAATAACTATAGTTAAGGGTAATGGCGCAACATCAATCTTTTCAACCATACACTGGCACAAGCGCCACGTGTTCGACCGATCACAAAGCAGAGGCAATTGTTGAACCCCAACAGACTTGTTGGTTTGCTTTCCTTTAATGCAGTCCACACAAGTACTGAAATCAGTAAAATCCAAAGTACTAAGTACTCCATCATTCAATAATCTCTTAATCCTAACTATGGAGATATGACCCAATCTCCGGTGCCACAAAATAGAGGAATCCTCATTCATAACACATCGTTTTATACCAGTGTAAACATGCATAGTATTATAAGTAGCATTATTTTGTAAATCAATAGAGAAAAGCCCATCAGACAATGTATCATTCCCAACAAGATCAGATTTATAATCTAAACTAAAAAATGTTTCTGAAAACTTAAAGGAATAACCAAACGGTACAAGTCTTGAAACTGAAATTAAAATTTCTAGAAAATCTAGGAATATAAAATGTCTTTTCTAAATTCAAAATAAAACCACTGTTTAGAACTAGACTGCATGTTCCAACAGCTTCCACATGTGAGTGCATCTTATTTCCTGAATAAATGCATTGCTCACTTTTCCACTGGTTTCCTTAGGTTTCGCATACCCTGCAAGGTATTCGAAATATGGATTGTAAAACCAGAATCAATCCACCATGTGTTATAAATAGCATCAACCATATTAGATTCATAACAGACAAATGAGATTGGTTTACCTTTTGTCTCAAGCCATTTCTTGAATTTGGTGCAATCTTTCTTCATATGTCCATTCTTTTTACAGAAGAAACACTTAGATTCCTTTTTGATTCCACCTTGGGGCGGTATTTTACCTTTCCCTTTCCATTTGGCTTGGTTTATGTCATTTCTTTCCGTTGCCATAAACACACTTTCACTATTTTCCATGGTCAATCTTCCCTCCTCTTGAACACACATGGTCATAAGTTCATTAATTGACCATTTATCCTTATGTGTGTTGTAGGATATCTTAAAGGGTCCATATTGACTTGGAAGAGTGTTCAAAATATAATGCACAAGGAAAGATTCAGACATCTCAACCTCAAGAGTCTTTAGTTGAGCCGCAATGTCCCTCATTTGCATGATATGCTCACGCACACCTTTCACAGTAGTGATCCTCATGGATGAAAATTTCATAATTAGGGTGCTGGCTAGTGCTTTATCTGAAGTCTCAAACTGCTCATCTATAGCCTTCAGTAGAGCCTTGACATTTTTATGTTCTTCGACGGAACCTCGAATACCAACAGAGATTTTAGTCTTTATGAGCATTACGCAGAGACGATTAGATCGCTCCCATTTTTCATAAAGATCAACCTCATCAGGAATGCTGATTTCATTAAGTGGAGGTGGTTCGTCTTTCCTTATGGCATAATCAATGTCCATCCACCCTAAATGAAGAATAATTCTCTCCTTCCAAACTTTATAGTTATCACCCTTTAGTTCGGGAATATCACACTTAACATCAGAGAAATTCACAGATTGCATAACTGCATAAAAATCATCGTACATGCTTAGAATCCAAAATTTGAGACTAATTAACATAATTCATATTTTACCAATGTAAAATCATGCTTAAAAATATATGAATCTAGTGACGTAAAACTTGCATGTGGGCTAAGGTCTTACTCAATTAGATTCATAATAACTATATGATAAAACTATCAAATTATGTTCATTTTCCTAATTCATGTGGGTAAATAGAAAATATAATTTGATATTCTATCATAATTAATCATACAAATATAATAAAAATTCCTGTGGGAAAATCTATTATATTAAATATGACAAATTACAAGTAATGTTATAATGTGATCCCAAAACACTTAATATATAATTTTGCATAATTAAAGATGTTGTGGCTATTCTTTAATTAATTAAAATTATCTAGATCACACAATATTAATCCACAAAAATATGTTCATATAAATTGCACAAATCCATAAGCAATATGAACATATAATTTGTTGTACTAAATTATTTAATTTAATATTGCATGTATAATAAAATAATAAAAACTATACATACAAAACAACAAAATAAATAATTTTAGCACATAAACTAAACTAATGTTATAACTCTAATTATAGCATTAATTAACAAATGTTAAACACGTTAACATAAATTATCGATACTGCTAGCCTTCCTTCAAACTAATTAAATTTTCCTTTTAATATGAAAATTTCTAATTTTGTTTAAAGGAAGCATATCTTCTGCAAAATAATAACCTTTTGTCCATGTCATTCCAAATTACATGTACAGAAGCCTACAATTACATTTAATAAAGGGTTGCTTTTGACTTATTACATTTAATTTTCTTATGCCAGCAAGGAAATTTTATTCATAAAAATGAAATTGTGTCCTTTCTGGAAAGATTACCCTAATTATGAAAATGGGTAAACTTTACATTAATTTTGACATCACACCTTTTAATTTTCTTTCACTTTGTTTCGAAAAACAAAAAATGACTTCTCTAATAAACTTCAACCTTATTTTTCAAACAAAAAAAAAAACAAAGATTTGAAATTCCATAAAATAAAACTTCAAGTCACGGCAGAGAGAAAAAACGTAGCAAGGCAGAGGTAATACATGCTCTGATACCAACTGTTAGTGATTTCTTTATGATCTAATCACTTTGTTAGATCAAATGCGAAATAAAATGGATTAGTAGTATACCTCCAGCCATTGCTCTTCCTGCTTTGGTTTATTAGGTCTTCTAAACCTTCACAATCTTCCTTAGATGGTGTATATGGTACTAAAATGAGATTGTTAGTTTATGGACCCAATATGTGTTATTTATAGGATATGCTCATACCATCAAAAGCCATTTTTTCATCGGTTATAACATGGGAAATCAAGTGAATATTGAAAGTGGGTTTTAATGGACCACTTAAATGAACATTAGATGAACACTAGATTCATCGGTTACTAGCACTTTGCAATTCAGCTTACTCTCACACCGGCAATGAACGAAACAATTGGAATTTCATGATTTGTATATCATCCTCCAGTGTCCAGGTATCATGTCAATTTGAAAATTTTCATGATTGCAAAAATATGATGTGTTATTTGTCTGTTTCATCTTTTAGAATCCCGGGCTCTAAATTCATCAGTGTGGCATACATTTTCTGTGAACATTTTGTACTCAACAAGATACAGCTAAAATTATGTGCATGATCTATGATCAAGTGTGTGATGATATAATCTTTAAATCAATCAAATAATGTTAGCTTTCTTGTGGTTTTTCTGTGGTGAGATGGGTTATTTTGTTGAAGGTGAATTCAAGATGTAATTTTTTTTCCTCCTTCAATTGTTTATAAGATTTTATTCTATAAATGTGGGAGTTATTTGATTCCTTTTTTTGTTTTTTTAAATTCGTTATGCAAAATGCAAACCCTTGACGCTGGTAAAATCATCCCCTCATCAAATCATCGGTCTTGGAATCAAAACATTGTCTTATTTCTGCAATTTAAACATAAGTTTATGTGCTTCACAATGCTGATGATCAATATATCAATACAAAACGCAGTAGAGATGGATCACTATATTTTAGAAATAATTTAAAATTATTTTCATCACTGATTCTTCATAACACTGTCAGCAAACTGCTCATAAGGTATCCAGGGAATAAAAAAACAAGGAAATAAGATAGAATTCAGTCTTTCCGTCTTCTTACCAATGCTGCCATTCCATCCTATGCCCCCGGTGGAGTAGGAACCACCTTTGGAAGCGGAACAAGATTGTTTGACGGTAGACTGCATACAAAAATAGAAACACGACAAATGTTTAGAAAAATTTTGATGAATCTAAAAAATCAAGCATTTAGAAAGGGCTTACAGGCAGGTGACAAGGGGTAGGAAGCCTGAAAGGTTGCATAGATTCGGAAGTTTCTGAGCTTTAGCAGGTAAGAATCCAGGATTCAACGGGTTTAATCTAAGACACTGGCATAAACTATCCATATCCCCTGCACTAGCAGCGAGAGTGACACCGTTGCAACACCGAATTCCGGGCATGAGAGGAAGGAAATTGCTGAGATATGTCGAACAAGGAAACATGCTTTCTAGAATACTTCCGCAGTCGATTCCAGTCACTGGTACAGCTACAGGACTCTGAGCTAGAGCCATTATACACAACACCACCACTAAAATCATTTTCGCCATGCCTGTTTTTTTTGCTTTGGGTGAATTCTTGAATGCTTTTTTGTCTGCTGTATGTTGACAATGGATAGTGTTTACTTATATTGCCGTGGCTGGTGAAGATTTAGGTGAGTGGGGTATGGTAACCGTAAGAACTGAGCTGTACGTGGGGATTATACAATATTTTCATAATATGGGTTGGATTATTAGAATCGTGGCAAGAGTTTGGTGAGTGGGACTTAACGAGTGAAAACTTTTTCCCACTCATTAACATATATTTTGCTGCTAGGTATAGGCTTGATTCCAATTTCCAAGCCTTGGAGGCCAAAAAATGGGCAAAAAGATTGTAGCCTTATTGTTTTTTGCACTCTTAAAAGAAAAATTCTAAATTCGACCCTAGCTAGCCTGGTAAAGACATCTAATTTTATATCTTGTATCGAGTTTTTAAATTTACATCTAGTGTTTAAATTCCCTAGCTAGCCTGGTAAAGACATCTAATTTTATATCTTGTATCGAGTTTTTAAATTTACATCTAGTGTTTAAATTTTAGAACTTACATTTTCTATACAAAAAAATGTTATCTCAAAAATTAAGTTTCCTGAATTTAATACATTTTCAAAGATGTAATTTTAAGATTTTATATCTTGTAGAAAAAAAAACATGTGTATCTATTTGAAAAATAAAATCATCATGACTTACCAAGTATGTTGTTTTTTTTTTAATTGCTAACAACCCACCGATTAAGCAATTTTGTAATATAGTTAATGTACCCAGTTTATGATTGTTCATATGCCAAAAATAAAATTTGCTCATACACTTGTTAACAAATATATTGTATATCTAAATATTTTCTAAAACTTAATAACTAAAGTTTCTAAACTATTTTAAGTTTCTCCGGTAAAAAAAGGAAAAAAGAAAAGGGTAAATTATAAAATAGTCTCATAAAATAGGGGTTTTATCGTGGAATCCACTTGTTGGTTTACATAATTTGGAGTTGATTTCATTCTAGCGAATACAAAATTCAGGTTCTATTGTTTTACAACTTGATTTTGTGGCATCCAAGATTGGATGCTGAAAATTAAGTCTTTGACAAGAGAATATAGTCTTATAACTTAAGATGATAATGTGAAGTTAGTGCAATTCTCATTTTAAATTTCAAGCTCTTGTATATGTATTTGTTGGGTGGATCAATAGTAACTCATGAGATGATACATGTTTGATAAGGCCTTATCTTTATAACTTGTTCAATGCTTCCAGAAAGTTTGAGCCGCACCTGAAAATTATAATAGAACAATTAAAATTCAGAACACAGTTCACGACCACCATTTCATAAATAAATATCAGTAAAAGAAATTAAACCCCACGCCTTGGCTCCAAATTATTAAGCTACAAAACGTAGCAAGTCATCATCGAAACCCTTAATTATCCCTTCGAAGTTCAAACCCTGTTCCAATAACAACATAATCCAGTGATCAGTTCTCTTATTTCTTTTTTTAGGTGTAGTTAGGAGAATACACGTTACGAAGGTTGTCACCATTAGAGGAAAGTGTGGCGAAGTGATGTACTTGTTTTATCAGTAAATCCTTAAGTTATGACCCAACGGGGACACATGGGAGGCGATACTACATATATCATCTCTCCCTCGTTCTCATAGTCTATGCCGCGATTTTTCCACGACTCATGGGGCCTGTAATGTTCCATGAATTCGGCATCCAAACTTTCCCTGATTTTTTAAACTATGAGACAATGTTCATCAGGTGCATAATTTAAATATTCCTTTTGAAGCCAATCTTTTACTGGGAATTTGAGATTATCTTCCTCATTTACCTTTTCTGCCCAGGATTTTGATAATTTTTTTGGTTCTTAGAGTGTGAATTTGCCGCCTAAAATTATTTTATCTCATTTTTATGTTATTTCCCTCGACATAAATTCTAGATTCGCTGGACACGAACAAAGCATTTTGTCTACTGCAAATTGTATGTACTCACCCAAAAATAATAAATGCTTAATG